>CP025658.1:12321061-12368295 GCA_003576665.1 Ipomoea trifida | reverse complement strand
CTAGGGATCTTAATACTGTGGCTGACGCTCTTGCTAAGGTCGCACTGAGACAAAAATGTGATTGGATAGAGTTTATTAATCCGCCTATGGAGGTGATGGAGCCATTGGAGATGGATAAAGTGAAGATTGCATTTATTAAAAGAGCCAGTGAGGCAGGTGTTTAAGACTGCCTAGGTCACCCCTCCCCTTTATTTCCAAAAAAAAAAATATATATATTACAAAAAATAATATTTAATGAACAACAACAAAATATATACAAATTAAAATTAAAAAAATATATAATAATATTAATGATGGGATTTTCCATCACTAAAAGAATATATGAGAGTAAATTATGTTAGTGAATAGTTGTATTAATGACGGGATTCTTTGTCACAAAAAGAACACTTTAGTGACGGTAAATATACTATCACTATATGCTCACTAATGACGGTATCATATCCCGTCATTAATTACTTTTATCTTCGGAAGATATAACGACGGGTCGCGACGGTAAATTTCCCGTCATTAAAAGTCTTTTATGATGGTTTTTGAACTTTTAGTGACGGTTTTACCTCTCACGAATGGACAATTTTCTTGTAGTGTAATTTATTTAATTTAATAAGAGTAAAATAGAGTGAGAAAATTAATTATGTCAAATTTGATTGAGATAAGGTTCGAACCTAAGTAAGTAAGGTTGAATTATGTAATCTCTATTAATAATATTAATATGAATTATCTTAACCATTTATTTGATTAAATAATTAATCTGAACCATCCATTTGATTAAATAATTTGACCGCCATTTTTTCTACCCATTTTAGGCCTAACTCTTTTGGCTCTTATTAGTATTAGTAGATTAATGGATAACTTAGCTGCTAATAACGAAATATTAACGAAAAATTTAACGGATAGTCATACAATTAAGGATAAATTAGGAAATTTCAAGGAAAAATATAAATCTAAACAATCTGAACCATCCATTTATTTAATAATTTGACCGTAATTTTTTCTACCCATTATAGGCATAACTTTTTTTTTTTTGCTCTTATTAGTATAGTAGACTAGTATTTTCTATGCACGATGCGTAAAAATATGTGTCCAATATTAATATTTTAGATCTATTTAGATTTTAGATAAATATTTATATTATTGTAAATAATAATAATATAAAATATTTTTATAAATTTGATATTTATATTATTATTATTATTATTATTGAATAATAATAATTGGAGAAAAGATAATGAAATTTATAACAGTAATTATATGTTTGTCCACAATATTGTATAGTACAACTCTTATAGCATAATGCATAGAAAAAACATAACGGAAAAACGAACATAAATGAATGATATGACATTCATTCACACTTCTTTGTTTTTAGATTTTAGATATACCCATTGATGTGATAACTATATAACCTTGGGGTGCAGTTAAGTGGAATGGACTCATCTATCCTTAACCAATTTAAAACTCTTGAGGGATTGATTCTTGGCCTTTTGTATTTAGCAGTTTTAAATCTTTAGGCTAATTGTCCCACCTTATAGATCGAGGTACCTACAATCCAGCGAAACGATTAGTCATTGTACATGTCCATTACACCAAAAAAAATTAATGATAACTATATATATATATACCCTATTTAACAATCTCGCAAATTTATATTTTGAATATATTATACACACATGTTACGAGACAATAGAGTAGTCAATATATATATATATATATATATATATATATATATATATATATATATATATATAGGATCGCGTTCAGGTGCGAACTGGCCGGCCCAGGAGAGAACTGCGGACGAATCACAGCGCGCCACGTGTCCGAATGTAGTTGCAACTAACGTTATAACTAGGTGCACTTCATGTTATAACTAGGTGCACATAGGTGTACCCAGGTGCATAAATGTTAACAAGGTAAATTACTTGCACCTGCAAGTGAAAATAGGTGCACACGTGCAAGTAAAATGTATTACAAGTGCAAGTAAATTATACAATGAGCATCAATACTAAGTGCACCTAAGGTTATAACTAGGTGCACCTATTGCTATAATTAGGTGCACATAGGTTGCAACCAGGTGCATGAATGTTAACAAAGTAAATTACTTGCACAAATGCAAGAAAAATGTATTGCAGATGCAAGTAAAATGTATTACAGGTGCAAGTGATGTACAGTGAGCATCAATACTAAGTGCAACTAATGTTAACTAGGTGCAACCTATGTTATAACTAGGTGCAACCTATGTTTAAAGGTGCACCTATGTTATCTAGGTGCACCTAGGTGCACCCAGCGGTGCATGAATATTAACAAGGTAAATAACTTGCATTTGTAAGTGAAAGTATTTGCGAAAATAAGTGCATGAATATTAACAAAGGTAAATTACTTGCACTGTAAGTGAAAATATGGCGAAAATAGTGCACAGTCTAGTGAAAGTGAAACTGGTAGCGAAACTTGTAAGGGAAACTAGGTGCACCAAAGTTCCAGTTATTACGAAAATGCCACCGCGTCATTTTTTTAAAATTGCATCTGATTCGTTGATCTGGACACGTGGACGGCTGTGGAGCGTTCTCATTTCCTACCTGGGCGAGAGTTCTCACGAGAGTGCACCCCTATATATATATATATTTATATAAATTGCAATCACAGGTCACTATATTCCTTCAATTTAGTCACAATTATATTCATTTCCCCGGCCATGTGGACAGCATACCATCTACTTGCCTGCCTAAATTAATTAAGTCGCTCTTCTTTATTTTGTTTTCTCAAATCCAGGATTATTACACAATTAGTAAATATAATATATCTATTTATATCGGCCAAACTTATAAATATTAGGTTTAAAAAATTTCCCATAAAAAAAGATATCCTGCAACTGAAAGGTGATTTGTAAAAAAGTGTAGGGAGAACAAAATAAAGTAATGGATGATCTCACTAATATAGCTAGACGCTTAAATCGTGGGCTCGCAATACCGTTCTTGACATCGTTCCCCCTTCCCTTGAACCTGGCACGATGGCAGACATTGTGGGTGCGATCGAGTATCGTGTTGTTCTTTTGTAGATGCCGTATGTTGTGGTTTCTCCACTACTACTTGTACCTAAAAAAAAAAAATGTACATAACAAATTTGTCATGATTAATTCAACCAACCCTCCTATCATTTACCATTATTTCATTTTTTAAAGTCCATGATTTTATATATGCATTATTGCATCAATCCCTTAATCTCAAGATTTTGTATACAATAATATTGCAGAACGTACAAAGCTGGCAGAGAGTATGTCCGGCTGGCCATTAAACTATACGCTTAATGACTGTATTTATCGATAATGAACAGTTTAGACCAACCCAATTTCCAAGCTAAGGCTTGACCAATCTTTGTTGAATGTGTATGTAATGACATTGTTTTTCTCAAATTATACCTTTTTTTCAAAATGAGTAGATCTGATCTGTTCTGTTGTCCACTCCACTTCAGTTCCACCTCTTTAATCATTTCTTGCTCCAAAATGTTGAATCTCCAACACCAAAGACCCCACACTCTGACCTGACATAATATCTATACTATTAATAAAAACAATATCCTCAGTTTTAAATTCCCGCCCAAAACAGACCTATAATATTATGGTTTGCCTAAGTAAAATATGGTAATACAATTCCTATCCCTAATACAATTGTAAATTAAAATAGAATCTATACTATTAATAAAAACAATATCCTCAGTTTTAACTTCCCGCCCAAAACAGACCTATAATATTATGATTTGCGTAATATTATAAAATATGGTAATACAGTTCCTATCCCTAATACAATTGTAAATTAAAATAGAATCTATACTATATATAAAAACAAAATCCTCTTTTTAAGCTTCCCGCCCAAAACAGTCCTACAATATTTAGGATGCGATTATTTTCTATTTTCCTATTCATTATACAATTCTACATTACAATTCCTATCATACTATAATTCTACATTACAATTCCTATCGTACTACAATTCTACATTACAATTCCTATCATACTACAATTCTATCGTAATAAGATACAACCTTATATAAATCCCTAATCCTATACTGCGAACTTTAAAAGAGAAACGCAGTGCAATTATTCCAGACATCCCCACTGTCAAATCTGCAAATTCTGTTGCAGCGCCTGTTTTCTTTCAATTCTAAGTGAACGGGGAATTAGAAGGGGATGCAATTTGCACCGCCTGTTTTCTTTCAATTCTTAGTGAACGAGGAATTAGAAGGGGATGCATAGTGTATTGAGCAAACTGGGTTTAGGGAAACAGATTCGATTTTTCTCAATCTGGCATTAGCAGAAGAAGAAATACAAGGGAGTTTGCTCAAAAGATACATCTTTTTCTCAATGTTTTCTTTCAATTCTGATCTACAAACCGAAAACAATTTTCTACTTTCACTAATGGAGCATGTTTTTGTCTTCGATTGATTTGTTGTTATTTGTCCCAGGAATATCAACATTTCGCAGTTAACCAACAGATAGTGGAGTGCATACTCCGTGACTTCCAGGTAATGTTTCCAAACAGCTTGATTTTATAATACCATTCCTGCAAAAGAAAAACAGCATAGAGTAATGATAACTATACTTATTAACAATTTTAGTATTAGGTATTACAAATTAATATATAATTTACATAATAATTAAATATAGAGTTATATTATAAACTCAATAATTTTGTAAAGGAATGTAATGTTATTACTTTATTTGATGGTATAGTTAGTGCAATGAAAACGACATGTGATATACCAAACATATGTTGGTACGAGATCATTCGAAAACATCCATACTATATATAAAAGTAATATCCTCCAATTTCATTTTTCCGCTCAATTTTTTATAGTCAATTAAGTAAATATTTTATTGGTCAAATAATTAATAAAGCTTATTTGGTAAGAAAATGTAAAATGAAAATTAACTAATATCCATTATTTGGTAATATTGTTTCTATATTCATGTATAAAGACTATTAATAAAAGTAAAATCCTCCCCTTCAAATTTCAAAATAATATTATTAATTAATTGGTAAAAAATTAATAACGTTTTATTGGTAACAAAATTTTATTTACCAAATTCTCATGATAATTTAAACCATTATAATTGTGAGAATAATGAAAACAAAATCTGTGTAATTTTATAAGAAAAAAAATAATTTATTAATTATTATTTACACGAATAATAATAATTCAACTAATTATATATACTTCTATATTTATACTACTATCAATAAAAATAAAATCATTCTTTGTGAAATCCCGGTCCAAACAATAGTAATAGTAAAGATAAAATGGAAAAGAAAATTTATTTTACTAATTGATTGAAAATATAAAAAGATCCTAATAGAAAAGGAAGGATAATTTAGGCAAATTGAAAAAGGGAAAGGATATTACTAATTGATTGAAAATTATTTAAAAACATTAAAAAAATTAATTACACTTTTCTTTTGAAAACTTTAAATTGTTTAAACTTAAAAAAAAAAAAAAACTAAACATGGTTGTTAGATTTTTTATAATAATTAAAATTAGTTCATTCACATATGGAGTAAGAAAATAACTAAATGCGATAAGGTAAAAATGAATATACTTAAGATATAAAAGTATAATTGCACATATATTAGTGTAATATCTGTCTGTAATTACTTTCTCAACATACTGAAGCATAAAAAGTCAACATTGCCTCCACTGAAACTCAAACCCACCCCATTCCCTTTTCATATGTGAGTGCAACCGGGTGCCATTAGACCACAAGGTCTTGGCATTATGATAATTAAGCTAAACATTGATCGTTGAATTTATTTTTATAATAAATATAATTAAATTATTTCTCATTTTCCCATATTTATTTTAGTAATAATATAATTATATAAGTCATATTACATATCGATCTTTTTAAGATAATTGTTGACAAACAACTCATATATTATTCAATTAATTGAGTAATACTTTCGCACTAATCTTATAATCAAATAAATGTATATGTTCAATATTAGAATTTTTTTTTATAATTTCATCTTCATTTTTATTATCTAAATATATAATAAAAAATTTATCCGTGCATCGCATTGGGTAATTGGATAATTATTTGCTCTAATTCAAGCAAGAAAAACATATAAAAAAAACATAATCGATCCAACCAATTTCATCAATTGCGCTATATAATATTCGATGTTATAATTTATATAATTGTATATCGATCCAAATATTCTTAAAATATTATAACAAATCCAATCCGTGCAACGCACGGGCAAAAATACTAGTTTATAAAAATATAAATTACAGTCCAAATGCAGGTGCACACAAGAATCTGTATACTTTGAACATAATCCCTATATTGTCACTGTCAAGTTTTTAACATTAGTCTCTTACCTCAAATACTATCTATTGAATCAGTGAGCTTAACCCGCGAGATCTCTTTAATCATTTCTACAGTCATTGCACATGCCAACAATATTCCTTTCTCATGAAACAGATCATTCACCGCATGGCACCTTTAAATATATAACCACATATATATATATATATATATATATATATATATATATATATATATATATATATATATATATATATAACATCATATCATATCAAACTTACTATTCTTATTTTTGCAGTAATGGGATTCCATCACTGGCGGCGGCGGTACGAGAAGCTTGATTGCGAGGAGGAGGTGGAGGGGGAGGGGAGGGGAGGCGGGCGCGGCCGCGGTGGGTGGTGAGGAGGGTGAGAGGTTTAAGGTTGTCGGGGTCCAAGTCCAAGAAGAAGCTCAAGTACTGGAAGGCTTTTTGTGTGGTGATTTTGCCAAGGAGGATTGGTAGAGTGTATGGGGAGATAGCCAAAAGAGTGAAGATAATGGAAAATGTGTGTCCTGCTATTCTCTTCTCGTCTTCTCAATGGGGACTTCCTGTTCTGTCTCATTCTACTCTTCTTCTCTAAAAAAAAGTTGAATCACCAACCTCAAGGGTTCATATCCTGGTAGGACAAAGCATTTGGAAGCATGTAAATTAAGGTGATTCAATAGCTCGGCAACAGGGTCAAATGCCTGTGAGTACAAGGGATCTGTTTATTTTAGACATATGTCTCGTCCCACTCTAAATTGTAGAATCATGGAGTTACCTTTCCTTTAATTTGATAGGATGACCTTAATTATCCAATTCACCAACTTTTGATATATATGATCGAAATTTATATTTATGATTGATCAATTATGGATGCATGGGATGATACTATATTCATTCTTTTGGTGCAAACATTGATTTCAGCAAATTTGTTTCCAAAACCAACATTTCTTAGTGAATGCTTGCTAAAAAAAGAGATAGTACGACTGCAATATGCAATAATGTGTATTTTCGCCAACAACTACAGGAGGTTAATTAATGTGATTGATTTTTGTACAATATACTTATAATTTGTAGATGAGTAAGTCCTGAAATATACAAATTAAACAACCGATCAGCAAACGAGAACAACAAGGTTGTCGTGAGAATTTGATTCACACTGCCTCTGTGTAGGGATGATCACAGTTCGAAACGATTTTGGTTCCCGTTTAGAATTGGAATCCAAAATTTTCTGGTTCGGGTTTGATAAAAATCAAGTATAGGTCCAAAACTATTTAAAAAATAAAAAATAAAAAATAAAAAAATGCTACTGGAAGAGAAGCTAATGACTCTTAAAACGTGCAACAAAAAAAAAGGTGTAAGAGAACTACTTGTAATTTGATTCTTATTAAAATTTTGATAATATAGGTAGGCTACTTAATCTTGGTAAAAAAAAAAGGACTGTTCGAAAGCTGCCTATTTCGGAACCGGAACCTTCCTAAAAGGTTCCAGTTTCGGTTTACTATTTTCCATAACCATGAATCACTGGATCGAAACCAGAACGCAACCATGGTTACGTCGAAATTGGAACCGAACCATTATCTATTTTGTGTGTATAATATATCAAATTAAACATCTTAATTAAAATAATTCGAATCTACTTTAACCCTACCCAAATCAAAAGTTGATCTCACTAAAAATTATACCACACAATGATCACTTTAAATGTCAAACTTTAACTAAATTTTTCAACATAACTTTCATACTATACAAATTCCTGGTCCCTGATCTCACTATATATTGCACAAATTAAAGAGCAGAGTTATTAACGCTACATACCCTTAAATTAATTAATGAGAGGTATATATACAGACCTACACTGAACATGCATGTGGAACCATCCATAAATAGCATTGCAATGATACTGATGAATCTAGTGGAGTGACAAAGCATTGATATTGCAGATTTGCAGTCCCATTCTCCAGTGTTCCCTTTGGCAGAAACAAATATTAAGGCAGCTTAAATTATTTGATTTGGTGGGCATCATAAATGACACTAGCTAGGCCCCCATGTTGTCAAGGCTTCTTCACATTCTGATCTCAGTGCAGCACAGTACAGGTGATCCATGGCCATGGGGATATGCATGTCCCCCGACCTGGCCCACCTCCCCACTCCCACATATGCTTTTAATCATACTAAACCTCTAAAACAAGCCGGTAGCAACCAATAACAACATTAATGATTGGCTTTTTAAGTTTTGAAAGAGAATTACTAAATATATTGAGCACTCAAATTGAATTTTTAATAAGTTGTCATCACTTTTTGTTTATTTTAAATTTTTGGTTTAGTTGATTTGATCTTTCTCGCATTGTGCTTCGTTGTTATTAGTCCATTGAGGACGATGTCTGATTATAGTGTGGGGTATCAATTTGTTGTTCGAATTTTGGGTTGTGTATATAAAAATTTTTGTTTAGTTTTGCTTGGATGATTCAAGGTACATAGTCCTTGAGTAATTTGCTTTCCTTGTGTGAATACGTAATCACTTCCTTTTTGTGGCCGGGTTTGTGGATTGAATTGGTGGTGCTTGTGAAACTCAACTTGTGAATTGATGATTCGAAACCAAACTTTTGATTGATCTAGTCTCTTGCCAATAGCCTTGTTAGCCTTTTAATAAATGAATTAATTGACCTTGTGCGTTATGTTTGACTAGTGACGGCTTATGTGAGATTTCGGTGACATTTGTTTTGCTTGAACTTGCCTCATTACTCCCCAATGTGAAACTCCAGAAATTGCATGATTTGAAATGATCTTAGGCCATTGTTGTTTAACCCTAGCCTTTTAGCTTATCCACCTACATTGTTTATCCCTTGTGACCCTTTTTGAGCCTTTTATTCCTGAAATAAAGTGCTTTGCACTTGTTCCCAAGTCTGATTGTTTTTCTTTGTGTGAATCCTCATCAATTAACCCTTAGCCCTTAGCCTAAATGTTTCCCTTCCACCATTTGAGAGAATGTATGTAACCCTTCACTCATTCCAATAAGTCTAGAGTTCGGAAAAAAAAATGGGAGTTTAAATTTATTTTATTCTAAGGCATTGGCATGCACGAGTTATGATTTATAGATATTTCAAAATAATTTTTTACTAGTTAGAATAGTCGTTAATAAGCTGCGATCTTACGTACCGGTCACAAAGCGTAGAATTTTTAGAAGTATGTGTTTTGTCCTGATTGTTCTAGGAAGTGGGTTATTAGGCACCATACCATTAACCTTGAATTTCCTATTTAATTAAATTAGCCCGTAGTAGTGAAAATTTATTTCGACCGTAGCATCGCTATATTTCGCGATGTACCGAACATTACCTTATTTTAGAAATTAAGGTTAGAATGGAGTCCGAGATAATTTTGGTTTCGAATTTACCCCTACCTAAATTATTTCCTACCGAAACTATATCTGTTTTAACCCTTAACAGTCTAGTTAAAGATATTTTCTTTGAGTTACCATAGGGATTTGACACTTGGCAACTTCCTACACCACATGCTTGTATTAAAATAAGTTAATTGTGCTATAAATGGAGACTTGATCTCCAAGCCTCCTCATTTTGCCCCTTTTGGCCGAAAATTAGAGAGAGGAGAGGGAGAAAAATTCTTCATCTTCATCCTTAAGCTCAAGAACCTCCATAGCTAGCATCCTTCATCAAGATCACAAATATTCGGTAAATTTTTATTTTTGTTCGGTTAAAAGCTTTGTTTTCTTCCCTAGAACCTAACTATAGGTAAAAAATCTCTTAAAAATTATTGTTATGGTGGTATGTCTTGCTTAGGAATTTTTGGTGAAAGATTAAAGGTTCAAAAGCCATTCTTGCCAAAAGAGCTTCACCCAAGAGGTAATAAATCACTTAAGTTGGTTTGTCACTCAAGATTTGATGATTGATAGTGGAAATAGGAATTTATAAGCTTTGTGTTAGAATATATGGATCTATGTAAGTGTTAGTAGAATATATGAGCATATAACTAGGTGGGTAATATATGACATATATATATATATATATATATATATATATATATATATATATATATATATATATATATATATATATATATATATATATATGTATGTATGTATGTATGTATGTATGTATGTATGTATGTATGTAGGTATTAGGAAGAGGTTATGTTGTATATGCTCGCTACTTATGAGTAATATGTATAGATGATACATACATGTGCACAAAGTGTGTTTTGTGTTACTAGTATTGTATATGATGGAGTGGTGAGATGTGCAAATGATTTTTGGAACTATGCTTGAAAAGCCTTTGGTCAAATAAAAATGTTTATGAAACTTATGTCGAAGAACGTATGTTATTTTGGTAAATAGGTTGTTAAAAACCTTATTTTTGGTGTGAGGAAAATTCATTATTAGTAATTGGGTACCTTACTTGAAAGATGAGAAAATGGTATTTGGAAAGCCTGCGGGCACTGGAAGTATTTTGAAAAATCCATTTTAAACAAAATCACCATTATGGGCTAATGAGGTAGCCAATTTCAAGTGTTGGACTCAAATGTGAAATATGCCCAAAAAGGAATGATTTAAGGAATAAAAACTAAAGAAAGGAAAATGTTTTCCAAAACCTTAGTTTCTAAGTAAGTTGAGGAGGACCTTGATTAGCCTACGAGATGAAGCGAGCTTAAATGCCATTTCCCAGTGGTTGTTTACATCGTATAATCAGTTCATACTAAAAGGGGCGAAGTCTATTCACCGAGTACTGTATAACTCATAGGATGAGGTATTCATATGGGGGTGTGCACACTTAATGTATAGTTACTCCAAAAGTCCGGGTAGGTGTCGTTTTTATGGATATAGTAAGGCGAGCTAGGAATCATTCTAACGAACCTTACGTCCAGGGGATTAGTGGTAGACTGGGTGACGACCACTGAACCCGAGTTCGATGATCCAAGTGGTCAAAGAGGGAGTTAAGAGAATACTCCAAAGGCCTTTACGCTTGCTAATATGAAACTAAGGAAGATTTATAAGTAAGAAAGAATTATTTTGTACCGATACTTAGAAGAAATGATGGTATCCAAAATGAAAGCTTGATATTGGTTCACTAATCTCTTTTTGTACAAGTCTTCGTTGTTAACTTATGTGCAGGTGAAATCTCAACAAATGGGTAAAGTTGCAAAACTCTTATATACATGTTTTTGAAAAACCTTTGTTGAATTTTGAGTGACCATGGATTTTCTTACTTAGCCGCCGTGCTAACTACACTTCAATGTGTCTTTATTTAACATATGTTCTCTAGCGTGGGCTCATGTAGCCCGATGAGCTCTGGGAGCTCATCCGAGTTTACGTTCCCAATAATGTACTACGATGATTATACACAGTTCCTGTTAGGCAATGATCCCTACGCTCCCGATTACGCTCCTGATCCTCCTGCTCCTCCTTTTCCGACGTATAGCCCTCGTCCAGCTTATCCTACTGCACCCGCTTACACTCCTGTTCCCAGTGGACCGCCGAATTTTCTTGATAGAGCCCAAGCTAGGCTTGGATTCTACCCCATGGAAGTGTTAGAGGGGAGTAATCCCCTGGAGTTTGTTGTCTTTTATCCCGACCCGTGGGACCCCAGTCCTCCGGAGTGTTGGGATGAGTGGTCCATGGTAAACATCCCGTGCTACTTCCTAGATCACCTCACTTGGTTCGCAGGTGCACGGTACCTGGTATAGGGGACGTACACAGGACCGGTGTACCGTTCTTTAGAGTAGATGACGTGGTTTGGGGAAAGTCTAGAATGACTCTTTTTGTGTGAATATCTTTTGTAGCCACAGTAGTGTTAGTTGGCTAGCAAGGTTGTAACCAACATAAACCTCTATGTTTTTGGACCCTATAGGTCAATCCTTGTGTATATATTCGTAGCTAACCTAGCTACTTTTGTTTCTTTCTGCTGCAACGTATATATAATTATGTCGGGAAGAAAATGTATGTATCAAATTCCTTTTTTAGCCTGTGCATCTAGAGTGGACTCTTTCTTGACCTGACTGGGTTCATTCTAGGTGTGGCGGTAACTACTCCGGATGTACGGTATAGCCGGGCCGGGGTGTTACAAGTTGGTATCAGAGTCGTTTGAATCTTTGGAGGTTAGATTGAAGTCTAGGCTGTGAAATCTTTGTTATGAACCCTAGTTTCAAGTCAGTCAGTTTCGAGTTAATTAAGTTTCGAGTCAGCTTAGGTTCATTAAGACCGACCTAAGTCGTTATTACAGCTTAATGAGTATAAGATTCGGAGCAGAGCTGGAACGGAAAGCAGGCAGCGTAAAAGGGGGTATTTCACTTCTACTTTGCAGAATCTTACGATTCTGGTTGTTGAATAATGTGATCAATACTTGTGATTTCATTCATGTGTTAATCATTGCTTAAGATTATTGTGGGAAAGCTTACTAGCGTAATGCATTAATTATCGTTATGCTATGATTGAAACCCCTGCTTAGTGGGTATGATAAATTGAATGTTAGAGAGTGTCGTATAGGACTTGAGTAGTTGCTATACTAACTGCCTAGCTAGCTAACTCTTTAAGAACTCCTATACCTCGGGCGCTAATTTGAAACTGTCGTCCAGTGAAAATGCCACCTCGACGAAGTGTGCGTGCTGGTAACAACGACAATATCTCAGCAATGGATCGTATGGCCCAAGCAATGGAACAAATGGTTTGGTTTATGCTGGCTCAGCAAGCCTAGAACCAAAACCAAGGGCAGCCACAGGTTGACTTTGCTAAAGCAATAGCAAACCGAAAACCACCGTATTACGCTGGAGAAAAAGACCAGGTGTTCTTGGAGGAATGGATCCGGACGTTTGATAAATTGCTTAATGCAGTAAACTGTCCTATGGATCAACGAGTACCTTCCGCAGTCTATTACCTGACGAAAGCTGCAGACAACTGGTGGGCAACTGTTGGACCCGACCTCTTGCAAGACCCAGAATTCGGCTGGGAGGAATTCAAAGTGGAATTGAGAGGACAATTCTACACGGAGCGTATCAAAGGAATCAAGTGCGAAGAATTCTTACGACTGAAGTAAAGGGGAGAAACCATCCAAGAATACCATGACAAATACGTGGAGCTGATGCGTTTCGCTCAAGAAATTGTGCCTGACGAGGCCAGTAAGGCAAGAAGATTCGTCCGTGGACTGGACTGGGACGTAAGAAGTGTGATCGCACCATTCATGTGCTCTACTCTGAAGGAGGCATACGATAGGGCATCAGATCACTATCAGGTGTATTTGGATCAACAGGAAGTTTACGGTCGAAACAAACGGAAGGCTGATGATAAACCACGGAAATTCCAGTTGGAAAATAAGAAAGTTCACCAAAGTAACTTTAACCCAACACAAGGAAGATGAAGGGAAGGAACCAATCAGGGAAACGGTCCTGTTTGCCGAAGGTGTGGAAGGAATCATCCTGGAGAGAATTGTCAAGGAATGAGGATTAAGTGCAACAAGTGTGGCCTCCTAGGACACAAGGCTTTTGAGTGCCGAACCCAGGTAGACAATCGCCAAAAACCCCTGCAGAATGCAACCCAAGGAAGAGGATTTAATGGGAACACCGGCCGGAAGCCCGCAGAGACAGAAAATAAAGTGGTCAACTACTAGTCAGCAAATCGAGGCAGACCAACAAATGCCACATCCGGTCCCAACGACAAAGTAAAGCAAGCGATGGGAGAAAGCAACATGGGGAACCAAGGCAGGATTTACGTCGTCAATAGCACTCAAGCTCAGGCTAGCGACGCCGTAACCGGTACCTCTCTCATAAACTCAGTACTTGGTTTAGTGCTATTTGATACGGGGGCTACCAATTCATTTATATCATCTACGTTTGCTGATAAATTGAAGTTAAGGCCTACTACTTAATTAGATCTAAATGTCAAAACTGCCTCGGGAGTAATAGTAGCCTGAGATGGTTATGACAACGTTGCAATAGAAATAGCTAGATCTAACTGTCCCGGAAACCTCGTTCGTTTTGAACTTGAGGGCATCGATGTAGTACTCGGGATGGATTGGTTGGATAAGTATAAAGCTCGGATAGTGTGTAATGAGCGAAAGGTTATCCTACGAGAACCAAATGGGAGGAGAATATCCTACTGAGAGATTGACAAGCAACCCGAACCAAGGTTATTGAAGAAGTACGCTCACCAGGGATGCGAAGTGTAACTCTGTTTGGTGCAAGATGCCGAAATGGAAGAACCTGAGATTAATCGAATTCCAGTTGTGCGCGAATTTCCTGACGTATTCCCCGACAACCTCACGGAAATGCCGCCGGAGAGAGAAGTAGAATTCACCATCGATCTCGTACCAGGAACCTCACCCATCTCGAAAGCACCTTATCGAATGGCACCTAAAGAGATGCAGGAACTGAAAGCGCAATTGGCTGAACTATTGGAGAAGGGATTCATCAGACCAACTGTATCACCTTGGGGCGCGCCGGTACTGTTTGTTAAGAAGAAAGATGGGAGCCTTAGACTGTGCATCGATTATAGAGAACTCAATCGAGTCACAGTAAAGAACAAGTACCCGTTGCCCAGGATCGACGATCTATTCGATCAGTTGAAAGGAGCTGGCGTATTCTCAAAGATTGATTTACGGTCAGGGTATCACCAAGTGCCAGTCGCGAAGGAGGATATTCCTAAAACAGCGGTTCGGACGAGATACGGGCACTACGAATTCACGGTTATGCCATTCGGAGTGACCAATGCACCAGGGACTTTTATGGACCTAATGAATCGGATTTTCCTTCCATATCTGGATAAGTTCATCGTCGCCTTCATAGATGACATCTTGGTTTACTCGAAGACACCGGAGGATCACGAAGAACATCTCAAAACGGTGTTACAAACGTTGAGGGAAAAGAAGTTTTTTGCAAAACTGTCGAAATGCGAATTTTGGAGGGAAGAAGTAGAATTTCTTGGATACATAATTACTGAGGAAGAAATAACAGTGGACCCAGCTAAAATACGAGCAGTAGCTGAATGGGAAGCACCCAAATCGGTCACTGAAGTCCGCAGTTTCTTAGGTTTGGCGGGTTATTACCGAAAATTTATCCAAGACTTCGCAAAGATAGCGAGACCGTTGACAAATCTGCTCAAAAAGACTACCAAGTATCGTTGGACTGAAGAATGTGAGCAGGCATTCCAAGAACTTAAGAGAAGGTTAACAACCGCTCCAGTGTTGACCTTACATGTTGGAATGGAAGGCTACGCGTTGTACACTGATGCGTCTCATAAAGGACTTGGATGCGTCTTGATGCAAGATGGAAGGGTAATAGCTTATGCTTCTCGTAAATTAAAATCTCATGAAGCTAACTACCCAACACATGACCTGGAACTAGCAGTCGTGGTATTCGCTCTCAAAATTTGACGACACTACCTCTATGGATTCTCTTGCAAAATTTATACAGACCACAAGAGTTTAAAGTACATCTTTACTCAGAGAGACCTCAATTTAAGGCAAAGAAGATGGTTGGAGTTGATTAAGGATTATGACTTGGAAATTCAATACCAAGAGGGCAAAGCAAACAAGGTAGCAGATGCCTTGAATCGAAAATCAAATCATGCTCTTTGGGTATTACCTGAGCAGCTATGCAAGGACTTTCAAGGACTTAATTTGGAGATAAAGAGGTGTGTTCAAGTGGAACAAGAAGTAAAATTTTATTACCTGTCGGCCACTCCAACCCTATTTGAGGAGATCAAACAAGCACAAGGGGAGAACGATTGGTTAAGGAAAATCAAGGAGAAGATGGTGGACGGAAAACACGGTCCATTTGAGTTACACCCGGATGGGAGCATAAGATTCCAGGGTAGATGGGTGATACCTACAGGTTGTAAGAAGATAATGGATCAGTTAATGAAAGAAGGTCACTACACACCCTACTCAGTTCATCCTGGTGGGGACAAGCTTTATAAAGACCTGAAACAGCA
This sequence comes from Ipomoea trifida, assembly GCA_003576665.1. Classification (NCBI taxonomy): domain Eukaryota; kingdom Viridiplantae; phylum Streptophyta; class Magnoliopsida; order Solanales; family Convolvulaceae; genus Ipomoea; species Ipomoea trifida. The sequence continues at coordinate 12,352,026 of CP025658.1, read as the reverse complement.
TTTCTGGTGGTCAGGTATGAAGAAGGATGTAGCCGAATTTGTGGCCAGGTGTTTAAACTGTCAAAAGGTCAAAGCTGAGAGAAGTAAGCCAAAGGGTTTACTGCAACCATTGGAAATTCCTCAGTGGAAGTGGGAATCAATCTCCATGGATTTTGTGGGAAGATTGCCTAAAACAAAAATTGGAAACGATCAAGTATGGGTGATTGTTGATCGACTAACCAAGACCGCAAGATTCATTCCAATGAACAAAACTTGGTCAATGGAGAAGATGGAAAGAGCCTATATTAAACACATAGTTAAGCATCACAAAGTAGCGCAAAACATTGTTTCAGACAGAGACTCACGATTTCTGTCACGTTTTTGGGAAACCTTGCAAAGGGCAATGGGCACTCAGCTCAGGCTGAGCACAACTTTTCATCCTGCCACTGATGGCCAAACGGAGCGAACAATACAAACGTTGGAAGATATGCTCAGAGGTTGTGTACTTGACTTTCAAGGTTCATGGGACGAGCAGCTAGATCTAATAGAGTTTTCATATAACAACAGCTATCATGCGAGTATAGGAATGGCTCCTTACGAAGCGCTGTATGGACGGAAATGTCGAAGTCCTCTGTGTTGGAGCGACAAGAGCGATGCTGTTATACTTGGACCTCAGTATCTTGAAGAGACTACTGAGGCAATCAAGGTAATTCGAGAGAGAATGAAAGTCGCGCAGGATCGTCAGAAGTCTTATGCCGATTTGAAGCGACAATTCACCGAATATCAAGTTGGGGAGAAGGTGTTATTAAAATTCTCACCCACTAAAGGAGTCAAGAGGTTTGGAAAGAAAGGAAAGTTGAGTCCTCGTTATATAGGACCTTACGAAATTTTGGAAAGGATAGGAAATTTAGCCTATCGATTGGCCCTACCGATTGAGCTTGACAAAGTACATAAAGTATTTCATGTTTCTCAACTTAAGCGGTATGTACCTGATGCATCACATGTATTGGAGCCTGAGAAACTGGAAATGGATGAGTCGTTGGCATACGAAGAAAGACCAATCCAAATCTTGGATTCTAAAACCCGAGACACAAGGAGAAATTCAGTCAAAATGATCAAAGTTCAATGGTCGAACCACAGCCCGGAGGAAGCTACGTGGGAGTTGGAAAACATTATCCAAATGATGTTGGCATACGAAGAAAGACCAATCCAAATGATGGAACGTTATCCTTAACTATTTAACTCAGGTGCGTAGAGTCGATTTACTCGTTACGTACCTAAATTAAGTTGTGCGCTAGATTAGGCATAATAAATGCCATTATGTGTAAAGGGAAGTGAGTGGTGGTTTATCTTGAACCTTAGATGATAAGAAGAAAGTTTCGGGGACGAAACTATTCTTAAGGAGGGTAGACTGTAACCCTTCACTCATTCCAGTAAGTCTAGAGTTCGGGAAAAAAAAACGGGAGTTTAAATTTATTTTATTCTAAGGCATTGGCATGCACGAGTTATGATTTATAGATATTTCAAAATAATTTTTTTCTAGTTAGAATAGTTGTTAATAAGCTGCGATCGTACGTACCGGTCACGAACCGTAAAATTTTTAGGAGTATGTGTTCTGTCCCGATTGTTCTAGGAAGTGGGTTATTAGGCACCATACCATTAACCTTGAATTTCCTATTTAATTAAATTAGCCTGTAGCAGTGAAAATTTATTTCGACCGTAGCATCGCTGTATTTCGCGATATACCGAACATTACCCAATTTTAGAAATTATGGTTAGAAAGAAAACAAAAAAAAAGGTTAGAATGGAGTCCGAGATAATTTTGGTTTCGAATTTACCCCTACCTAAATTATTTCCTACCGAAACTATATCTGTTTTAACCCTTACAGTCTAGTTAAAGATATTTTCTTTGAGTTACCATAAGGATTTGACACTTGACTACTTCCTACACCACATGCTTGTATTAAAATAATTTAATTGTGCTATAAATGGAGACTTGATCTCCAAGCCTCCTCATTTTGCCCCTTTTGGCCGAAAATTAGAGAGAGGAGAGGGAGAAAAATTCTTCATCTTCATCCTTAAGCTTAAGAACCTCCGTAGCTAGCATCCTTCATCAAGATCACAAATATTCGGTAAATTTCTATTTTTGTTCGGTTAAAAGCTTTGTTTTCTTCCCTAGAACATAACTATAGGTAAAAAAATCTCTTAAAAATTATTGTTATGGTGGTATGTCTTGCTTAGGAATTTTTTGTGAAAGATTAAAGGTTCAAAAGCCATTCTTGCCAAAAGAGTTTCACCCAAGAGGTAAGAAATCCCTTAAGTTGATTTGTCACTCAAGATTTGATGATTGATAGTGGAAATATGAATTTATGAGCTTTGTGTTAAAATATATGAATCTATGTAAGTGTTAGTAGACTATATGAGCATATAACTAGGTGGGTAATATATGATATATATATATATATATATATATATATATATATACGTAGGTATTAGGAAGAGGTTATGTTGTATATGCTTGCTACTTATGAGTAATATGTATAGATGATACATACATGTGCACAAAGTGTGTTTTGTGTTACTAGTATTGTATATAATGAAGTGGTGAGATGTGCAAATGATTTTTGGAACTATGCTTGAAAAGCCTTTGGGCAAATAAAAATGTTTATGAAACTGATGTCGAATAACGTATGTTACTTTTGTAAATAGGTTGTCAAAAAACTTATTTTTGGCGTGAGGAAAATTCATTATTAGTAAGTGGGTACCTTACTTGAAAGATGAGAAAATGGTATTTGGAAAGCCTGCGGGCACTGGAAGTATTTTGAAAAATCCATTTTAAACAAAATCACCATTATGGGTTAATGAGATAGCCAATTTCAAGTATTAGACTCAAATGTGAAATATGCCCAAACAGGAATGATTTAAGGAAGAAAAACTAAAGAAAGGAAAATGTTTTCCAAAACCTTAGTTTCTAAGTAAGTTGAGGAGGACCTTGAATAGCCTACGGGATGTAGCGAGCTTAAATGTCATTTCCCAGTGGTAGTTTACATCGTATGATCAGTTCATACTAAAAGGGGCGAAGTCTATTCGCCGAGTACTGTATAACTCATAGGATGAGGTATTCCTATGGGGATGTGCAAACTTAAGGTATAGTTACTCCAAAAGTCCGGGTAGGTGTCGTTTTTATGGACCTAGTAAGGCCAGCTAGGAATCATTCTAACAAACCTTACGTCCATGGGATCAGTCTTAGACCGGGTGACGACCACTGAACCCGAGTTCGATGATCCAAGTGGTCAAAGAGGGAGTTAAGAGAATACTCCAAAGGCCTCACGCTTGCTAATATGAAACTAAGGAAGATTTATAAGTAAGAAAGAATTATTTTGTACCGATACTTAGAAGAAATGATGGTATCCAAAATGAAAGCTTGATATTGGTTCACTAATCTCTTTTTGTACAAGTCTTCGTTGTTAACTTATGTGCAGGTGAAATCTCAACAAATGGGTAAAGTTACAAAACTCTTATATACATGTTTTTGAAAAACCTTTGTTGAATTTTGAGTGACCATGGATTTTCTTACTTAGCTGTCGTGCTAACTACACTTCAATGTGTCTTTAACTAACATATGTTGTCTAGCGTGGGCTCATGTAGCCCGATGAGCTCTAGAAGCTCATTCGAGTTTACGTTCCCAATAATGGACTACGATGATTATACACAGTTCCTTTTAGGCGATGACCCCTACGCTCCCAGTTACGGTCCTGATCCTCCTGCTCCTCCTGTTCCTCCTTCTCCGACGTATAGCCCTCCTCTAGCTTATCCTACTGCACCCGCTTACACTCCTGTTCCCAGTGGACCGCCGAATTTTCTTGATAGAGCCCAAGCTAGGCATGGATTCTACCCCATAGAAGTGTTAGAGGGGAGTAATCCCCTGGAGTTTGTTGTCTTTTATCCCTACCCGTGAGACCCTAGTCCTTCGGAGTGTTGGGATGAGTGGTCCATGGTAAACATTCTGTGCTACTTCCTAGATCACCTCACTTGGTTCGCAGGTGCATGGCACCTGGTATGGGGGACGTACACAGGACCGGTGTACCGTTCTTTAGAGTAGATGACATGGTTTGGGGAAAGTCTAGAATGACTCTTTTTGTGTGAATATCTTTTGTAGCCACAATAGTGTTAGTTGGCTAGTAAGGTTGTAACCAACATAAACCTCTATGTTTTTGGACCCTAGAGGTCAATCCTTGTGTATATATTCGTAGCTAACCTAGCTACTTTTGTTTCTTTTTGCTGCAACGTATATATAATTATGTCGGGAAGAAAATGTATGTATCAGATTCCTTTTTTAGCCTGTGCATCTAGAGTGGATTCTTTCTTGACCTGACAGGGTTCAATCTAGGTGTGGCGGTAACTACTCTGGATGTACGGTATAGCCGGGCCGGGGTGTTACAATGTAGCACTTATTCCTTAGTTTAAGAGAGACTTTCCTTTGGAGCTCATCTTTTATAGCATCACTCTAGATAGCTTTGTCTTACTGTGGGGGTCTTTTGTAAATGAATTGAGTTTGGTTACTTTGAATTGTGAAAGCCTTGAAAATTAGAAGAAAAAAAATGAAGAAAAAGTTCCTCTGAAAATGTTGAAAAAAAGTTGAAAAAGATAATCAAAATCTTGAAAAGTGAAAGGAAAAAGAGTTGATTGAATAAAAGTGAAAGTTCCTCATCTTTATAGAAAGTTGTGTCTTTACCCCACAATTCTAGAGTGTTGTCTTGCTTTCTCTTATAGTTTGCTCCTTTTGCATAATTGACAAGTCTCTTCTAAATTAGTTTGTGTTTAGGTGTGAATTTATCTCATTTTTGTTTATCTTCCATACCCCTTTCTTGTTAACCTTTACCCTTTAGCCCCGTCACAAGCCAAATAAAGATCTATTTGATCATTTCATGCATTCCAAAGATCAATCTAGTGGGAGTAAGAACGACAAGCTTATGGGATCTCATCTTGAGCTATGTTTTGCATAATCTTAACTTAGCGCTTATGCACACAAGGTTCCTATACACTCTATAATGGCGCTTGGTTATTGGCTTGAGAAAGGAACTCGTTTGCGATGCCGAGATGATTCTTGAAAGAAGTTAGGTTCTCATGAGTTGCTTGTGGATGTTTGGTTGTACAGGAAGGAAGTGAGATAAGTGTTCATTGCTTGGTGGTGATTATTCTTTGTCTTTGCTTGATGACAAGCAAAAGTTCTAGTGTGGGGGAGTTGATACCTTAGCTTGGTGGTGATTATTTAAACCATTTTTGACAACAAAGTGCTTTAGTTTGAGTGGAATCTATGATTTATCTGTGTGGTTTGATATTTCTAGATAAAATAGGTCACAACGAGTCAATAGGAGGCTTCTTGGAGCATAATGGAACAACTTTGGAGGCCTAGATTTCACTCAAAGCGGATGGTAGCAGCGGAACGTAAAGCGGAAGGAAAACTGGAAATTTGAGCACATGCGGCCTAGCATCCGGCTGCATACCCCGTCGCCGAATTCGCCCAGCCATCCGGCCGGATGCTAGGCCGGATGTCGCGGCCCCTGCATAGTATATAAGCTGTTTTTTCTTCATCTTTTAAGAATTCCGAACCCTAGCTAGCTTAGAACGATTTTTCCTCATTTTCTTAGCACTTATTAGCTTAGATTTACACTAGAGAACACATTGCAAACTTCATTTTAAGGATTTGGAGGGGATTACACCAACTTTCTTCAAGATTCAATAGTAAATTTTTCATTTCCTTTTCTCTACCTCTTCTTTACATTTATTGAGCATTTATGATTTCCTTGCTTGGCAATGCTATGTTTACTTTAAATATGAGTGAGTAGTCTCTTATATGGATTAGATTTGGTGTTTATTACTCTTATTGATGCTATTTATGTGATTATTGCATAAAGGGGATGAACACCCATTTAGGGTTCTTGATGTTTGAGTTGGGTTATTTGTTATATCTTTCAATGATTAATGCGCAATGATTGTTGTTTGTCTTTTGAAAATCTTCCATTACAATGGGAATTGGATGGAAGATTTGAGCCTTCCCAATCTCAAACTCAATTTCCCTTCAATGGAAATAGGGGTAGATTGGGGATTACAAAGCTTTTGTTCTTAAAGAATTAGGGTTGATACACCATGGGAATGGGGCAACCCTTGTTCTAATCCTTGGGGGAACTTGGATTCTTTTGTGCTTGCTTCAAGAACCTAGGGTTAATGTTCATTCCCCAATTTTAGTGTCAAATGCATCAATAGAGTAATACACCTAGTCTAGCCCATCTTTCCAAATAGAATTCAAACCTAGTTTTAATCTTGTGTTCCCATTAATCCAAAACACCAAAAATATTTTAGTTTTAATCCAAAACAAAACATGATTTACTTGGATCCTTATGGATTCCAAGACCTTGGTGCCTAGAGTTTAGGTAATCGCTCTCTATGTGCCATAAACCCCAATCCTCGTGGTTCGACATTACACCCGTTTTCACCATCACCCCTATTATTACATCAGTGGAGGAAATAACCAAGGTTGGAAATAAGGCGAAGGTTGGGGCAATGTAAGGGGATTCCAAGGGAGACCTCAAGTGAACCAAGGTGGTAAGCCCACCTATGGCCAAAGTGATAGAGGCCGAATTGCTTATGGCCCAAATCAAGGAGGAGGAGCGAAAATGAATCACTATAGGCCAAATTTTGTTTCCCAAATGGACCACCCTGGGCATAAGGAAATTGGACGAGAGGCTATCAAAGGCTATCATAGAGCTTAAAACTGATAGAGTGAATCTTAAACATGAGATTACTCAATACATAAGGCAAGAAATTGCGGCGCTAAGGCAAGAATCGAAGTCCACGAAGAAGACAATCGAGAACAAAATCTCCCAGATGTTCAAAATGATGTTCGGAAGACATTACAGACAATTGCCTCACGACACAGAGAACAATCCAGAAGAAAGAGTCAATGCAATTGCCGCAATAGAGGAGGATAGCCACAAAGGTTGTGATGCGATCGATATTGTGTGTGGAATTTGTTGTTGCAATGGGGAGAGAAAGGATATGGGAATAGAAGAGATCACCTCTTGTGGTCCGTGGTTTGATGACAAGGAAATCACCTCTTGTGGTTTCCAAAAAGAAGAAGCAAAGGAGGCTACCTCTTGTAGCCAAGAGTGTCATGCGGAGGAGACCACCTCTTGTGGTTTCCAAGACAAGGAGGAAAAAGAGACTACCTCTTGTGGTCTATTGAACATAGGAAAGGGGGAGATCACCTCTTGTGATCTCGAAAGCAAAGAGAAGGAAAAGGTGCTTCCAAGGCACCAAACCAATACCCCAAAGAAGAAGGACACACGGGCGACGAAAGGTACATTTAATGTTTTTTTGAAAAAATTTCATTGTGATGCCCAACGGAGAAAAATGTTTGAAACTGACGATGCTGAGGAGTTTGCTCACTTAGGCAAAGAGACTTCGACCCTTATCTCTATGGGGAGCCCAATGAAAAAGGGTGACCCCGGAGCTTTTGTAGTTCTATGTTCTATCAAGGACGTGGAATTTCATAAAGCTTTGACCGATCTAGAAGTTCCCAAATTTCCATTCTTAGATTAGGTTTTACATTTCCCTTGTGAATGAAGAAGTGAAGCTTGGAACACTACCATTTCATTTACTAGGTGATATCTATTTGAATCTTATTTCTATTTACATTTCTTGTTCTTGGATTGAATTAGTTTATGAGCTTAAATCTATGATCATGTTTGGCTAGTTCAATCTAGGGATTGAGTTGTGTGAATCTATGTTTGCTAGTGTGAAGATCATATTTCCTATTGTGGATTTGATTTATTTGATGTTGGAAAATATATTCTTGTCTATTGATTGTTGGTTTGATTAGATCTTGTATAGATTTGGCCAATCTATTGAGAGATTGAGACCTTGACTCTATCATTGTATTGATTTGAGTTCAGTGGTAGCTTTTTGCAATCTTAGATCCTATGGAATTCCATGATTTGGAATGGTAGGAAAGTGTGTAGCCTAGGTGTTTGATAAAATGTCTCTTAGGGCTTTTGGTTGCCAAATGGTACTCCTTAGCCTAAGAAGCCCTAGTACACAAAGGTGGAAAAAGACTAAGATGACACACTCTTGAATAGCCAACACAATTGAATCATTAGACTACTACTTGAGACACATAATGAGGCAACATAGACAAGCACAATTTATTCCCTTATTTCTTATTTCTTATGACTTATCACTTTGATTTTAGTTATCTCTTGCACACTTACATTTCCTAAATGCCATTCACCACTCTTAACAACCTCACACGTCTTATCACACGTTCATTCGATTGAAAGCATAACACAACCTTCGACGTTCCCTCCTTTGAGACCAACACTCGGGAAGTTTAGACTCTTCATTTTATCATTACCACATGCATTACACCTCACCCCTATAGAAATAAAATCGTTTTCAGCGGTCCATGCCCCTACTCTCATTTATCTTTTGTGCTTAAGGGCTTTGGCGTTAGGGTGGACGGATTGGTTAAGTTGTGTACATCATTTTCACTAGTGGGATCGGCTTGAAGGCCTTTGCAAAATTGAAGGTGAACCCAAATTTGGATTGCATGCTTGGTTAAATGGTGTGAAAAGGTTTTCCCGATGCTTAAACTTGGTCTTTATGGATTTTTTGCTTCCCTTGTATATTCCTAGAGTTGTATGGCACGTGTTTAACACCCTTTGTAGATAGTATAAGGGACTTCACCCTCTCCGGTTGCTTGCACCCTTGACCTTGCATGACCAATTGAGGTGATTAAGTTATCCTATATATCTTTGGCATTTAGATGATTGTGATTGGATTGAGATTTGCTTGAGGACAAGCAAAGTTAAAGTGTGGAAACTTGGATAAGTGCCAAAGATACCTAGGTAAAGGGTCTAATTAAGGGGTGCAATGGTGCTTATTTGATATCCTTTTGTGGTTAATCCATAATGTTTTATGCTTTAATGTGCTAATTAATTGCAAAGTTCCACTCTTGGCATACTTTAGATAGTTTTATAGGTTCTTGAGGCTCAAAAGGAAAGCATGTGAACTTGGCAAATGAAGCAGCCAAAGGAGGAGGGAGCAAAGTGATCCAAGCCCACTTCCACATGTGGAAGGTGTCCTGGAAAATCATCAGAAAGTTGCACACCACCAGTCCACGCGTGGGAAGAAGAAGGCAATTAAATGAAGTTTTCCATGTAACCAATCCACGCGTGGACTTGGCATGGATTGGTCTTGGCGAATTGAGGTTGATCAAGGGAAATTAGAGGAAGATATTTAAGTCATTATAATATATTTTAGGGAGTTCTTTTTTTGAGTTTTTGGCAATCAATTAGATTTTTCTAGATAGAAGGTAGAGCTCACACTTAGATTGTAGAGGGAGAACCATTTACTTTCATTTGCAATCTTGTTGAAGGAGACCTACATTATTCAAGCTTTGATTTGGAATTCTATTGCTTTTGTTTAGGTAAATCTCTATTTCTATTTTGATTTCAATTTCCATTTCCAATTCATGCAATTAGTTTTACATTTGCAATCATGAGTATGTAATTTTCTTTTAGGGATTGAGTTGTGAAGTTTCATGATGCTAAGTGTTGTTCTTAATTTCTAATTTGGGGATTAGATTGTGTGGATTGGAAAAATTGTTCTTGTTCATAGTTGAGGATTTCTATGTGTTCTTTGAGGTTGGCCAACTCTTTGAATGATTTAAGGCATCAAGACTAGGCAAGATATTGCTACGCTTGATGTAGCTCCGATCAATTGTGATTTCTTATTTTAGACTTGACAAGTATGAATAGATAGGTGACGTAGGCAAAACGTTTGTGAAAATGCTTCTATGCCTCTTGGTTGCCTAAAAGCACTCCAAAGCTAGAGATTCTCTAGTAGACCAACAGTGAACGGTAGTAGCAAGTCACCCGGGAATAACCAACCACACAAAGCAATTCTCCTAAGCAATAGATACACAATGATGCAGCGTGATGATTAATCACGATTCATTCCCTAACTTTCTTTCAGTGATTTCATCTTTGTTCTTTGATTTGCTTGAAACTACAACCACAATTCTTTTACTTGTTGAATGTTTGTAACTAGGCGAATGATGAAACTGCAAGGCATAGACTAAGAGCTAAACAATACTTCCAATTTGACCTCCTTTTGAGAACGATAACACCCGGTGACATTCCCAACAAATCTTTTGACACACACAAACCGCGAAGGATCAAATATTATGGTGATAAGCAGGTGATTAACATACACGAAATACATAATTTTCCTCTGGAGTAAATTGAAGTCTCTCTACTCTCTTAAACTTCTGCTCACCCTCTACATAAATTCCCATTGTTTTACCCTTGTTATGATTTACGGGTGATATTATAGTTTGAGTGCTCAATTATTTTGTCATAAATTCGTTTTATTCTCAGAAATCTACTCTGATCTATACGCTCCTAACCTCTTTAGATGTAGCTAATAAGGTTTTAGGATACTGTTAATATCACGCGTACGACTCATATTTATTTTAACGTGATCGTTCATTGTCGATTGTATGTTTAAATTTTTACTACAAGTTTTTCATATTAAGACCACAATTCTTGCCGTGCCAACTGCCAAGTACCTAATAAATTGATGTGTGTCCCTAGCTGGTCTAATTTGTCTGTATATTAATGGATCATGCCATCATGCAGTTTAGATTGTCCATCGTATTATGATTTATGATTAATTAATTTTAATTAATTTTCTGGCCAAATATTATAACATCCCAACAAATTCTTAAAGAAGAAAATGAAATGCAACTACTATGAACATTTTTTATGGAGAAATATTTTGATCGGTTCATAAATGATTTGCCTTTCTACCATACCCAAGAAACTACTTATTGGACACAAGTTCTGGGACATATGATTGAGATTATATACATGTATACATATATATATATATATATACATGTATATATATATATACATGTATATATATATAGATAGATAGATAGATATATATATATATATATATATATATATATATATATATATATATATATATATAGATTGATAGATAAAGGATTCTGTGAAACAATTACCTTAGGTGAGAAATATGATGAAATTGTATCCGCAGATTGAGTCCAGATCAAGGGTCCAAATTGGAGATTTAAAAAAAATGCTGTGACATTATTGTAATTTTGTGTAAGTTTTTTTTTTTTGCCTTCCAGCGCACATTTTTCCTTCTTCCAGTACACATTTTTATGCTATATAGTGCACATTTTCCCTTCTTCTAGTGCACATTGTTATGACATACAGTCACATTGTTATGCGTCATTCTCTATAGACTTTTTTTCCTCTATCAAAATCAGACAAACTTTTTATCAATTTTACGGTACGTTTCAAACATTTCATAAATATTCATATACTTTGTTACGAAAATTTATTATTTGTTGATATTAATAGAAAAAAATTGTTGCGTTCACAAAAAAAAATGTTGCGATTGCATGCAGCAACAACAACAACATAAGTATTCTTATAATACAATTGTATAATATTTATTTTATAATTTTTAAATTAATATATTTTTTATATAATTATATGTTAATTAATTATTAATATATGTATTTGTGTTAAGTTTTGAATTTTTTTGAGAGATTTTTATTTATTTTATAGTAATTATAAATGTGAGATGTCCATAAAAAATAGTAAAGGTAAAAATAAAGTTAATGAAAATAATGCATTATGGGCACCTGAGGAGAGTACTGAGTTGTTACAACAAGGTGAAACCAATGCCAATCAAATATAACCGTATTAACAAGATAAGTATTTTAATTCGTACTTTTTCATTCTATACATTTTGATTATTATATTACCCCACATTAGTTGTTTTATTAGTTCAAGAAATATTTTTATTAGTTATATTTTGTGAAAATTGATTATATTTCCTTTAGGTATTATATATTCTATTCTTGTGACAATCAATTTTTTTTTCAATGCATTAATTTATTTATGATTTATAAGAATATATTTTTGTAAGAAATTATAAATAATGTATTAATAGAAGTTATGAAATGTTTGTAAGGGTGTATTGAATTTAGAATTTTAATGACTTTTGTAGACTTTTTAATATGAAAAAGCTTTTAAAAGTCTATAAATGTTTGTTCTACGTATATTTATAAACTCTTACAAAGTTGATAAAAGTTTAAATACAAAAACTCTACAAAAGTCAACATTCCAAAGCTAACATTCCTATGTTTGGTTCATCTTCATAAGGGAATATAACATTCCCTAAGTAACGAAACTTACCCTCCACATAGGATTTTGAAGGGAATGTGATTCCCTTACATTTCTAAGGTTATGTAAGATTACCTTGGATATTTACAAATTTTACCATTTTAATTCTAATTACTATAATTGATAATAATATATTTTTATGTTAGTTTATTATATATATTATATTTAATTATTTTTGTAATTATATATTTTATTTTATTTTTATTACATCATGTTAGCTTATAAAATAATTTTATTTCTCAAGTTCAAGATTTTAATAAGTTAATATTTTTAATCATGTAATAAATATGTTAAAAGTATTAAAGTAAAAAATAAAATGGAATAAGGGTCAAATAGGCCATTGATCTACACACCAAAATGCAATTAGGCCATCGAACTCAAAAATAATGCAATTGGGTCCCTGAACTACACAAACTCATGCAATTTGATCTAAAATGACTTGTTTTACCTGCTTTGCCTGTTACCAATTTTAAAAATAATATTTTAAAATAATTTTAAATAAAATAATTAATTAAATTTAAAATTACAAAATAAGAATGAATAATTTAAAAAAAAAAAAAAAAAAAAAAAAAAAAACCTTCCGGCCGGAGACGGTTCGTCTCTGACCGGAAGTTTTTTTTTTAATTCTTAATTTTAATTTTAATTAATATTTTATTTAAAATTATTTAAAATATTATTTTTAAAATTGGTAATCGGCAAAGCAGGTAAAATAAGTCATTTTGGATCAAATTGCATGATTTTGTGTAATTTAGGGACCTAATTGCATTAATGTTTTTTAGTTCGATGGCTTAATTGCATTTTGGTGTGTAGTTCAGTGGCCTATTTGACCCTTATTCCCAAAAAATTAATATAACATAAAAGATAACTAATAGACCAAACAGGTTTATATTACATTCATCAGTTTTAACCAAACACATGAATCTAACATTCCCAGTAATCTAACATTCCCAGCAATCTAACATTCCCTAAGGTAATGTGAGATTCCGTGAACCAAATGGCCCCAAGTCCATCACTTTAAAAGTTTTTGAAAGTCTTTAAAAGTCAATTGAATACACCCCTAAATTATTCTCTTCGGGTAGGCATATGGTGGATACATTGTTAATATAATCAGTACTCCGTAATTACTAGTAGTTATAGGTAGTCCTTATGCCGTGGACCGCGGTCCACAATACATTGTGGACCAAGGTCACAAAACGACGTCGTTTCAATAAGTGGGAGAAACAGCTCCCGTAAATCTCCGTGACTGATACTACAGTTCATCTCAAATGATACTCTGATACTGCAGTTGTGTTGACTGATACTGCAATTGTGTTGAACTGATACTGCAGTTGCGTTGAACTGATACTACAGTTGGGAATTGCAGTTGAGCACAATGAAAATCGTTTCATTTGTCTGTTTTCATTAGGGGTGGAAATAGGCTAGGCCGAGCCAGACTTTAGAAAATTAGGCCTGGACCTGCTATGAAAATCTAAAGCCTGCGCCTGTATGTAGGCTTTTTTTAGGCTCAAACTTGAGCCTACAGTTGCCCTGGCCTGGTCTGAAGCTTTTTAAAAAGTCTATTTAACATATAGGCCTTTAAAAAGGCTTCAAAATAGATCCTAAATAGGCTTTGAGCCTATTTAAGGCCTACATTTTTAAGCCTTTTAAAGTATACTTGTACAAAATTTACAAAAAAATAAATAATACAATATCCAACATCACAAGTTTAATAAGTAAAAACTCGTAATAGAAAATTCAACAATACATTTTTACTAATTACTAGTATTACTACAAATCTATATATATATATATATATATGCTATGCCTGCGGGCTTGTAGGCTAAACTTTTAAATATAGGCCTAGGCCTATTTAACTAAATAGGCTTCTAATTAGGCCTAGGCTTGGCCTTTTTATTAAATAGGCTAGGTTAAATTAGGCCTTAAGTAGACCAGGCTGTAGGCCCCTAGGATGGGGCCTGGCCTATTCCCACTCCTAGTTTTCATTAATCAAAACGAAGTCATTTTGTCACTTGGTCCACAGTGGTGCACGATAAAATTTGCGAGTTGCAAGCATAAGCATAACTTACCTGTAATAAATTGTAATATCCGTCAACCCGGGCGTTTAATTCGAAACTTTTCTTACCCTCTCTCTCTCGATTCAATTCAAAATCTTTTTACTTCCAAAAAGGTTTTTCCAATCCTCTTTCTACTCTGTATCTCGATCATTGTGTTTCAATTCCTCATCAACTTTCTCGTTTAATCATATCACACACGCGATTGGAACTCGATGTTTGTTTGTGCGGCAGTTGCGATGATTACGTTTTTGTCGAGCAAAGATGGTAATACACGACGAATTGGTATGATCGAATTGCAATTTTGAGTTGTATCATTATCCAATTTTGTTGAATCAATACCCATATTGAAATGGGTGGACCGGAAGAGAAAGATGAGAACGGGAAAAAGGCGTGTTTTTTCAGGTTGAGAAAGGTGAGGGGGAAATTTCGCAGGCGAAAAGCATGTGCCGGCGGCGGCGGCGGAGGCGGTTGCTTAAAGGTGCCGCGGAATCCGGATTCTGGAGGTGAGTCACAGACAAGTGATCCTAATAGCCCTAATTTCAGTAGTGAGATGCTAAGAATCTTGATTGAGAAGAATGACTTTTATTCCAAAGAATCCAATCCTCATTTGGATAATAAACATGCGGCGCCTTCTTGCGCTCATCGCATATCAGAATGAATTAGAGGAAGTCCAATCCAAGATGTGGAAATGTTATGAAATTAAAATCTTCTCTGATCATGCACATACATACATACATACATACATGTTGTAATGGTGAGATTGGGGCTCTCATTTTTTTTTAGTAGAGATAGTGACCAAATTCCCATTATCTTAGAGTGATTCAAGGGTGAAAGAGGCTAGAGATTACATATAATAGTGTTATGCTGCAAATACTTTTTTTTTTTTTTTGAAAGAAAGAAGTTATGCTGCAAATACTTAGTAGCCTACTTTCATGTTTTCAACTGTGAAGCAACAGGATGATAGCACAAAATGTTTGTGAATGCCAATTGCCAATCTTTGGTTTGTAAATTCTCTTGAATATCTGGATGAGCAGCAAGAAATGTTGTTGAAATTACAAATGATATCAGATGGGCTGCAACAAATATTTTCAGACTCCACTTCCCCTGGACAGGCTTACTTGACCACCCAATTGGATGAATCATGAATCATGAATGTGAACAGTTTTGCAGGGTCAAGCTAAGTCCGTTATTTTTCCTCCTCCCAAAAGGTTAAATCTCAACCCTAAGGCCCTCCATGCCCCGGCCCGACAAAGGCAAGCTAATTCCATTATTAATATACTGAGTGGGTTGGCATTCATAGCTCATGGGATGAGTCTAAATAGGTTTATAAACCTTACTGAATGATACTCATTAAAGAAAAAAAAAAGTTTTTGAGATTCAGAGAGTAGTTTATGTAAAGAATAAAAGAATTGATGGCACAAAAATTTTGACAAGTGATAGAAATATATTATATACCTCAGATTTGCAGTAAAATGATCTGTTCAGTTGATCTGATAGCAACACTGTCTATGCCTTGTGTAAAGAATAAAGAATTGATGGCACAAAAATTTTGACAAGTGATAGAAATATATTATATAACTCAGATTTGCAGTAAAATGATTCTGTTCAGGTTTGAAGTGGAATAGTCCTTGGGGTGGCAGTTTCGAAGTAGAATACTCCTAGGGACGACAATTTTATCCTAGGGATGACAATTTTATCCGTACCTTATGAGATTTCCGATCAATTTTCTAACTGGTATTAAAATATTAGCAAGATTTGGGTAATGGGTTCATGGATGAGGGAAATTTTTTATATGTAGGGTCTGGTTTTGGTCCCGCAGGACCCTCAAGTGCGGTGGTACAGACTGATCTGGACCACTAAATGCATTCAGATCAACAGTAATCAATGAAAAGGAAAAAATGCGATGATAATTTCGTAATTCCTGTAATAGTTGGTGCATTTAGATATGCTTGATGGTACTTTTACTCTAAAGTCCAAATGCACCGTCAAGCATTTTTATGTGGATCACAGACCCGCACTTAGTGCACCACAGAATTAAACTTCGTGCAATAAATTACAAAAATTTCACTGCATTTTTTCTCATTTTCACTAATTTTCAACCGTTGATCTGAGTTCATCTAATAGCGGTGCGAATCACTCGCCCATGAAAGAAGTGAGAAACTGAGAATGCATGTTATCTGTCTACGTGTCCAGATCTAACAGATCAGAAACACTGAGTTTTTTAAAAAAAAAAAAAACACGGTGACAATTTGGTAAATAATTGAACATTGAAGTGCAAGTAAAATGTATTACAAGTGCAAATAAATTGTATTACAACTTACAAGTGCAAGTAAAATGTATTACAAGTGCAAGTAGCAGTTTCATATAGTGAACCTAAGTGCAAGTAAATTGTATTACAAGTGCAAGTAAATTGTATTACAAGTGCAAGTAAAATGTATTACAGGTGCAAGTAAAGTTTACACTGAGCATCAATACTAAGTGACGTCGATCGAGAGAGACACCAGAGGTGGAGATGACGCCTAGACCGAAGGTCAGGGTCGCTGGAAGAAGCCATCGCCGCCACTGCCCAATTCGGCACCGACGGACTGCTACGCTCGCGTCGAACAAAAGAGGAGCTTCCGCCTAACTCCATCGCCGATGCTGCTACGTCGCGGAGGAGGACGAATGCCAGAGAGGAGCATCGCCAGAGCTGGAGACTGTCGCTGCCAGTTGCTTTGCTTCAGATAACGCCACAGCCTTCGACAAACCCGAGAAGATTGAGTGAGGAAGCTGTCGGAGGGAATGAGCTGCTCTTGTCCCTCGCACGCCGTCGGACGGGGAGCCACCGCCGCTCATTCAGCTAGTTGGAGTTCTCCATTGTTGCTTGTTGCCCGCAGCTTGGACGAGAAGGGAATGGTGGGGAAGGTAAAGAGACGAGAGATCAAAGAGGGCCGTGAGGCAGAGAGGGATGAGGGAAATGCTTGGCTGCTGAATCAAAACATGCTATACATATCTACATATACTATATATAGTAGGGTAACCTTACTATTTTGGGTCACAAATAATTATAATTGAGCTTAGGGTAATTTATTGGGTCCATCAACTTATAAAAATCATATAGATTATGGGCTTAGTGTGTTTTGGTTGTAAAAATAGTAATTTATAAAAATAGTTTTAAAATAATTATAGGAAAATATGGGGTATCACAGTAAAAGTCTGAAATTCAGTAATTGGGTCAGAATTGAGGCGTGATTGTTGTGATGTTAGTGTTGAGGTAGAAAGTTTAAACGAAAAACAAATTTCCCGAGTGTCATTCTTTTGAGGATGGCAAATTGGAATCAAGTTAAATGTGCGGCATTCAAGAGGTTAATTGTCAAGAGTCGGAAGAATCAACCTAAAGCAAAAGTATCATGAAGCAAGAGTCAAATGAATGTAAAACAAAGGTAAACAATCTATTAAAGCAAGGAGATGGATGCCTTCACTAGGTCTCATGCATGATGTAACCTAGGTAGAATCGAGACAACACAAGCAAGTCTCGTTCATGGAAGCTAACGGCACCTACACCAAGCGACGTCACGCTTGGACTCCATATCCTCAGTTGGTTGGGGCATTATGTCGAACACATGGTCTACCACTCCGTTTGGGTCTCGTACTCCCGGAGCATAGGTTGGGTACCTTCACGCGAAGATGTTGCTCCAATAGGGTTGGTGGATTAGGCGCTCCACCCTGTTAGGAACATAATGTAATAGGTTTTGATGATACCAAATGTAAATCAGAATCCCCTAAGTCTCAAAAGATAGGTATCTATGTAAGTTCGACAAGTAAACTAAGAGCGAAAATATAACCGGGTAACTTTGAGCTCAACTCGGAAAATATTTAAGCTTAAGGTAAACTTGATTGAACATTTTAGATGTTTTCGTGTTGTAAGTCTATAGTTAGATCAAAAGAAGGCACGAGACTACACTGGAGGAATAAGGGTCTGCGAGACATCAACTAAGTCTCGAGACATAAGCAGAGTCCGAGAGATAGATTCTCTCGAGACATCAATCCAGTTCGAGACATGGATTCAAAGCATCAATCAGGCGAGACACCAAATCAGGTCTCAATACTTCTCCATAGGGCTGAACGTCAGCAAAGGTAGATTAGATTAAATTAATCTAAGTTTGGAGAAGAAGAATATCATGGAGATAAAGAAAGGTGCCTACAGAACGTTATGGGATCTACCGGAAGTGGATGCCACGTCAGATTTGCACAACAAACGGATAGAAAGTGCACCAATCCAAAGTCAGTCTTATTCCCTAAATCAAGGTTCATGGGAATATAAAAAGAGTAACTTTTGCCAAAAAGAGTAAGTGGAGTATGGACTCTAGAAAGTGAATTAAAGAATATTCACTACAAGACAAAAAGCTCAAGTTACAAGACCACCACTCCATGGAACATGCTGAAAATACTCAAGTCCCATGATCAGCATGGGAGACAAATTCAAACGGAATAATTTTCCCTCCAACGGAATTATTCCTCAAACTCTCATACATAAGGACGTGAAGACACAAGCTGAAAGTGTTACGAAGTTAAGCAAACTAAGTGCAAGAAGTGTCTAATCTAAACGTTCAAAGTGCAAGTGCTAAATCTGGAATATCATCCTTGATATTCAACACAGTGAGACAAACACATCTTAGTGTTTGAGAGAGTTACAAAGCTTAAACATACACATATCCAGAAGGTGACCAAAGCAGCTCTACATCGACTTTATTTCAACGATAGCTTGTGGTCAGATTGGAGTTTGTTACATTAAATTGTGACAACCAAAGGTCCTTGCTTTGGATTAAGCAAGAAGAGGCGGAGTACCCTGGCAGCTGTCTAGTGAAGATCCTGAGGCTTGAGGCGGGCTTGGTGATCAAAGCTCAAGTGCTCGAGAGGTGGAGTAGCTGGAAGCGGGGAGAAAAACCTGAGGAGAGGCGGAGTAACCTGGGAGCTGTCTTGTGAAGATCTTGAGGCTTGAGGCGGGCTTGGTGATCAAAGCTCAAGTGCTCGAGAGGTGGAGTAACAAGAAGCGGGGCGAAAAACCTGAGGCTTGAGGCGGGCTTCGTGATCAAAGCTCAAGCGCTTGATATTGTACTAAAAAGGGAAGTTTTAGTGCAATCCTTCTAGGGAGTTTCTAGAAGAAGAGTGGACGTAGGCGGGTTGGCCGAACCACTTAAAAATCTCTCTCTCGCATTTACTTTCTGTTTTTATCTCTCGCTATCTAACTCTCGAACTGCACTACATATAATCACTTCTCGAACTAACTCAAACTCGTGCTAATTAAAAGGGGATAACATTTTCCGCTGCGCATAAAACTTTGTCTTCATCACGTGAGGTATTGAGACCTAAACATCCTAAGTCAATACACACAAGAGGTCGAAAAGATTTGCAAAATCTTATACAAGTCTATTCACCCCCCCCCTCTAGACTTGTACCCCATCCCCTTGGGACCAACAATTGGTATCAGAGCAAGTTCTCTGATCGATATAAACCTTTGTTTATATTGCCTAGAGATCCTTCTTTGAAAAACTTTTAAAATCTTTTCAAAGCACGAGATAAATTTTCAATATGGACAGCATGTTGTCGAGACATCTTCTTTTTGATCTTAGCAGGTTCGATGACTGGAAAACACGCATGCTTGCGTACCTATCAGCCCTCCACGATGAGATGGCCGAAGTTATAAAAACGGGACCAGTCAAGATTGTGATGGTCAACACTGCTGCTGCACAAACCAAGGATGCACCAAAGTACATCCCAAAGCCTAAGGAAGAATGGACAAGTGATGATAGGAAGAGAAACAACTTGGACAACATTGCAAAGGACATTCTCTTCAGAGCCATAGACGAGACCATCTTCCCAAAAGTAAGGAAATGCACAACGGCAAAAGAGGTATGGGATACCTTGGTGTTAATTGGTGAAGGTGACGAACAGGAAAAGGAGAACAAGCTCACCGTGGCAATGAAGAAGTTTGAGGACTTCAAAATGAAACCGGGTGAGAGCATTGACAGCATGGAATCTCGGTTTATGAAGCTATCAATCGAGATCAGTGATCTTAAGAAGGAGATTCCTCAAAAGGAGCAGAATCTGAAGATCTTACGAGGTCTTACCAAGGAGTGGGAAATGAAGGTGATCACAATGAGAGATCATAGAGATCTAAATAACACCACAACCGATCAACTATTCAGAGATCTCAAAGCTTTCGAGTTCGAGATGTTCTCGAGAGATGAGGACGTGGTGGACAGACGAAATGTGGCACTGGTTGCTGACCAACCAACTACATCTTCAAGGTCAGACTCTAATCCCACAAATCTTTTATCTGATGAACAGTTTGCTCTTTTCATGAGAAAATTCAGGAAATACATGAAGAGAACACCGGAGAGCAATACAAGTCCACCTTCCTTCTCAAGAAGGAAAAATGAAAGATTTACACCCAGAAGGACGGAGGAAGAAAATCAAGGTCTTTGCTACAACTGTAGAAGACCTGGACACTTCAAAGCCGAATGCCCTTACCCTATGGTAAGTAAGTATCAAGGTCAAGAAGGCAGGGATTCCAGAAAGAAAGAGGAATCTAGAGAGAAGCCAGCACAAGGTGGCTTCAAGGGAGAAACAAAGAATCATCCGCGTAGGAAGGCGCTTGTTGCTGAAGAACTCGAGAAGGCAATCGAGGAGTCCGAGACGTCAAGCTCCAGCGATAGTAGCAGCAGCTCAGAGGATGAGAGGGGGCTCATCTGCTTATACACTACAGAAGAGGAGGATCAATGCCTGATGGCTATCAATAATGAGGTAACCTCCACTTCCACTTCTCGCTGCTCTATCTCTACTTCTCAATGTTCTTCGTTTAGAAGCGATGAGGATCCCTTCGAGACTATGGAATTGCTCAGAAGGAACCTCAAAATCGCTAATAGCACTCATGCTAAAGTTATGGAAGAAAACAGCAGGCTAATTGCTGAAAGAGAAACACTTAAGAATGTCTCGAAAGAGAATTCAGAGTTAACTCTCAAAGTAAGCAACTTAGAAGCTGAAATAATCCAACTTAAGAAGAAGTGCAAAGCTCTTGAGGTTAAAGAGCTTAACCTTAAAGAGGTCATTGCATCATATACTAATTCCTCCAAGGCTATGGAGAAAATGGTAAATGATCATAGACCCACAAATGATAGAACCGGACTTGGGTTCCGTCAGAACAATCTCTCGAGAGATAAACAGACCACTGGTTTGGGAACTTCAAATAATGGAGGATCTCAACCCAAACCAAACAAGGGTCATAAAAGACCAGCAGAAAGGACCAGGGTAGCTATTCACAAACCGTCCCTATACACCAGAAATGGAAAGTATAGGAAAGCTACAAAGAATGGCCGGGTAAACAATATCGAGAGATCATCTGGCTATCTCTCGCAAGGACATTCTAAGTACAAGAAAAGCTACATTCCATATAATGCACCTCAAGGTAAATATGGAAGGTCTGAGATCCAGAAGGGTAGGATATCACGGATGGAGGAAGGCAGACACTTCCCATCTAGTGATGATTGGTCAAATGAACAAGAACCGTGGGATAAACTTCAGTTTCTACGGTACCACTTGACCAAACAGGCAATGAAGGGTATGGTGCGTAAACCTGAGGTCAAGCCTCAACCTAAACTGACTTACGTACCTAAAAGGCCCCGAGTCTTTGCTAGAATTCCTTATGATTATCAAACATATAACGGCTACATTGCACCTAGACCTGGAGTAGTGGGTCCTAAGTATAAATGGATGCCTAAACTGACTAACCAATCAGGACCCAAAGTTTGGGTACCTAAATCTGCTTGATATGCTTGCAGGACACCAGGGACACATGGTTCATTGACAGTGGATGTTCGAGACATATAACGGGAAACTTAACGCTGCTAGAGAACATCCAACCTATCGAAGGTCCCTTGGTGACATTTGGAGACAACGAGAAGAAAGGACGTACAAAGGCTGTTGGTGAAATCCATAAGAATGGATTGGTGATCAAGGGGGTATCCTATGTTGAAGGGCTTAAGTTCAACCTCCTTAGCACTAGCCAATTCTGTGACAAGGGCTACAAAGTGATCTTCACCAAAAGCAAATGTCAAATCATACAAGAGGAATCTCTCAAAGTCGTCCTGGAAGCAGCAAGGAAAGGAAACATGTACATAGTGGATTGGAGATCTGCCAAACCATCGCTATGTATGCTAGCAAGAAGCAAGGAAGACTTATGCTGGGATTGGCACAGTAAGCTTAGCCATCTGAACTTCAAAACCATCAACAAGCTTACAAAGAGGAATCTTGTGGAAGGACTGCCAAATGTGACGTTTCGAAAGGATAAGATCTGTGAGGCATGTCAACGCTGTAAACAGATCAAATCCTCTTTCAAAAGCAAAGCCGAGACATCATCCATCAGACCATTAAGTCTCCTTCACTTGGACTTATTTGGACCAGTGGATCCACCCAGCGTAAGAGGAAGGAAGTACACTCTTGTGGTAGTAGATGACTACACAAGATTCACCTGGACTGTGTTCTTAACCAAGAAAAGTGAGACAAAAGTTGCTTTGCCAAATCTGTTGAAACAAATGCAAGTTGAAAAAGACGTCTCGATATTAAAGATCCGGTCAGACCAAGGTGGAGAGTTCGTGAATCAAGTGATCGAGAGCTACTGCAACGAGAATGGAATTCATCATCAATTATCAGCTGCTCGAACTCCTCAACAGAACGGAGTTGCTGAAAGAAGAAACAGAACTCTCAAGGAAGCTGCAAGGACCATGATTTCACAAGCCAACATATCTCAGGGATTTTGGGCAGAAGCAGTCAACACAGCATGCTACACCCAAAATCGGTCCTTGATCGTGAAAGGAGCTGGAAAGACTCCTTATGAGTTGTGGAATGGAAGGAAGCCGAATGTAAGTTACTTCCATACATTTGGGTGCAAATGCTATGTCCACAACAACGGGAAGACTCAACTAAGAACCTTTGATGAAAAGGCGGATGAAGGAGTATTTCTGGGATACTCATCGATAAGTAAAGCATTCAGAGTCTTCAATAAGCGGAGGTTGGTGGTTGAAGAATCCATACATGTCTCTTTTGATGATAGAGCATCAGCAGATCAACCATCAAAGATTATAGAAGTAGCTGAAAGTTCAGAGGAAATTCAGCCAGAATCTATCGAGAGATCAGATCTACCTCTCGATAGTTCGATAGATCGAGATGTAGCAGAACTCCAGTAAGAATCAGACGACGAAGAAAACACCAAGGAGAAAGCACCTAGATCAGTTGAACCAATCCAGATTACAACTGATCAACCCTCACCTCAATCTACAACGGAAGCATCAACTGAGGAACCACAACCAGATTTACGATGGTTGAGAGGTCACCCTGCTGATCAAGTGATTGGAGATGTGCGTGACAAAGTTCGGACCAGATCAGCTTATCGGGAAAGCATGCTAGCCTACTTTCTATCTCAAATGGAGCCTAAGGTGATCGATGAGGCTCTAGGTGATCCAGATTGGGTGCAAGCCATGCAAGAGGAACTTCATCAGTTTGAGAGGAACGACGTTTGGAAACTGGTTCCGAGACCTCATCATCAGAACGTCATTGGTACGAAATGGGTTTTCAGAAACAAGATGAATGAGGATGGAGTTATTGTTAGGAACAAGGCCAGACTTGTTGCTAAGGGTTACTGCCAGGAGGAAGGAATAGATTTTGATGAAACCTTCGCTCCCGTGGCACGTCTCGAAGCTATACGCATTTTTCTCGCATACGCAGCCTTCAAAGACTTCAAAGTGTATCAAATGGATGTCAAGAGCGCTTTTCTGAACGGACTTCTCGAAGAAGAGGTGTACGTTGAACAACCTCCGGGTTTCTTGAAGGACGTGGGAGCTGACAAAGTATACAAGTTGAAGAAGGCACTTTACGGCTTAAAGCAAGCTCCGAGAGCTTGGTATGATACACTATCCTGTTTTCTACTTCAATGTGGGTTCACCAAAGGCCTAGTGGACAAAACATTGTTCAGAATTAAGGATGGAGATCATATCTTATTAGTGCAAATCTATGTGGATGATATTATCTTTGGGAGCACCAATCCAGACCTATGCGAGAAGTTCTCCAGTTTGATGAAAGGGAAGTTCGAGATGAGCATGATGGGAGAGCTCAATTACTTTCTTGGGCTTCAAGTCAGACAGCTTAAGGACGGTATCTTCATCAACCAGGAGAAATACACCAAGGATCTGCTCAGGAAATACAACATAGAAGGGAAATCTTCAGTCAAAGTACCAATGGGAACCTCTCTACGTATCGATGTTGACAGTGAAGGTCGAGAGGTTGATCAAACTACTTATCGAGGTATTATCGGATCCCTTCTCTATTTAACTGCTAGTAGACCAGATATATCCTTTGCAGTAGGTGTATGTGCTAGATTTCAGGCAAGTCCAAAGGAAAGTCACTTGAATGCATCGAAAAGGATCCTTAGATATCTCAAGGGTACGCAAAGTGTTGGGCTTTGGTATCCGAGAGGTGGATCTTTCGAACTTATGGGGTATTCAGATGCGGACTTTGCCGGTTGCAAGATAGATCGAAAGAGCACATCAGGGACATGTCAGTTTCTAGGAGGGAGACTTGTCTCATGGTTCAGCAAGAAACAGCATTCGATAGCTACAAGCACCGCTGAGGCAGAATATGTAGCAGCTGGAAGTTGTTGTGCTCAAGTGTTATGGATGAAGCAACAACTATTGGATTATGGGGTTGAATGTAAAGAGGTGAAAATTATGTGTGACAACACAAGTGCTATTGCTATCACTCAGAATCCAGTGTTACACTCAAGGACAAAGCACATTGATATAAAGTATCACTTTATCCGGGATCAT
Source organism: Ipomoea trifida (assembly GCA_003576665.1). NCBI lineage: Eukaryota > Viridiplantae > Streptophyta > Magnoliopsida > Solanales > Convolvulaceae > Ipomoea > Ipomoea trifida. The sequence continues at coordinate 12,326,847 of CP025658.1, read as the reverse complement.
GTTGAGAAAAAAGATATCACGTTGGAATATGTTGCAACGGAGGAACAACTAGCAGATATTTTCACAAAAGCGTTATGTGAAACTAGATTCTCTCAACTAAGGTTAGAATTGGGAATGATAGAATTGGGTTGAATGGTCAAATCTTATCTCCTTGTATTAAGTGTCATGCACTGTTTCGCATGTGAGGAGCGTTTCGTCAACTTTATGGCAGCTTTGAAGTTACACAGCATTGAATGGTCATTCAATATGGTCTCCCGTGAATCTACAGTTTCTACTTTTTGGGCTATAAATAGAGGGGTTTTCTCATCAGTTTATGTCATCGACTTCCTCATGGAGAAGAAGAAAGGAAAAGACGATGTACCATTCTTTTATAGAGGAAGGAAATCAGCAATCAAGTCCAAAGACTTCCAAGGAGAGAACTATCCAGATCTAACGACGGGTGAACAGATTGCGGAGCTTCCTGATAATCCAAGCAAAGTCATAAGCAAGCATCCTATTCCCATCCAAGGTGAATGGATCCCCAAATGCGTGGAGGACCAAAATGATGGGAAATTGAAGTCAGGAGGAGATGCTTGCACAAGCAGGACTCCTACCGCTGCACATTCTGGAAAAGGACTTCCTCCCAACCAAATGGAGAACCAAGGGAAAGGGAGAAGGAGCCTCTGAGGAGTGCAGCATCGGAGAGGTAGAGAGGAACAATGAGAACCAGCCACCTCTAGTTCTGTTACTCAGTCAGAATAGGATGTAGATGGCTAGTTCTTGTTCTAAAATAGATTCCTATTTGGCTATCCAAGGCCAAACAAAAGTTTCTACGGAATCTTATAGGATATTGATTCTTATGTAATGTTTCTGGAATCACTAAATGAACTTAAGGAAATGTTCTAAGTGACATCTTTTGAATGAATCAATCTTGTGTCCTCTATCGCAATCTGTGTTCGAAAGGTTATTCGAGAGATACCTTGTCAGTTTAAGCTAAAACGATTATGTCTCGAAGAAGGGTAGTTCGAGAGTTCACTTCGAAAGATAACAAACTGACTATTTGTATATCTCTGGATGGAGGAATAAGGAGGGTTAGGGATCAATCACTCAGGGGGAAGATCCTTAACCACAGAAAGGTGTAAATGGAGGTATAAGGAGGTTTAGGGATCAATCACTCAGGGGGAAGATCCTTAAACTAGCAACTCGAGCAGTTTACCTTCGAGAGGTAAAACTGATGCACCAACGGATATAAGTGGAACGACTATATTTTTTTTTAATGACAACCACGTGGTCATCAGTTACTGACGGTTTCCCACGTTTTAAGGTCTCTATCTCGGATAGTGGGAGCATGCTTTTAAATGTTTTATCCTTTTAAACATCCACTAAAAACCGTCACTTGTAATCCCAAAATTACCCTTACTATATCTTATACGCCTAACCTTTATAAAAGGGTATTTCTGACCTTTTGATTATTTTAAATAAGCCGGATCTCAACCGTGACCCAAAATCCTCAACCCTACCCATATATCCGACCCAAATTCAGGCACTATAAAAGCTGTACCCATCACCTTTACCCGGATTCAAGCTCAAACCGAATACCCAAAATTTCCCAAATTCATCCTACTGTACACATTCCCTCCAAAACCTTAATCCTTCAACAATGGCGTCTGAATCATCATCTTCAACCTCATCTACCGACGCTTACCAGAAGAATGTGCGACATATTCGCACCCAGATCAAGCAAGTCAAGGCGGGGAGCATCCTTGACAAGGACGGGTTTATTAAGCACTCGGAGAACCCAAAGAAAGTAGAGAAGGTCCTGAAGAAGTTCGAGAAGGCAGGGCTTCTCAAATATATGGTGCATGACTATCGAACCATCCACGACTTGGATTTCACCGAATGGTTCGCAAATGCCAAGGTCACAAAAGGCGCAATCGAGAGCAGCGTCAGCGAAATCCACATCACAACATCCGTGGGTGACCTAAGGGCGGCATTCGACTTTCAGGCGACGGAGGAAGCAGTCCATCACCTCTCGGATTATGAGTTGGACAAGCAGACTTTCTGGGACAAAATCCGATTGGAAACTGCACCACAACGAGCATCCTCTGCCCTCCGTAAATTCCATCTCAAGGAGAGGTTTGCTCTAGCTGCCGACTTGATCATGAAGTTTGTCCTCGGCAAGGTGTCCGGAACCGACGAGATCAATCTGGACATTCTCAAAATCCTCCATGCCATCTGGAACAACACCAAAATGGACTGGGCACAAATCATCTTCAACTCTCTACTTCAACAAGTCCAAGGCTCAGTGTCAAGCGCCAACCAGTCGATCAGTAAAAAGGTTGGTTTTGGTTTTGTTGTTCAGCATCTTTTACATTTGAAGGGCTTGCAGTTGAGGGAGGGGCGAGAGATTCATCGAAATACCTATATGGGTAGGACGAAATCTCAAGCTCCGAAGGGTAAAACTGCTAAGGATGCACCATCTCCCTCTAAGCCGAGAGCTAAGGGCAAAAGGAAAGCCCAGCCAGAGAGTGTTAACTCTGATGATGAACACTTAGGTAACTTGATTAAAAGGGTTCAACTGCCAAAGAGGGCCAAGCGGGCCAAAAAGGTTTCTGTAAGTCAGGTTCGAGAGGTAGCACCTGTTATGATTCAAGTACCGTTTGAGAACAGGGCACAAGCCCAGGGGAAATCTCAGGCTACTCTGGCCGCTGAGATTGAGAAAGTGCCCCCTACCAGGTCTATGTCTGGAGCTTTATTTGTTGATATAAATGTTGATGGTGCTGAGGAGGCTGCTGAATCTGAGGTTGGACCTCGAGAGGAGGTTCGAGAAGTTGTAGGCACTGGGATCAGTGATCCAGTGCAGGCAGAAACAGAGGAACCACGAGAGGTGGTTCGAGAGATGGATATTCCAGTAGCAGGTGCAAATGTTTCAGTTCAAGAGGCTGCTGATGATCAGGGCACTGTGGTCAGGGACCCAGTGCAAAGTGCTGAAAATGTGGTTCTAACGCCCATGGAGTCTGCACGGATTGAAAGGACTATTGCTCAAGCTTTGGCAGATGTTGGGCTGATTAGTGATCTCTCAGCTCGGAAGGTCATCGAGAGATAAGTGAACAAGCAGTGAGTTGTGCATCACCAACTGAGATCGTGTTGGTAAGGACAGATGCAGAAGTTTGCTCTCAGTTGAATCAAAGTGCTGATGAGGTACCTACCTTGGATGATTTCTCCAGAGTACTTCGCTGGATTGAATGGAGAACGGGTCCAATTGATCAATTGATCTTGAGAGCAGCAAGCATGGTGGCTGAGGAAGACTTTGCTCTTAATTGGTTAAATCTCACAGAAATACCAGCCACTGAACTGATCAATATTTCCCATGAGATGAATGTGACTAAGAGAAATCTTGGTCGATCTGACAAAGGAAAGGGCATAGCTGATGATGCACAAGAAGAGGAAGCTGAGTCTGAATTGGATCCTGCAGCTGAGGCTCAATTTCGGGAGGAACTCAGACTTGCCACTGCTCTATCCTTGGGACAGCAAGTAGAGATGACGAGAGGTCCAGGAGAAACCTCTGGTGTTGCAAAGGACGGCACTGAAAATCCCATCGCCATAGCTGCAATACCTTTGTCCCAAGTTGACGATTCTGCTCTGGGCTCTCATGAAAATGCTTCGAGAGATGGTGTTGAGACCTCTGAAGCACAAGGAGTGGCACCAACTTCAGATCTACCACTGCCACCACATGAGTCCACACCCTCGACAGATGAAGATGAAGCACAACCTGCTCGAGAGGGTGAAATTCTGTTGCTCCAACTCCCCGGCTTTCCCATTGATATGGAACTGCCATCACCATTCCTGCTGCCTGACGACGATGCAACAACCTTTGCAGCCAGGATGGTTGATAGAAGAAGATGGAGTGCACCAGTTGCTCCTGAACCGATTGAAATCTCTGACTCATCTGAGCAAGCTGATGTACCAAGCGAGCAACAAGAGCAGAATGACACAAGTCCTGCTGGTTCAAGAAGTGATACGGAGACTGAAGTAACTATCGAAGGTGGAAACCGGGAAGCACCTGTCGATCCTTCTTCTCCAAAACCACCAGCAGATGACCAAGTTCCCAGCACTGATTCGATAGGTGAAGCTGAGGAGGAAGTTCCCTTGGATGGAAATCGGGAAGCATCCAACACAGAAGAACCTTCTATGGCCGATCCGATCCCATCAGTTGCTGAAGCTGAGGCTCCAGGTGGAAACCGGGAAGCGCCTGACATGGAGCTACCTTCAAGCTCTGATCCCAGTGCTCCTGCTGAACCTCAGAGTCAAGTTCGAGAGGTGGACTCGCAGATGCAAGTCATGGGTGGAAATCTGGAAGCACCCAAGTCCCCTCCGATGAAAGGTACTTCTGATTCTCCTTCTTCTTCTGACTTTGGTACACAGGCCGAGAGAGCTTTCATTGGCGAGGTGCGTCAATTCATGGCTGACCAAGCTCAGAAGTTGGCTCAAGTTGAGCGCATACTGGCCGTAGTTCGAAACCATGCAATGCCCGTGGCTGGCACAAGTACTTCTCAAGCTCGCCACGAAGAACTCCTTGAACAGGCAGTATGGGCTGAGGATGCAGCGCGAAAGGCTGTTGATGAAGCTGCTGTAGCTCGCTTAGAGGCTGAACGAACGAGAGATGAACTAGCTGAGCTACGAGCAGAATTTAGAGCCTATCAGAATTCCAGTGAGCTTCGACAGGATGAAATGAAAGCCATTCTTGATGATCTGTCGAACCAAGTGCCTGCCCAACTGGAATCAATTTTCGAAGGGTTAACCACTCTCCTTTCCCGTGGTGATGATGCCAACAAGGGGGAAACTAATACACAAAGGGGAGGAGGAAGAGGCAAGAAAAGAGCAAGCAGTGAACCAGCTGGACCTCCTGTCAAAATCCCAAAGCCAATGAACAAGCAAATGGAGGAAGCCAAAAGAGCAGAAGCTGCAAGACTCCAGCGCTCACTGGAAATGGAAAGAAGGAGACAAGAAGATGAAGAAAGAAAGAAAAAGAGACAGGAACAACAAACAGAAAAAGAAAAGAAGGATGAGCATTATATGATCCACTTTAAGTTTGGAAGCAAAGAAGAGGATATGCGCCATCTAGTTCACTTCATTTTCAATCTGTTGGCACATACAAAGATATCACTCCACAGCAACATGACTCCAGAAGAATGTGTTACATGGTGGAAAGAGGGAGTGATTGAAGGAGAGTTTGTTGGGGAAGCATTCAGGAACTATCTACACTTTCATGTCACTGATGACTACTTAGGTCTAGTAGACATGAAAGACCCCGTCAAGACACGAGCAGCCATCAATGAGAAGAGGACAGAAAACAAATAGTAAGCTCTCGATGTCAATTAACTCTCAACTGTGCCATGTTGTTTCTTAATTTTTCTTATTCTTTCTTATATCTTTGTCATCTAATGCATTGTAAAACATTCCCTTTTATGCTTATATATATATATATATCTTTTGCTGGGGGTGTTGCGTGAGTTCGTATCGTATGCATTAGAATATTAGCTCACATGTCAAACTTACCGTATGCGCTGAAAATAAAATCAAAGCTCTCTTCTTGCTAAATCAGCCATATAAGTAAGTATAAGTGTTGGCATCATCAAAAAGGGGGAAATTGTTAGAAACATAATGTAATAGGTTTTTATGATACCAAATGTAAATCAGAATCCCCTAAGTCTCGAAAGATAGGTATCTATGTAAGTTCGACAAGTAAACTAAGAGCGAAAATATAACCGGGTAACTTTGAGCTCAACTCGGAAAATATTTAAGCT
>CP025658.1:12304875-12320435 GCA_003576665.1 Ipomoea trifida | reverse complement strand
AGCTGAAAGTGTTACGAAGTTAAGCAAACTAAGTGCAAGAAGTGTCTAATCTAAACGTTCAAAGTGCAAGTGCTAAATCTGGAATATCATCCTTGATATTCAACACAGTGAGACAAACACATCTTAGTATTTGAGAGAGTTACAAAGCTTAAACATACACATATCCAGAAGGTGACCAAAGCAGCTCTACATCGACTTTATTTCAACGATAGCTTGTGGTCAGATTGGAGTTTGTTACACTAAACTGTGACAACCAAAGGTCCTTGCTTTGGATTAAGCAAGAAGAGGCGGAGTACCCTGGCAGCTGTCTAGTGAAGATCCTGAGGCTTGAGGCGGGCTTGGTGATCAAAGCTCAAGTGCTCGAGAGGTGGAGTAACAAGAAGCGGGGCGAAAAACCTGAGGCTTGAGGCGGGCTTCGTGATCAAAGCTCAAGCGCTCGATATTGTACTAAAAAGGGAATTTTTGTGCAATCCTTCTAGGGAGTTTCTAGAAGAAGAGTGGACGTAGGCGGGTTGGCCGAACCACTTAAAAATCTCTCTCTCGCATTTACTTTCTGTTTTTATCTCTCGCTATCTAACTCTCGATCTGCACTTCATATAATCGCACTTCTGGAACTAACTCAAACTCGTGCTAATTTAAAAGGGGATAACATTTTCCGCTGCGCATAAAACTTTGTCTTCATCACGTGAGGTATTGAACCTAAACATCCTAAGTTCAATACACACGAGAGGTCGAAAAGATTTGCAAAATCTTATACAAGTCTATTCACCCCCCCCTCTAGACTTGTACCCCATCCCCTTGGGACCAACACACCCCTCTCTGGCACTCAAATGGGTTGATATAGTTCCATCGGGTCACGGGCTTGTGTGTCAAGTGTTGGTGTCTATCTTTCATTCTCGTATTAATATTAATATGGATCTACCGATATCTTGTTCTTGTTTCCTCAACTTCCTCCTTGGGCACAAGGTTGTTGGCGCCTTCCTCTTGTGCCTTAGCTTTGTTAGCTCTGCTTTTACCTCAGAGCAAGTTTTTCTTCCGTGGCCTCATCTCCTAAAACTCAAAAATTTTGCAACGTAATACAAGAAAATTTCTCTCAATTCTTCTTTCAAAAGATCTCATACTCATGATTTTTCCAACACTCTTCACCTCTAAAAGCACTTAACAATTATTTTTTGATTCCTCACAACTTATTCAACATTTTTCCTCTTATTTCTTACAACACCACTCATGATATTCATTCATCACTACAAAAATTCACAATTCATGCTTTCCTATTCCATAGTCAACACAAAGTCAACTTCATCTTCTTCCCCAAGGCAACAATGGAGTTTTTTTTTTTTTTTTTTTTTTTTTCAAAGGAGGCAACAATGTTAGTTGAAGAGTGAAATAGCCTCAAACTCAAGCAAAAAGGGACAATATATGCATGTATTCAACAATATTAACCACAAAAACATCAAAACTATCAAATACACCACTCAATTTCACATAAGCTTGTCATCAAAACCCTTATGAAATTCCCACATAGAATTTTCAAGAAAATTTCCAAATTTGAAAATTGAAAACAGGAAATGTGTTTACTATGTTATGTTTCAATTTTCAAAGTTGAGAACAATTCTCCATTTTAGAAGAAATTAGAGACACACTCAAAAGTGTTCTCAAATTAGAAAATAGCGCGTAAACAGTAACCAGCCCTATCATCGATTCCTGGCAGTAGCGTCTTTCTCCTTCTTCCTGGTAGCATCGTCTTTCTCCTTCTTTCTTCCTCATTTTTCTTCTACTTTCTTCTGCATTTTTTTCTTCTACTTCACAACCACCCTAACTTTTTTATTCTTCACTTTATTACTCCCTTTCACACCCATTTTCACATCTTGAAACTCGGCGCCTTTATCTTCTTCATCTACAGCGGTCAAACTCGGTGTCTTTGTCTTCTTCATATACATCGATCGAACTCGGGGCCTTTGTCTTCTTCATCTGCGCCTTGGCAGCATGTTTTTTGTGTTCTGTGTTCAGCGAGTAGGGAATGATGGATTTCTCAAATTTGTGTTTTTGTGTTCTGTGTTCGGTGAGAAGGGATGAGGTCTCAGGTTTTGTGTTTGGCGATAATGGATGAGGATTTCTCAGATTTGTGTTCTGTGATTTGTATAATTGAATTGAGGTTATTGCCTTATTGAGCTATTGAATTGGGTTATTGGGCTATTGGCAATTTGGCATAATGAATTGAATTTGGCAGAATGTTTTGTATATAATTTATATACATATAAATGGGATTAGGAATTTATATTGGGCTATTAGCAAAATGTTTTGTATAATCTATATACATATATAACTTATAAATATATGTGTATAGTACATATTTAATTAATTTAGTAAGTGAAAATAAATTTTGAAAATAAGTAATGGCAAACAAGTTTTCAATTCTAATTTTTGAAAACAGATAATAGGAAACTGAGAATAAAAATAGAGAACAGAAGTAAACGGACCCTAGGGTTCTTCAAAGCACTTCTAAACTCACAAATCATGGAAACAAATCACAAATACTTGACAATGTAGAGTTCTACCATGCAAACTAGCCATATACAACCAATTTCTACCATCAACATGCATCTCACAATGTAGCATCAAATAAAACGTTTTAGGGAGAGAAAGCTTGGTATCCATGGCAATGGAGGAGTGAAATTTCAGAATTTTACCTTTATAGATGGTTCTTGTGTGTGATTAGGGCTTGAAAATCTTCAAACTTTAGAGAAAAATAGCAAGAATGTGTTTACCTCTCGTGGACTTGGAAAGAATGAGATGAATAGTGGTATTTAAATAGATCTCGGGCAGATTTCCTGATCTTATGTCGTTCCACGAGCTGGTCTATGCGTGGACTGACTCGTGGAACTTTTTGGTTACTTTCCACGATCGGTTCCATGAGCTGGTCCACACGTAGACTGGGTCGTGGAACTTTCTGAGCTTCTTCCACACCACTTCCCAAACGTAGAATAGGGCATGAAAGCTTTTGATTCTTTTCCACGTGAGGTTCCACGTGTGGATCCTCACGTGGAAAGGAATCAGAGTATTTCCCGTGTTTTCTTTTGATTTGCGTTGCTATTTTCTCAACTCCTTAATGCTCAAGTGTGTAACCAAAGTGCCTCCAAATAATATCCATGCATGGTTAGCTCAAAATGGGGCAATATCTATCTTAAAACACAGAAGAAAAAAAAGAAAAACGACAATATGTACACGATAGCTTTGGGGTGCCTCCCAAGAAGCGCCACATTTAACGTCTTTGGCTAGACGCGGTACGTGTTATCCATCAAAACATATTGACTTTGGGACCTTACCAAGGGTCCCGTCTACTATTTCCTTGAGGTATACCCAAAGATGCCGGGCACCCTCAAATTCAAGCAGGAAGAACAACTTTCATGATTAAACAAAGATTAACATTGCACACTACCCTCAATCTCTCAAGGATAGTTTGAACTTCCTTTTTCTTTTTAGTTTCTCCTCCACCCTCAATGATGTTTTCATCTTTAGCACACTTTTGATACCATATCCCCTCACTCCTTCTCTTTATTTCAAGCACTTTGCCCTCTTTCCACTCAATTTCTCCAATTTTGTCAAAAGTGACAATCCCCTCGTTTTTCATGGCCACCTCCTCCTCACTCCCTCCTTTTTTTTTTATCATCCCCCATTCAAGTATATTAGAATAATCACCCTTATGATCACAAGAGTAGAACGAAACATCATCAGCCTCACTCGTCAACTCAAGGTTACTCAAGTAAAATGATTCATCCTCCCAAAAATTAAAGCAAGCGTAGTCATCATCAAAGAAAAGGGAGTCATCCTCACAACCCACACAAGTATCAATCAAATTACTATCCCAAACTTCTATGGAATCATCCTCCTAAAAGAAAAACAAGTATTATTCCGTTCATCAAGAATATCATCACAAACCATATGGGAGTCATCCACGCAAGCACCACAAACATTATTACCAAAAGATTGAGCATCTATGTTGTCAAGAATAGAGTTAAGAATGTTATCGTTTGGCTCCTCGTCTTCCCACACTACCTCAACTTCTTCCTCATCATCACTCTCAATCTCTTCCCCTTGTCGGTTTTCCAACTCAAGAGTCAGAGCCTCTCCAAGTACCGAGGTGCCATCTAGTGTGGGGTTGTTAATCTTTAATGACTTTACCTTCATGATTTCCCTCGTCATGGACATCATTTTGGATTCCAAATCTTTCAAGGGTTGTAAATTTCCCTTCTGGAGGATGTCAAGATATTCATCGAGCTCATCCTTAAGTTCGACTTTGAGATTAGCCGTATCCTCCTTGGTCATGGCTATGAATGATTCCACTTTTCGTCGTAGAACCTCAATCTCCTTGGACCATTTGTTTGATGGGGGTTTATTATGTGGGGCTTCTTCCCAAGGAATGGGATTGGTGGGGTATGGAATTGGGTTGGGGAACCATATATGATGGGTTGTGATAGGTATACGGCCATACGGGTAAGAATTGGGATATGAATATGGTTGTGGAGGTGGATAATGGTAAAGAGGTGGTGAATAATGGTATGGGGGTGGAATGTAAGCATATGTAGAATGGGGGTGAATAATGGTATGGGGGTAATAGGGATGTGGTTGGGGTGGGGTGTAACTCCATGGATTCCCCTCGTGGTGTGGACAACCACGGGGACACATATACGTACTAATTGGTACGCTTTCAAATGTTTTTCACCAAAATTTTCCTGCACAAGGCTTATCAACAATTGTCTTGCAAAAAGTATCGGTTGCAAGTGAGCAAAAGGATATAACAAAGCTTTCAAATGTTTTAATTCTTACCACAAAGGAGAAAAGAGATGTAAATAAAAAACAAAAGAAAAAAAATATCATGAGTTCTTTTTTATAAGCTAATTTAATTGTTAGAATTATAATATAAGACAAAATGCCCATTACTACTACTACTGTTGTTGTTGTTGTTGTTGTTGTTGTTATTAAAATATTGAAAATTATTTTGTGATAAGTCAAATTAAGAAGGCTAAAATGTCATCCCGCACCATGAACTATATTTGATTATTCATGCCGCACTTTGAACTTTCATAAGGTCTATTTTGATACACAAATCATTAATTTTTTTTCATCTAGCAATTTTTACAGGTTACCTACAAGTTATAGGTAATTTATGCTGACTTGGACTTTTTTTTTTTGTTTTCTTATTTTTTTTAAAAAAATTTTCTTTTTGTTTTCTTCTAAACCTTTTCCAGCCCAACAACCGGTACCGAAACCGTAAAATAATTAAAAAAAATTTCTTATATTTAGGCATTTAGCTACTGGCAATAGCTAAATATTAAAAAAAAAAATTATATTTAGCTACTACCAGTAGACAGTAGCCAAAATAGTAATAATAAAAATTTATAATATGGTTTTTATAATAACAAAACATATTATATATAATTATATATACTAAAAAAAAAAAAAGAAATTCCGGTTGAATTGGAACTGAAACCTTTATATAAGGTTCCAGTTCTGGTTTGTGTAACCTTGGAACCGTGAACCGGAACGAACCACAGTCACCCTTAGGTACGTCATCGGTGGGCTCGGCGCACGCTGTCGCAAGGGAGGGGAGGAGCAGTGGATTGTGGAGGGGCTGTGGTGATTTGGTCTAGTGAGCACTGGTCCGGCTGAAGGCACTGGGGAGGGGCAGTGTGAGGCGTTGATTTTTGGGGTTTACTTAAAAATTTTGGGTTGACTTCAAAAGAAGATCCACATAAGCTAATTACATGTGTCATGTCATCATAGTAACTTGGTAACCTGTGAAAAATGCTAGATGAAAAAAAATTAATGGTTTGTGTATTGAAATGGACGTTATGAAAATTCAAGGTGCGACATGCATAATCCAACATAGTTCATGGTGCGGAATGACACTTTAGCGTATGTATATAAAGAAAAAAAAAACTAAAAAAGAAATGGAGTGAAATTAGAAATTCATTATCATTGTATAAACGTACATGAATGAAATTAAAACGTATAAACTGTCAATGGAGATGATTCAATTAATCTATTTTATATTCTCATTAGAATTTTAACAACTTTTTCCGTTATATATAATTTAGGGTGTGTTTGGAAACTCGAAAAATGATTTCTGGAAATCAATTTTCGGGTTTCCAGTGGTTGTGAGAGGGTGAAAAATTGAAGTCAACGGAAAATAATTTCCGGTCAAAGGGAAAATAACTTCTTTTTTTTTTTAAATGACTTTCCCCTTTTTTTTTTGGAGGAGTCGTTTTTCGAATCCAACAACTTTTCTTCATGGCTTCTTCCGAGAGTGCTTCCTCGGTTGTCTTCCAAGAATACTTCTTCGGCTTTATTCTGACATCCTTTGCTTTCTACTTTGATTAGTTTCCGACGAAACTAGATTGGTTTCCGCTGGAAACCAGTACAAACCAGATTGGTTTCATCAGAAACCAGTCTAGTTTCTACTAGTTTCATACAAAAACCAGTCTGGTTTCCGTCGGAAACCAATACTCTTCTTTTTGTTATTTGAAAAAAAAATAGTTGGGCAAAAAATAGTTGTTGTCAAATCCTTTTTAGTTAAGAACAATTAAAATTTAAATGATGTAATTCTGCTTATTTTTTAAAAAAATGAACCAAACACACATAGATAGTTTTCTGGAATGCAACCAAACACGAGAAAAATGAAAATGTTTTCTGAAAAATGACTCATTTTCCATAAGTCGTTTTCCTGGTTTCCAGACACACCCTTAGTAAATTTTGAGTGTCACATGGTAAATTGCTATCTTCTAATAAATATTTTTTTGTCACTAATATTTTTATTTTAGCCCATTGAAACTCGTTTCCACTCAATTAGATCGTTTAGTAAAGATTCGAGTACTAAGCGTCATGCCCAAATATAACTACCAAAGCAAACTAATGATCAACATACGTTGGCAAATTACACAGCTACGACGTGGTTTTGATGTTAAAAAACTATAGTCTATAGTCTATAGTATATATAAAAGTAAAATTCTCCTCCCAAATTTTCCCGCTCAAACTTTTGTTAATATTAATTACATAATTTATTGGTAAAATAATTAATAAAGCTTAATTGGTAAGAAAATGTTATATGGAAATTAAATAATATCTATTAATTGGTAATATTATTTCCAATAAGTCTACACACCAATAAGTAAACAATCATTTATTATTATTCTTTGTAAATTCATGTTTTTTTTTTTTGAGAAATAAATTCATGTTAATAACACCAATAATATGTTATTAACGCATGCACATCCAGTTCCAATAAATTATTATGTGCAATAATTATAATATTTTAAGGATTCATATATGTAATGGTAATATGTAAAAATTACCATTCATATATGTACTGTGTTCATTAATTGCGCTTAATATGGAGGATTTTGCACATAATGGACTATATTTTTCCTATTTTTTGAAATGGTAATTTTGCATAAGGGTGGATTCTTTTTACTATTTAAACACTTCATTATGCTACCAAATTCTGAAAATAATTAAACCATTATACTTGTGAGAATAATGTAAACAAATTAATGAATTATGCGTAATAAATGAGAAAATTTCTTGAAAATTTTGCGTGATTTTATAAGGAAATATTAATTTATTAATTATATTTACACCAATAATAATAATTCGAATACTTATCTATACTTTTATGCTATATTATAAATAAAAATAAAACCCTCCTATGTGAAATTCTCACCCAAACCATAGTAAAGGTGAAATGGAAAAGGAAACTGATATTACTAATTGATTGAAAATATAAAAGGATCCTAATGGAAAAGGAAATGGAAATTAGGCAAATTGAAAAAATGAAAAAAAAAAAATATATATATATATATATATATATATATATATATATATATATATATATATATATATATATTACTAATTGACTAAAAATTATTTAAAAACTTAAAAAAAATTAATTACAATTTCTTATTGAAAAAGATATACAAATTTATAATTCTCACATTCTCTGTCTATAAATACATTCTTCATTTTGCACAGTCTTCCTCCTCTTCCCATGTTGGTGACTCTTCATTCTCTTCTTCCACTGTCCAGTAAAATTATTTATATTAGGAAATCTAATTAATAATTTACTTTTTAAATTATATTATTTTTTTAATATTGAATATTTTCTAAAGTATATACACAAATTATAATTATCAATATAGAATTAAAAGCATGGAAGGGAGTGCTTAAGTCGGTGCCTATTCTCCAATAAGGTACGAGGAAACTAGTAAGAAATGGGAGGAGAACACTATTTTGGTCTGTTGTTTGGCTTGGAGACTGCTCACAAAATTAATACCAGAAACACAGATCAACAGGACAGTTGCAAACTACTGGAATCCAGATCAGGGATGGGACTGGAGCAAACTGATCGCTTTTCTCCCAGCGGACACTTTAAATACCCTAGCTGCCACAATAATACTCCATAAAGAACAGGGATTAGAAGACAACATAGGCTGGAAAAATGAATTATCGGGTGAATTCACAGTTAGTTCTGCATATGACATAGCAGATGGCACCACAATCCCAGTCGACGCGGCTAAATGGAACGCAATTTGGAAATTGAAAGTTCCGAGCCGAATCAAAACGTTTCTTTGGCTTGTCAGACACGGAAAAATCATGACGAACAGCAATAGAGCCATAAAGGGTCTCACGCCATGCGATAAATGCTGGTATTGCACCAATGAAGTTGAGGACTGTAATCATGCTTTGAGATTCTGCCATTTTGCAGACGAAATATGGCGAATAATGCTTCCGGGTTTTCATGCCAAACACTATACTTTACCGTTAGTTGAATGGCTGGATGAAGGAATTAAAACTGGTAGCAAAGCCAATAGCCCAAGCAGCAGCGCAATAACCGCAAGGAGTACACATTCTCCCCAACCCACCAGATGCTGCATATAGAATACTGGAGGATGATATAGTTGGAATTCCACAATGGCGTTTTGTAACTAGCTCTAGCTTAGTAGTAGCTTGATCCCCTGGGTGCCCCCTTCCATTAAGAAATTAAAAAAAAAAAAAAAAATGTCAAATAGGCCACTGAACTTATTGCTTTTGTGCAATTGGGCCATTGAACTTAAAAAGTGTGCAATTCAACCATTAAACCAATAAAATTTGTGCAATTGGACCATTTTTACAAAAATTTTCTGGTAAAATTCAATTATATTACTAACATATATGTATTGAGAGTGGCATTTTCTTCTACCATACTAGTTGGGAGCCAATATTGAAATGTTTTTAACTCAAATTGAATTAAAAATTTTTTTAAAAATGGTCCAATTGCACAAATTTTGCTTGTTTGATGGTTGAATTGCACACTTTTTAAGTTCAATGGCCCAATTGCACAAAAATGATAAGTTCAGTGGCTTATTTGACACTTTTTCCTAAAAAAAATATAGAATTAAAAGTGTACAAATACACACACAGCTATAACACTATATACATGCCTTAATAATTAATAATAATTATTAATATTATTGCCTAATAATTATTTATAGTAATTCTCATCGCATTCTTCTGTGTAATTTTTATGATAATTTATATAAATATGTTTATATTATTGGCACAAAATAATTTATTTTTTTTTTTTTTTTGCAAATACTTACCTTAATAATTAATTATTAATATAATTTCCTAATTTTTATTTATAGTAATTATTATGGTAATTCTCTTTCCCTTCTTCCGTGCAATTATTATGATAATATTATGGTTATACACGCGCGCTCGCACACACAATCATAATCATGTATATACATACATATATACTTAAAATATAATATTATTATAATTATAACTGAAGAATAATGTTTTTCGGCATTAATGTATTATAATTATTAAGCCATTTTTTAAAATACTTTTCCTAATATAATTTGTATCTAATTAATTTCGAGACTAATATATAAATCATACATTTCAAGATTTTTTTTACCTTACAATAATTCCTCATTTTTCATTGTATTTTTTGGTCTCTTTTTTTTTTTTTTTTTTCAGCCACATACTTAAAAAACTACTCATAATGGCTCATACATTCGTTTTACCCAATGAAATAAATGCCAAAAGTACTGCTTGGAAAATAAGAGTATGATTGATTCGACTATACGAGGTGTTAGGATTAAAGGTATTGAGATGATCTTTAGTTTTTTTTTTTTTTTTTTTTTTTTTTTTTTTGAAGACAATTGTAATGAGCCGTTGTAAATATATATGTTTTTAGGTTAATTTCATTGGGCTTTGTATTTATTAATTTATTTATTGTATTTTATTTATCTATTTATTTATTTACTTAGATAAATAAAATAATAGTAATGATTATCTTTTACAGGTATCTATTTTACATGACATGTATACATTATATTTGGACTATGCATATTACTGACATATTTTATGTATGTGTAATTTTATATTCTAATAAAATTGATTTCGGAAAAATATTCTAATAAAATAAAATGAAAATTTCAAGTAAGAAATTGATATGTGGAATTTATTCTAATTAGATAGAATTGAAGAGTTCTATTTAATTTAATTGAATATCTTCATATTGTAGATATCTTTCAATTTATTTGTTTTGTATTTCAGTTCAGAAATTTTAAGATTGAAATAATTTTATTTTTATCAAATTTAATTATATATATTTTCAATCTTATATTTAAATTACAGCAAAGATTAATATCGGTATTGATTTAAGCTTAAAATAATGATAATGATTTATAGTTGTAATGATTTATATTCATAATATAGTAACGGTTATATTCATAATATCATAAAATAACTATAATTATATTAATCAATAAATTGTACTCAAAGTAATAGTAATGATTCATAGTTTTAATAATTTATGTTCAATATAGTTACAGACAATATTAATTCATACAAATTTAATAATTAAATCTTTTAATTTGTACATGCAGTTTTCTTAATTATAATTACTAAAATAAGAAATATAATTAAGAAAATAAAATTATAAAATTAACAAAATATGTGTTCATGAATATTTAGATTTTTTTTAAACACACACACACACACACACACACACACACACACACACACACACATATATATATATATATGCTTATGCACTAAATTAATCATACAAAATTTAAATGTTAATTTTTTTAATTTCTAAATGTAATTATTTTAATTATATATCTATCAATATCTATACTTTTTTTTTTGAAAACCAACCAATAATATCATTAAATAAATCGTTCAAAACAAGAAGGAAGATTACAAAGCCAAAAGGAAGGAACAGATTGAGAACGAGCTGCCCTAGCCAAAACATGGGCAGCCTGATTCATTGTTCTAGAAATAAACTTGAAAGACACCTCTTTAAAGTGTCGACAAAAATCCCGGCAATCACTAATAACGCAACCAGCCAATGTAAGATCAGGTAGAGAGCCATTAAGAAGATTACAAACCAGTTGACAATCTGAGAAGATAATAACCTTTGCAAAACCCATCTAGTTAACCCACTGATAAGCTCCCAAGACACATATTATTTGAGTATAAATAAGGGTGTTTTATAGCATTTTTAGTATCCTTAAGTGATAATCTTCTGAGATTTTGTGCTTTAAATTTATTAACCGCACACAAAGCTACACTTGGTGTAAATTGAGACATTTCAGAGGTCCCGGGAGCTACTATGAACAATGAACGAGCTAAACGAGCAAACCGAGCAAGTCAGGAGCCCCGGAGGTCCCGGAAAGAGGCTACACGCGTGTTGGTGGCGTGGCAGCTTTCCAGTAGCCGTCCACGCCAACAACCACGCGTGTAGGTGGCGTGGATGGAACACTGCGCGAAAATATTTTTAGGGCGAAATTTCGGAGACTATTTAAGGCACCTTGATAGAATTTCAGGGGAGTTCCTTCCCTTCTTGAATTCCCAAAGTTCCCTTTTCATTTTCATAGTTTTTAGGATAGTTTAGTCTTGCAATTTTCACCATGTAAAGAAAGACTTGAAGCTTGGATTGAAGAAACCATTTCTCATTACTAGGTGCTCTCTATTACATCTTAATCTATATTTATTATCTTGTTCTTAGATTGAATTAGCTATTGCTCTTGAATTCTTGATATGTGTGGCTAGTTTAATCTAGGGTTTGGATTGTGTGAATTTATATATGTTGCTAGTGTGATGATCTTATGTCTTATTTTGGGTTTAGGGTTTAATTCTTTAATGATAAGCAATATCGTGAATTGTTTGAAGATGAGGAATTTGATAATTATGCTTGTTTGAGCAAAGAGTCATCGGCTTGCATGACTACGGGTTACCCCGTAAAGAAGGGTGACCCTGGAGCTTTAGTAATTCCATGTTCTATAAAGGACATGAATTTTCCAAATGCTCTAGCCGATCTCGGAGCTTCGATCAATGTGATGTCTTCTAGTTTTTTTTGAAAAGTTGAACTTACCAAGTCTAAAACCGACGAGGCTGACGCTTCGCCTGGCCGATGGAACCACACGGTATCCAGAAGGCTTAGCGGAGGACGACGTGTTAGTAAAAGTAGGAGAATTTCTTGTGCCTGTCGATTTTATAGTTTGTAAGAAGGGAGAGAATGAGCCCCATAGCTCTTTGATACTTGGTAGACCATTCTTGGCCACTTGTCATGCTCGTATAGATGTAAGCTCAAGAAAAATCACCTTGAGATTTGATGAGCAAGCCAAGAAGGAAGGAAAAGAAAGAGCAGACGAGAAGGATGAAGAAGTGAATGCAATGATCAAGACTAGGACCAAGACGAAACCAAAATGGAAAAACGAGAAATTGATTTGGAAGAATACTTGGGTACCGAAATGCTTTCAAACAGCTGCAAAGGAATATGGTTGAGTACGAAAGAGGAACACACTGCGTCTAGCCAAAGACGTAAACTGTGGCGCTACTTGGGAGGCAACCCAAGGTTTAATAAATTGTTTTATGATTATTTTTACCTTTTGTTTTAATGTTTTATTAGTATTCTACTTGGTACAATGTTTTTGGGGGACTAATTTATAGGTTTAAAGACCAGAAAAGACAATGGGAAGGCCAAATTTGGGAAAAAGACGAAGGAAAAAATCAAAAACCGGAGGAAAGCTCGGATTGGACCATCCACGCGTCCACCACGCGTGTGGAACGTGTGGATGATTTCCAGTAGCCATCCACGCACCCCACCACGCGTGTGGGTGGCGTGGACGCTACATATGGGCGTGATATAAACCCTTCGGCCGAACGCCCGAACCACAAGATTTGCACCCCCCAACCTCACAAACTTCTTCTTCTCCACGCCAAAACACCATTCCAAGTTAAGGTTTGAGAAAAGTTAATTATTTTTCATCTTCCAAAGGTTAAAATCATCAACCACAAGGTAAAAACATCTTCTTTTANTGCGAGGACATCGGGCCTACGAGTGCACAGCGAAGAAGGGAGGACCACCTCAGTCTCGACCGAGCACAGCTCAGGGAGCTCCAGCAGCGACACGACCCTCCCGAGAGGCCGAGGGTAGTGGAGGTAGCCGGCCGGGTGGAGGCCGAGGACAGCAGGTGGGGCCGCAGCAGAGGAAGATTTTCGTGATGGGTCGCACCCAGGCTGAAGCAAACGGGCTTGAAGAAGGTAACTTTCGAGCTTAATCTTTAAATAAGTGGTTTAAGTGCTTTCCGAGTCTTTCGTTAAGTGTTTGTAGTTAGTCGAACCGTTAAGTGAACCATAGGCGACCCCTCGTTAGTTAGAAAGTTTTAAGACGCGTTTCGTTAAGAAGTTTGAAGACCCGACCGTATTACAAGTGGTTTGGGAGTTCGTGAAGTCAAGCAAGGGAACAAAACACAAGTGAAAGGTAAAAGAAGCCTAAAGACCTAGCCAATGTTCACAAGGGGTCTCGAACCCGCGCCTAACACCTAGCAGCAAGGGAACCACGCCATCCGACTACCGTGTTTCGTAGTGTTTTGAGCGCAAGTTTTTGTTTTAGTTCTAAAGGCCGGTAGCAGTAGCAGTGCGGTGGGGAAGAACGGAACAGGGGTGTCCGTGGAGGTGTAGCGTGTGTACGTGCGGAGGTAGGTAGCGGAAGAGAGTGCTCCGCCGAAGTGTTCCGCGAGGCGCAGGGTGAGCAACGTAACGGGGTTCAGCTTCCCGTTGGACCAATCCGCAAGTTGGAAGGGCACATGCGTCATTTAGGCATCTTCAGCGAGATATAACCCTAAGACCATCCGCTCCAGTCTTCCGCATCCTCTTTTCTTTTCTCGCAAACAGTTCGCGAACGGCAGATCGGCAGAGCGCACAGGTCCGCGAACTTCATCCGCCAAGGTCCGCAACTCTTCTCCCGTCGACAGCAACAGCGCACGCACGTCCGCCTTCCCAGTCCGCAAGTTTCCGCAAGAGTCCGCGTTTTGGCGTTCGTTTTCGACCACAACAACCCGAGTTCGACCCTCAACAACAACGTAATGTCAAGAAGAAATCAAGCCGAGGAAGGAGAGGGATCGAGCAACATCCGTTACAACATAATTGATGGTAAAGCTCTTGACCCGCTACACTTTTCGCCCGAGGTTGTGAACATGCTTAATTTTCAAGGTTTATTGAATGTGTTCTTGCGAATTGAGAATGTTGTGTACCCCAATTTGGTTCATCAATTCTATCAGAATATGAAGGTTAAGACTACTAACCAAGTGCCCGTGCTCACTTCGATAGTGAAGGGCGTAAGGATTTCTTTTGATCCACCTAAGTTGGCTAGATTGCTTAATTTACCGTTGGGAGGTGTTAATGAGTACGAGCGTACTGCTTGGGTGGAGACACAGGAAGTGGGGTTCCGCGATTATCTGAGGTACATGTTGGGGCAGAATGAGGATATTGCTTTAGACACTCGCCCCGATAAGCACAATCTGACGGGTGAGCAGAGGATTCTGACTCTGTTGGTTGGGGAGAGTCTGTTGCCCAACCGAAACAACAGCCGACAGGTTACAGCCATAGAGTGTGCCTTTGCGTACTTTCTGAAGCACCGAGTGAAGTTTGATTTGCCTACTCTGATGATCCTGCACATGGATTTCTGCAAGACAGTTAAGAGGCGCAACCGGCCTTATGGAATGGTTTTGAGTTGGTTATTTCAGAAGAAGAGGGTCAATGTGACCGGGGAGTTGGCCAGGCAGCCAGTTCACAGTGCGTTCAATGCGCCGAGTTTGCAGTTTTCCGGGCTGTTCCAGGTGGAGGGGAACGAGTATATCACCGCTCACGAGCTGAGTAGGATGCCAGCCGCCGAGAGCAGAGAGCTGATCGAGCGCTATCACATTCCACATAAGAGGTTGCGAGGTTTAGTCGAGCCTCAACAGGCTGAGCAGGCAGGTGGTGATGAGGAAGAGGATGAGTCTGAAAAAGAGGCCGAAGAAGAAGAACCGGTGGGTGAGGCTGACCGAGAGCACAGAAGGAAGGAGCAGCACGATCCCTTGGCTCCTACGCCACCAGTTGGCCCTGTACTCCGGCTAGCTCAAGAAGCCCCACCTTCACCTTGATCATCTTTTCCAAAGAATCCCCAAAAGAACACTTATAAGATTATGCTAAAAGACTATCTAAAACACAAAATGCAAGAT
>CP025658.1:12265754-12283563 GCA_003576665.1 Ipomoea trifida | reverse complement strand
TAATTGAGTATTTTCAGCAGCTACATTTGTGAAGTTGGTTAAGGCCTTCTATGCTATATAAACAATGGAATTGAAGCTCATTAATTCGAGCACTCCCAGATTCTAAAGCAGTGCTTCTTCACGTGAACACTAAGAGTATTATGTTGATGAATTAGTGTTTCTTTGATGGTTTCTTTAATGTTGAGTTGTGATTGATGATTATTGAAGAATTCACGGCTTGCAGCCAACCAATTCAAGTGTAGATGATGAAGGTTGCGCTGGTTTAGGATCACTGTATGTTTGGGCATATATTCCTACTTTTGTAACCTTGGTGATCATCTAGTAGATTGGGCCAAAGCTGAGTAGCCCCGCAAACATAGGAGTTTTAGCTCTGAACTGCGTAATCATTTCTTGTGTCCGGGTTCAATTCTTTTACTTATGCTTTTATATTTATTTGTCTTTCAGAATAATCCAATCTGGACTAATAATTATAAACGTTAATTAAGTTTTAATCTGAACCCTTAAGTCTTGCATTCAAGATCCACGATACAATTTCAATTAGTATAATTATAATTCAACATGGTATAAAAGTATAATTGCAAAATATTAGTATAATTACCTAATAATTATTATGGTAATTAAGAAATTAATTACACAGATATTATTATAATTGACTAATAATTATTATGTTAATTAAGCTAATAATTACACAGATATTAGTATAATTACAATTAAACATGGGTTGTTGAATTTTTTATAATAATTACAATTAATTCATTCACATATGGAGGAGTAAGAAAAAACTAAATGCGATATAGTGAAATTGAATATATTTAAGGTATAAAAGTATAATTGCACATATATTAGTGTAATTGACTATAATAATTGCATAATAATTAGTATGGTAATTAAGATCAACATTCGTCGTTGAATTTATTTTTATAATAATAACAATTAAATTATTTCTCATTTTTTCCATATTTATTTTAGTACTATTATAATTACATAAGCCATCATATTACATATCGATCTTTTTAAGATAATTATAAACAAATAAGTCATATATTATTCAATTAATTGCGTGATACTTTTGCACTAATCTTATAATCAAATAAATGTACACGTTCAATATTAGAATTTTTTATAATTTCATCTTTAATTTTATTATCTAAATATATAATAAAAAAATTTCATCTGTGGATTGCAGGGGTAATTTGACAATTATTTGCTCTAATTCAAGTAAGGAAAACATAATCGATCCAACCAATTTCATCAATTGCACTATATAATATTTGATGTTATAATTTATATAATTGTACATCGATCCAAATATTCTTAAAATATTATAACAAATCCATTCCGTGTAACGCACGGGCGAAAATACTAGTTAAAAAAATTATTCCGCGTGCGTGTTAGCATAATGAACATTCTGAGATAAGATAATGTATTTTATGAGTTAGAATATAATATACTTTATGTGTTAGAATAATATAATGTAATTGACGTGTTAGAATAATAACTTTTTTTAGGATAAGATAATGTATTTTAAGAGTTAGAATAATGTACTTTATGTGCTAGAATAATGTATTTTATAAGTTAGAATAATTTATAATGTACTTTATGTGTTTTTTTATTTTTGAAAAGAAAAACAGCAAGTAATATTAATAGTAATTAGAATCCAAAGGACCTACAATGAAAGGGAAAGGGACCATGAAACAATCCTCACAATCAAACTTAGACAAAGCCTCTTATGTTAGTAAATGGGCGATCTTGTTCGCTGACCGTTTAACAAACAAAAAGCTAAGATTGACAAACTCTTTAGCTACTTCCTTAACGTCATTAAGCAAAAGATTAGAATAAGAAAACATAGACTGATTCCTAATGTTGTTGATAATTTTCATGCATCAATTTCAATCTGGACACTGTTGGTTTTATGACTTCTGGGTAGTCAAAGGCAGGCCAACACTACCTGTTAGAATAGCGAGAATATAGGAAATATGTATGAAAATATAATGACAGAATATAGGTATTGTATTGCTCAAAATTGCTTCCCCCTTTTCTCCGTGTATGGAGGGTCTATTTATACATATTTTGGACCTATAGCCCTACAAGGAATAAGAATCCTGGACCGCCTCCAATTGGGAATCCAGGTTACATTATGACTAATAAGCCCTAATCTTGCTAATATTATAAGTGTTAAGTCTAATCCTTATCGAACTCTTCGGTAGCTCCGTGTTGGGTCTCCTTCTTGGGCTTTCTCGATCCAGTTGTTCTCTTGGGCCGATCCATTTGGCTCAGGCCTAGTGTATTATCCATGGCAAATTATTGTGTGGACCATGGTCCACACAATGATGTGTGGACCATAACAAAATGTACATTTTTAATGTACTAAATGTACATTATTTTTGTTCTGAATATACATTATGTTTGTACTGAGTGTACATTATACAAAATAATGTACATTCAGTACACAAATAATGTACCTCCCCTGAATATAATGTACATTATTTTTATACTGAATGTACTTTATTTTTATATTGAATGTGCATTATTTGATAGTATGGTCCACACAATAATGATTGATTATCCATCATCCAGTCCTCCACTTTCTTGGGATTTTGTGACTACAAAGTCTCGTGAAAGTATAATTGTGCTTTTTTGCTTTGATCAATCTGTAAATCAAATTTTTATTTTTTATATTTATTATTATTATTATTATTATTATTTTTTTTTTTATTTTTTTTTGCTTGTCTATAAATACCCCTTCCATCTTCATTTTCCACTTCTCTTCTCTCTCTCCAACTTCTTTCTTTCTTTGCCTACTACATACTGATACCGGTAAGTCTTCATGTGCTATTTCATCATCCTTCTCCTTTTTTTTTGTTCGAGATTACCGAAGCGTGCCGGCCGTTTCGTGTGGCAGCCGGCATCGGCCGACTGCCTCATACGTGAGGCAGTCAGCCTCACGGCTGACACATTATTTTTTTAAAAAACTTTGTTCATATATATATATATATATATATATATATATATATATATATATATATATATATATATATATATATATATATATATTTGCTTTTTTTTGCCCTGCACCGAGCGATAGGAATATGTTACCCGTCATCCAGTCTTCCACTTTCTTGAGATTTTGTGGATACGAGGTCTCTGGAAAGTATACCAAGGGATTATCCTCTTGTGCTCATCTTTCACTGAGCGAACCTTTGGGACAGTCGGCCGAAGGTCCTGACCAATTGCCAGGCTACTGACTGCCCTCACTACCATCTATTTTGACAACTCCTAGATGATAAGCACTAACTTCATACAAATACAACAATAAGTATACACGCACGTAGAAAAATATTTAAAGAGATAATTATCCGACTAAATATCAAGCGTCAGGAGTATTCATAATATACGAAAAAGGCTTGGAAAGTCTGGTCAGACGGCCTCATTACGAGGAGTACCTCGTTGCGAGGGTGACTTAAACTAACTACTGCCTCCGAGTGGGGCTCCCTTATGTCTCTAGTGTGAGTCTTCCATTGCCTAGTGAGTATGCGTTTCTTCCACACTAAATATTCACCTTTTGTCGTGTGTGTTTTTGTGATCTGATGAACTTGTGTGTGTTTTTTGTTCTTGCTTCTTCATCACTGTTTTTTTTGTTCAAATTACAGTTATATTTTCTTTTATTTAAAAAAAAACTGTAAAATTCTAACAATACGGCTCGTTTCGGACCAGGGTCCACAATGCATTCTGGACCCTAGTCCACGGTATGACGATCTTGATAATATAACAATTTTTCTTTTTAAGTCTTTCATATATATGCCAAGCACCTTGTGCTCAGATGGCATGTAGTGGTTCTCCCATATGGGTCAGTGGAGACAGTATTGACTCTTTGTGCTTCAACAGGTTGAGTACATTGTATAAATTATTTGCTATTGTCTTATATGGGCGGGCCGGCCTATTTTATGCTCATATTTTAGCGGGCTTTTTAGCCTGCCCCCGCCATATGGCGGGCTTTGAAGGGCCCTGCCTCGCCGGCCCATTCCGTCACATGTCATTTACAATTCATCGGGTGAAATGAATGAAAATAAAAGAAAAAAGATCGTCTTTGATACTAATAATTAATTGTCACCTTAAAAAGTATAGGATAAAATGGCTAGCTAGCATGGTTCTAATTTTTTTTGGGTGTAACCCAAGTTTTTCACCGTCGGACACTCGCTGGATTGTAGGCACCTCTATTATGTGGGACTGTTCCATACCCAAATCCAAGGATTGAACCATTAAGTTTTGGTTAAGGATGAATGACTGTCTTCCACTCAACCACACCCCAGAGTAGCATGATTCTAATTTAGTATACATTCCATTAGTACAGAGTAATATCTAGATATTCCTAGTAGACAAGTAAAAAGGGCGTCCTTAGCTAAATAGGTCAGATAATTGGCTTAAGTTCAACTTTTTGTAAGAGTTGTCTATTGACTTTCTTGATTTGAGTTGGTCAACTATGGACAATTTAATTCAATTTACTTTTTTATGGTCCTTTATTGACTAGGGTCTTCATTGATAACCGGTTGATTTTCCCATAAATAGAGTGCGGACTTCTCTTCGTGAGTGGCTAAGAACTTTTAGATACCCAAAAATATTAAAGAAGAAAGTTGAAAATACAAGACTTTAAATTATTTGGTACTCATGTAGTCCTGATATGGGAGAAGAGACTAAAGATTTTTTATATATCACGTCATTTTATTTTATTTTATTAATGATTAACACTCCATAAATTGATCTTAATTAATTAATAATATTTCAATAAAAAAATAATGAAAGAGATAATCATTGATCTTGTATCTAACGACACAAAATCCTTGATTTTGTGGTAGTCGCAAAGTGGAACCGCCGTGGAAGGGTCCATTGCCCATCATTTAGACTTCTCTAGTCCTCTTCATTCTTCTGCTTATCTGGACTCTTGACAGCTTTTCTAAGCTCATTAAATTTTGAATCCAAGAAAAAATAGGATAGGGAGTTTTTTTTTTTTTTTTTTTAAATAAATATAAGAAACAAAAAACAACCTCTAAGAAAAACTGCATTAAATTAGGTCAAGTAACTCAATAGAATATGCCAAAACTTGTCAGTATGAACAGTTTACTTGCTACTCAGGTGGTAGATTATAAACAAGAATACATGATAGAGACTTAATGATAGTTGCAATGTGGAGTTACACTCAATATAGTGGCCCCTTAGCTTGTAAGTAATCAACGCTGGTCCTCTCACCTTTGAGGCCACTGAGCCACATTGATTTACCTGTCTACTATGATAAACATGGTATGTTGCCAACTAGTGTAAAAAAATATAAAAAAGTATATGTTAGCTTATTTTAGATTTATGTTCGCAGCTAGTTGGTTCTTGATTCGTATATTATGGGTAAAGACACGGGATTGAACCCTGATAGTCATGACGTATAATAAAAATATAAAATTAAATCAACTATGCCTTTTAATTTAGACACGTTTGATCATATATTTAAAAATTAAACTATCAAGTGTAATCGCATTCATTATTAATTTAAATTTATCATTATATTTAGACAAAATGGTTAAATTAGTTCTTGAACTATTTGAGAATATTCAATTGTACCATCAAAACTAAAAGAAGTTTCATATGAGCATTCGAACTCTAGTTTAAAAACAAAGAGCTAATTCCACAAAAAAATGTCACTTTTGGTCCTATGACTATTGGAGTATTTTTAATTTCAGCCCATAAGTTTAAAAATTGTCAATTTTAGTCCACAACTATTTAATTTTTGTCAATTTCGGTCCACAACTATTCAATTTTTGTCAATTTCAATCCACCTTGACTAAATTGCCGAGTAAAAGTTGCCAGAAAGTTTTAATTGGATTATTAGTGCTTAAATCATAAGGGCAAAGTTTTCTTTCCAAATTAATGCAAAAGGGGAAATTTCATGTGACCAAATTGGCTAGAATGGAGGAGGAAGAAGGGGAAGTGTGCCTTTTCAAGATTGTAGTAATCGATGACTCAAAGGTGGACAAATCCAACTTGCAGTAGCGGTGCACCAGGGACGAGTTCGACCACAACTCTAAAGCCAATATTGGAGTGGAGTTTTAGACGCAGGTGGTGGAGGTCGACAACAAGGAGGTGAAGGTACATGCAGGCCGATTTTTTATTTGCGTGGTCCTGTGCTGGTAAATAAGTGAGGTCCTATCAAAGTATAAATAAACTGCAAATTGAAGAAAAGTGATATACGTGAATATTACGGAGTAAAATTTTTTTTTGAAATAATACATAGTAGAATTTAGATCAGTCATGAAAACATAATTTTGGGTCAATATAATCACAAATACATATACTAACTATTGGGTCAAGGCTGAACTAGGGGCCCCAAAAAATTTTGGGGCCCTGTGTGGTTGCATATCTTGCACGCCTTAAAATCCGGCCCTGGGTACATGTCTGGGACACCGTTGGCCAAGAACGCTTCTGCGCCGTCACATGTACTAACTACATAGGCACCATCAGTGCTCTCATTGTCTACGACATCACCCTGATGACAAATGTGCTATACAACACGTCACAGACTTCTCATTTTTCCTTCCAGTTCTTCAACATTGTTCATACCTTTTTTTTTTCCAACACTTAAAGCTAACAAGTTCACTTGATCTTGAATTCTAGATTAGATGCCTTCTTTCTCTTCTTTTCCTTCTTTTCTACTTGAGCTAAACTAGGTTGTAGTTGATTAACCCGAGTATAAACAATTCTTTAGGTAATTTTCATTTTATTTTCTATTCTGTAGCGCTTTAGATTTAACTCATCTTGGTTGAGAAATTCTTGGTAGTTGAATTGAGGGCATTTTATATATTGATTTTAAAACATGGCAATTGTGGATGGTTTGGAGTAATTTTTTTTCTTGCTTGTGTCGTCTCTTTCGCCGCCTCTACCATCTTCGCCGTCTTCTCCCTTGTTACCTTTACCGCTCCCTCTACCTTCTATTTCACAGTTTGTGTTGTCCTCGAAGCCTTCTCCTTTGTCGTTTGCATCATACCCTTGAAATTTCCCCTTTTGCATTAATTTGGAAACACAATTTTTCCTTATGATTTCAGCACTAATAACCCAATTAAAACTTTTTGCCAACTTTTAATCAGTAATTTGGTCGGATAGACTGAAAATGACAAAAATTGAATAGTTAATTGAATAGTTACGAGATGAAATTGACAAAAATTGAATAGTTGTTAACTGCAATTGATAACTTTTAAACTCGTTGACTGTAATTAAAATGCCCCAATAGGCATAAGACCAAAAGTGACATTTTTTCTAATTCCACCTTTAGTCCCAAACTATCGTTTTTGCATTCAATCATCTCACACTTTCAAATTTTGGACACTTTTGATTCTTCCAATAACTTTTATGGTCAAAGCCCATTTTAGGCAAGGGTAAAATCATCTAGTTAGCCCTTTTTCTTCTCCAAAAGGCATTTATACCATTTTGATAAG
This sequence comes from Ipomoea trifida, assembly GCA_003576665.1. Taxonomy (NCBI): domain Eukaryota; kingdom Viridiplantae; phylum Streptophyta; class Magnoliopsida; order Solanales; family Convolvulaceae; genus Ipomoea; species Ipomoea trifida. The sequence goes on along the minus strand of CP025658.1, from coordinate 12,276,088 downwards.
ATGAAAATCATAATTTCTTCAACCCAAAACTTTGTTCTTGTTCTCTTCTCTCTCAACCCAATAATGAAACACAAAAGAGAAAACTCATCTTCATCAACTATGTCAAGGATGACTTATCATTACGGTGAGTGGCTTCAACCCCACCACCATCTTCCACCTCATATACACCGAGTCCAACATCCTCTTTGAGTTCCACATCATGGACATCCTCTGTTGCCTCTGTAATGGTGATCTCAGATGCCTCACCCATACCTAGCTTCATCGCCTCAACAAGCTTCAGTGTGGCAGGCATATAGCATGCAACTAACCAAATCATAACCTTTTTTCAATATGTATTCTATTTTTTGTATTAAATTCTTTAATTTCTTTTATTTTTGTGCTCGCTTTGGTAGGATGCACAATAGTGATATATTTGGAATGATGAGTGGAAACCTTGATGCGGGCGGAGATAGAGAAGCTGGTGGAGGTATTGGAGAAGGCAGATTAACTAAGGATGAACACCATTACTAACTTGGTAGAGCTATTAACAGTGTAGTAGGCTGTGGAGTTCTTGATCGCGGCAGCACAACTCATTTTCCAAATTCATCATATCGTTGGAGAATCAATCATGATTATCGACGAGGGAATGCCTCATAGTGGCCGAAAAAAAATGAGAGATGAAAAAAATAATATGCACGTTTGCTGGATGGACTTAGTGTAGATGAGGTGGAAGATTGTGATGAGATTGAAGCCATTCTATAGTGATAAGTTATCATCACATAATTAATGGAGATGAACTTTCCTTTTTGTACTTCATTATTGGGTTGAGGTGGAGAGAACAATAACAAAACTTTGGCTTGAAGAAATTATAATTTTTATCTCATCAATATGATTAAATGTCTTTTGGAGAAGAAAAAGGTTTATTAGATGATTTTACCCTTGCATAAAATGGACTTTGGCCGAAAAAGTCTTGAAAGACCAAAAGTGTCCAATATTTAAAAGTCTGGGATAGTTGTAGGCAAAAATAATAGTATGGGATTATACGTGAAATTGTCATGAAAGAAGAGGGACCTTCGCTGAAATTAACTAAAAAAATGCATTTAGCACTTTTAGAATGTTATGATTGGGAATTAGTAGCATTGGAATTCAAGTGTAGGTTAGAAGGTTAGAGTTGATCTGAGAATATTTGTTTTACTTGGATTTGTTGGCTATGTGCTTAAGGAAAAAAAGAAAGAAAGAAAGAAGAACTAGACATTCGCTCTTGTCCTGTGGTAGGCGTGGATGAGGACAATGTACAATTGCCCGTGGAAATGGTTCAAAACGAACTTGTTCTTATTCTAGATCTAGAACAAAAATGAAGGCCCGTTGCTAGTAGCACTTATGACTCTTATTTTATACTACTAGTTTTATACGCGCATTGCGCGAATGAGTTAATGCCCAATGTTTATATTTAAATAAACATTTGAAAGTATATTAATGCAAGATTATATAGGAGAAGTTTATACATGGGTAATTGAATGTCGAATTTTTTTATTTAAATATCTAACTCAAAGTATATGAATCCAATATAATATAGAAAATTCATTATAATTATTACTAAAATAAATGTTTGCAACCTTGTAAAATCGATAGTCTAAATATTTGGTCTAAAAATGATAGTCTAAATAAATACTACTTTTCATTTGAATTTTTCTAAGTGTTCTTAATTCTCTTTTGAGTAACATTCTCATTGTCTTTATCTTTACTATTTGTTCTATTCCTTTTTGTTGATAGTGTGTTATTTGCAATTCAATTATTGTTGGTAGCATAGATGACAACGTCATGCAATGAGATTATGATATAGAAGTTATGGACTTTCCTTTAGGTGTTCTACTTGGGGTTCATTTGGTTCAATTATTATTGTTGAATGAATTATTGTGGATAAAGAAATCCCTAGTTTAAGAAAAAAGATTAAATAAATTAATAAAAATTTGAAAATTTAAAATATTATATATTCCAAAGATTTTAAAAGGTAGTTTCTCGCTTCAATTTGCGGGGTAATGGGTTATTTGAGTACTTTCATTGTCAACAAATCTCCCAAATAGTTAATATGATTGGTTTCAAACTATTCTTTTTTTATTTTTTCCATGGTGTTAAAGAAATACATATGTATCATTTTTTGGTGTAACTACTAATTTATTTAATTCAATAAGAGTAAAATAGAGCGATTCTGTTTCAATTTGTTGGGTTATTTGAGTACTATCTTTGTCAACCAATCCCCAAGTAGTTAATATAATTAGCTTCAAATTATTTTTAAATTTTTTTTCATAGTATTAATAAAATACTTGGTAAATAAATATATAACATTATTTTGTACTATAACTTTGATATTTAATTACAAGATATTGTAAAAATAAGATAATGGACAATGTAATGAATATCAATTGATAAATTTGAATGTAAAGAATCTTTGAATGAGAGAAAATAAAGACAACATAACTAATGAAATTATTTCTCTTATTTAATTTAATTTTTTGATAATGAATAGTTTTTTCAAATAAAGGTATTGTATCACATAATTCTAAATTAAAGAAATACATATGTATCATTTTTTGTTGTAGCTACTAATTTATTTAATTTAATAAGAGTAAATAGAGTGAGAAACTTAATTATCTCAAATTTGATTGAGATGAGGTTCGAACCTAAGATCTTTCTTATAAAAATTAATGGGTAAGTTAAAAGTTAACGGAACGTTAACGGAGAAGAGAATATTTAACGGAAAACTTAACGGATAATCATAAAAGTAAGGTTAAATTAGGTAATCTTTATTAATAATATTAATCTGAATTATCTTAGCCATCTATTTGATTAAATAATTCATTTGAACCATCCATTTGATTACCGCCATTTTTTCTACCCATTTTAGACCTAACTCTCTTTGGCTCTTATTAGTATAGTAGATATTTTACCCCATTTTGACCCCTTTTGTACACATTTCATTATGTTTTATTTGGTTTACGAGCTAAAAGATGTGTTTTATGCTTAGTTTCCTCCAATTGCACTTTTGAGGGAGGAAAAAGCAAAATGGAAGTAAAAGTTTGCCAAAAAGAAGTAAAAAGTGCTGAGAAATAGGCAAAACGAGCACACAGAAACAAACTATTAAGGAGATGCGAGGAAATGAGAAAGTTGGAGATCCTAGCGTGGAGGCAATACACACGCATGGGCGATGGCATGCCCGTGCATCCCAAGTGCATAAGGCACCAATTGGAATCGTCTCGTCGTGCCCTACCAACGCACTCGCATGGGCGGTGGCATGCTTGTGCGGAGCTAGTGCGTTGTACCCTGAAAAATGCGATATAAACCGCTCTTTTTCCATATTTGAAAACATTTAGTAACATTAAGCTAATTAGAATTCTCCCCAAAATTTCTAGATAGGTTTATAATAGCAGTAATATCATATTATATATGTAAAGATTAGATACTATATATTATTTTGGTAGAGATTTATTTCTTGCCTTGTTTAGGTAGATTGGTTGAACGTATTTTAGGTAAGATTGAGATAGTAGCCTTGTATATATTTTTCTCTGCTCTGCTCTCAGTGAATGAACAGAACATCTCTTCATTTTCTTCTTCTTCTTACTGCATTAACATGGTATCAAAGCCAGAAGTTGAAGTTGACAGTAAGAAGGTGGAACAAATGAAGAGAGTGATTTCTCCCTATGATTTGAACTCAAATGATAATCCTGGAAACATCATCACCCAAGTCAGACTACGTGGTGATGAGAACTATGATGAATGGGCTCGTGCTGTTCGAACATCGCTGCGGGCTAGACGAAAATGGGGTTTCGTAGAAAGAACCATACCAGAACCTGACAAGGAATCATCTGTATATGACGATTGGTGGACTGTTCAATCCATGTTGGTGTCATGGATTCGAAACACTATCGATTTCGACTTGCGCACAACCATCTCGCACATGGAAAATGCAAAGGACCTGTGGGATGATATTAAGGAGTGGTTTTCAGTTGCAAATGGACCGCGAATTCAGCAGATCAAAACCGAGTTAAGTGAGTGCAAACAACGTGGGATGTTCATAGTTGCATATTATGGAAAGTTGAAGGCACTTTGGGATGGTTTGGCTAACTATGATCAAATCCCTACATGTTTGTGTGCTGGATGCAAATGTGATATTTCAACAAAACTTGAAAGACGTAGAGAAGAGGAAAAAGTGCATCAATTTCTGATGGGTTTGGATGAGGCAAGTTATGGCACTGTAAGGACCAACATGTTTGCAACAGAACCTCTGCCATCTCTAAATAAAGTGTACACGGCCTTGATCCGTGAAGAAAGGGTGAAGAATGCAACTCAGGTGGCAGAAGAGCGTGGAGAAGTGATGGGACTTGCTGTGCAATCAGGAAGCAAAGGAAAAGGACGAGAAGTGACGGGATATGTCCTTTGTGCTGGTTGTGGAAGGACTGGGCATGATATATCAAGCTGTTTCAAGATCATAGGATATCCAGACTGGTGGGGAGATCGTCCACGTGGAGGAGAAAAATTGACAGGACGAAATGGAGTAGGTCGTGGAACTGGACGTGGGAATGGAAGCGGAAGGGGAGGTTCCGTGAGAGCAAATGCCACCCAAACAATGAAGATAGGAGAAAATACAGGGACAGAGAATGACTCAGAGAAATTTGGTGTTCCAAGCCTAAGCAATGAGCAGTGGCAGAATCTTCTTGCCATTTTAAATACTCATAAGGCTAACGGAGATAAAATGACAGGTAAAAATATGCAATGGATAATTGACACAGGAGCATCAAACCATATGACGGGAAATTCAAATATTTTGTTTGGATTACGAGAAGTGATTGGATGCCCCATAGGCTTGCCAGATGGACGGAGTACGATAGCTACTAAGGAGGGATCGTTAGACCTTGATGAAAATTTGCGACTAAGAAATGTTCTTTATGTGCCCAAATTAAATTGCAATCTTATTTCCGTGTCGCAGTTGATAGATGAATAAAATTGTATTATCCAATTTACTAATAATGTGTGTGTTATTCAGGACCACACTTCGAGGATGCCGATTGGTGCAGGTGAACAGTGGGATGGGCTCTACTACTTCCGAAAAGTGTCAAGGGCTAAGGCATTTAAGACGGAGGTGGTGGATTCATTGGACTTGTGGCATAAGCGGTTGGGACATCCTTCCATGAGAAGTACTAAATTGATTCCTATGGTTAGTTCTAGTGAAGGTAGTTTGCAGTTAAATAAAGCTTGTGACGTATGCCAACGTGCAAAACAAACTAGAGCTGCATTTCCTTTAAGTGATAATAAAGCATCTAGTGCATTTGAGCTTATACATTGTGATTTGTGGGGCCCTTATAAAACATTGTCCTCTTGTGGTGCATCCTATTTCTTGACAATTGTTGATGACTATTCACGTGCTGTGTGGATATATTTGTTGGTGGATAAGAAAGAAGTGACACGCATTTTGATAAATTTCTTTGCTATGGTAGAAAGACAATATAATAAATTGGTGAAAATTATGCGAAGTGATAACGGGACAGAATTTACATGCATGAAAAATTATTTTCTTGAACATGGAATAATTTTTCAAACATCTTGCACTGGAACACCTCAACAAAATGGGAGGGTAGAAAGAAAGCATAGACATATTTTGTATGTGGCACGTGCATTAAGATTTCAAGGATGTTTGCCCATTAAATTTTGGGGAGAATGTGTGTTGGCTGCTAGATATTTAATAAATAGGACACCTACTGCTATTTTAAATGGAAAAACACCTTATGAGATTTTGTATGGAAAGTTTCATGTGTATAATCATTTGAGGGTGTTTGGATCGTTGTGTTATGCACATGACAAAGAAGGTAGAAGAGATAAATTTGCAAGTAGAAGCAGGAGATGCATTTTTGTTGGGTATCCTTATGGAAAAAAGGGATGGAAAGTATATGACTTAGATACAAAAGTTTCTTTTGTGTCATGGGATGTTGATTTATTTGAAAATGAATTCCCTTTCAATCAAGGGGACACAACATTTAGAATTGAACATGATGAGATCGGGGTTGGTGATGGAATATAATACGGTAATGAGTGGGGTATGGACGCGAGTGATGAAGAAGAAGTAAGAAATATGATTGGTGAAGATAATGACAAAGAGTGTGACAACAGAGTGAGAACTTGTGAGAATGAGATAGAAATTAAGAATGAGAACCTGACAGAACAAGGGGATGAAGAGGGAAATGAGGAGCAAAGTCAATTAGGGCGTGGTCATCGAGTGAAGCAGCCATCAGTGCGATTACGAGACTTTGTGACTAACACAATTTGTAAGTTGAGCCCATCCACCCCGCTACCTACTCCATCGCATGCCTCTGGTACGTGTTATCCCATAGCATATTATGTAAATTGTGATAAATTTTCTTTGCACCATCGGAATTTTCTTGCAGCTATTACTGTCGACCATGAGCCAAAATCCTTCCATGAGGCAGTGAAAGATGAAAGATGGAGGGAAGCTATGAAGAAAGAAATCAACGCATTGGAAGATAATAAAACATGGGAGGTGACTACGCTACCTCATAAAAAGAAAGCACTTGACTGCAGATGGGTTTATAAGATCAAATACAATTCTGATGGAACCGTAGAACGATTCAAAGCACGCCTAGTCATTTTTGGTAATCACCAGGTAGAAGGGGTGGATTTCACATAAACTTTTGCTCCAATAGCCAAGATGGTGACTGTGAGGGCATTACGAGCAATTGCAGCAGCTAAACGGTAGGAATTGCATCAAATGGATGTACATAATGCTTTCCTTCATGGAGACCTTGAAGAGGAAGTGTATATGAAAATGCCACCAGGGTTCAAAGTTGAGAATACCGAAATGGTGTGTAAGCTTAGAAAGTCTCTCTATGGGCTTAAACAAGCACCAAGATGTTGGTTCGCGAAATTGTCCTCAGCTCTTAAAAGGTATGGATTCAAGCAATCCTATTCAGATTATTCGCTGTTTACATTGCAAAATGGAGAGACACATATTAATATACTTGTGTACGTGGATGATTTGATAATCTCTGGTAATGACCATGATAGCATACAAGAATTCAAAAATTATTTGAGTGATTGTTTCCACATGAAGGATTTGGGAGTGCTGAAATATTTCTTAAGCATTGAAGTTGCCAGGAGTCAAGAAGGAATTTATTTATGTCAGCGTAAGTATGCATTGGATATTCTTTCTGAGATTGGTGCTTTGGGAGCTAAACCTGCAGGATTTCCCATGGAACAAAATCATCGGTTGATGTAGTCTAAGAGTAGATTACTTGACGATCCTGAAAGTTATAGACGTTTGGTTGGAAGACTCATCTATCTATGCTTCACTCGACCAGATTTATCATATTGTGTGCATGTTTTGTCACAATTTATGCAACACCCACGAGTTGAGCATTGGGAAGCGGCATTGCGTGTTGCAAGGTACTTGAAAGGAAATCCTGGGCAAGGCATTTTATTGCGAACCGAATGTGATCTACAATTGTATGGATGGTGTGATTCGGATTGGGCAAGCTGTCCTTTGACTCAAAGATCGCTTACAGGATGGTTTGTACTTCTAGGAAACTCTCCAATTTCATGGAAGACAAAGAAGCAACACACTGTATCTAGATCTTCTGCCGAGGCAGAATATAGATCTATGGCAATGACGGTTTGTGAGTTGAAATGGTTGAAGAGACTGCTATTGAGCTTGGGGGTTGTGCATACCACACCCATTAGACTTTACTGTGATAGCCAAGCTGCATTGCACATAGCTAAAAATCCAGTTTTCCATGAACGCACCAAGCACATAGAAGTCGATTGTCATTTTTTGAGGGATGAGATTGTAAGACGAACTATTTCTCCTTCCTATGTCTCAACACATGTACAACTCGCCGATATCTTCACCAAAGCATTGGGACAACGACAACTCCAATACTTCATTCGCAAGTTGGGCATTCGAGATCTTCATGCACCAACTTGGGGGGGGGTAATAGGCTAATAGCAGTAATATCATATTATATATGTAAAGATTAGATACTATATATTATTTTGGTAGAGATTTATTTCTTACCTTGTTTAGGTAGATTGGTTGAAAGTATTTTAGGTAAGATTGAGATAGTAGTCTTGTATATATTTTGCTCTGCTCTGCTTAGTGAATGAACAGAACTTCTCTTCATTTTCTTCTGCTTCTTACTGCATTAACAGTTTAGCTTAGGTTTTGCTCTATTCTATTGAAAATATTGTTTTATTCTATTCTATTCTATAATCTTGGATTTGGGTGGAGCCTACCTTTTCAACTTGAAATCTACAATAGAGAAGTTCTCTTTTATTTATCTTGTTTGATATATGTTATATTTGTCATTGAATATGTGTTTTATTTGTGTATTCATACTTTACAATTGTGAGTAGTAGGTTTATGGGTTTCGATTAGGGAATTATCCCCATTTAAGTGTTTATATATTTGAATCTTGCTATAAAGGTATAAAACTTGTTTCTAGGGTTCATTATTGTGAAGAAGTGTGTTTGTGATCTTGTTGATCTTTGATGCGCAGTAAGAGTTAGCTTGTTTTGGAGAGTAAATCATGCCAATAAGAGCTGCGTGATGAACTCAAGCCATCATTTTCACAACCGCATTTTCACCTTCGAAATGGGGGAAAATGTGGGCTCGATAATGCTTTTGTGGTTAGGAGTGTGGAATTGGTAGCGCGTGTCACGAGAGTGGAAAATTCTATGCTCCAATTCTAGACCAAAGGGTCTTGAATTCCTTGGTGCATTCAGAGTGAACCTTTGAATTGGCATTCCTCCCTTATTGTCATAATTGCTTGGGCACTTAGTACGAGATTACCCCTAATTCAACATAATTTATTTTCATTGTTTCAATCTTCAAGTTTAGATGTTTGTCAATGAAATTGGTTATTATTGTGTGCATCAATCATGTATGAATTAATGAATGTATTACTTGGATTCTTAAAGATGCATTGTCTTTGGTGCCTAGAGAAGTATTACTTGGATTCTTAAAATGCATTCTCTTGGTGCCTAGAGAAGTGATTATTACACAAGTACATGCTTAAATCTCAACGACATTTTACCTTTATATCTTATCACTATTTTTTACTGCGATCAGATAGCCATGAATAAGGACGAAATATTAACTTTCTTTTTTAGTTACATAAGTCAATAAATCCGAGTAAAAAATTATTGCTACATCAACTCAACAAGTTATATATTGGCAATTTTTTTTTGAGTACTACCAGTGTTGCAAAAATCCCACCTAGGCGCCGATTAATCCCTGCTTAGGCACTAAACACAAGTCAACCGCGTAGCGTATCACCTTAAATGGTGGTCTAGGCGGCTGGCCGGCTAGGTGACCGCCTAGGCCGTCTAAGCTCCGCCTAGGCCGCCTAAGCACCGCCTAGGCTGCTTAGGCGCTGATGGCCTAGGCACCGACTAGGCCGCTTAGGCGCTGACCGCCTAGGCACCGACTAGGCCGCCTATTCTGGCAATTAACTATTGTTCTTCTTTTCTAATGGGTTATTGTGACACCCCAACCTCACACAGGCTGAGATGGCTAAAAACTTAACATAAAAGCTGCCAATCTCAACCCACAAACCAAACATAGCGGAAGCGAATTTAAAACCTAAGGGCGTCATGCCACATCTAGGTATAATCACAGCCTAGATGCACAGGCTAAACACAAGAATAAACTAAACTGTCATCTCATAAAAACGGGAATAATAATCCTCAAAGTATAAATCCATAAAACATCCAAAAATACCCAACGAACTAATCAAGAGTATATAGTAGTATCTCAAGGCACACAGGCCCAAAACCAAATTCTAAACAAGGTAAACTAAGTCTACGCATCCTCATAAAAGGGAACTCTAGCGCGCTCACGTAGACTACTCCATACCTGGAAAAACACGCAAAGAACCATTAGCAAAAGAATGCTAAGCAACCACCATTCACACCCGCAAGGAAGTATAGATATATAGTAAGTTTGTAAATAGGTTTACACACCCATATAGAATATAAACACCAACGAACTGTGCAATAGTTCAAACGATACTCAACAACAACAAGCTGAACGAATCATAAACCAAAACTCATTCAAGTAAAGCCGAAATCCAAAGATAGAAGAATAAGACAACAACGAATCGAAGCCAAGGTACTAACTGAACACAAGCATAAGAAATAATCAAACAGAATGAACAAGGACTTATATCCCAAGAACCGAAAGAAAACCCAATCCCAACCACTAAGCATCATACCGAACCCAATCCCAAACTCAAACCAAGTATACAAAGGCAAGACTCACTAACAGGGGTAATGAACCCAATCACAGGGGT
>CP025658.1:12088553-12256924 GCA_003576665.1 Ipomoea trifida | reverse complement strand
TAACGGGTTCTTAACGGGTCAACCCGTTAACGACCCGGGACATGTTAAGGCTAAACACTAACCCGTTATTTTCGTGTCCGGTTTCGTGTCGTGTTAACGGGTCGTGTCGATAATTGCCAGGTCTACTCCCAGTCTTGACGACGCTCTTTGTTCGTCGTGTGGTTGTGGATGTAGCTTGCCCTCTTTGTCGCAATCATGCCGAAACTCTTGATCATTTAATGAAGGATTGTGTTTGCGTAGTTCCCCTTTGGCAGACTATAATGAATGGCCACATACCGGATCAAGGAGATGATTGCATAGCTTGGCTCTTGGATATATTGTCTAACGGTGAGGCTTCTTTTAAACTACGGGCTGTTGCTATTTGGTGGTGTGTGTGGAGGGCACGCAATGAATCTGTGTGGAGTAACAAACCTTGGCATTTGAGTAATGTTGTGCAGGAGGTTTACCGTACCTTGGAAGCGTGGCAAAGCCTAACGAGTGGAACAATAGCTGCTCCTGTTATGATGCATTCGGTTCAGGCTGGATCTATTGGGCATACTGATGATATTAAGGTGTTTGTAGATGCAGCAGTCTACACAAATGATAATCAGGCTTTCTTCGGTTGTGTGCTCTTGAATTCGGCTGACAGTTTCTTGGCTGCTCGGAATGGTTCTTTACGTTGCATGAACGACGCCCACCTCGCGGAAGCTTTAGCGGTTAAAGAAGCACTTTCTTGGGTTAAAGATAAAGGCTATACCAAAATCAAGGTTTATTCGGATTGCCAGATGGTATGTTCTTTGCTTAATGGTTCGGGAGCTGATTGGTCTTACGCTGGATGTGTTATAGGTGCCTATAAGGTTTTAAGTCGACACTTTGAATCAGTGTCTTTTGAGTTTGTTCCTAGATCAGTGAATAAGTGTGCTCATGCCTTAGCTAGAGCTGCTAGTTCGCAAACTGGTCCTAATTGTTGGATTTCATCTATTCCTTCTTGTATTGCGCATTTGCTTTAATGAAAGTTTTGATGGTTTGTTTTCAAAAAAAAAATAGTATCACTATGCATGTAATACTTTTTTAACAAAAATTATATTATTGATTAGTATTATATTGAGTATATAAGTATGACATTTGCACATATAAGTATGACATTTGCATGGTGCTTTGACCCGACACGATCCGTCTCACGAATAATGATCCGTGAGACGGTCTCACACAAGTGTGACCCTATAATATAAGGGTCGCAATTGTGTGAGATCGTCTCACGGATCCTTATTCGTGAGACGGGTCGGGTCGGGTCGAAACAACATGCAAATGTCATACTTATATGTGCAAATATCATACTTATATGTTCAAATATAACACTAATCAAGAATATAATTTTTGTTACTTATTAAGAGAAAAAGTAATACATTTTTTATAATAAGTAATGTTGACAAGTACCCCTTACTTATAAGGGCAAATATAATACTTTTGAAGAAAAATGTAATACTTTTAAATCGAAATGTAAAAGTATTGTATTTTCCCTTAAAAGTATTACATTTACCCTTATAAGTAACAATAATTTTATACCTGATTAGTATTACATTTGGGCATATAAGTATGACATTTGTGCATATAAGTGTTACATTTACATCTTGACCCGACCCACCTCATGGTGAGACGGTCTCACACAAGTTTTTGCCAATATTATAGTATCATTATACATGTAAAATTAGAAAACCTAGTTTACTTTGGTGATGTATAAATTCATGTCACCAATTAAAGGTAACAATGTGTAATTACATCATAGGCTCAAAGTGAAGTGAAGTTTTAGTAAAGAGTGAAGGGTTTCGGGAAAAATTAGGTGGTAGGCGTAACAAGGGTTTTTACCAAAGCGGAGGGGTGAATGAATGATTGAATGGATAATTGGATGAATAAATGGCAGAAAGTGAAGTGGCAAAAGAGCAGTGAAATCAGCGATGATGCATGGGGAAATTGTGCTGATTGGGTGCCGAGTTGCCGCTTAATCTGGGAATCTGACCCACTCGCCCATCCATCTCCTTCATCTTCTTCTCTTCTCCTCAGTCAATCTTTCTCAAAACCCTGTCAGAATCATCCCCCTCTCTCTAGGAAGATAACGAAGATGAGGTTTTCACGTGACATCCATAACCTTTTGGCTTTGCTGTTCATTTCTTATTCGAGGTATGGCCTCCCCTAACCACTACTTCAACCCCCCCCCCTCCCAAACCCCCCACCCCTCCTTTCCTCCCCAAATCCACTCTCTTAATTTAATATTCAAAGAAATAAAAGTGGGTCTTTGTATTTCTTGGTCTTTTCTGCAGCAGAGCCTCGTTTATTGATCTCCCAATAAATATATTTAGTAAGAATTTAATAGTTTAGTATGGTACAAATGGAGGCCAAATGAAAATTGAGGCTTGTGCTGATTTTTGGGAGGACCAATCTGTAAGAATTAACTATGTTAGGGAAGTACAGAGCTGCGCAATTCACAATATTCTAGTAAACTCTTTCTTTCGCTTTCCATTTGTAGAATACATTATTATATACTATATTATCTTGTTGTATGTAGCCATATGCGCTTTGGGATGCGTTTGGTTTGATGGGAATAATAAACAAATAAATAAAATAAAATAAAATGCATTTTCTTAAAAGGGTGAGCACTCTGTGCTTGAGCTGTGGTGTGTGGTCCCTGATTTGCTCTTGGAAGGATCAGAGGGAGGCGGTGATCGATACCTTGGGTGGAAGAATGGGAGCTGGGCTTTTCCATTAAGGAGGTGTTTGGGTTTCTGTAATTCCCTTCTTGGGGTTTGAGTTTCCTTGCATTTATTGCCTCCTCAAACTCCTGCCTCTTTTGTAGTTTGAAGATTTCATCTCAAAGTTGTTCAACTCTTTTACTGCTCTCTTGACTCTCTGCAGTCTCAGACAAAAAAAAGGTCAGTCATTTTTTCTCACTTCATTTTCAAGAAACTGATTGGTTGTGAAGTTATATTTGTACTCAAAACTGTAGTTTTGTTCTCTGGGTTGCTTTTGCTTCTCTAAATCTCTTACCTGGCCCCTTTTCAAGGTCTTATCTTGTTTCTGAATTTATAGTAATAGATTAGTCATTTATGGAAGAAATCAGAAGGCTCAGAGTTGAGTTTATGGTATGAAGTTCATGAATTTGAACCACAACTTTAAGGGCAGAAGAATATACTCTTTCTTTATCTTGCAAGACATAACCTTCTTGTACCTGCATAGTGTCATAGAGTGAATTCTTAGTTTTCTGAGTTGCAGAGAACCTTTTTGTTTTCATTTTTAGCTTGCTTGTGTATGTGTGTGTACAAACTGACAACTTTTGGTCTGCAAAGTTGAAACATTTTGTGTACTAAAGCTTCTGTTTTTTTAAGGTGGAGTGTTTATGTGCTGTATACTGAAATTTCTCAGTCTTTTCAAGGTTGATTCTCCGCCCTATTATGTAATTGAGATGATCTCCTTTTGAGTAGCAGAAGGATAGTTAGCTAATTATGATTTTATAACTCGAGTGCTTTATGGCAATGATCTTGCCTTATTTTAAATGTTGGACAGTCATAGAATAAGAAATTAGAAAATCTATCATGTAGCTAAAGAAAAGGTCACAAATCCAATGGCTGTCGTATATTTCTTTCCTTGTTGCACATGTATGGCATAAATGATCTGTTTCTAATATTTCAACATTCGTCGTGTTTTTCAGATTTGAATTGAAATGTCAACTTCCAGACCTAGTCAGTCTTCTAGTAATTCAGCGAGATCAAAACATAGTGCTAGGATCATAGCACAAACCTCTATAGATGCAAAGCTCCACGCGGAGTTTGAGGAATCGGGGGATTCCTTTGATTACTCTAGCTCAGTCCGAGTCACGAGTGTGGATGCTGGAGTGCAGAAACCTAGGTCTGACAAAGTAACCACTGCTTATCTCCATCAGATCCAAAAAGCCAAATACATCCAGCCATTTGGCTGTTTGTTAGCGCTGGATGAGAAAACTTTTAAAGTCATAGCATTCAGTGAAAATGCTCCCGAGATGCTTACCATGGTCAGCCATGCTGTTCCAAGTGTTGGAGATCATCCAGTTCTTGGTATTGGGACTGATATTAGAACCATTTTTACCAGTCCCAGTGCAGCAGCATTACAGAAGGCCTTGGGATTTGGAGAGGTTTCTCTGTTAAATCCTATCCTTGTTCACTGCAAAACCTCTGGGAAGCCATTTTATGCCATTATCCATAGGGTAACAGGTAGCTTGATTGTTGACTTTGAGCCAGTCAAACCATATGAAGTACCCATGACTGCTGCTGGTGCATTGCAATCGTATAAACTTGCAGCAAAAGCTATTGCTCGATTGCAGTCCTTGCCAAGTGGCAGCATGGAGAGGCTCTGTGATACTATGGTCCAAGAGGTGTTCGAACTCACAGGTTATGATAGGGTGATGATTTATAAATTTCATGATGATGACCACGGGGAGGTTGTTTCTGAGATCACTAAGCCTGGCCTTGAACCTTACTTGGGCTTGCATTATCCAGCAACCGATATTCCTCAAGCTGCACGCTTTTTGTTCATGAAGAATAAAGTACGGATGATTTGTGATTGCCGAGCAAAACATGTCAGGGTGGTCCAAGATGAGAAACTTTCGATTGATTTAACATTGTGTGGTTCCACACTTAGGGCTCCTCACAGCTGTCATTTACAGTACATGGAGAATATGAATTCAATAGCGTCACTGGTAATGGCAGTCGTAGTTAATGATGGAGATGACGAAGGGGAGGCCTCAGAATCTGGACGGATACAGAAGAGGAAAAGGCTTTGGGGCCTAGTTGTATGCCATAACACGACTCCAAGGTTTGTTCCTTTTCCTCTTCGGTATGCATGTGAGTTCCTTGCACAGGTGTTCGCCATTCATGTCAACAAGGAACTAGAATTAGAAAACCAGATTGTTGAGAAAAACATTCTACGCACTCAAACTCTCTTGTGTGATATGTTAATGCGAGATGCGCCACTGGGTATTGTGTCACAGAGCCCCAATATAATGGATCTTATCAAATGTGATGGCGCTGCTTTGCTGTATAAGAGTAAGGTACACAGATTGGGAATTACCCCAACCGACTTTCAGTTGCATGATATAGTCTCTTGGCTCTCCGAGTACCATATGGATTCCACAGGTCTGAGCACAGATAGCTTGTACGATGCTGGCTTCCAAGGGGCTCTTGCCCTTGGTGATGCAATATGCGGGATGGCTTCTGTCAGAATATCTGACAAGGATTGGCTTTTCTGGTTCAGATCGCACACTGCTGCTGAAGTTCGTTGGGGTGGTGCGAAGCACGAACCTGATGAGAAGGATGATGGTAGGAAAATGCATCCAAGGTCATCGTTTAAAGCGTTTCTTGAAGTTGTCAAGACAAGAAGTTTACCTTGGAAGGACTACGAGATGGATGCGATTCATTCGTTGCAGCTAATACTGAGAAATGCTTTCGGCAAGGAGGCTGATACTATGGATACAAAAGCAAATGCAAATGCTATCCATTCAAAGCTTAATGACCTAAGAATTGACGGTATGCAAGAACTAGAAGCCGTAACAAGTGAAATGGTCCGCCTGATTGAAACGGCCACAGTGCCAATCTTGGCAGTTGATGTGGATGGGCTGGTGAATGGGTGGAACACAAAAATTGCTGAGTTGACTGGTCTAACTGTCGACGAAGCAATTGGGAAGCACTTTCTTACACTCGTGGAAGACTCCTCAATTCATAATGTGAGAAAGATGTTGAGTTTGGCGTTGCAGGGTATGTATTTAAGTATTATCCCTCTGATGCATTTAATGTATTTTAATTGATCAAGGAGTTATTATATATAGAATATAAATAAATAATGTAAACTCCATCTATTATCTCCAAATCACTACTTAATCGGCAACATTTGTGTCTTCCCCAGTATATTCTCTTAACTTTTCCAATGCCATCTTTTCCAGGGAAAGAAGAAAAAAATGTACAGTTTGAGATAAAAACACATGGGCAAAGATCAGAATCTGGTCCAATCAGCTTAATTGTGAATGCTTGTGCAAGCAGGGATGTTCAAGAAAGTGTGGTCGGTGTCTGTTTTATTGCACAGGATATAACTGGACAGAAGACTATTATGGACAAGTTCACACGAATTGAAGGGGATTACAGGGCTATTATACAAAATCCTAACCCTTTGATTCCCCCAATATTTGGAACCGATGAATTTGGGTGGTGTTCTGAGTGGAATTCAGCTATGACAAATTTATCTGGATGGTGCCGTGATGAAGTTATGGACAAGATGCTTCTGGGGGAGGTTTTCGGGACACAGAAAGCCTGCTGTCGTCTCAAGAATCAAGAGGCTTTTGTAAATCTGGGCGTTGTACTGAACAACGCTATAACTGGTCAAGTGTCTGAAAAGACCAGGTTTGGTTTCTTTGCACGAAATGGGAAATATGTGGAGTGCCTACTTTCTGTGAGCAAAAGATTGGACCAAGAGGGAGCCGTCACGGGGCTATTTTGTTTCCTGCAGTTAGCAAGCCAGGAACTGCAACAGGCCCTTCATTTTCAAAAATTGTCCGAGCAAACTGCAATGAAGAGGTTGAAAGTGTTGGCGTACATAAGAAGGCAGGTCAAAAACCCTCTTTCGGGAATCATGTTCTCTCGAAAGATGCTAGAGGGGACGGAGTTGGGTAAAGATCAGAAAAGCATATTGCATACTAGTGCCCAGTGTCAGCAGCAACTCAGTAAAGTTCTTGATGACACAGATCTTGACTGCATCATCGAGGGGTACGATGAAATAAGCGATTTACAATTATTTTTTTTTTAGTTTAACTATACCATGAAAAAATTTCACCTTTTACTCTTTTCAAATTTCTTCTATTCAGTCTCTCTTAATCAATTTATTTTTTGGATGATGAGGGAAACCCCACAACCCTTTTCGAGTGTAAAGCCTTGTGACCCTATCTGACAAAGAACCACAAGGAAGTAAACCAGCCTAAGTTACCAATAGCTGACTGGCTCAAACAAAGGGGGCAAGGATTCGAACTCGTGACCTTTGTGGTTACAAGCGGGGATCTCTTGCCATCTTGGATGGGGTTATCCCCTCTTAATCAATTTATTTCATTCTACTATTGGTAGTTGATGCTTTAGTTTATCTGTTATTCTTAAATGCAGGTATCTGGATCTGGAAATGGTTGAATTTAAGCTAGATGAAGTGTTACAAGCTTCAATTAGTCAAGTAATGACAAAGAGCAATGGAAAGAGTTTAAGGATAATTAATGACATAGCTGACAATATTCTTTGTGAAACTTTATATGGAGATAGTCTGAGGCTTCAACAAATCCTCTCTGAATTTTTGTCAGTTGCTGTGAATTTTACCCCGAGCGGAGGCCAGCTTGCTCTTTCATCCAAGTTGACTAAAGATAATTTGGGAGAATCTATTCAGCTTGCCCATTTGGAATTCAGGTACCACTGCGACTATTTGGTAATATTTACATAATTATATTATTGAAATTATAGACTAATGATCCATGCACTTTATAAATGTTTGGCAAAGAATAAAATGAATTATATAGCTTGTGCAGCTCTTTTCAGCTTATTTAAGCTATATAATAATCCATCTGTGCTTTAGAGTTGATAATCTTAGCTAAACAAGACTTAATTGAACGATATGCTCCGTCTTAACTAAAAGTTTATCTGATAGTAAGACTATTCATTTATATTTTATATATTATATGCTCAGTGGATCTCTACTTAGTGACAACTCAAGTAAAGGGGCACATGAAGTTCCCTTTTACGAGTTCTGCTCATTGTTGTTAAGGCAGACTTTCAAGGCGGGGTTAATTTTATTATGATTAAAAATTTGAAAGTTTAGTAATAATAAGATCCTAGCCTTTGATTTTTCAAGATGGAAGGTGTGGATGTGTCCACACTTTTTACAGGGTTACAGGGAAGATATTCTCACCTCAGCCCTCCCATATATATATATATATATATATATATATATATATATATATCAATTCATAATTTAGCATTTTAGCATATAAACATATTCTCAGATCTCAACAGAAATACTAAAGCATTTCCAGCATAAGCCTTTAGATTTAGCCTTCCTTTTAAGATCCATTGATGGATCATAATTGGGGTTATTTTCATTCTCAGCCATAACCTGTCATAAAACAAAGTAAACAACCACTAAGGCGAGTTTTGGGGGGGGGGGGGGGGGGGGGGTGGAGTTGTCTTAGGCTCTCAGCTATGTATTAGTAGGGATTTTCTTTTTAAAGCGAGGCGAGCTTGTTCGGCGACTGATCTCCATTGATCGGACGCCTAGATGATGCTTGATGCCTTAGCAACAATGGGTCTGCTCACAAATGCATGTTGGATTAGTTACCAAATATGACCGACCCATGGGCATTTGGAAGGTGGGGAAGTAGCTGTTCATACTATACTCGTAACCATTTGCGATATTATGGTTGCAGGCTAACGCATACAGGCGGTGGGGTGCCAGAAGAGCTGCTGACCCAAATGTTTGGTAGCGAAGCAGACGCATCAGAGGACGGGATCAGCCTGCTTATAAGCAGAAAGCTGGTGAAGCTCATGAACGGGGACGTTCAGTACCTCAGGGAGGCGGGTCGATCCACCTTCATCATATCTGTCGAACTTGCAGTTGCTTCTAAACCTTCTTCGTGAGCAGCAGCAGGCATACAGGATTCAAAATTGAATACCCTTCTGCTTCTTCTCTCTGCTAGCTTGTTTGTTTATTCGTCTACTTTTTAAAACCTTTGTTTTGTCGCTTGAAACATTTTAATGAACGTCAGTTGTCTTGGTTTCTCTGTTTGCTTGAATGTGTTCACGCTCAGGTTTCATGTTACCACTTCCGACAGGTATATTTGGTTAAACAAATTGACTGTGTTCGTCGAGTTAGCCTTCAAATAAGGTGGGGATGTTACATGTTCGTGTACAAGTGTGTGTTTTTTAGTTATACCAGTAGTATCATATGGGGTTTGTGTGTGTGTGTGTGTGTATTGTGAGTTTATGTTGGTTAAGGTGTCATTGAGTTGAAACTTCAAAGTGTGTTGAGAGTTACTATATTCATGAATAAATTTATTTACATGAACAAGCTTAATTTGCTGACTGGGTGCTTTAGAAACATTAGTAAGTGAAAATTCTCTCATTATTTTTTCAATTTAGCATTTTCTATCATTTAAAAAGTTTAATTTGCACAAATTAACGTAGCTGAATACTTATGAGTCATCAAAATTGCCATGGTTGAGGTTTATCCATCTTGTCCTAATATATTCAAGTTGATTTTTTTTTTTTTTGGCTTAACTTAAGAAGTGAGTTTTGTGCTTGGAAGATAACGTTTTTCCTAAATTAATGAGCTAAGCACATATCATGATGAATAAAGGAAATTGAGGAAAATCAACTTGGTTGGTGTAAGTGAAGTACACTCTCATTCCTTAAAGAGAGGTTTAGAGTTTAAATCTCTAACGTATGAAGAAATCAATTTGGTCAATACTTTACTTTTCGTGATTAGAGATTGTACGGGCTTAAAAGTGCCTACGATTTTATTGTCTTTTTTTTTTTTTTTTTTTTTTTTTTTTTTTTGATAATAATCTCTCGAGACTAATTCATTGAATCATAAGCGGAAACGTTTACAAGAAAGATTAATGGAATGGACAAACATTCCTTACAGTCAGACATAGAAACAAATTTCCTAACAATGTTATCGAAAACTTGAATCGCAGACTGTTTCACAAATTTGAAGCTGAAGTCGACAGGAGCACTCCAAGCTTCATTACTGTCAATAGTAATTTGGTCAAAAATAAGGAAGGCATACTCTAGTTTAAAAGTCGTTGACACCACCTGAGTATCTTTATTGTCTAATTCCCAAAAAAAAAAAAAAAAGAAAGAGGAAATGGAGAAAGAATGTTGGAGTACCCTTTTTCCTTCATAACAATAATAAGTTATAAAATGGCTGAAAAGTACCCTTTTTCTTCCACTTGGTGCTATTACCTGGAGGATGAAATGTGAAAGAAGAAAAGTTAATTGTGATCTTGGTGAGAATGGCAAATTATTGCATGGACCATGGTCCACACAGCTGTGTGGACCATGGTCCATGCAATAATGATTGGGTAAGAATAGCCAAAAGTCCCTATGAGGCAAAAGTGGCCTTTTATATTAGATAATACATACACAATTTATAATTGCTAAGACAATGGGGGTGTTTGGTAAATGACTGTTGGCTAATTAGGTGAGCTGATAGTTAATAGCTGATTTGAGCAACTGATTGTGTTAGTTGATTACAGAAAAGTGTTTGGTAAATTGACTGTTTACTATTAGCTGATTACATGTAAAATGACATTTAAGGGTATGCATGCATAATGTTCTTTTAAGCTTTAAAACAAGTTAATAATAATTAAAATAAAAATAAAATAAACATAAAATAGTTAATAATAATTAAACATGCCAGTTAATACAATTATCTAAAAAAAAAAAAGTAATTCATAATACTCTATAAACGACGTCTAGCTACTACTAGACTAGAGGCAATGCTATCGCGAATAGTTGTCATCTCTCGGGTTCTCATATCATCTCGACTTGGTGTAAAATCAGCTTCAACATCTTGAAAAACATCAGGAGGTATAAACTCTGGATCTTGATCAATGATTCTAAAACCTGGATCGCCAATTGTGTTTTTCCTAATATAATTGTGCAATGCAAAATATGAACAAATTATTCTATTTTGATCCATTAACGAATATATTGGCATTTTTTGTAATATCTTCCACCGAACCTTAAGAACAACAAACTCTCTCTCAATCCAACTTCTTAAGGAAGAATGAGCTTTATTAAATATTTCTCGAGATCTTCTAGGATTTGTACCACGAAACTCTGACTGATGGTATCTTGTCTTAAAATAAGGCGTCAAATATAGTTTTCTTTCTGGGAAACCTTTATCTACCAAATAATACTTGCCTAAAATGTATAAAAAAAAGTTATATATTAAAATTATATTTAATCATATGATAAATAATATATATATATATATATATATATATATATATATATATATATATATATATATATATATATATATATATATATATATATATATATTGGTTCAAATGCGGTCATGCTCTCTCGTGTGGCCGTGCGGTCACACACCACTCAATGTTACGAAATACACCACTCAATATTAAGAAACACACCACAATGAAACACAATGAAACCTACCACAATGTTAAGAAACACACCACAGTGCATATTTGTGTGGTGTGTTTCTTAACATTGAGTGGTGTATTTCGTAACATTGAGTGGTGTGAACCGCACGGCCGCACGGGAAGTCACGGCCACACCTGAACATGACCCTCTATATATATATATATATATATATATATATATATATATATATATACACTACTACAGAAATCACATACAACGTCGGCTAAATAATTAGCCGACGTTATATGTTATTTAAATAATTAAAAATAAATAAAAATCCTATAACGTCGGTTATTTACTAATAACCGACGTTAAAGGGTGTACTTTATAAGACGCTGCGATACGACGTCGGCTAACCTACCTAGCCGACGTCGTATCCCGCCTATAATTGACTTCGGGCTTCGATACGATGTCGGCTAGGAAGGTTAGCCGACGTCGTATGTCGTATCCTGCCTATTTGAATTCGGGCGTCGATACGACGTCGGCTAGGAAGGTTAGCCGACGTCGTATCATTAAGGCCGGGCGCGATACGACGTCGACTACCATTCTAGCCGACGTCGTATCGCGCCGATTTATAATATTTTAACTTACAACGTCGGTTATTATAAATAACCGACG
The DNA here is from genome assembly GCA_003576665.1 of Ipomoea trifida. Taxonomy (NCBI): domain Eukaryota; kingdom Viridiplantae; phylum Streptophyta; class Magnoliopsida; order Solanales; family Convolvulaceae; genus Ipomoea; species Ipomoea trifida. The sequence continues at coordinate 12,245,108 of CP025658.1, read as the reverse complement.
TCGTAGGGTTTTGAATATACTCCAAATAACCTTCAATTTTAGATCTTACTTGTACTATGCTTCAAATTAGGGATTAATAATACTACGCCGCCTTCCGTCCAAAGACTACAACGTCTTCCAAAGACTCCAAATATCGTAGCCGTCTTCCGTAACAGTACGCTACTCCAAATATCGTCTTCCGTCGTCCAACCGTCTTCCGTAACAGTAGCCGTCTTTCGTCTCTCCAAAACAGAACGACGTCTTCCGTCGTCCAGCCGTCGCCGTCGCCGCGAGGAGGAACGCAGTCGTCGCTGTCCGCAGCCGCGAAGACGTCGCCGCGAGGTCCTCCGCTGCCGTCGCAGTCCGCCGCCGCGAAGACGTCGCCGGGAACTCCTCCGCAGCCGTCGCCGTCGCAGTCGCGAAGACGTCGCCGAACTCCTCCGCGCCGTCGCACTACCGTTCGGAAATCTGGTATTTTATTATTATTATTTTTTAATTTTGAATTATTATAATTGGAAATAATTATATTTGTATGATTTATTATTACATTTCGAATTTTCAAAATTATTTATTGTTTTTGGTTATATATTTCGAATTTTTGTTAATTAATTTCAATTTTTGATAGTTAATGTTAATATGTTTTGAATTTTAGAAATTATTTTGTGCTTTATTAGGTATTATTATTGTATTTCGAATTATTGTTAATTTAATGGTAAATTTTAGTAAATAATGTTAATATATTTAGGGTTGAGACCTAGCCTATCAATTATATATAAAAGAATATATTGATGCATAACTAGATCATTATCCATATGGGAGCATTGATATTACTTGTAATGCTTTTAACTTGTTCTTGTGTTTACACTATCTACATATTTATATTTATGCATAGTATTTTGTTTTGTCATTTATTAATAATTTCTTTGCTAAACAGACATATGGATTCATCAGATGATCCCACTAATGATAGTACCACCCAAGATACTAATACCACTGCTAAGAAAAAGAGGGGTGTCACTCGACTGAATAAATTAATTTTACAGCGTGCTACTGTCGAAAATAAGAAGGTAGTTGAATTTGAAGGACTGGAGCCAGTTGGAAAAAACAAGCCTGAATTCAAAAGTTATGTTGCATTGTTAGGACGAAGCAAAATTCCTATCACAATAGGTTCATGGCCTGAAGTCCCAGAAGAGGTTCAAGACAACATTTGGGATGATATCTTGGTATGCAACTTATTGTTATATTTAGATATTTACAAAAAAACATTAATATAATTACATTTATACTAATCAATAATCTTGTCTTGTAGAGTGTTTATGATATTCCAAAGACAGATAGTGTGAGGAAGGCTATGTTGTCATATGCGGGTGATCGGTGGAAAGACTTTAAATCAAGATTAAATAGAGACTATATATTCAACAATGACTCAAACAAGAACCCTTGTGATTCATACTCATTCATTGACCTAGCCACATGGGAACAATATGTTGTTTTTCGTCAAACTCCACAATTTCAGGTATATATATATATCATTATTATTATCTCAAATATATTAAATATATATTACTACTTAATGGTTTCTTTTTATGTAGGCATCAAGATAAAAACATCAAGAGATACAAGCTAAGAATATCTATCCATCCACATAATTTAGCTCGAGGAGGCTATAAAAGATTGGAGAAGATTATGATGGATGAGAAGATGAAAGAACAAGAAGAAGCTACAAAATCAGATCCATCGTATACAATTTCTCCTCCGTCTCCACCACCTAGACATGAAAAGTGGAAAAGGGCAAGAATGGATAAATCAGGAAATATTCGCCACGAAGCGACTAGATTGGCCGTGGAAAAAATTTTAAGTAAATATGTTATAATTTTTTACATTAATAATTATATATGTTGAATAAATTGAACTATAATAGTAATCCTTATTCAATATTGTTGATATATGTTAGGATTCTCTCACTTTGCAAGCTTCTCAAGGAGAATTTGTTGAGACCGGTAGACAAGATATATTGTCTAATGCCATAGGTACTGATGAGCATTGTGGACGTGTTAGAGCTATGTGAAGAGGGCATGGCTTAAAAAGCTACTTTGGCTATGTAAAACGCTGTCAAAGTCAGACGCCTACACTAGAAGTTAAACAAATGATTAAAGTTGCAGTTACTGAGGCATTAGACAGTCAAAAAAGGGAAATGCAAGAAGAGTTTTCTAAACAACTTCAAGCAAGCATGGATGAGATGAGGAAACAATTTGGTTTGATGCAGACTCCCATTTGTCAACCTGCACAATCAAGGCGGGAGGATGCCATATATGTCGATTCACAATCTCATCACAGTGACAAAGCTAGTTCTCCAGACCCTTTTGCTGATTTACCGGCTGTAAGTAATCATTTATAGTTAATCTTATTATTATATGTTAAATCACAGTTTTGCTGATTTTTAAATATGAAATCATGTAGTTAGGAGCACGATGCCAGTTGTATTTGGAAGATCCCGTTAGACGTGCAGTGGCATTTGGGATAGCTTACAAGGGTGAAACGGTTCACGGGGTAGAATTAAATGCAGATCAAGTGAAAGTAAATGTTGATAAAGTTATTGATCCAAGAGCTCCTGTACCATTCCCTACCGATGAGGTTCAGCTAGTAGGAACTGCAATGAATCAATTTGTTATTTGGTCAAAGAAGCTGGTAGAGTTGTGCACTCAAGCTGATGAGGTATGCATTCTCAAAACTTTTGGTTCTTAAAAAGTATTTAATTTACTCTTTAAAAATAGTAATTGTTACTTATATTGAACAGTTAAAAAGAATGTCCAAATTGACGATTGAATATGCTGTGCAACAATCTAATGTTGATATGATTATAGTTGATCCGACTTCTTTGAGTCCTTTATGTCAAAAGGCATATAAAGTTGCTCGAAAACTAGAACAAAATCTTGTGGTGCAAATGTCTCGTGGTATTGTGGGCAACATTGAATATGATGTATATGTTGAGAAGTTGGAGACCATGTGGTTTTTGAATATGGAGACGTTGGATATTTGTTGTATGCAGTTCTTTATAAGGTATAAGTTCTTTGCTATTATTTGTTTATAGTATTGTTCATTTCAATTATTAGATATATATGTATAATTAATTGGATGTATTTTTGTAATAGGTGTCTGTATAAGGAATTTCATTTGGCATCAAAGACCACGTATGGCTTTATAGATCCATCTTACATTCAACCAAAATTGACGACTAAAGCACAACGAACAGGGTATATAAATGTCACCATGCAATACGGACAGAAAAAATGTTATTTAGCCCCTTACATTTATAAGTAAGTTTTAATTGCTTTAAATAAAATAGCTTAAATACAATGTGCTTTTATTACATATTATATTTACTTACAACTAATAAATTATTTGTTTGTAGGGAACATTGGATGTTGATGGCAATTTGTCCACTGTTGGACGCGAACCACGTCAGGACATTAAAGACATAGTTGAAACGTCGGTAAACTTATAACTAATTAATACTTATTATACATAAAGTACGGTCCCATATAGTATTTATGTATATATATATCTTATATTTATAGGTGTATGAAATCAACATTACATTCCAAATGAAAGAAAACAAATCGTCAACCAAAATGGATTAATTGTTTGGTAAGTATTTTATACATTTGTAAAACTACATATATTTCATAGTTTTTAATTAAATGAATTCTTAATTGTATTATAATTCAAATATATAGTGTGCCAAACAAGTTGGAGCTACCGAATGTGGGTATTATGTGATGAAGTACATGTTTGAAATTCTTTCCAAAGAAGCATACGAAGGAATGGATAAGGCAAGTAATTTAAGAAAATACATTTCTCATTCAAATTTTAAAAATACTAGCTTAAATTAGCTTACTAATTATTATTTATTACTTTTCAAAATTATTACAGATAGTGGAGAGAGTTGGTTCATTGAGCTACAATCAACAAGAGATTGATGAAGTTAGAGACACATGGGCCAAGTACTTCATTGATGAATGGATTAATACATTGCATTAGTATGTGAAATAGTAATGTGATGTATTGCTTTTATTGCTTTTGGTACAAAGTTTGGGATAATATTATGGCTTGTATTAATTAATATAGATAATTTTTGATGAACTTGTATTATTAATTATTATCAATTGTGAGATTTATTGCTTTTATTAATTTTGATATTATAAATATAAATTGTACAGGTTTTGAATGTGATTGTGATTGCTATATATATTTGAGCAGGTTTTGGGTGTAAATAGAAAAATAAAATGAATATTTTAAACAAAAAAATTACCCTACAACGTCGGCTAGTCTTATTAGCCGACGTTGTAAGGTAATTTTTTGTTTTTAAATTACCTACAACGTAGGCTATTTGTAAAGAGCCGACGTTGTAGGGTATTTTAGTAGTTTTCAAATTACCTACAACGTCGACTAGTTGTAAATAGCCGACGTTGTAGGGTATTTTATTTGTTTTTAAGTTACCTACAACGTCGGCTATTTGTAAATAGCCGACGTTGTAGGGTATTTTATTTGTTTTTAAGTTACCTACAACGTCGGCTATTTGTAAATAGCCGACGTTGTAGGGTCTTTTATTTGTTTTTAAGTTACCTACAACAAATAGCCGACGTTGTAGGGTATTTTAGTAGTTTTCAAATTACCTACAACGTCGGCTATTTGTAAATAGCCGACATTGTAGGGTATTTTAGTAGTTTTTAAGTTACCTACAACGTCGGCTATTTGTAAATAGCCGACGTTGTAGGGTATTTTATTTGTTTTTAGGTCACCTACAACGTCGGCTATTTGTACATAGCCGACGTTGTATGTGTACCTTACAACGTCGGTTAACATATAGCCGACGTTGTATGTGTACCTTACAACGTCGGTTAACATATAGCCGACGTTGTATGTGTACCTTACAACGTCGGCTAACTTTTAGCTAACTTTTAGCCGACGTTGTATGTGTACACTTACAACGTCGGCCAGATCAACGTCAGCTTTTAGCCGATGTTAAAGGGTCTATTTAGCCGACGTTAAAAGCCGTCTGTGTAGTAGTGATATATATATATATATATATATATATATATATATGTGTGTGTGTGTGTGTGTGTGTGTGTGTGTGTGTGTGTGTGTGTGTGTGTGTATGCATGCATGTATTTGTTTTTAAGTTACCATGTAGTAATTCATGCATCCACATTTCTCCGGTTAAATAAGATGTAATGCATGGCTCCTTGTAGATATGATTCAAATATAGAAATAACATTATAACTTTTTTTTTGAATACAACTAACTCTATTACATTGTAACTACTAAGGCTCAATCTCATGACCTCCCATATGGGAGAGCCACTAGTCCCACTACTCTGTCATCTGAGCACAAGGTGCTTGGCAACACTATAACTAAATAACAAACTAATAACATAACACATATTATCAATATAAAGACACAATTCTCAAGTCTTTCAATGATCTAGATTTCTATCTTTTGACTTTGAAGGAAGGATTTCAACTCTAGAAGAAAAGAGAAAAGAAACTTAATTTTTTTGTAAGTGTGATAATCGGCCAAGAGGAGAGAATAAGAGAAAGAAGTAGTCAACTTATCCCAATCATTATCCTTGAATTTTAATGAAAATATGAGAGATTGGTCAATTATAAACTTGTAACTCCAGCCAAAGACCTTGTGATCGAGTGGCACTCGGTGTCCCAATTTACACTCCCACATGTATGATGGGAGTGGGTTCGAGCTTCAGTTGTACAATATTACATTCTAATAGAGTCAGTAGTACTCAAAAAAAATAAATTGAATTTAGGATCCAAAGGATTAAAGAGAGTACGAAAGGAAAAAGAAATATTAAGTCGGAATTTAGGATCCAAAGGATTAAAGAGAGTACGAAAGGAAAAAGAAATATTAAGTCGGAAAGAAGAAAGCAAAATACCAGGTATCACACTGATAATAGGTTGCAGTCTTATCTATTTTAGAGGAGTATGTATGTAATGATACACTGCGTGTAGGTGATGGTAAGAGTTTATCTATTAGTCATGTTTCCTTTACTACTCCATCTAGGTCTTTTAAGTTGTTTAAATTCTTCATGTTCCTAGTTTGTCTACCTCTCTATTGTTTATTTAGAAATTTGCATCAGATAATAAAGTGTTCTTTGAATTTCACCCCTTTTTTTGTTGTGAAGAATACAAATACCAAGCAGATTCTTCTAAGAGGCAATAGTTCTGGGGGCTTATACACACTTCCTATCACCAGTTCGTCTCCATCTATTTTTGTGGATGATTACTCTCGTTATACCTGGTATTTTCCCATGAAATTAAAATCTGATCTCTATGCCATCTTTGATAAGTAATTTTGTACTATCGTTGAACGTTCCTTCAATAGAAAAATCAAGTTTATAAAATCTAATTTAGGAGCTAAGTACAAAAAGTTACACTTTACCTTTATTCTGTTAGGAATTCTTCATAGACAATCTTGTGCCTATACTCATGAGCAGAATGGTCGTGTTGAACGAAAACATATACACATTGTTGAAACAGGGTTAACTCTTTTGGCTCGTGCTCTGTTCCATATAAATGTTGGGATTTTACTTTTGAGACTACTGTTTATTTAATAAATAAAATGCCCTTTACTGTATTAAATAACTCCAGTCCTCGCCTACTACTGCATAAATCCCCTCCATCATACTCTTTCATTCCTGTCTTTGGCTATCTATGTTACCCTTATCTTCGTCAATACAATCGCCATAAAATGTCTTGCAGGTCTTCTCCATGTGTTTTTCTAGGTTATCCTGAGTCGCTTCGCGGGTATAGGTGCATTGACTTACATACTAATAAGATTTACGTGTGCGCCAGGCATGTGCAGTTTGATGAAAGTATTTTTCCCTTTGCTACTAAGGAAAATTTGCAAGCACCAAATCCTTTGCAAAGTAGATCGTGGACCGAATCAATTTTGCACCTTGTTGATGTCGCCATTGCCGCACCCATGCAGCCGAGCCGCGGCCAAGAAGCCAGTCGCTGCGACTAGGCAATCAGCCCAGCACCCAATCGTTGTGAGTGGGTAGTTCGCCCAGCAGCCTGGTTCGGGTAATGATCTCAGAAAGCCTGGTCCACGGCCTCGTGGTCGACCACGTGGAAAATCTTTGAAGCCAACCACACGAAACTCACACGATGGCCACTCGTAGTCAGTCTCAGACTCCTCCTTCGACTTTAAATGTTTGGGTTTTCTCTACAGATCCCACTTGTTACACTCAAGTATTTAAATATCCAGAATGGCGTGAGGCTATGAACCAGGAATTTAATGCCCTTCTACAGAATCAGACATGGTCTCTTTTACTATCCAAGATAGGCATGGACATCATTGGTTGCAAGTGAGTCTTTCGCACGAAACGAAAGAGAGATGGTTCCATTGAGAGATACAAAGCAAGGTTAGTAACAAAAGGTTTTAATGATGTTTCTGGTCAGGATTTCTTTGATACATTCAGTCCAATGGTAAAACCCACTACTGTTAGATTGCTTCTTTCCTTAGCTATTTCCTCTGGTTGGGTTATTAGACAGCTTGATGTCTATAATGTTTTTCTAAATGGAAATTTGTCTGAAACTATGTACATGAAGCAACCCCCTGGTTATATTGATGCTCAGACAATTAAATGTGATGATGGTATATTGTTGTCACAGCAAAGATACATGATTGATATTTTGAAACGTGCTGGAATGACAGAATGTAAAGCATTATCTACTCCTATTTCTGTTTCGAAATATGTTCCATTCAGTGCAGACCTATATGAGGATCATGTTGGAAAAATAGCACTAAAATGGCATTTTAAGTGATCATTTTGTGGTATAAATATATGTAGGGTCCACATCCGATTTGGGTCGGGTCAAAGTAGATTCGGATTCTTCGTAGTAAGACGAAGAGATCGATATATTATACGCTCAAAATGGATAATGGGTGAATGAGAAATTGGTTCTCAAAGTAGACTCATTTGAGATGGAATTTTAAGTGAGGAAAAGCTTATTAGCTTTGTCCCACATTGGTTGGGAATGAAGATTTCCCCCACTATAAATACAAGAGCCTTTTTAAGGTTAATTGACTTGTATGGCATAGAGGCTCTCTCTCGCGCGCAGGGGGGTGCAAATCAAATCCCAAAATGAGTTCGAAAAGGCTTGAACTTGTGTGCACCGGCACCTGCGGGCACGAATGTCGTTCGGAAAAGTAGCTGGCCTTGCGGGCTAAGTTATGCTAAAATTCCGAACGAGTTTTCCATCTCAGACCACATGAGATCGAACTGATCTCTCGTTCGATACATCAAATGAGCTGACCTCGAGAGGTAGTTCGATGTCTCGAAGCTCAGCGGAGTCGATCTCTCGAAGGTCGTTCGCGTGCGAGTGCGATGTCGCGCAGCCCAGGCTGGCGCGCGCGTTCGATGTCTCGCTGTCGGCATGATGTCTCGAAGCTTGCATTTCTCGATGTCTCGCGGCACAACGATGTCTCGATGGTTCACAGTTTGGACCATGTCTCGCAATGCGACTCCAGTAACCTCTCGAACGCGACCTTTCACCTACCGTGTCCGTTCAATAATGACTCTTGATATTACAAAATTAATTTGATTAATTCCAATCATTATTTTCGGAGTTATTTCGTGAATAATGGGACTTGGTAGTGGGTGTAAGTGTTGGTTAATGGCCGAATTAAATTTCTGTTAGTGGGAGGAGGTTACAAATGGATTGTTAATGCCATAATTAATGCTTTGATCAATTTCCTCCACTATATATTCGTTGTGAGCAGCAGGTTTGGAACACACCAAGAACACACTGCAATACACTGCTTTCTCCTCAAAACTCTGCTCACATTTCCTTCTAGCCACCTGCGTTGAACCCACGTTCCTAGTTCGCCGGATCCAAGTTCGTGTGCTCGAACGATTGGATCGTAGTACGTTTTATCCTGGGAAACCTAGACCGCAACGCTCCAGCACCCCGAGAGGCGGTAAATAAGGTTTTAAGGAGAGTGGCAACACGACTCGTGCTTCCAACCACCGAGTTCGTCCGGATTTCATCCTTAACCGTAGTTCAGGTTTCAACCTTTTGTAGGTTGTTTTGTTTCCTGTAATATTATCCTTCGTGGATAATTTTTTCTGTTGTATTTCCATTATTTCCTTGTATTTTCGAGATCACCCTGTAACAGATCATACTCAATATAGAAGTCTGGCATGAGCACTACGGTATCTTACTATCACGCATCCGAACTTATCTTTTGCAGTCAATCAATTGTGTCAACACATGCATGCTCCTACAATCCCACATTGGGAGCAACTGAAGCGAGTCTTGGGTATGTCAAAGGGACAGTTAATTTTGGTTTGCATATAAGTCTACTAGTGGTTATGATGTGTTCCTTTGGTCAAATCTTGTGTCTTGGGTCTGCAAGAAACAAAGAACTGTTGCTAGGTCTTCCACTGAAGAAGAATATAAGGCTCTACCAAATGTCTGTGCTGAGGTAATTTGGATTATCTCTTTACTACATGAGATTAATGTGCCTGGTGTCTCTGTTCCCAAACTCTTGTGTGACAATCTTGGTGCTACGTATATGTGTGCAAATCATATCTTTCATGCTAACCAAGCACGTGGAGATTGACTATAACTTTGTTAAAGATCCAGTTGCTACTGGAGATATTCATGCCAACTTTATTTCAACAAAAGATCAACTTCCTGGCATCTTTACGAAAGCTTTACCTAGCCATAGATTTTCTTTTCTTAGAGACAAGCTACAGGTTACTAGTATACCATGTGCTTAAGATGGAAAAAAGTTAGGAAGCTACTAGCTTAAAGTAGCTTTTCAAAATAAGTTCGTATTTTAAACTACTAGCTTATTTTGAGAACATTACCAAACAGAGATTATAGTTTATTAGTAGTTTAAAATAAGCTATAAGCTCCTAAATAAGCTCTGCCAAACAGAGCCTATGTGACAGGATAATTGGGCATCAGCACTGACCCAAATCATCAGCAGTTCAGCAGTGACTCGAAGACAAGACAACGGACGTTCAAACTAGCCGTTCAGCACTTCACTCCAACGGCTCCTCAGCATTAAGGCTCAACGGCTCCTCAGCTCCTCAGCATTAATGCTCAACGGCTCCTCAGAACCTTAGCATTAACGCTCCATTACTGCGCTGAGGAAGATAAAAAGACGCTCACAACACTTGCAGAGGGACGACATTCTTACTAGACTAGAACACACACTGAATTGAGCATTGTATTGAACACAAACACTGTGCTCAACACTTCACCACTGTACTCAACACTATAGGAACACTTTCTAATTCTAGGCTGAACTCACTATTGTAAACTCACTATTGTACTCAACATCACTCAATAATACTCAAAATATCTCCGGTAACTATTATAACCGTCACTATGTATTTGAGTCAGAGTATGATTGTCTATCATAGTCTCCTTATGATTCTCTCTTGTGTATATTCTCACAATCTATACATTTGTAATAACTGTTTATGTAATACAATTTATATAGTTCTCATCCTTATATTATTCCAGACCAGATTGAACATTAAAACGAATCGCCTTTCGAGTTTAAAATTAATCATATTTAGTCATTCAACTACTAGCTACAATCTAGTACCAGCAAGAGTTATATATAGGGGATGGGAGGGGAGGGTTCAGTGAAAATATGCATGTAAAAAGTGAGGATTGATTTGATCCATCCATCTAGGTATATAAACGGTTGAAAGTTGTTGAAAATAAAAAAAAAATAATGAAACTCTTTTTATAAATATTACTACGTACAAAATTAGAAGTTTGCAATAATTTTAAAATTAATATAGTGTTTTTATTTTTACTATAACTCTTAAGCATTTATGAACCTTGATTAATGGCTAAGATCAATCATCATTTTTTATAGGATTGCATCTCATTTTTTTTAGGGTGTAGCCTAGTGTTTTAACCTTCGAACATAATGACTAATGTATATTTTCATTTGATTTGTAAGTAAAAGGATTGTAGATGCAAATATGAAATATATAATACTCCTACCATCTTTGTTGATTAAAACAAGACAGGTTTACCAAACTTTAATTCACGGTTCATTATAACCAGGTCTTGTGAGATAAGAAAGACAATCTAACGTTATAATTCCCTAATGTTAAATTAATTTATCATTATCTAAATTGGTTGGATTACGATAGTTGTCTGAATAACTTTAATGATTAATCAAATCAAGGGTAGGTCACCAAGACCTTTAAAAATATTCACAAAAACTTTCCAGATGCTGTCACCCAATATTGAGGTGTGGCAAATTAAAGGCAAATTATTCTGAACTGGGTCTACCTGCAAAGTAGATTCATACACAATTTACATAATAAATGTTCACGATTTATTTTTTAAAAAATTCACAATATGTATACTACAAACACATAATATTAATATATATGTAATTGATTACCTTGTTTTGTATTTACAAGTTCCTTTAAAATATTGCAGTAAATTCCAATACTAAAAGTACACAATTTAATTTTTTAAAAATTTAGTACAATTGTTATGTGTTTTGACTTAGAAACACAATTTACATTCTGGAAGTTTATAATTCCAATACTAAAAATACACAATTCCAATACTACCCTGATACATGGTATATCAACTCCCATCCCACCCCACGTACCCTCCAATTTTGCAATGGATCTGTTTTTTTTTTTTTTTTTGAGTACTACTGACTCTGTTACAATGTAGTATTTGTTCATAGCTACTTTCTCAACCTACTGAAGGACAAAGAATCAACCAGCAATGGATCTGTTTAGTTGATGATATTAAGTCCCATATTTAGTTTGTTGTGTAGTGTCAATATATCAGTCACCAACTTAGTTTGGTAATATTTGCTTTTTAACTTCACATTCCTTTGGAGATAAGTGATCAGATTATTTCAGCTGAATTGACTACCTATCGATAGCTATATATGATCCTTATTTGGCTTCTTGCTTCAAGAATTTAAAGCCAAATGTTGATTATAGTCATCATCACCATTACATAATGATAGTATTATGTGGCATATCTGCTTTAGTGACAAATGGCAAGTCCATAAATGAAAGATAATATCTTGTGAAATCACAAATTTAATTCTTGAAAAAAAAAATTAAATTTTAAAAATGAAACATGTTCTTCAGGTTTTTTTTTTTTTTTTTTTTTACGTAAGACTTAATATAATACATGATAAAATTGAATTCTTTTTATGCTGCCATACTCTTTAAAAAAAAAAAAAAACTATATATATATATTTCAGACAAAAAAAGAAGAAGCTGAACTTCTATCTTAGCCATATACTTGTTTTGACAATTATATGATAAATATCATTCAACAATTTAGATACTCCTATAATAATTATATTATAACAATTACATCATATTATATATAACACTCACCTTGTCTCGTTTTGTATAACCAAACTTGACTCAAACTATTTATAATTAAATATTTTATACGAGTAATATTTCTTTTAGTATTACGAGTAATTTGATATTATAAAATATTATTAATGAAATAATTTTTTTTTTTGAAAGAGTGTTTGTTTAGAAAAAAAAAAATAGTAAATACAGCATATAAGAACGAAGAGAATGATATCTAGAAAAAAAAAAATCATTATTAACAAAAATGTGTGAAAAACGAGTAATATTTCTTTTAGTATTACGAGTAATTTGATATTATAAAATATTATTAATGAAATAATTTTTTTTTTTGAAAGAGTGTTTGTTTAGAAAAAAAAATAGTAAATACAGCATATAAGAACGAAGAGAATGATATCTAGAAAAAAAAAATCATTATTAACAAAAATGTGTGAAAAAAATATAATTATTATAGTATTTAGATTGGAGGGTCATGGGTTCAAGTGTTTCAGTAGGTTGAGAAAGTAATTATGGATTAGGGGTGGACCGAACCGAACCATACCGAACCGAAATAGTGATGTACCTAAAAACTGAATGGTTCGGGATTCTTGTAAATCGAACTGTTCGGTTAAAAACCGAACCGAATATGATAATGATAATAATAATAATAATAATAATAATAACAACAACAACAACAACAACAACAACAACAACAAAGAAGTAAATCTAAGTCCCTTGATGTCTGCTCCGTCGTGCAATTCATATTCTCATTGCTGTCTCTCTTAAATTTTTTTTATTTGATTTCTTTATAACTTGTTCTCTACTTTGCACTTGTGTTGTTTGTCACAATTGTTCTTTACCTCACAATTACTACATAGTAGTATGTTTGAACTTTGAATTGCTATTTTGTTATATAATGTTTAGATTTTGGATATACATTATGTGATTATGTGAATATATACTGTTTGGTAGTATATATGTTCGGAAAATTATGAAATGTTGAAATTTAGAGATCCTAAACCGAATCGAAACCGAACCGAACCGAACCGAACTCTAATGTTAAACCGAATAGTTTAATTTTTAAAAAAAAAAAAAACTGAAAAATCAAAACCGAAACTGAAAAAAAAAAATAAAAAAATCGTCCCCAAGTTCGAAACGCCCACTCCTATTGTGAACAGATACTACATTGTAACAGAGTCAGTAGTACTCAAAAGGAAAAAAAAAAAAAAAAAAAAAAAAAAAAAAAAAAAAAAAAAAAAAAAAGATTGGGGAGCTTTAATTTTGATTTTATTATTGTTAGCAAATTGAAAGGAAAATGACTTACAATGATTGAAACAACAAAGGTTTCATCCAAGAGTCTTCATCAAATCATCAATATAGAATAATAATAATAATAATAAACAAACACGAATAAAATGAAAATTAAAGGGCTTCATCGCAAGTACTGTTTACTTCTTGGGAGCGAGCCTAGACTTGATCTTCTCCACCTCCTTCGTCCCAACTTGGAACGCCTTAGTCAACACGTCATCCGGGACAGTCGGCGACGCCGCGAACAGGGCGGCGGCGATCGACTGTGTTCCCGGCAGCTGGCTGTTGAACCCGGCGATCACGGCGGCCGGAACATCCCCGTTATTTTTCTGGAAATGGACCAGCCCCCTGGGGAACACAAACACCTCGCCCTTCGTAATATGCTTGGAGACCAAGACGTTGGCGGTGGTGATGAACCCCACGTCCAGTTCGCCCTCCAGCACGAAAATCATCTCGGTGGCGCGTGGGTGCGTGTGCGGAGGGTTCAGCCCGCCGGGCGCGTAGTCAATGCGGGACATGGACACGCCCAGGGTGTTGAGTCCAGGGACTTTTTCGACATTTGCCCCCGTCACCACCGCCCCCATTGTATTGTTGGTGGCTCCCGGCTTCGCTAGCACCATTGACGAGAAATCCTCCGCCGTGAAATTCTTCTTGCAGGCGAATCCATTCACCTTCACAGCTATATCCACGCAAATTAAAACACATTACACTCAATTTTTCATCCAAATTACCCAGAAAATTATCCTTAATTACCCAAATAGTTCATTGATTATAGTGAAATTATCAATTTAGACAATTAATATTATTTTTAGCTAATTAAGTCTTTAACTTTAAAAATCTTAATTAATTTGGTCTTTTTTCTTTTAACAAGGTTTTCGCCATGTGACCCTAGCCGGCAAAGGACCACAAGGAGGTAAACCAGCCTAGGTTACCCGTAGCTGACCGGCTCAAACCTAAGGGTTTGAGGATCGAACCTTCAACCTCTCGGCGGTAAGTAGAACACTCTTACCACTTGGACTGTCTTTACGGACAGTTTGGTCATTTTTTATTTAGGTGTCAGACGTATGTTTAATTCGAGAGTATTGTTGGAATTTAACATTGTTGCTCGAAATCAAATGAGTAATTTCGCTATAATTAAATAATTATTTCGATAATTAACTCTTCAATTTAATTAATAAGAGAGAATGATGCTTGTGACATGAAATTCAACAATACCTTCAAATTATACAGATTTTTGACTTGGACTAAACAAATGATCAAATTAATTAACATTTTCAAAATTGAAGACTTATTAATTAGACCAAAAATAAAATATTCAAGAATCAAATTAGTAATTTTGTTACATTCAATGAATTATTTCGATAATTAACTCAAATTATATACAAAATGCAAATCTCTGTAAAAAGTAAAACCAAAGTCAACTCCAAGATATACAAGCCCACCGACTTAAAACCAATTTCTTTGGAAGATTCAAACAATTCATCAACATTAATAAACTTGAACAGAAAAACTGGAGACTGAAGCACTAATTGGACAAGACAAGACAAAAATGTTTAAGGTTATACATACTTGAGTTGGGATCAGCAACACAGACATCTTGAAGCAAATCTGGATCGCCAGCAGAGACTGTGTTGGAACTAATCATGGTGCCCAAAATCACAAGTCCCAATATTGCTGCTATCTTCCCAAAAGGAGCCATAATAATAGTGCGTTTTTCTTGATTTCCCACTTCCCAGAACCGAAAAGGAAGACTGTCAAAATAGTATGAATGTTGGAAAAGGAGACAGAGTGGAAGCGGTGTGGAGAAGGGAAAAGTAGTTGGGGAGTATTTATAGGTGGGAGGTGAAAATTAAAGTATTAGGTGAGAAATGGAAATTATGGAAAGTTTGGGGGGTTGACGTGGCTGGGAGTATTCAATTTGTGGGAAAGCAATGAAGCATCAACCATATATGTCTTCTTGTTCTCTTTCACTCTAAGTAAAGCGATCGGGATCCGGCCGGAAGCTCAAAGGAGAGTAGTTAAGGAGTTAAGGATGGCAATTTTAATTCGCCTCACAAATTTTTATCAGAATTATCTTGTTTGAATCAATTTTCTGAGTGATAGCGGGTAGTCAGTCTTAAAAATTAATTAAACTTGCAGTAGGTTAGGTTAAATTCAAATTTGATATACAAAACTTACCAACTCGCCATATGTGT
The DNA here is from genome assembly GCA_003576665.1 of Ipomoea trifida. NCBI lineage: Eukaryota > Viridiplantae > Streptophyta > Magnoliopsida > Solanales > Convolvulaceae > Ipomoea > Ipomoea trifida. The sequence goes on along the minus strand of CP025658.1, from coordinate 12,229,232 downwards.
GTGACTGTGTTTTTTATATATATACTCCCTCCGTCCCATTTTATGTGTATGGTTCGGTTAACGAAGCTGGACTAAAGTGATTTTTAATTCAATTTTTCATAATATTAAATTTAGTATTAATATACAAAATTTATATATTTAGAAACTAGAGTAAAAGTACTATTAAAAACAAAAAAATTATATTTAAATATAAGTAGAAAATAAACAAAGAAGAAAGAGTTGGTTTGACCAATGAATAGTAAGTGTGACAGATAAAATGGGGACGTAGTTAATTATAAAAGTTTCTATAACTTTTGCTGACTCTTTATTATTTTTAGTTATAAACTAATATTTTTATTTTAAACAAAATAACGATTTAGTTATTATATTTGAATATTTTTATTATTTTATTTTTAATATAACTTGTGATTTTTATTATGTGTAAGTAATTTAAATATTATTTTAATTTTTTTTAAATAAGATAATAAGTGTCAAGAACTCGTAGTGTGCATCCGTACTCGGTGGGGCTGGGTGGATTTGAAAAAGTCCACGCAACGCGAATTGGGGGTGACGGTACGTAGGTGGAGAAAGTATAAGGTGGGTCGGGTGGTAGATGTAGTCTTCCCCCACTCATCGACATTACTAAAGGAGATGAGAGTTTTCTTAGATGCAATTGGATAATAATTAATCCTCACTTAATGCGATTATCCGCCATTGAAAAAGTGTGGTTATAACTTATAAGTTGTCTGAAAAATATAAGGTGACAAATATAAGTTGATTGTGGTTTTGTTCAAAGTAAAATGAGTTTGAACGGTTTAAGTATAACCTAATGTATTTACAAGCAATACTTATTTATCTTGATTTTCATTTTGCTGTTTTACAATATTACTAAGAAAATATTCCTAATTAAAATTTATTATCCACTTGACGGCAATTTTACATTTTATATGGCTTTACAATATTCATACTTAAATTTAATCCAACCAAGTACATTGACTTAATAATGAAATAGTTTGATTTGGCATGATGAAAACAGTTTAACATACATAGATTAATTTTTACTCTTGGTTGGTCTACCTTTCTCATTGACTAAACTATTGTCCCCCTTCGTGCCGTAAACGTGAGCAGTGGCATGACCCGTGCTTGCTCTGTTCTATTCTATATGTTGACCATACATCCATTTTTAGTAGCTTTGATGGCTTCTTAAGATGGGTGTTTGGCAAATAGCTGTTAGTGAATTGAATTAATGTATTTTTTTTAATATTACTGACTCTATGACAATGCAGTATATGTTCATAACTACTTTCTCAACCTATTGAAGCACAAGAGTCAATATTGCCTCCACTGAGGCTCGAACCCCCCACCTACTGAATTAATGTATTTGATTACGAAATAATTGATAAGATTAGCTAGTTGTAAAAAGATATTTGGTAAACTAATTGTTAGCTGATAGCTGATTACATGCAAAATGACTTTATGGATATAATTTATTTTCTCAAAAATTTTATCGAAAAAGCTATTTTGAGCAACCTTTTTAAATTTTAGCATTTTGGAGCAAATGAGCAATAAGTTGTTACAAAAAATCGATTAATCAAACATTTATATTAGAGTCATTTCCACTTTTGGTCCTATTGTTATTGGGGCATTGCCAATTTTAATCCACTTCATTAATTTTTGCCACATTACGGCCAGTCTTATTTAGTCATTGCCACTTTTAGTCCACCGTTAAATTTTTTGTCAAATTACCGTCTAAAATAGGAGTATTTTTTGTCTTTTCATGCTTTGGTCATCTCCTTGACCCTTTGCAATGGTTTTCCTTACACGTTTTCATTAATTGAAGAGGTCCGGCGAAAGCCATGTGAGCCACATTACAAAGCCTTGACTTTTGCCGGACCTCTTCATTAAATGAAAATCTGTAAGGAAAACCACTTCAAAGGGTAAAGGACATGATCAAAGCATGAAAAGATCAAAATACCCCTCTTTTGGACGGTTATCTGACGAAAATTTTAATGGTGGACTAAAAGTGTCAATGACTAAATAAGACTGGTCGTAATGTGACAAAAATTAATGAAGTGGACTAAAATTGACAATGCCTCAATAACAGTAGGACCAAAAATGGAAATGACTCTTTATATTAATTGTTTAACCAAGCAAAACAAGCTAAATATAGATGATAGGCTAACTATGTTACCAAATATGACCGATGTGTTTATACTCCCAATCTTGGTACGTAGGGCCATATATCAACTTGTTTCTTTCTTTTCTTAACAGAAATATACTTGCTTATTACTATTATAAATTTATAATTTATAAGAAAAGAATTAATACTCAGCTCAATCATTTATATTTTTTTTAAACACTCAAAATCTTTTTCAGTCTAAAGAATCAATGTCATCCCACTACCGAAGTTCGATCTTGTTACCATCCATTTGAAATGGTAACAAAGATGTCATCACTATACAGTAGTTGGCATTTATATTCCTACTAGTTTTTTGTATGCGCGATGTGCAAAAAATAGGTGCCTAATATAATATTTTATATTAAAATTTTAAATTTATTTAGATTTTAGATATTTAAGTTATTGTAAATAATAATAATAATGTAAAATATTTTTATAAATTTTATATTTATATTTTAGGAAATAAGTAACATATAAATCCATTATATATAATGTGTATATATTATTATTATTGAAGAAACTAAGAAAATGTATAGTGGAGGCATGCGCATGGTAACAATAGTGGAAAAGATAACGGAAGTTATAACGGCAGTGGTATATATATTTGTCTAATACGGAGTATATTGTAAAGTACAACTTTTATAGCATAATGTACAAAAATACTTAACAGAAAAAAACGGACATAAATGAACGGTAACCTTCATTCACACTTATTATGTTTTTAGAATTTTTTCTTTCTCTTTCTATATAATAGAATGAGAATTGCCTTAGGTAAGTTTTAGATAATAACAAAATTAATTGAAGATTTTTAATATGAGTGTTTAATAATTTGAAGGGGGGGTATTATTGATGCAAGAAATGAGAATATTATATTCATACAGTGAATACATGGGATGAGAACGTACAATTGTATTGACTAATGACAGCAAATTACAGAGTCTAAGAAAATATATAAATATACACAAGTAGAGGTATAAGATGAGTAGGATAGTGAATCACAATATGACCTAGAGTAGGATAGTGAATCACAATATGAGTCAAAGACCTAGAGTCCTAACACTCCCCCTCAAGCACAGGGCAGACTAGCAACCCGTAGCTTGTCTTTAAGAAAATTGAATCTAGGACCAGGAAGAGTTTTGGTGAAGATATCAGCAAGCTGGTCTTTCGTGGAAATAAAATTCACCTGAATCTCACCAACAGCCACCTTATCACGAACAAAGTGATAATCAATTTCTATATGCTTAGTGCGAGCATGAAAGATTGGATTGGCACACATATAGGTGGCACCAAGGTTGTCACACTATAATTTGGGAACCGATACACCAGTAATGCGAAACTCACGCAAGAGGGACAAAATCCATGTTACCTCAACACATACATCTGCCAGGGCCTTGTATTCAGCTTCAGTAGAAGACCTAGCAACCGTCCTCTGCTTCTTGCAGACCCCGGAGACGAGGTTGGATCCAAGAAACACAGCGAATCGACTTGTGGACTTACGATCCTCAGGGCAGCCAACCCAGTCAAAGTCAAAAAAGGCATGCAACTCCCTAGAAGAGGACGACCGAACACAAAGCCCAAAGAGGATAGTACCTTTGACATACCGCAGAACTCATTTCAACTGCTCCCAGTGCTGAACCGTAGGTGCATGCATATGCTGACACAGCAGATTGACCGCAAAGGAGAGATCCGGGCGAGTAACTATAAGATACTGCAGAGCCCCAGCAAGACTCCTGTACCGGGTAAGATCATCATAGGGATTTGCTTACAATGTAAAGGCCCTAGTTAAAGAGATAGGAGTAGACAAAGGCTTGCAATCAGACATGCCTGCACGTTTCAAGATATCATTCATATAACGCTGCTAAGAGAGTAGCAAATCAGCACCACATCGCACCGTCTCAATACCAAGAAAGAGCCCAGGCTCCCCAAGATCTCGTATCTTAAATGTAGTAGATAATTTGGCCAACAACGAATCCACTAGGCCCTGACTACTACCCATAACAAGGATATCATTAGCATACACCAGTATGAACATAAAACCAGAATCCACAGAACAATGAAAAAGAGAACGTCTGTCTTGGAAGCAACAAAGCCCACAGATAATAGAAAATCATGCAACCAATTGAACCAAGCACGGGGTGCTTGCTTCAACCCATACAAAGAGCATCTCAACAAGCAGACATGATCAGGATACTGAGAATCAACATAACCAGGTAGTTGACATATAAACAGTCTTAGACAAACTACCATTCAGAAAGGCATTGTGCACATCAAACTGTCTAATAACCCAACCAGAAGAAACAGCCAAAGAAAGAAGTAACCTGACTGTAGTGGGCTTGACCACAGGACTGAACGTGTCAAAGAAGTCCTGCCCAGGCACCTGATTAAACCCATTTGCCACCAACCGAGCCTTGTACCTCTCAATCGAGCCATCAGCATTGCGCTTGGTACGAAAATTCACTTGCAACCAATGACATTCATAGAAGGAGTTGATGGGACCAAACACCAGGTCTGATTCTGAAGGAGAGCATTAAACTCTTGATCCATCGCCTCACGCCAATTTGAGTGTTTTACTGCCTGAGAGTAGCAAGTTGGATCAGTAGGACACACTTGAGCAGCTAGACCAGCAAGAGGAACCTGAGATCGACTCCGAGTAGCCATGGCATGAGACCGAGTCATGGGCCGAGTAGATTTCCCACGAGGCCTGCCCCGTGGCTTAGCAGCAGGGGCACCAATAGACACATCTAGCTGCGGTGGCAGAGAATTAGGCGCAGCAACAGAGCACGGCTCCAGGACAGATTCAGCCCACGGGTGCAGCCGTGAGAATGTACAATTGTATTGACTAATGACAGTAGATTACATAGTCTGAGAGAATATATAAATATACACAAGCAGAGGTATAAGATGAGTAGGATAGTAAATCACAATATGACCTAGAGTAGGATAGTGAATCACAATATGAGTCAAAGACCTAGAGTCCTAACACATGGAAACAAATGAATAAGCTAAGTAAAAACAATTCACTCAAGTTATTCGGAGTAGGCTGAGAGTTGGTATATATAAAGAGTAATTTGAAGTCAAAATCCTTTCAATTCCCAGGATGATCTATTTATTATTTTATACAAGTTAGTCGATCTAATTGATCCATTACAATCATGATTCATGACTAGCCAGTGTACCGATTATAAGAGCAATAACATCAATTGAAATTTGTTTTACATGCTTTTTTTACCACGCACATGGATGAGGAGGAAGAGAAAAAAAAACAAAAAAAAAAAAACAAAAAAGAAATTGGGGTGTCAAGAAAAAAAAAAAAAAAAAAAAGAAGAAGATGTTTTTACGTACCCAGATGGCGCTCGTTGTGCATGCATAAATAGGCGCGCTAATGCGCTCAAAGCCTATGAAAGCAGTTGCATTTTTCATTTTCTCTCTCCACGTGGGTCTCACAAAAACTCCATTTACTACAAAATCATTTTCTTTTCTTTCGATCTTCCACTTTTTTTAAATCATTAATGGTGTTGCCCTAATTGTTTATCTAGTACGCAAAAATAATTATCAATTTTGTCTTATTGTGACCATTTTTAACTAAGAGTTAAAGTCTAAAAAAATAAGTCATAGTTTCAACCCTCGGTACTTTTTAAATCCTTCTTAGGTTGGTATATCAATTATGATTTATTGGGTTGACCTAATAAGCCATATGCAATAATCCCAACTACTCCGTAGTAACTAATACGTCTTTTTTCTTTTTTCTTTTCTTTTTTTTTTTTAAAAAAAAAGAAAAACTTATTTATATATTTTGGTAAGATATCGGTGTCAAAATGCATAAACTACACATGTGGTATGGACAGCTGACCTTTAGGTTTGTAGCATGTTGAAAATTGTTTTGCATTTCTTTTACTCTTTCTAATATTCGGTTGTTGTTACTATAAATTAATGAAACGTTAATCATTGTTACATGACGTACCCAAACTTGGGCCAAATGCCCAAATTTAATTTCTTAGCAGCAAATGTAGATAATATTGAGTCCGTTATAATGTAGTATCTGTTCATAACTATTTTCTCAACCAAATGAAGCACAAAGAGACAATATCGCCTCCGCTAAGGCTCGAACCTATCCCCTCTTATGTGGGGTGCAACCGGGTGCCAATATACTTGATTATGTTTAATACAAAAGGCAGAGCACAAAATGACATTGTATAGAAATTTACTTAAAATTTACATTATTTGAAGTTATTTTATTTAACTAACTCATAAATAATTAACTACGTACTTCCTACATCTCATATATATTGTCAATTTTTTTGGGTTGACAAGAGAGACCCGAAATCAGCTTAGATTACTTATAACTGGTTTGTCCAAACCAAGAATGCTAATAGGTTACTTTCACTAAATCAAACTTAGAACATTATTATGAGTTATGACTACTAAGTCAACTGACGAACTTTGATGGGTATGTAGCACCATATATATTGTCATACTTGACTAGACACATAGATATGGGATGTTGTAGTTAATATATTGGTTAAGTGATATATTTTTATTTTTTTCCCAAAATAAATATATTTTGAATTTTTTTCTTATAATAAATGCAAAATGTTGCTAACTATCATCTAGTGTGATGACATCCCAGTTACCATTCTAAATGGGTGGCCATAAGTTCAAACTTTGGTGGTAGGGCTTAGATTCTTTGGGCGGAATATGTTTGAGAATGTTTAAACCCTAGTGATCGGAGCTTAGATTCGTTAGTTTGAATAGGTTTGAAAAATTTTAAAACAAATGCTGTCTTATTATAAAGAATAAAAAGTAATTTTTTTTTGAAAACGAATAAAAAGTATTTAAAAAAAATACAAAATGTTTTTAAATGATATTTTGGGTAAATGAGTAATTAATAAATGTTGTATTTACAAGAAGCCACAATTTTTGTGGAACATCCCATTTAGAAAGCTAAGGAAGATAATAATTTTTTAAGAGTGGGAGTAGTTCATAAGTACATATGATTGTATAAAAATATCCTCAAGTGTTATTTATAAACTACTATTGGGTAAGGGTCACACTTTGAGTGTGACTACGGATCCTTATCTGTGAGACAGGTCGAGTAGGGTCGAAGAAACATACAAATGTCATATTTATATGTGCAAATGTCATACTTATATTCTCAAATATAATACTAATCAGAAATACAATTTTTCTTACTTATGAGAGAAAAAGTATTACATTTTTCATAATAAGTAATGTTGATAAGCGTCCATTACTTATAAGGGAAAAATAATATTTTTGAAGAAATGTAATACTTTTAAATTGAAATGTAAAAGTATTGTATTTACCCTTAAAAGTATTAGTGAGAAGGGGAGGAGTTTATATACTATTGTTTTGAGTAGAATAATGGTTTAGTTAGGAATCTATACAAAATTGTATTATATAATCCTATTAAGACTTCAAAATTCTAATTTGAAGTTAGGAATGTATATAGAATTGTATTATAGAATATTGCCAATTTGTTTGAAAACTGCAATAAAGAAACAAATTGCCTAAATAATTTAATGTTAAACTTCCGTTATATTTAACGGAAGAATTTGGTAAAATTATAAATGATTAGGATATATTAGGAATTTAATTGGAGGTTGCACAATAAGAAGAACACAAAGCTGTTATAGCAGACTATTACACCAACATTTTTTTATTCCAGTTAGAGGTCTAACATTATTGGCTCTTATTATAAATGTAGAGATAGAAATATAATTTTCGATCTAGTCCCACAAATAAATAAACAAAACCTCAAATAAAATTAGATACCGAATCTAATAAATTAATTAAAACTCAACGTGATTATCCACTTTAATTTTAGATACTGAATCTAAATTAATGGTGCTGGTGTGTTTCATAGATTCATATGACTGCTATAATGATTGGTTCATGAACAAATCTACGCGTTTTCCGTAGCATAGTCACTTGCATGTACTAAATGGAGAGGTCACTTTTTGAAGGTTTGGTGACATACTGACATTAATGAAAACGGCAAAGTTAAAGTTTTAATTTTTACCAAACATTATAAATACTTGACAAAACCTAAAACATAAAGTCCTCTATGATAAATAATTAGTCTATCAGCCAATTTTAATTTATTTGACCACTATTAATTGTTTGACTTAGTTAAAAAAATTAATATACGTGTTTGGTTAATAAGCTTTTTGTAACTCCAAAATACTAAAATTCAAAAGACTATTCAAAGCAATCTTTTCAATTAGCTTTTCGAGAAAAGAAATTATACCAAACAGCTATCAGCTAATTTACCATACATCTTTCTACAATTAGCTAATGTGATCAACTAATCATACATTCGTTCGTAAGGACAGCCCAGGTGGTAAGAGTGCTCTACCTACAGTCGAGAGGTTGGAGGTTTGATCCTCAAACCCTTGGGTTTGAGCCAGTCAGCTATGGGTAACCTAGACTGTTTACCTCATTGTGGTCCTTTGCCGGCTAAGGTCAAGGTCACAGGGCGAGGAGAAAACCTCGTTAAAAGAACTAATCATAAATTTTAATCCAATCCGCTATCATCTATTTACCAAACAGGCCACAATCTCATTTAAATTTTATTAGTTCGACAATAATATCCTTATTTATCATATTAACTAGTAGGATAACACATTTTACGACACGTCCACACCCTCTATCTTAAGTAATCAAGGGCTAGCTAGGATCTTTTCATTACTAATAAACTTATTAAAAGTTTTCAATAATTATAAAATTGACCTTGTGTTTTTTTTTACTTAAACCCTCAACTATTGATGAACTAACCCTGATGGACGGCTGAGATCAGTTGTAACTTTTTACATGAGCAGCCATTATCATTTCAGGCTTAGGATCCCATGAGAACACGCACACACCCAAGAGAAAACTAAAAACTAATCTCAACCTTTCATCTATAAAAATTGGATGGATCAGATCAGATTTAAAAAATGCGATGGCATTTTCATAATTATCGTCATCAACTTCACTTTGCAAACTTGAACACTTAAATATGCAATATGTAATAACTAAATATATAAACTTGGATAAATTTTAAAAAATCAATTAAAAAAGCTAAATTTTATATCTAAATCGTAATTCTAGATCCTAATTGAGAAAATAAAAAGTGAACCACTAAACCAAATAAAACCAAAAACTCAATCATAAACTCTAAAATCGAAACCCTAAGTGCAATGCTCTTTCGCATTTTTGCAAGTACAATCTTTTAATACTAAATGAGCAAAATGTTAATACTAAATGTGCCATATGTTAATACTAAATGTGCATACCTTGAAAATTATGAGAAGTACATATTTTAGTGTTCAAGTCTGCATAGTAAAATTGGTGATAATTATGAAAATGTCACCGCATTTTTTTTTAAATATGATCTGGTCCATTCGACTTTTTCATATGTAAGACTGAGATTGGTTCTCAGTTTTCTCCTAAGGACTTGATTATATATATATATATATATATATATATATATATATATATATATATATATATATATATATATGCAGTAATAGGCTTCAGGTAAAAGATGAGGTTTAATCTCACTCCTTAATCTAATCAAAACCAACAGTCCATATTGAACATATATTTAAAAAAAAACGTGGTGACAGTTTGGTCTTTTTGCATCTAGGTCAAATTTAAGGTGCGTGATTTTCCTTTTTAAGGTGCGTGATCTGTGTGCTTAAGGTGTGTCGGTTGTTGAAACTTAAGGTGCATCGACCTAAAGCTTTAGGTGCGTGATTTTTCTTCTTAAAGTGCATTGTTTTTTTTTTCTTAAGGTGCATTGTTTTCCTTCTTAAGGTGAGCTATTTTTTACAGTTTGCTTCTTTAATTGAGGACACGCCCTTTTTTTTTGGTGCAGTCCCAAAATACAACCACTATCATTTTTCAATCACGTTTCAACAATTAGTTAATAAAAATTGCCAAAGTAACATAGAAGAGAAGAGATTAGTGCCAGTAGCAGATTTTGATGAGTTTATAACAACGTTTTTTTTTTTTTTGTTTTTAATGTTCATCGATTTGAGTCGTTGATATAGATTTTATCAACGACTCAAATTTAACCCAATCTTTCATTTGAGAGATCCTTCGCACCAGAACCAGCCCATATATATATATATATATAAATATATAAAATTTGAGACCAATTAAAAACAATTTTTACACAAACCGTGGTGCATACACATTACACGATCATAACCTCATTATCACAAAATAAGTGTTTTAAAATCTTGATGTATACTACAGATTAGATGATAATAAGTGTTTGAAAATCTTGATGTATACTACAAATTAGATGTAACTAGCATAGAAAATTTGACATTCATCAACCAACTGATTGATACCCATGGCCATGCTTTGAATGCACATTTCTAAACATTGACTTAGTAAAATATGCTCAATAATTTTCTAGATTATCATATAGTCAGCTGCCAACTTGCCAAGTACAAAAAGAATTATATATAAGCATGGAAGAATAGTTGCCTTGGCACGTGGATGACCTATACATATACATATGTATACATACACACACACACACACACACACACACACACACACACACACACACACACACACACACACACATATATATATATATATATATATATATATATATATATATATATATATATATATATATATATATATATATATAAACTTTTCAAAATTAAAATAATAGTTTTTAAAATTAAAATTACACTAATTTAAGATGTTTACTAAGAATTGACCGGGGACAGGGATTTCCCGTCCCTACCTAATTCCCCGCGGGGACGAGGATGGGGACTATTTTCCATTTCCCGCCGGTGACGGGGTCGGGGTTTCGGGGTTTCGAGGACGGGGACAGGGAGTATACTCTCCGCCTCATTGTCATCGCTAGGTTGATCCATCTCCCATAGTTTCAAAAAAATGGAGGAAAATTGGTATCAATTATAATATGGCAGAAAAGGAATTTATGAGATAAATTTATTTAGAGGAAAAGAAATTGTTGGAATGCGTTTAAACCCAAGTATGCTTGCAGGCATGGAAAAAAAATTTGAGAAAGAGATCATAAGGGAAAAACTATCACTCTTGATCCTCATAGTCAGCTAGCTCTGCACCCAGCAGGTCATCATTTTTTGAGATAAGGGCATTTGCTTCAGGCAGCGATGATTGTCTAAAGTCTTTCTTCTTGTGCCCTTCTTCCTACTGGAGCACCTTTTGGTAGGCCTCAACCAAGTGTTTGGGGGGTTCGGCAGGTCCTAGACCAGTGCCCTTTGCACCTGCATTTGAAACACGATGTGTTAGGCTTACCTTTCTGAGCTTGATCGACTTTCTTGTCGTGTGGGCGGGAATCACTGTTGTTGTTTCTCTCTTTGTCACCTCTCTTTTGACCCCTGCCACGACCTCTCCCTCTTCCCCGACCCCGACCGCTCCGAGTGTTACTCTACTGGGCAACTGTGTGTGCTTCAGGCACAGGTGCAATACCAGTTGGACGCGCATTATGATTACTCATCAATAACTGGTTATGCTTTTCAGCTACCAGTAAAGCCGATATGAGCTCTAAATGTAGGGTATAATTTTTAGCCATGTACTGGTGCTGGAGCACAAGGTTGTTCGCATGGAACGTGGACAGAGTCTTCTCAATCAGATCCTCGTCCGAGACATTTTGCTTACAGAGTTTAAGTTGTGACACAATCTTGTGTAAGGCGGAGTTGTATTTAGTCACGGAAAAGTCCTGGAACTGGAGGTTGAGCCAATCATATTGGCCCTGGGGTAAGACCAATGACGTCTATTGGTCAAAACGATCTTTCAGAGATTTTCATATGGCATAAGGGTCTTTTTCGTTCAGGTACTCATTTTAGAGATCGTGGTTGAGGTGATGACGGAGCAGTGCTTTTTCCTTTTGGCCACATTGCACGTAGACGTTTCTTTGATAGTGTCTTGCAGCTCGGTGGATGTGAGATGGATCTCAACATCTAGCCCCCAAGTAACGAAATTACTTCCATCAAGGACGAGTTCAGTGAATTCTTTCTTTGTGAGAACAGACATATTCTACGATAAATTATTAGGAATATTTTATTATTCAAAAACTAACCCATATATTTTTTTTGAAAACTAGCCCATATATGATTTATGAGGTTGCAAAATAATAGACTTGAAGATTTTCATATTTGAGGCCCAAATTGAAATGTAGAGAAGTATTTAGGCTCAACACAAATAAGAGGGGCCCAAGTAAAATTAAGCCCAAAAAAACTAAGTCTAAATATTTAAAGAATGGTATTTGGGCTTCTATTGTTGTTTGGGCCATGACTAGAGGATAGGATCACAAGTCTTTGGAAAAAATCAGCTCCTATATCGTGGACCGCGGTCCACAATGCATTGTGGACCAAGGTCACAAAACGACGTCGTTACAATAAGTGGGAGAAACGGCTCCCGTAAATCTCCGTAATTGATATTACAGTTCATATCAAATGATACTACAGTTGTGTTGACGTAAATCTCCGTAATTGATACTACAGTTAATCTCAAATGATACTACAGTTGTGTTGAACTGATACTGAATTTGTGTTGAACTGATACTGAATTTGTGTTGAACTGATACTGCAGATGTGTTGAAATGATACTGTAGTTGTGTCCGTAACTGATACTACAGTTCATCTCAAATGATTCTACAGTTGTGTTGAACTGATACTGCAGTTGTGTTGAACCGATACTGCAGTTGTGTTGAATTGATACTACAGTTGTCGGAGGTCGTTTCATCCGGCTGGAACTGCAGTTGTGTTGAACTAATACTGCAATTGTGTTAAACTTATACTGCAGTTGTGTTGAAAGGGAACTGCAGTTGCGCGAAATGGAGGCAGTTTCATCCGTCTGTTTTCATTAATCAAAACGACGTCGTTTGTCACTTGGACCATAATGCTTGGTGGTCCGTGGTCCACGATAAAATTGGCGGAAAAAAAATAATGTAATTGAATTATATCTAGGCCATCCCATTTAGTCTACATTGACACAAATTTTAAGAAAAAAAAACTGATGCATTGTTTTTTTTAAACTAATGGGGGTGTTGCATTTTGGAGATGTTTTTCTCCTGCTTTTTTCTCTGTCAGGCACTCAGGCTTTTAGGCCTTGTTGATTGTTTTCTATTTTCTTTTGGCTATTGCAATGCAATGACCATTCCTTTGTTTTTGTTTTTGTTTTTTAAAAAATTTCTTTTGTTAATTTTTTTTATTTTCTTTCGTTAATTTTGACAGTAGAATTCTTTTGTTTTTTAAAAAAATTGTTGAAACATTGTTGTTAAATTTTTAACAATTTTATAATTATAAATTCATTTCAATTTTGATATGTTAAATTTAAATATAATAAAAATAATAATTGTAATTATAATTTTTATAATGATAATAAATAAATAATTAAAATATAGTGGAGTAAAATAGTGAGACCACACCAAACTCTGAAAATTTTATAACTAATGGAATTTTTTTTTTTTGAAATTGAGTAAGATAGTGGATGATGAGGTGGATCTTTGGACCCATAAAAAATAGGGGTGGGCACTTCGGGATTCGGTTCCATTTTTTTTGGTATTGGTATTTCGGTATTACAAAAAATGATACCATTCGATTTTACAATAAAGTTCAGTTCGGTATGAAACGGTTCGGTTTCGGTTCAGAATTATTTTGGTTCGGGATTCGGTTTGGTTTATGATGTTTAATTTTTAACATTTACTAATTTTCGAAACGACACACTACCAAACAATACATGTTCGCATGATCCAAAGTCTAAAATATAAATATTACATAACAACAAAACAATTCAAACACAAAATTAACATAGCAATCCAAATTGTAAAGAAATATCTTGTTGATAACAAGATGAAGAATCCAAAGTGTCATTTGGAGTGTTTTGTTGATAACAAGATGAAGAATCATCCATCTACACAGCTGATATTTGAAAAACAATAATTATTAAAACAATAGTTTTGAAATATTCATAAAAATATTTTAAACACATGGCCTTGTAACAGAAGAAACTGAAATTCGCTCAGTTTAAACTGGAATGGACATTCCAGTTAAAGTATAATTCCATTTCATTTAAATTGGAACGAATTCTAGTAAACTTCAAATTGGAATTTGAATTTCAATTGAAATTTTGTAATTCCAATTTCAATTATTAATTATTATTAGGGTTATTAATTATTATTATTTATTTTATATATATATATATTTAAAAAATCGAACGGTTTTCGGTTCGGTTCGGTAAAAAACTGAACCGAACAAAACCGTTCAGTTTCTTTAAATTAAGTATCGATCGGTTCTTTCGGTTTATATCGAACCGAATTGCCCACCCCTAATTAAAAAAAAACTTGAGGAAAAAGCTCAAACTATTGAGTAAGGCCTTACTTAGGCTGCCAAACAAGGAATTACGCATCTTTAGACAGAGAAAACAAAGGAAAAAAAAAACGAGAATCATTAACTCAACGGAGAGGCAATTTGACATGGTTTCCCAAACAGGAGCGAATTGTGGTGGGATTCCATCCAGGGAAAAGATACTAAGGCTTAGGCTTGTTTGATAGTCTTCTTTATGCAGAACAAGCCTAAACATTAGGCTTTTCCTTTGTTATTTAAAAATAAAAAATAAAAAATACGACAGAATACAATGAACAAACATTAGGCTTTTTCTTTGTTATTTAAAAAACAAAAACAAAATACGACAGAATACAATGAACAAAATACACATGTGTATAGGTGTTTAAAAAATTTATTTATGATAGTAATGTTTAAAACTAATTGTGTATAATTAGTAAAAAAATTTATGATTTGATTTCTTAAAGTATTCATTAGGTAATGATTAAACTAATTATTTATGATTGTAATAATTATATTAATGATTAGTAATAATTGTCTATATTGAATAAATATATTTATGATTTGTTAATGAATAAAAAGTATAAATTGACATATAATAAGGTAAATATATAAAGTCGTTAAAATTTATTATTAAATATTTATGTAGTTAATTTCACCAGAATAAATTTTGTTTGGTTAGTATGAATATCTAATTTTTGGTACTGATAAAAAGTTATAGGGTTCAAATATTTAGTGTAGTTCTGTCATCTAGTAAATATTGAAGAGAACAAATTTTAAAAGAAAAAAAAAAGAGTAATTTTTTGAATACAAACTGCAAATTTGTGATACAATGTTTGCAAGTAAATAAGAAATGAACCCTACGAGTGATAATTTAACGCTGGGCACTGGTTTGAAACATGAGTTCGTGCCCGACAATAATTACATCGTCGCGTTGCTGTCGTATTCCCAAAGTCCATTTCATTTTGAAAGCGACGAGTTCGTCGTTGGCCTGGACGTGAAGTTCGTCTAGCGGAAGACGGTGGAAGTAGAATGCGCTCACTCCTCTATTGAATTTCATTGCACGGTGGAAAGAAATCAGCTGCATAACTCGCCATATAATGTTCCATGGAGAAAACATTTGGCACAAACGAGTCATACGTAACTTTTTTAAAGTGGCATGCTGCAATGATGTGTGCACAAGGTAAGGAGGTGTTGGCGTTCCACTTTCCACAATCGCAGCTAGAGTTGTTCAAACAAACTTTATGAAAGCGCAGGGGACGTTGTGTGGCATGCCGTCTTTCAAGAGCAACCACGTACAATCCCATTGAATCATTATACCTCTCAATGGTTGCATTGGATGCCTGTTGCTCTCGTTGTGCCAACTCGTCAAAAACTTTCTTGGGCCAACACAACCTTATTTCCCGCATCCTTTGGCCAGCTGTTCTCCTATCGGCGAACATTACCCTTATTTTATGGAAAGTGAGTTATGCAAGCGCAGTCACTGGCAACATACGACAACCCTTAAGAGAATTGTTAAACGATTCGAATGAATTGGTTGTCATAATGCTATATCGGTGACCACCATCGTGAGACAACGCCAATTTTTCAGCGTCAATAGTTGCTAGATAATTGTACGCTGCAGGCTATTCAGCTCTTATTCTCTCCATTTTAATTGTTCCCAAATTCTCGGCGTGTGGTTGCAGTACCAGCTTCCCAAATTAATGCTCGCAGTCTCCTATTCCTATTCAGGGTCATGACATTACTCTGGATGTGTCTAAGACAATATCGACGTTGGACTCGTGGGGGATGTAATGCAGACAAATCCCTGAACGCCGCATCGATCCCAGCATGCATATCCAAATTGATGCACACCGACTCATGATCGGGGAAGACATGTGTGGCGAGTAGTGTCATGAACCAAGTCCAGCTGGCTCTATTTTCGGAGTTAACAATTGAATATGCGAGTGGAAAAATTTCTCGATTAGCGTTCATCCTGACCGCTAAAAGAATGTGGCCTTTGTATTTTCCATATAGATGTGTTCCATCCACTGAAATAACCGGGAAGCAAAATCGGAATCCGTCTATGGCGAGCTTAAAAGCCCAAAAAGCATAGAAGAAATCGCAGTACGGTGCCCCTTGGTTGGACTCTGTGTATTCAATTTCTACCACTGTGCCTGGGTTTGTTGTTTGCACTGACTGCAAGAAAATGGGCAGCTCGTTGTAGGAATCTCCAAATTTTCGTACTCTTGTTCAATGCATTTTTTACGAGCGTACCAAGCCTTTCGATACGTCATGTCTAATCCGTACTCATTTTTCACATCACTTTGTATGTGTTTAACTTTATAGTGCGGATCGTCACGGATCTTATGCGTGACAAGAGTGGCGATAAGTTTGCTTATGCACATTTTGTCGACCCCCCGTCATTGAAATCATGTCTGCATGCATGGGTATTAGTCAATTTCTTGATCTGCCATTCCCCTGTGGGCCCTTTCAGTTTACTTGCAGACAACATCCAATAACACGAGTTTTCTTTCGACATGAAGTTCACACACGCCGCACGCAAGAGGTGTTTTTTTTGTAGGAAGATTTGAATTTTTCCCTTTCACGGATGTGAAAAATGGAAACAGCTTCATGTAATTCCTCGAAGTCGGAGAAAAGCATTCCGATCTGAAACACCCCAGATTCAGCATCATAAGATGGCATTGTGTAGTCGTCTTCTTCTTCAAACCCGGTATTAAATGATACCGGGGTGACGGTAATAATGTTACCGGGTATGTAATCTGAGTATTATTGAGTATTTGAATAGCGTTGAGTACAGTGTTTTGGTATTTGAGTACAATATTGAGTGCAGTGCTCAGTGTACAAGTGTTGTCTAGTAAGAAGAGTAAGAAGTGTCCCCCTCACTATGTGGTTGTGAGGCCTTTTATTCTTTTCAGCTCAGTGACCGTTGGACATCAATACCCGAGGTATTGAATGCTAGGGAGCTGAACGTCTGTCATCAATGCTCTGAGGATCTGAACGTTGGCCATCAATGCTGAGGAGTTGGATCGTTGCACATTGATGCTGAGGAGTGAGGTATGTTGGGTAGTTTGAACGGCAACCTAGTTATGACAATGGTTCCGGGTCGGGTACCCAATTACCCTGTCACCAGCCCCCCACTCCCTAGCTAGCGAGAATGGCTGAGGTAGTTAGGGAGTATCAACCGGTGTTTGAATGGAACGGCCTTGGAACTTGAGGAAGAATATTGGGTATGCTGAACTCTGGAAGGAAATTTTACCGGAAGGAAACTTCCCATATTTGTGGAATATTTCCTAATCTCCCTGCGATTTTGTTTCCTTGTATGAACCGGCTTCGTATGTATATAAGGACCCTCTCTGAATATGTGTTTTTCACCTCTCCTCATTACGTTAGCTCAGCTGGGTTCATCATGGGTCCAAAGAGAGCAAGTGCTGCTGAAACAAGTGCTGGTACGAAGAGGCCCCGGTCGTTTCGTTTGATGGAGCTGGCCAGACATGAGAAGTTGAAGCTGAGGAAGGAGCGTGGGCACGAAGTTGGGGATACCGTTGAGGATCCCCTAACCCTTCCGTCAGATGGAGAGGAAGAGAAGGATGCCGTGAAGCCACCAAAACAAGTTCCCGTGGAAGGAAATATGGCCATCGTCCTTGTGCCTGATGGTGAGCTTCCTTTGGCAGTGGAGTACCCCAAACCCTCGAAGTCCTCAGAGACCTAGATGCTTGAGTAGGAGTTAGTACTTTGAAGTGTAATAGTGCGTGAGGATTTTTATCGGAATAAAACGTTTATTTATTTACTTCAAACTAGTTTGTTTGTTTTTTTTTTTTTCGACTTTGGCACTGGGCCGCGGTTTCTTCTCCCTAATTATCCGGAATAACTCAAGTTACGAACTATCACAGCATACTCAGGGAATCCTTAAAATCTTGAAAAATTATTGTTTCAGGAAATCCCATGGATATTAGGAATATTGATTTCCTTATACAGAACCCTAGGGTTTTGTATAAAAACCCTTCTTTCTTTCGTAAACACTCAGCCCACAGATTGCCTTCCTGCTTCCAACTATCTTGGTAAGTTCAATATTTTTTTTTTCTTTTTTCTTCGCGCCCCGCCTCGGCACCGTGCCGAGGCAACTTCGGCACGGGGCCGAGGTCCCGTGACCTCGGCGCTGGGCCGAAGTCACTTCGGCGTTTGCCGAAGTCACAGCCCCGCGTGACTTCGACCAGCGCCGAAGTCACGCGTGACGTGACCTCGGCGCTGGGCCGAAGTCACGCACTTTATTTTTTTTTTTTTGTTGTTGTTGTTGTTAAGCTCAGGGCTTGCTTGTGTTGAACTGACAAGTTTGTTTTATTTTTTGTTTTTCTGTCTGTTGTGCTGATCGGTTGGTGATCGTGTCTACCAATAACCAGGTTAGTCCCTTTACTATGGATTCAAATTCAAGTTTGCGCACGGAGTCTTCTGACAATGAAACTTCATCTTATGATGGTGAAGATACATTGACCTACCGTGGTGACACCGAGGCATTGGGCCCTGGTGATGACCCCGAAGACACCTCCTCTCTGTCTTCCTCGGAAGAAGACACCGTAGTTCTGGATCCTCCTGCCCCTTCTGTTAGTCGTAAAAGGAAGAGGCGCGTGACCTCGTATTCCCCTCTAGATAGTTCACTTATCGAGCAAACCTATCGCAATCTAAAACCTGGCGATTTAACAGATATCCAAGGTCTAGTGTGTGGGAATGTTAGAGTTGTCATCCCTGGGCATGATGTTAGCATCAGCGATCCCCCGGAGCCCTCCTTCTTTGGTGTTCATCTGTTGTCTGTGCAGGTGGGACTTAGGTTTCCCCTTCATCCTTTCCTGATCGAGTTCCTAAATTTCTATGAAATAGCCCCAGGTCAGCTTGCCCCAAACGGTCACCAGGTTATCGCAGGGTTTCTTTCCGTGTGTCACCAAAAACGGATGACGCCCTCCTTAGGTCTCTTCCAGTCGTTGTTTAGAGTCATGAGGGTACCTAGAGAGGGTAAGGGTTTCGTGTGTATCTCTTCTATGCCCCACACGGCGCTTTTCAATGACCGTCCTAGCTTCAATAAGGACTGGAAGTCTAGGTTCTTCTTTGTTTCCCTAGGTATCCCTTCTCCTTTTGCTGTCGCGTGGGGTACCCACGTTAGAAGCCACCCATCTTTAGATGAGAGTCCCAATATGCGTAAGCAGATCAAGAAACTTCTGAAAGGTGGTCCTTTTCAAGTTGTCGAGCGTACCTCTGAGTGGTGGCTTCAGGCTATGGGGTTTAGGAGGATCCGGCCAGCTGCCCTTGACGTACCTGGTACCGCTCTCGGTATTTAGCTATTTCTTGCCTGCTGTTTTCTTACAATTGTTTGTCATAACTTGAAATTGTTTGTAGGTGCCATGTCGTCGAAAGGTGGTATACCGGCAGCAGCTGCTCGGTACTTGTCGCAGAGCGGGCAGTATCCTTCCAAGAAAAGTAAAACTTATGGAAAAGGGAAGAAGAGTCAAGCTTCCATATCTGGTGGAGGAGCTTGTAACCTGACGCTTCCGCGAACTCAGCCAGAATCTTCGATTCAGCCCCCGGCTCCCACTTCGGGTGTGGATCCCTTGCCTGAGGGTTTGTCTGCCCAGCCCCCCGAGCAAGGGGAAACTTTGCCCGTTCCACGCGTTCGAACCAACCTGGTCCGACTCGGTATGGATGTGCTCCCCGGGAAATCCTTCTTAGAAGGTACTATTGACGCCCCCGAGCTTGTTCGTAGCCTCGTCACCCCAAGAGATGCAGAAATTTTTGAAGGTCTAGGTTTGGGTACGCTACGGGAGCGATATTGCAAAATGGCGATGGAGTCTGTGGTGATAGGGGATAGTCTTCATTCGTACTGCGAAGCTATGCTCCGCGATTCTCTTTCGCAGAGGAAGAAACTCGTAGAAGACCATGGTGCCGAGATGAAGCAACTGAGGGAAGAAATCAAAACGCTGAAAACTAACTTCTCAAAGTTAGAGCAAGAGCTGAAGGATGAGCAGAAGGGGCACAAGAAGACTTGTGCTACTGTTACCAAGTTGAAAAAGGCACGAGAGGCGTATAAGCAGTCATCTGAGTTCAAGGATGACGTTTGGGAGTTCATGAACACTCCAGAAGCTGTCGAGAAGTTTATTGCGTCCGCGGCTGGTCGGACTGCACTCGAGGCACAGACTCAGCTAGCATTCGACCTTGGAATGTTCACCAAGTAGCAACAGATTTATCCGGTGCTTAAGGAAAAGAATCCTAATTTTGATCCGGAGGCTGTGGGCTTGCCACCATTTATGGAAAATCCCGACCCTGAGTCTGAGGTGTACGAGTTAGCGGGAGTGTCTGATCGTCCTGACAACACCAACACCGCTGCCCAGGACGCTGCTGAGGATCCCACCACTACTGGGAAGGATGCTTAGAATATCTGATCTGTCTTTCGTTGTTATCCATATTCGCACTGTTTTTTGAATACTAGTTCGCAGTTATTCGTGTGTTGAACACTTGTATTTATTTCGTCTGGATATTGAATTCGAGTGACGTTTTTCTTCTTCTTCTTTTTTTTTTTTCGCACCTTGCCTCGGCACCGTGCCGAGGCGACTTCGGCACGGGGCTGAGGTCCCGTGACCTCGGCGCTGGGCCGAAGTCACGCTACGTCGTGACTTCGGCCAGCGCCGAAGTCACGTATCGTGACTTCGGTGCTGGCCGAGGTCACGGACGTGACTTCGGCGCTTGCCGAAGTCACGCTATTTTTTTTTTTTTTTTTATAACGCCCTTCTTTAAAACATAAAATTTTTATTCATTTGGACGGACCAATACTGTGGACGGACCAGGACTTGACTTCTTAATGATAAAATTTTGTTAAGTGCTCTGAATTCCATATCCTATCAATCGACCTGCCACCTACTGTCGTCAACTTGTAAGTTCCCGGGCGAATCACTTCATCAATGATGTACGGCCCCTCCCATTTTTTCGCGAACTTGCCTCCTTCCAAGGGTTGACTGGCTTCCCTTCTTCTCAAAACATAGTCACCTACTTGGAAGTACCTGGGTTTAGCTTTGGCATCATGATAGGACTTCAACTGCCTGTTGTAGTTTTCCATCCTACAGAACGCAGCTTCTCGTCTTTCCTCTATGAAATTGAGATCAGTTCCTTGTTGGATCTCATTTTGCTCCGCCTCATACTCTTCCATCCTTCTACTTGGTATCATCACCTCTGCTGGGGCTCGAGCTTCGAACCCGTAACTCAATGCGAAAGGAGTTTCACCGGTAGCCCTCCTTGGGGTTGTGCGATAGGTCCAAAGGATGTTGTCCAATTCTTCAACCCACGCCCCGCCAACTGCTTCCAATTTCTTCTTCAAGCCATCAAGGATGGTTCTATTGGCGTTCTCTACCTGACCATTTGCCTGTGGGTATGACACCGCCACCCGACTATGCTTGATGCCCCATTCCGTCAAAAAGTCTGAAAACTCTCTGCCTTCGAATTGACGTCCATTGTCCGTGATTACTTGGATGGGGATGCCGAAGCGGCACAGTATGTTCTTCTCCACGAACTTTTTACATCTGGCTGCTGTGATACTAGCCAGCGGTTCAGCTTCCACCCATTTGGTGAGGTAGTCGATGGCTACGATAATGTACTTCCGGCTTCCCGAGCCCGTGGGAAGGGCTCCCACCAAGTCTATTCCCCATCTCGAGAATGGAATTGATGTGCTCACCGGAGTGTAGTTGGTTGCGGGTCGTCCTGGCAATGTCTGGAACTCTTGACACTTAGGACATCGTTTGGCGTATTCTGCGCAATCCTTCAACATCTTTGGCCAGAAGAAACCTTGCAGCATGATGCGCCGCGCTATGGTGTATGCTCCTTGATGCGCGGAGCACACTCCTTCGTGGACTTCTCTCATCATCAGCTCTGCTTCGTCAGGGTACACACACTTCAAGAGTGTACCATTATAGGATCGTTTATACAACTTGTCTTCCAATATCACGTAGCTGGGTGCCCGCAACCTTGTTAGCTTTGCATCTTGTTCGTCCACTGGTAAAGTGCCTTCCTTCTTGTACTTTGTGATGTGGTCAATCCAACATGGCTCTCTGGGTTGCACGGGGCAAACCCATGAGATATCGATGCTGGATGTCTCCAAATCCTCAACCCGAGCAATCTTCCGAATGTGGCCAGGGATCCCAGTGCTCAACTTGGAGAGCATGTCAGCGTCAGCATTCTGTTCTCGAGGTACTTGGTGAATTTCATACCCCTCGAATTCTCGCAAGGTTCTTTGTACTGCGTCCCTGTATCTTTGCATGTTCCCTTCATTGGCTTCGTACTCCCCCGTCACCTGGCCGACCACTAACTTAGAATCACACCGGATGCGAACTTTTTCTGCTCGCAGTCCTGTTGCTAACCGCAGCCCGTTGAGGAGGGCCTCATATTCTGCCTCATTGTTAGATAACTTGAAGTGAAACCTGATTGCGTAGTAAGCGCGGAATCCTTCCGGGGTGATGAGCACTACTCCACCACCGCAACCTTTACTATTGGATGAGCCATCCGTGGACAGGGTCCACCATCCCCCATCTTCATTTTCTACCTGCTCCGTCACCTCACGGGCTGTGCATTCCACTATGAAATCTGCAAGAGCTTGACCTTTAATGGCAGGCCTTGGTTTGAATTCAATGTCGAATTGGCTGAGGTGCATAGCCCATCTCGCCATCCTGGCAGAGTTAGTGTTCCGTAAGAAACTTCCCAAAGGTTGATGTGAGAGTACATGGATGGGATGAGCTTGGAAGTAATGGGCCAACCTTTTAGAGGCGGTGACCGCAGCAAACACTGTTTTCTCCACGGTAGTGTACCGTAGTTCTGCATCGTGCAGGGCCTTGCTCACATAGTAAATGGGACGCTGAGTCCCTCCTTCCTCTTTGACCAACACGGAGCTGATCGCACCCTGAGATATACCCAGGTATAAGAGTAAGGTTTCACCCGCCTCTGGTTTCGCAAGCAGTGGCGGGGATAGCAAATATTTTTTCAAGTCATCGAAAGCCGACTGACATTCTGGGGTCCATTCAAATCCCTTATTCTTCTTTAGTATCTGGAAGAAAGGGAGGGATCGTTCGGCTGATTTAGATAGAAATCGACCCAAGGCCGCTAAGCGGCCATTGAGTCTTTGGACTTCTTTAATGGACCGCGGGGGTTCCATGTCAAGAATGGTTTTTACCTTTTCTGGGTTTGGTTCTATCCCATTTCTAGTGACCATAAACCCCAGGAACTTGCCCCCATTGACTGCAAACGTGCATTTTTTGGGGTTCAAGCGTAAATTAAAATTCCTCATAATAGAAAATACCTCGTTAAGGTCTTTGACATGAGAGGCACCTCTGCGGCTTTTGACAATCATGTCGTCTACATATGCCTCCATGTTTCGCCCCAGCACTTTTCCAAACAACTTGGCCACCATTCGGGTGTAAGTTGCGCCTGCGTTTTTTAGGCCGAACGGCATGACCAAGTAGCAAAAAATGCCTTCTGGGGTGGTGAACGCGGTCTTCTTAGCATCCTCCTCATGCATGAATATCTGATGGTACCCACGGAAGGCATCCATGAAGCTCATCAATTCACATCCTGTTGTTTCATCTACCAGCTGGTCTATGTTTGGCAGGGGGAATCGATCCATAGGGCAGGCTCTATTGAGATCTGTATAATCCACGCACATTCTCCATGTGGAGCCTTTTGGGGCCAGGACTATGTTGCTCAGCCACTCGGGATAATAGATCTCCTTGACATGCCCTGCCTGTGTCAACGCGAACACCTCGTTTTTCACAAAGTCCCTTCGTTCAGCCGACATGTATCGCTTCCTCTGTTGTATTGGTCTCTTGGTAGGGTCCACGGCTAGCTTGTGAGTTATGATGTTTCTATTGATACCTGACATGTCTTCTGGGCCCCACGCAAAAACTTCTTTAAACTGTCGGATGACTTCGACTATCTGGGCTCTTAGTTCGGGTGCTAACCCAGTACCAATCTTTACAACCCTATCTGCTCGTGCAGGATCGACCACCACGTCTTCTGTTTCAGATGCAGGCTCGGCGCGGGGCCAGCCCTCCTCTTCTCTCAGCACTTTTTCTGTGATGGTGTGGACCTGCAGATCTTTCTGTCCAATTTTCTTGCACGCTTTGACGTAGTAGCTACGAGCTGCTCTTTGATCTCCTCTCGCAACTCCTATCCCGTATGGCGTGGGAAACTTCATGCACAGGTGCTCCATCGAAATTATTGCCTTTAAACCTTCCAGAGCCGGCCTCCCCAATATGATGTTATGGGCACATGTGAGTTTCACAACGATGAACTCCATGTTTATTTTGGAGGTGTTGGGGCTCACACCTATCTCTACTGGTAGTACCACGGATCCCTCCGTCTCAATTGAATCCCCCGTAAAACCAGAAAGTGGAGTGCGTACCTCTTTGAGTTGATTTCTGGGAAGTCCCAGTTTGGTGAAAGCGTCGTAGTACATCACGTTGACTGAGCTTCCGGTGTCTACGAGTATGCGATGCACAATGCTGTCGTTGATCTCCATCTTGATTACCAATGCATCTCGGTGAGGCAGTGGACCTTCTGGTAGGTCATCGTCAGAGAAGGTAATGGCTTCCCTCCTCTGCTTTTTTCCCTTTAGAAGGCTGACCACCTCACCTACATATAACTGGCGACTCCACTTCTTCCTCTCCGCTTGTGTGTCTCCGCCTGCAGGACCTCCGTAGATGAAGTGTATGGTCTGCTTCTTGTGTTTCCTAGGCTCCTCTGTGTCTTTGTCAGAGAGATCCGTTACCGTAACTTGGTCGTGCTCCCTT
This sequence comes from Ipomoea trifida, assembly GCA_003576665.1. Taxonomy (NCBI): domain Eukaryota; kingdom Viridiplantae; phylum Streptophyta; class Magnoliopsida; order Solanales; family Convolvulaceae; genus Ipomoea; species Ipomoea trifida. Next base: position 12,203,907 of record CP025658.1, on the reverse strand, counting down.
TTCTTACCACTTGAGGATGACGGCTCGGAGCTGTCATCCTTCTTCCAAACATTTTTTGGTAAATTACGCGGAGGTTGTTGCTGGCTTGACTTTTGGCCCGGCTTTTGCTGGCCTGACCGTTTGACGAACTGTCTGAAGTATCCCCTCTGGATGAGCTCCTCAATCTGGCGTTTCAACACGTTGCATTCGTCGGTATCATGGCCCACCTGCCTATGGAATCTGCAATACTTGGATTGATCCGCATTTGGGGAGACCTTCATGCACTCCTGCGGGAATTGCACGATCCCCATGTCTTCGGCTTGGTTTAGGATTACGCTAACTGGGTGAGTTAACGGTGTCAGATGTCGCAACAGGATGAGGCGAGGTCGGTCATCTCTTCCCTTCTTTGAGGGTGGTTGGTTTGGTCGTGGTGCCTGGCTGGGCGGACCAGCTTTATCAAGTCGCCCACTTTTTCGTCCTTCCTCCTCATCCTTTTTCCTTCTGACAGCCTCCTCAGCATCTGCGTACCGGTTGGCCGTCCTCATGAGTTCTTCATAAGAGCGTGGGTGGTGGGCGTTCATTTGTTTGTGGAAATCCCCTGACCTCAGCGCCTGGATGAAGATGAGAATCGCTGCCTTCGAATCGAAGTCGTATACGTTGTTGACTTCTTTTTTCCATTTGCTTAGGAAGTCTCGCAGGCTTTCCCCCTTATCCTGCTTTACCCCACCGAGATGTGAGAATGGTTTCTTATGTTGTATGCTTCCTGAGAAATAAGACAAGAAACTTTTGGATAGCTCTGCGAAAGTTTGAATTGATCCGTCTGGGATTGTGTTAAATCAATCTTGAGCAGTCCCGTCCAGGGTGGACAAGAATGCTCTGCACATTATGGCATCGCTTGCCCCGATCATGACCATGGCTGCCTTATATCTTGTCATATGGGTACGCGGATCTGAAGTACCAGTGTAGGCCTTGATGGCGGGTAGTCGAAAGTCTTTCGGAAGAGGAACTTCCATTATGTCGGGAGAGAATGGAGCGGCCATTCTTACCTCCGGTTCTGGTGAGTGTTCTCTTGCATCTACTTTCGTTTTCAAATCATCTATCTGCCTTTGGAGTCTTTCCACCAGGCCTTCCTGCGGTGTTTTGTGTCTGGTGGAGTGACGCGGAGCCAATCCATCCGATTCGCCCATCCTTTCTCCGGATGGTCGTTTGGTTACTACCTTTCCTGCTTGGGCACGGGGACCTCTATTGGAGGATCCTTGCACCCCCAACCGATCTCGGACAGATCTAGAAGCCGCTGGTCGTTCTCGAACAGATCTGGAAACTGGTTGGGTTCCCCCCTCCTGTCGTTGAGTTCTGTTTTGCCTCGGAGACTGGACTTCTTCTTCCAGCGGGGGTGGTGGCGGTAAGATCTGGCCTTGCATTCCTGCGACTAGTTGGGCCATCGTCGTCGCCGCCTGTTGGATGATCTGCGCAGCCGCCTGAAGGTCCACCACCTGGGCAGGAGCAACGGTTGCCGGGAGAGGAGTACGGCCGCCACCATGGTTGTTATTGAGTTGGGTATGGAGGTCACCTTCTCTGCGGTTATTGTTGTTGAGTTGGCTGCGAAGGTCACCTCCACGGTTGCTATTGAGCTGCTCACGAAGATCACCCGAAGGGTGACCCTTGTTCACCTGACTAGGCGTGTGCGAGCTGCTGGATCCAGATGCCATTGATAGTGATGAGATGAACTGAATGGGTTTTTGATTTTGTGATTTTAGCCTGAGATCTGATCTCGGCTCTCAATGAAAGCACCAATGACGGTAATAATGTTACCGGGTATGTAATCTGAGTATTATTGAGTATTTGAATAGCGTTGAGTACAGTGTTTTGGTATTTGAGTACAATATTGAGTGCAGTGCTCAGTGTACAAGTGTTGTCTAGTAAGAAGAGTAAGAAGTGTCCCCCTCACTATGTGGTTGTGAGGCCTTTTATTCTTTTCAGCTCAGTGACCGTTGGACATCAATACCCGAGGTATTGAATGCTAGGGAGCTGAACGTCTGTCATCAATGCTCTGAGGATCTGAACGTTGGCCATCAATGCTGAGGAGTTGGATCGTTGCACATTGATGCTGAGGAGTGAGGTATGTTGGGTAGTTTGAACGGCAACCTGGTTATGACAATGGTTCCGGGTCGGGTACCCAATTACCCTGTCACGGGGCATGAAAAAAATGGGATTTCTGAATCAGCCACCATCTTTCCCCGGCTTGGTTGTGCATCCTCCTGTCAGACTTGTTGAAATGAATCAAACGGGAATGAAAATTGATTCATGTTGTCGTGATTTGTAGCTCCTTCATCTAAACTGTCTGAGGTGCCTGAAACTAGCTCTTCAGATGAGCTACTCTCTGATGAACCGATTTGCTCGGAGTTTTCTGGTAAGAATGTCTGACCAGGAAGTTGTTCTGTATGAATGGTTAGGCTCTCCAAGGGATTGTCATGGCGAAAGAATTCGACATACGGTTCATATGCACCAAAATCTGTAGAGGATGATTCATTCCCGGCTAACAAAGCAGTGAATGTGTTTTGCGAAGGTGAAGGGTTGCGAAGCTCTTGCGTAACATAAACGTGTAGCTCACCAAGATTTTTTGTTTGGAATACATAGTATTCCTACTCTGCATCATTGGTTATATGATATGCCATTTTCATGACACCCATTGAGCTATCGATTAGGAGTCGGGCAATAATTTGTAATATGCAATCCGAACTTACTCCCATTGCATTCCGGATCAGATTGACTACATAAGGTAATCCGAAATTGACATGAATAGTACTGACCAACTGGGGTGGTATTGTGTAGTAAAGTTGAGGTGGTGTTGAATATTGACAAATTTCACCACCCCAAAAAATGAACAATTGACAATTGTTATCTGAAACATTGGCCATATTGTGTGACAAGATTGTGGTAGGGGACGACTTACAAGGAAGAATTACAAAATTCGGAGTATGTTCTTTGTTTTGGAGACATTATGAGTTGGTGTTGCATGATCTATATAAACAAGAGTTACGAGCTTAAAAACACGAAGTAGTTAAAAAAAGTATTGAAAACGTGATGGTTGATTGGGGGGAAAAAGTACTGAAAAAGCCAAAATGTTAGGCTTGTTCAAAGTACTGAAACAACCAAAATGTTAGGCTTTTTCAGTTTGTACTGAAAAACCCTAAACCCTACCCAAGTCTAACCTTTAGGCTTATTTTCATTATTTTTCCCACCTTGTTGTTAGTATTTTTTATGTTAGTGTTATGAATAGTCATACTTATCCAACAATAACAAAAACACAAAAACACTTTGGAAAAAAATCCAACAATAACACAATAGTGCATGTCGAGGCACCACATTGGACATAACCCTGATCTTGTCGGTGTTCAGGGTTGCCAATGAAAAGCTTACCATGGGTATGATACCATATCCGGTATGCATCACTTGTAACGGGATTGTTCATCACTTGCATTAGGTGGATGAAACCTGCCCGTTGTCTCCAACAGTACAAATGCTCAGCGTGTTTGTCAGCCCAATCACAATTGCCAGATCGCCCGTCGAACGCGTGCAATTCCTCACTGTACACGACTTCAAACGAGACATCTTGGAAATTGCTGAATTGCCTGCAGAACCGGTCAGGATAGTAGTGCTCAATGATATAAAAATATATCAAAGGCACTCGAGCAGTCCAAATCGCTTGGCCGGTCGTGCAATAGTCAGGCAATTGAGGAAATAATGCATTGTAAGGCTCGAAGACAAACTGCGAAAGACGTAAAAAATGTTATGATTACCACAAAATATGATTATATAAATGAGCATAGTAACGCCAACATTAAACGAACGCACCATTTGTTGGTTAACGTGATCCAATTGGTCGCGATATGCCCGAATCACGTGATGAGGCACATTGCCCCAAAAATGTGCACCTACCCACCTACATTTGCAACAACAACTCATGACTACTTCAACACAAAGTGAATTCAATACGTTTTAAAAAATTAACTATTACAACTTACCTGGCACCAACTGGCAAATCACGAATATTTAATTCTTCTATAACGCCCTCTGGCCTAAGCATAGGAAGCCTCTCCCATGCCCAAAGTTGCAACAGTAGCATACAACCACCGACAACCGAAGTATGGTGGTCAGCTCCTTTGCACAACCGCCTATAAAGATAGGCTAACACAGCTGATCCCCAACTGTACTGGCCACAAACCTCAAAATCCTCAATGAAAGGCAACAAGGCCAAATTTACCGCCATGTTTGTTGATTCGGGGAACTCCTAACAAATGCATCAATTGTATCCACGTAGCAACTTGCACCTCATCATCTGTGTTATCTGCGGTTAGTTTTGGAACGGGTCCTATTGCAGTCGAATTAATTTTCGACTGCTTCAAAAATCGATCAAGGGGAGTAAATCCCAACAAACGACTACACAATTCCTTCCATTGTTCAATAGAACGCTTGATACGTCCAGTAACAACTAGGCCGTCCACCTTAAACCCAAGTAACACTTCAACATCTTGAAGTGTTATACCTACCTCCCCAAACGGTAGGTGAAAGGCGTGAACCTCAGGCCGCCACCGCTCAATCAAAGCAGCGATTAATGAATGGTCCATCCTTATATCTCTAAGATGAGATACCCCGTAGAACCCAGCAATACGCAAGTAATTAATCATTCTTTCATCGCTGGGCACCACTATTTGGCCATCGTATCGGCACGGTTTAATACGTGCATTAAAATCTGTATCCATCCATATGGACATAGACCGATGCCTATGCTGAAATGTTAGCACCGACGGATCCATCGGACCCGGATATAATTGCCTTCGTGCAGCCATAATTGTAAAAGATAATAAAAATATCCATTACTATTTGAAATAAAATATTCTACTCCAAAAATACATTCAAATCAATCATGTGATTCATTTATTCTAATTAATAAATTAGAAATCAATCTTGTTAATTTAAAACACAAAATAGGCTTGTCCAATGAATAAGCCTTATTTATTTTTAACATTATTAAAATACGCTTGTTACATGCTGCATTAGAATTTGACATTATGAATAAGTAATACGCAAGTAATACTAATTTTATATGCTGCATTAGAATTTGACATTATTTAGTTCTTCATTTAAATAAAGTATAATTAAAATATTCTAATCATTAAATACGTAACTAATTAAAATAAAATATTCTATAATTAAAATCATAATTATTCGAATTATTATATTCAAATTATAATACTCTAATTATTAAATAAATAACTATTTAAATTAAAATATTGTATAATTAAAATCTTAATTATTATTCTACTCAATTATTATTGTTTAATTACAATTCAATCATTCTAATTTAGAATTTGAAAAATTACTCCGTATTAAATAAATAAACAAGTTGAGTTAATGATTCTACTTTTTCAAATATGTAATCAGATACGCATGCATTTCAGAGAAGGCCAAATGACATTTGCAACTTTTTAGTTGAAATACAGTACATGGTAGTTAAAATTTTAATTATTATTATACTTAATTATTATTATTATAAATAACTAATTAAATTAAAAAATTGTTTAATTACATTTAAATCATTCATTATACTTATTTATTTATTTTATTATATTCATATTAAAATGATGCACGTAGATTTTTTAATACTTTAATAAATTCCCTGATTAAATCTCAGGGTCAAGGTTGACTTCAAGTACAGTTCTTTTACTTAGAACCTAAGTTTGGCCCTGTACTGTATTTAGGTTATCCAGCTCAGATTATGAACCAGACACCGAACTGCTTTACTCGGGCTGCTATACCCATAACAATACAGGACTTCATGATTTACAAGTGCAAGAAAACACACAGAACCAATTTACAAGTATCTCAAACTCATCACAACTACAGCCACTCCATATCAGTAACAGAACCAATTTACAAGTAGTTGAAAAGGAGGGGATTTGATTTACTTACACACAGAACTAATTTACAAAACACACAGAAGACTTAAAAAAGCAAAGATTTCTACTAAACAATTCATATTGGAAGTCCATAATTGATGTCTGTTCTTTGTTTCTACAAGGTTTATTGTTATCCTCCATTGCTGCCTATTACATATTGAACCAACTTCTCTCCTTGTGTTCTGTACTAGTATTGTTTTCTTACTGGATTTCTTGCTAAATTGTAGGTCATCAGGATTGATCTGCCTCGCTACCATGGGAGTCACTAAAGCACCTCAAGTAGCATAGATGTTTTGTTGTTTGTCGAGTTAGGGTTCACAACAGTTAAATTTCAATATTTGTACCGACTGTTTTGTAGTTTTACCGTGGTCTACCCTTATTTGTTGATGTTAGCTACCATTAGTAAACTTGAAAAAGCATCCATATCAGTAAACTTGACACTAATCTTCATGGTCACATGATCCACAAAGTCATCTAAGCCAAATTCAATGTACACATGTAAAATAAATAAATAAAAATAAAAATGTATTAGTTCTTACCGGCTTCTCTGGATAACCGCCGCCGTTCGTCTCAAGCCCACACAAGATTCACACTAATAGTCAAACAATATTTGAAAATTTGGGACCACAAGCAAAAAGGATGAAAGGGACTTGAGAAGGACCACAAAATTTGCAGAAAAAAAAAGGTTTAAAAGTGAGTGGGTGAAGAGAATATAGGAAGATTGGAGATTTGGAGGAGGAAGTGGGGTAGAGAGGAGAGTGGTTGGAAAGTAAAGAGGAGGGTGGTTGTTCGTGTGCTGTTCAGTGTTCCTTTAGTTTTTTGTTTTGTTGTTTTAAATTAAATACGGTAGGTGTACATTGTACACCTACCGTATTTAATGACACTGATTTTTTTTTTTTAAAAAAAAAGAAAAATAGAAAAAGCCTTAACCGTAGGCTTTTTACACAGGAGAAGAAGCCTTTTTCAAAGTCTCTTTTCTTGATTTTGTAAGCTACTCAGTTCCGTCACTATTTGGGAAACCACTTTCCATTGCCTCTTCACCGGTGAATCCACCCAAAAAACGATCGGGAAAGAGAGGAAAAAAAATGCGATCGACTCCATAGCCGGCTGTGCCTTCATCTGTACCGCCGCCTTCCACCGCCGTCGAGCCGTGTCCGACCGAATCAGCGTCCACCGTCGCAGCCGCCATCACCGGCGACCGAAGCGTCATCCGCCGTTGCAGCCGCCATCGCCGCCGGTCGAAGGATACAGATTAGGAAAAAAGGTTTTTAGTGCTTTATATATATATATATATATATATATATATATATATATATATATATATATATATATATATATATAGGGTCATGTTCAAGTGTGGCCGTGCTCTTAGGTGTGAACAGTGCGGCCTCACCACTATGTATACAGATATACACCACTCAGTGTTAGAAAATGCACCACACAAATATGCATCGTTAGGGACGCATCACCCAAAAACACACCACTAGGTATGCAAATATACACCACACAGTATTAGCAAATGCACCATTAGGGACATGGGAGTTATGGTGCATTATTTTGGGTGTGTGGTGTGTTTTATGGTGTTTTTGTATATTTTCATTGTGGTGTGTTTCTTAACATTGAGTGGTGTATTTCGTAACATTGAGTGGTGTGTGACCGCACGGCCACACCTAAGAGCACGGCCACATTTGATTAATATTCTATATATATATATATATATATATATTGTCATGATCAGGTGTGACATGGTCATTAGGTGTGGTCGTGTGGCCTATTTTCAGCCATTAGATCATATCAACGCGCAATATATATATGTTACAGAACACACCATTCTACGTACTAAAACGCACTAGAGGACTGATAAAACAAACCATTCCACACTATTCACTTAAAATTCATCAATATACTTAATAAAACACATCATTCTAGGTATTAAAATGTACCACAACGTGCCTCATGTCAGATTATAAGCATACACTATTTACACATATTAGAAAACATGTGCTAGTTTTCAAAAAAAAAAAAACATGTGCTAAAATATGCACCATTATACGTATTAAAATGCACCACACTTATTAGAAACACATGTGTTAAAATACACACCATTCAATGTATTAAAATGCACCAGACGACGTATTAAAACACACCATTCCACAACACAGTTACACATCATTCTACGTATGAAAATGCACCAACGGATAGATTAAAACACACCATTCCACAACACAGTTAATGCACCAACAGACGTAATAAAACGCACAACAGCATGTATTCAAACGCACCACACTATGTACTAAAATGCACCATTCCAATTCACGTAATATAAATACTAAAATTACCATAATAACCCTACTTAAACATACGCGAATTTCAGTAAGATTAATTCTGCCGCATGACCCCACTTAAATATATACGGAGTATATGTTTTTCTAAAGATACAGAAAAGTTTATTGATTGAAATACACAGTTGTTTTTTGTAGTTTGAAATAAGGCAGTAGAAAGAAAACTAAAATAATCATACGGGAAAAGGAATGATATTCATAACAATGGATAGGGTTGAGAATAGGCCAGACCCCTTCATAGGGGCCTACGGCCCTTTTAATAAAAAGGTCAGGTCTAAGTTTAATTAGACGTCTATTTAGTTAAATAGTCCTAGGTCTATATTTAAAAGCCTGGCCTACAAGCTCGCAGGCTATCCTGTTTATATATATATATAATATATACTCGGTAATATTTAATTATTATATATTACATTTTACATCTAATATAGTTTATAACTAGTGTTTTACCCGTGCGCTGCACGGAAAAAATTTTGTTATTATAAATTTAAATAATAAAATTTAAAAATACAAATATATTATAATGTACAATATAATAATATAGTTGAATTTTCGTATATTTGGTCAAGTATCTATTATCATAACATACAAAATTAAGATTAATATAATCTCTAATCATATACATATTTATATAAATTTATAGAGAAAAATTTACATTATTAAATTGAATTATTTCTAATCTTATTTTATATATATTATAATTCTAACAATATGAATAATAACTAATTTAAGAAATTATACTTAGAAATTAAAAAAATGTAAAATTTAAATTTTGTATATGTGATTGTGTAATACAGTGTATATACAAATAATATTTATTAATATGTATATATGTAAATTCTATAATATAATTTTTGTAATTATAATTTATATTGATATATTATAATTAAAATAATTAAGTTTATAAACTGACAAATAGAATTTTTATTTTGTATGATTAATATAATGCATAAGTATATGTATGTATGTATGTATTTTTATAAATTTAAATATTTATGAATACACATTTTGTTAATTTTATAATTTTATTTTTAATTATATTTTTTATTTTATTAATTATAATTAATAAAATTACATTTACAAATTAAAAGAATTTAATTTTTAAATCTATATGGATTAATGTAGTCCCTAACTATGTTATATATTTAGACAAATTTTTAAATATTTTTAAATTTTTAATTAAGAATATGAGTTTAGACATATTTTAAAAAATTTTTAATAAATATTCATTGTAGTAATTAACGTGTATAATTATGGCAATAATCACAATTCTATAAAAAAATGTATATATATTTTTATATTGTACAAAATACTATAAATATAATATGTCTACAAAAATTGATAAAAAGAGAAATTTATAATTTTTTATTATATAGATATTGATAAATATTATATAATTTTTTTCCTTGCATGAAAAACCATTCTTATTTTAAAATTTTACATTGATATATGAGTTTTGTATCAAAATCTACGTTGATGATATTTTAAACTTTGAGTAACACTTGTGTCAGACCTTCTCACGGGTCTTAATCCGTTAAACGGGTCAGATCTTTGATTAATATGTCAGATCTTTGACCTTGTTAGTTAAAGATCAAACCCGTCTCATCACGGATTGAGACCATGAGACAGTCACACACAAGTTTTTTCCTTAAGCTTTTGTTTGTTATCATAAATAGTAATAGATGTCTAGAAACCATTTAGTTTTGTTTCTAAATATTTTCAACCCGTAAATGTAGCACAATCAAAACATCTCTAGATCATTATTTAAATAATAGGTTCACAATAGACTTTGTGGTTCAAGATTTGTAGATCTATGATATGTTTTTAACTAATTTATTTGAAAGTTTATTTCTTTTAGTTCTATTATCTCTTTTTCTTAGTTCATATGTTAGTCTTATCTTTATTCTTCTTCGTTTTAAATTGATAGATCTCGAGATGATGCATCATTCTTAAATATGTGAATTCCAATAAATTTAATAAAATTATATTTAAATGTGAAACATTTACCCAATAACATTATATTTTTTTCAAACTCCGCAAATGTAAGTTAGTTCAATTAGTTCATTTTTATGTTAGTTTTTCTTCAGTTATGTTATTAACATAAATTAATTTGTTTTGAGCTCATAATATTTAAATAATAACTATTATTTTAGATTTGTAAATTTTTATAATTTATGTTATTTTATAAAATTTGTTCACAGCATTTGAACTATAAAACTTTTAAATTAATGCAATAATACTTATATTTGTTATTAGTAGAGAGCTAAAATCATAATAATGATATATTATACCTTTCACATTTTTAAACTTTGAAAACCAACATCATTTATGTAGGAAGAAATTTATATATAGTAGTAATAATATTGTAGTTATTTTTAAAAGTTAGATGAAGTAAACAAATTGACATGCAACAATTTTTTTATTTGGGTGAACTTTTGACATGCAACAATGATTCATATATATATATATATATAATCAAATTAAATTATTTTAATTTTAATAATTTTAATTAAAATTCAAAAAATAAAACAAATAAAATTAAAAATATCTATAATACAAAAATATTAAATTGAAGAGAAGATTTCAATTTTATCTTATTAGAATAAATTAAATTTGACATATCTATTTTGGAATACTATAATATACATCATATAGTAATTTGATTGTTGTAATTTTTTTTTTGTGTGTGAATATTATCATGAGAGAAATTTAATTATGTACATTAACATAATATAGTAATATTTTTTTGGAATACTATAATGTACATCATATAGTAATTTGATTGTTGGAATTTTTATTTTTTTGAATATTATCATGAGAGGAATTTAATTACGTACATTAACATAATATAGTAATATTTTTTTAATACTATAATATACATCATATTGTAATTTGATTGTTGTAATTTTTATTTTGCTTGAATATTATCATGAGAGGAATTTAATTACGTACATTAACATAATATAGTAATTTTTTTAACACCATAATATACACCATATAGTAATTTGATTGTTGGATTCTTATTTTTTTTAATATTATCATGAGAGGAATTCAATTACGTACATTAACATAATATAGTAATATTTTTTTAATACTATAATATATATCATATAGTAATTTGATTGTTTGAATTTTTTTTTGAATATTATAATGAGAGGAATTTAGTTACGTACATTAACATAATATAGTAATATTTTTTTAAAATACTATAATATACATCATATAGTAATTTGATTGTTGAAATTTTCATTTTTTTAATATTATCATGAGAGGAATTTAATTACATACAATAACATAATATAGTAATATTTTTTTAATACTATAATATACATCATATAGTAATTTGATTGTTGGAATTTTTATTTTTTTGAATATTATCATGAGAGGAATCTAATTACGTACAATTACATAATATAGTAATTTTTTTTGAATACTATAATATACATCATATAGTAATATATATATATATATATATATAATACGCAAGATTAAAATATTTTGAACAATAATTGAATTGCATGGTATAATAACTATAATTTTGTTAAATAATTATTATTTCCGTGTGACTATTTTGTTAACATATGTACATAAATAAGGAATCCATACATGAATGGAATTGACTAAAATATTTCAAATTAATTTCCGTGTAGAATAAGGAATAGAATCATATTTTGAATATTTTGTCAATTTTAGTCATAAATAAGGAATGATAAAGAAGGCTATAATTTCTGATAAGTAATTATTATATAATATTATGTTGACCGATTTCAAAATTTTTGGACTAAAATGAGCGGGAAAGCTAGTACTTCTGTTTTAATATATATATAGATATAGATATAGATTTCTAATTTAACCCCACTATATATACTTATACATAACCCAAGTCTGAGACTACAACCGCCAACCCTAATTCCCAATTCGAAAATTTCACAAAAATAAATCGTGAGAGGGCTGCGAGTCTGCGTAGCAACTGAGTGGCGACTCCGGCAAGGGCGGCGAGGCAGCGGCCGACGGCGAGGTATGTGGTCTCCTTACTCTTTCTAGACTTCTAGGCTTTCTAGCAGACAGCGGCAGGTTCGTTCGTCTGCAGTAGACAGCAGCGACCGACGGCTAGTCATGCCTCCGCCGGTGGCGGCGGCTTGATGGTATAGTGCTACCTCCGTCGGTGCCCGGTGGCGGCGGCCGGCGGCCGGCGGCTGATATTCTGCAGTGACTTCTATTCTACCTCTGTGATGTTATTCTGCCCCCATGACTGCTATCTGCTAATAATTAGTACTTAGTAGATTTGTAGTAATACTACTACTAGTAATTAAACTAATTAGTAAAAAGTTTTAGATATAGTTGTTAGTACTTAGTAAGTTAGTAGTGTTTACTAGTTACTACTGCTAATCTGTTAGATACCCAGAAGTCAATAGATAGCTTCATTCTACTGCTAATGCTATATATTTTGCTAAATTAGTATACTGTTAGATATAGTAAATTAGTAATTAGTAATGCTATTCTGTTAGTGTTTAAACGAGTTACTACTGCTGTTATGGCTAAACTAGTTACTACTGCTATTCTGTTTATTAGATATACTAATTAGTACTAATTAGTAAACAACTAAACAATGTTAGTTACAGTAATTAGTAATCAGTAGTTACTAGTTAGGAGGATTGTGTAGGAGGATTTTGGACAAGTGTTAAGAGTATAGTTGTTAACTTGCTTATAATATTTAATGTTAGATACTTAGATTGTTACGTCTCAATTTTTTTTCATTGTGTAGGAGAATTTTGGAGGCCTAAAAATGAAGGCCTTAAATAGGCTCAATGCTTATTTAAATAGACTCGAAGCCTATTTAGGATCTATTTTGAAGCCTTTTTAAAGACCTATATGTTAAATACGCTTTTAAAAAGGCTTCAGGCTAGGCCAGGCCAACTGTAGGCTCAGACTTGAGCCTAAAAAAAAGCCTACATACAAGCCCAGGCTCAGGCTTTAGATTTACATTGCAGGCCCAGGCCCAGGCCTAACTTTCTAAAGCCCGGCTTGCCTAGCCTATTTCCACCCCTACCAATGCAGGGTAAAAAGAATATAACAACTATGCATAGAATGTATAAAAGTACCGTTCGCTCTCACCAGAGCATGTTGATAACATGTTAAAGTGTGTTGCCTGTTAGCCCGTTAACTTCTTAGCGCTTTGGTATTGTTGCAATATAATAAGAACAGTAAAAGTAAGAGTATAGAGACAGAGTATGCAGTAGAAAAATTGCTTCGCCATCATCCTTTTCATTCCACTGTTACTTTTACTGTTCTTATTATATTGCAACAATACCAAAGTGCTAAGAAGTTAACGGGCCAGGCAACACACTTTAACATTATTAAATTTATTAGAGTTAGTAAACTGTGAACATTTTTTCACCAATTGTTCGGGAAAATGCCACAGTGGGCCTGTTATTGATTTTGATTCACTTCCTTCTCAAGTCGGTGACTGGAGACTTGCGCATAGGAAGCCATGACCAGCTATTGGCGACGGAAAGAGCTACCCTTTCTCATTCTATACGCTGTTGCTTTCTACGCCATCATCATTCGTCGCGCTGTCCAACTCTCTCGCGGTACACAAATTCTCTTCCTTTTCCGCTGTGTGTGAGTTGAAATATGATCTCCTTTCTTTTCTTTAAATTCTTAAGCGGAATTTAATGGGTTAATTTGCAATTGCAGATCATTACAACCAGCTCCATGGAATGCGTCGCGGATGGATTGTTCATCGACTCAATGTAATATAATATGTTAATCACTTCTATTTAACTGCTTGAATATCCTTTTCACTAGCTGTGCTTTCGGGTTTGTTCTAATGAGTAGATGCTAAAAAATTGTATTATGTTCGGTGTGCTAAGACATTTTCTTGAACTAATGTTAGTGGAGTTCACAACGGGTTCAAGTTAGGGTATTTAAAACTTGCATGGTCTAGAAGTCTGTATTTGCTTTTCTTACATGATCACCACACAGTATTAAGTTTATTTAAGGGTTTACCTGTTGATGATTGAGGAGTCAATAATGAGACACTACAATTGAAAGGTGCTACAACAGTACATATTATTGTTTGAGATGCACTTCAGAGGGATTAACTTAAGATTCTAGGTTTTCTTTTTATGGTAGACTTAATATTTTGCAGCAATTTCATGCAAAGTGTGAAAAGGAGTATTCAAAACATGTTAAATGGACTCTATGGATAATTTATGTGTGGAGAAACTTGTTTTTTTTTTTTTTTTGGTTATTAAATGCATTTTCTTTCTTTCTTCATTGTCTTGCTAGGATGCTTCTGATGCACAATGGAGAAACTTTCGGGGGAACTTACCAATTCTCACTTTGGTTTTTGGAATCTTTACTCTACTAGCTACTGTATTTAGAACATATGGGCTAAAAGCAAAGGGGATGTCCATCATCTGGCTTTTCATATCCTTAGCTTATTTAGCATATCTCCATGGAGTTTGGTATGTGCTCTGCTAATGCTAATTTTTCTAGTACTCTGTATCATTTTCTTTTAAGGGTGTGTTTGGAAAGCAGGGAAATGACTTCTGGAAAATGAATCATTTTCTAGAAAATAAGTTCATTTCCACTGTTTGGTTGCGTTTTGGAAAACTGTGTTCGTGTGTTTGGTTCATTTTCTGGAAAATGATTAGAATTGTATAATTATATATTTTAATTATTTTATTTAAAATATTAAAATATTTATAATATTATTTAAAATAATATTATAGAAAATAATAATTATAAATAAATAACTAATACTAAAAAAAAAACAAAAAACAAACATCAGGAAACCAGAGGGTGGCACTGCTCTGGTTTCCGCCGACGGAAACCAGAGCAGATGAAAACAAATCTGCTTTGGTTTTCGGCGGGAAACCAGAGCAGGAATTGGGTTTCCGATGGTTTCCGCCGGAAACCAAAGCCGGTGTTCGTTGTTGTTCGTCATTTTCTGGTCGGAAAATGACTTCCGCTTTTTTTTGGCGGAAGTCATTTTCCGCCAAATGGGGGTGATTTTCCCCGGTCAACGGAAATCATTTTCCGTTGACTGGGTTTTCCAAGCCTTGCCAAACACTGAACACCCGGAAAATGATTTCCCAATGATTTCCGGAAATCATTTTCCGGGTTTCCAAACACACCCTAAAGGATGTATTTGTTGTTCTTTGCTGGGCTTTCGTTATTATTATTATTATTATTATTATTATTATTATTATTATTATTTAATTTCAATCCTTTTCTTTTTAATGCAGCATCTTATATGTTTTGTCAATTGCCTCAGCTAATTATTTTCTAGTAAAGGTGTGTATCATGCATTATTTGTTGCTTTGTTGCTACTGTTAAGTTATGCTGTCTACTAGAACATATGCTTTGTACAGCATAAACTTAGGAAGGCAAATAATTTCTTATTAGGATGCTAATCTTTGAGTTCCCCAGTCATGGAAAAAATCTTTGGTTAAACTTCTAGGTGCACGAGGGAGGCTCTGTGAGACTATATATATATATATATTTATAACCCAAGTTTCCCGGCATGCAGTTCCCTTGTTTGTTTACAATGGAGTATTGTATTGTGTGTCAAGTTCCCTTGTTTGTTTACAATGGAGTATTATATTGTGTGTCAACACTAATTTGAGACTAAAATTCCGTTATAGAATACCAAAATTTCCTAACTTAACCATGTTTGTTCTGCAGATATGTGGTAGGACAAAGTATGCTTTTATGTTGTGGATATATAATTTGGCATTTCTTGTATGTAACCGGGTTTATGATGGATATCCGTTCTCCAGTTTTGGGTGAGATTTTTTGCTTATTGTAACCTCTATCTTCCAATGATGACCTCTCCATTCCAGAAAATCAGTCATTTTGGCATTTCTCTTATTTCCACTCCTTTTGGCATAGGGAACATTGGGCTTACTTGGACAACTATCGTGGAACCTTTAGGTGGCATATCTGTTTTAATTTTGGTATATTCTTTTCCTCTTTCATGTGGATTAAATTGCATATTTGTTGTCATTTTCTGCCTGCATTACTTTCTCTTCCACTTTAATATATGGACATTTTATCAGAACTTAGAATCTTTTATTGCCAATTCTCATTTTTTTAAAACCTGATAACAGGTAATTAACTGTAAACGTTTGAAGTGTTTATAAAAATTGAAAGTTACTCTCTATATTAACTAGTCGCCATCTCTCTCAACTAGAGGTGGCGACGGAAGGTCGCCACCTCCGGTCGACCACTGGAGATGGTGACCAGTTTGGTCGCCATCTCCCGCCAACGGAGATGGCTTCTCCGTCGACTGGAGATTGCGACCAAATTGGTTGCAATCTTCGTCGACCGGAGGTCTTCTTCCCTGGTAAAACGCGCCGGCGGCGATTTTACGGTCGCCGGTGGCTAATTTTGGCCGGACGTTCGCCGGAGGGTTGCTGGAAACCTAATTGACTTGCAATCTAAGGTCACCAACAGGTCAGTGGGTTTAATTGCTTCAAAACAACAAGTTTATAGATCTAATTGCAACTTTCAAAAGTTCAAGGGCCTAATTGACTTCTTAGCAAAAGTTCGAGGGTGTATTTGACCCTTTCCCAAAAGTAAATTGTTATCAAGTATCTACATTCAAAACATGTTTAAATCACCGTTTTAGTCCCTCAAATGTTACCAAACTGTCAATGTTGCCCTTTAACTTTGTATTCATCTATTTAGTCCCTGCAAATAACTGTTTTGGGTCACATAACTCCCTCCGGCCACATTCCGATGGAAGACTCCGATTAAGTTGGGGTATTTTAGTCATTTCGTGTCTTCAGCCCTCCCTCCCTCTTCCTAGAGCTCGCCTACGACGAGTCAGCCTCCCCAGTCGCACCAGTCAGCCTCCGTCCGTCGCATCAGTCAGCCTCCTTCCGTCGCATCAGTCAGCCATCGCAGACGTAGACTCATACTCGTCGGCAGAGCTCATCGCAAACGGCAACAATAATCATCGAGCTTCTCCGACCTCCACCAAACACCACAAACGACCCTCCTCTGCCGAGTGCCTAAGCTCCTCCACCAATGAAGCGTCCTAGGCAACGGGCTTAAACCTATGCCTTTGCACCACCCCTGCTCTGCTCCTGCTCCCGCTTCGGCTTCAGATCCTGAGACTAGTTAGTAGTCACAAACATCTTCTCAACTGTATCTGTTCCAGTAGCATTTCATTTTGAAATGGGAACTTTTGAAACCAAGATTGTGTGTTGCTAAATTGCGGAAATTGCTTTTCTTTCAAAAAAAAAAAAGCATTGAAAAAACTTTGATCTAACAATTTTAATTTCATTAATTACGAAGAAGATTGGACATACCTGAGAGCATCCATTGCCGTCGTAGACTGCAAAATAATGTAATTCGTCGTCGTTTTCACGATTCGTGCGGCAAAATTGAGGGTGAATTGCTACGGCATCTTCCATATTCCTCCTGGAGAATAATGGTAACTTTGGTTTTCCTCAACAATTTCCCCATGAATTTGGGTTCTTGGAATTTTGGCAGAGGTGCCAACAAATAACAGTGAAAACAAGAATCCAAATTCTTTGAAATTAGTTCCTGAAATTTCTGGTCAGGATGAAATTAGTGGGAGTAAGGCTAAGCTTTGTTTTGGTAGCATTACCAGGAATTCTAGGCTGATGAAACGTTGCAGTAGAAGCCCGGATAGCCTTTTTCTCGAACCTTGGGGATCTAAAGTTCTTCTGGTTGAGAAATGTAGGCGACGATTTCACATTAAAGTGTGGCTTCAATGAATCTTCGTCGCCGGCGAGCTCTAGGAAGAGGGAGGGAGGACTGAAGACATGAAATGACTAAAATACCCCGACTTAATCGGAGTCTTTCGTCGGAATGTGGCCGGATGGAGTTATGTGACCAAAAATAGTTATTTTCAGGGACTAAATCTATGAATACAGAGTTAAAGGGCAACATTGACAGTTTGGTAACATTTGAGGGACTAAAACGGTGATTTACCCTTCTTAGTACTTAAGAATGTGTTGAATATATAGCAACATAAACATAAAACTTGCACCAAAAAGAAAATGCAAACATGAATCATGTATTGCAAAAAAGGTAAAAAATGAACCATATCCTATTACATTATTCTCACAGTCCAAAAAGAAAATGCAAACATGAATCTTGTTTTCTGTTTACTGTTTTCTAATTTTTCAGTTTTCATTCTTTGTTTTTTATTTAGAAAACTTATTTACTAACACTTATTTTTTTAAAATTAACGTTATAAAATTAACAATGAGTTTAATTTCGAGTGATTTTTAGACCTTATATTTAAAATATTTAGGTTTAAATAGAATAAATATAATCTTTACTTTTAAGTCCAATATATGTAAAATTTTTACATTTGATATCTGAACCAAATTTATATATGTATATAACATAAAATATATATATATATATATATATATATATATAAATATAATTTTTATTTTGAATTCTAATATAGTAATATATATGTGAAATTTCGATATCTGATATCTAGACCAAACTTGTATATGAAATAACATAATTAAAACTATCCGAATGAATAATTAATTGAGTTCAATCAAAATATAAAACGTGGTATGAATTTCAAATTTTAATTTTGATAATGTGAATGATGTATAATTTTAAACATAAGCAAATAAGTTATGTTTAAATAAGTAATGCAAGTAGAAAAGATAGAAGATGATAATGAATGTAATCATAGTAATGGACAAATATGTAAGTAGATAATGGTGAGAATAATGTGTGTTATAGTGACATATAGTCTAATAGATGATAGCTGATTCTGTTTTCCATTTAGAAAACAGTTTTTAGTAGTGTTCTTGTTTTCTAGAAAATTGAAAAATTATTTCATGTTTTCAAAATAGAAAACTGTGCTACTAAACATGTTTTCTGTTTTCTGTTTCCAATTTTCTAAATTTTCAGAAAACTTGAGAAAATTTTCAGTTAGTAAACGGGCCCAAAAGGTTTCCAATTTCATTTTCCAAACCCCTTTGGTTTTATAAATTTTGACAGTTGTCCTGAGAATGCTAAGCTTTGGCTATGACTACCACTGGGCAGATAGAAGTAATCGCTTTGATGAAGAGGTATTTCTTTTATCTTGTTTTCTGGGCTAGTTTTCTATCGATCCCTCTATTGCCTCATTATTTAGGACCCTATACAACTTATCTAGTGATGCATAGCAGAAAAGATACTGACTCATATAAACTATAGATAATATTGAGAGAGAAAAAGAGAGGGAGTTCATTCTTTATCTTTGAGTGGTACCTATTAAATGTGGAGAAGGCAAATATAAAAACAAAATGGATGTGACAAATCACAAAAATGAACAAATTAAATAAAAGCTCATGATTAATGTTCGTAATTTGTACTTGATTAATTATATAAATTCAACAGTGACGGCCTTTAGTTATGTCCCAAACAAAATGTTTGATCGATTAATGAAGAGTGAAAACTATTAATCGGTCATGTTTGAACAACCATGAAAATGATAGAAGCAAGAATTTTGAAAAAAAATTCTCCCATTTTAATCTGTTGGTTAAATTAAAAATAGATAGCTCTAATATTAAATTTTTATTTTGTACGCATAATTACGAGAATAATGTGTGTTGTCTTTTTATTTTAGGAGTACTTATATTCGTTAATTGTTTCAATTATGCTTGTTGGTGAAAAATTCTAAACATTGCTATTTTATGACCATTTTATATATATCAATTTGACGATAATACCCCTAGATTTAACACCTATTTAACAGAAATTTTAATGGATGACTTTTGTGGTAAAAAATGAAAGTTAGATGACCATTTGTGGTCGAATTGAAAGTCTAGGATAAAAAGAGTACTAGCCCAATAGTCAGAGGACCATTTGTGGTATTAACTCTTATTTTTATAACTATACACCTTACAATTATTTTTCAATTTTATCCCTTTTTCTTTTCACTTTTTCAATTCCTTATCACTTGTGAGAAGTCAATACTTTAGATCTTTGCATACACGTCAATTAATTGGAAGCTGCTAGGTTACTTTTATAACAATTTAATAGAATGCTTTTTACTTCAATAGCTTCAGATGGAAAATATGATTCTCCATAAACATAGTATAGCTGAAATAGTATGTATTTTCCAATTGATGCTGAAATCCTTTGTTGGATTTTCCAAAGGATCTCAAAATTAATAGCAAATATGATCTATACTCCTAGCTACTTGTACGATATGCAAATATTTGTGTAAATTTTTATTTTAAAGTTTGTAAGATCAAATTTGAGTAAACTGAAATGAGCTATTATGTATCAATGTCAAAAAGCATAAATTATTAACAATGAATAAAGAACAATTTTATGTAGTGGCAAAATACTCTGGTATGTGTGTGTGTGTGTATAACCACTGCAATTGTGTGGATCAAATTCAATGTAGTTTTTGAAAATTCATGTGAGATAATAGTCTTATCATTAGAAATTGTATCTCATAACTTCATTTATGAGATCTTACATTTA
The DNA here is from genome assembly GCA_003576665.1 of Ipomoea trifida. Taxonomy (NCBI): domain Eukaryota; kingdom Viridiplantae; phylum Streptophyta; class Magnoliopsida; order Solanales; family Convolvulaceae; genus Ipomoea; species Ipomoea trifida. The sequence goes on along the minus strand of CP025658.1, from coordinate 12,183,140 downwards.
TTTTGATCATACTCTTTTGCTATCATTTTAATTCATTGGACAAATTTTATTTGTGCACCACGCATATTCATAACTAGTGTGTGTGTGTGTGTGTGTGTGTGTGTGTATAGAGATAGAGATAGAGAGAGTTCTTTATCTTTGAGTGGTGCCAATTAAATGAGGAGGGACTATTGTGCTTTAAATAATGTATCCTCATAAAAGTGACCAATTGAAAGGAGACTCTTGTATCCATGATCGACTAATTCTCCTTGGCTCTTTATTTCATTATCTAAATTACCAATTTGCTTGATAAGGCCTGCTGTATGAAATCAGATAATTGAAAGCAAAACCCTTTAGCTCTTAGTAATTTTGGTATTTTTTATAATTACAGAAGCACCTCCAGCGTTGTGATAATTGTTCATCAGGAAGAACATGCTATCTGCTATTACAGGTTTGGTGGTCAGCATGAGTTTTAATGTAGCTCTTTTTTTCAGTGTAGCCCTTTCTCACTTGTAGTTGCAACCTCTTTATTTTGTTTTGGCAGGAGAGAAGTCTCCAGGATGACAAGTTCTCCATTACTACCTACTTGTGTTATTTGTTTTATGCTCCTCTCTACATTGCTGGTCCTATCATTAGCTTCAATGCATTTGCTTCCCAGGTACATAAGAGTTCTATACAGTAGGAGAGTCACATATGCCTACATGGTGCAAAAGCTGCATTTATTGTATTTAATGTTCGGAATTTATTTTTCTTGATAATAACTGTTGAATAGGAGGTAAAAAGGCATCTAAATTTAATTTATGAACAAATGAGTACATTACATGTATATATATATATAAATATAGAGGAAATCAACCCTTAGGCTACCCGATTTAGCTGAATGAGAACACATCAAAAGCATTGTTATCAAGGCGTCGCCTAGGCGTCCGGTCGGTCGGGACCGAACGCCTAATGTGCTCGCCTCGCCTAAGTGCAGAATACAACCCCAAAACTCCACAAAACATACATGGGTAGAACCTACACACTAAGGCGAGTCTACCGGTGTAATTTCTAGTCGGAGAAGTCGCCGGAATCTTCCTCACGCCTCGGCGGGTGGAGTCGGAGCGGCGGCGGCGCGTGGTGGCTCCGATGGCGGAGCGGTTCGAGCTCCGGCATCGTCCTCCTGTTCCAAGCAAAGCCCATTCCTCTTTGTAGAAACATTATGGAGCAAAGTAGGAGCAAAATAAGGATGTTTGCATTAGTAGCGTTAGTGTTGATAGTGGGAGTAGTATTTCCAGGAAAAGAGTTCCTTTTTGTCTCAATTCCTATGTATATATATGTGATATCAGTGTGTAGTGATAATACATAGAATTATAGAAATATAGAAAAGCTTTCAATTTCACTCTTCTCAAGTCTACAACTTCCTAGAGAAGAGTAAATGGGGCTGCTACAACTCCCTAAAGTAGAGTAAATATGGGTGCTACAACTTCCTAGAGTAGAGTAAATATGGCTGCCTATTTCCAACACACATCATGCCTAATTGCCTATTCACATCATAATTATTTTGTATGGGAATATATATATATATATATATATATATATATATATATATATATTACACATCGACTAGTCGACTAGGCATCTCGCCTAGAAAGTCCGCCTAGATAACTATGATCAAAAGGATGGTTGGAACCTCAACATATCAACACACCTCAAGCTAGAGCACCTACATCATAAGCTCCAAACTTGTTATAGATGTATCCTGTTCTAGGCCCCCTAAGATATTTAATGAATATATCTAGCAACTGGTCATTTGAGCCAGCAAATGAGGCAATTATTTCTCCTGAATTAACCTTCTCCTAAACAAAATGACAGCCAACTTCAAACTGATTTCATGGAAGGCTAGGCTGAATGCAATATGTAATGCCATCTGATTGTCACAAATGAGCCTCATAGATCTGAGCTCACAAAACTTTAACTGTATAAGAAGGTGATTTAACCAGACTAGTTCACATATTCCAATGACACTCATCAATATTCAGCCTCGGCATTTGAACGTGTAACTGCACTTCTTACTTTTCCTTGAAATCAAGTGACTGCAAGAAAATACAATATCTAGATGTTGATCTCCTATCCCAAGAACATCCCATCCAATCTAGATATGTTTACCCAACAATCTATGTATATTCATGATCCTTTTATAACAAACCAGTTCCTTGGAAACTGCATCCGAATTACTCCCACATGGAGACTTAAGAACTGACTAACAACACTTGCTGCAAATGAAATATCACAATGAAAGGTAAAACAATTTCCTAACAAACCTTTAGAATCTACTGGGATTAGATAGAGGCTCCCCTTGTTTTGTTTGAGTGAATAGAGAAGAGTTACCAAAAATATGATCTGATGCATTTGAATCAAGGACCCATGATCCAAGAGCACTGGATTGAGAGACGAGCAACATGAGATCCTTCAGTGTGGGCCACTTGAGTAACAGTGACTCTAGCATTAGCCCTGAATTGTGTCAACTCTTCATTCTCCAAGATAGAGATATCTTGAGAATGTGATTCCCATGGCCTTGATTGAGCAACATTTGCTAAAGTGGGTGGGCAGGTGGCAGTATTCCATGTAACTTCCAACATTGCTTCCTAATGTGTCTAGATTCATTGTATTGTAGTAATCACTGTATTGGCTATGTGCTTGTCCTCCATGGTTCCAGTATGACCATTACCACAACCTTCTTGGGAGTGAGACACAAGGGAAGGCTAATCTGTAGTAAGGACCACCTGTTACTGGCACCTCACTAGTTATGGAGGAAACTTGAAGGAGTCATTTGAATACTTCAAATAGTAATTGGTACTTGATCACTTTGATTTCAAGTGTGTTCAAACTCTAGGCCTAATTTTGAAAGCAAAAGCACTTAAGCACCATAAAAAATTTCTCATGATAAACTGCTTGTTCTACTGGTGTTCCACCAATCAACATCAGGCTGTTGAATTCAATTCTTAATATTTTAGGCTTTCCCAGGGAAGATCTCTTTAGTTATCCTTGCTTTATTCAAATTGATCAATAACTCAACTACAGTATAGAAATGGGAAATGCCATTAGTATATAATGTTTTAGCTTGGTTCCGAATGGATTGGCATGCTTTTATTGGTGAACGGTCTAATAAGATGCACTAACTCCAGAGAAAGAGGCTGCCAGAAAAGGCTAAATAACTGAGCATCAACTCTTTCTCTCTCTCTCTCAAATAGCCTTTTAATTTGTCAGGTGTATGTGTATCATTAGCTTTCTTATTCAAGTGGTCAGCAATACCTTGGCTTATAGACCCCAACTCAACTGTTGCGGCCTAAGATTAGTAATTTTGCAACCCACATTGCTTCGCAGATGTAATAACAGAGTTTCTAGAGAGACTAGGAGCAAATAGAGTAGGCTAGTAATAGATATCATAGCAAGGACCAGAGACGGAATTATTGCCGAAAAAAGTCTGACCTTAGAAACTGAAGTGAAAGTAGCCAAAACAAAAATAGTCTTGGAAGTATTGCCGAGAAAAGCTGCCAGAGGTGGGCTAACTCACCTGTGCATGAGGATGTGGATGACACCTGCTGTCCTGCTTCAATGACTGGAAAATCATGGGTTAGCTTTGCCTGAAGTTTCCTAGATGATGGTAGCTTTTATTTCGGAGAAACAAGCAACACAAGATAAAATGAAGAAAGACTGAAGGTTTCAAGAGATGAATTTTTTTGGTACAGTTCATGTACTGTTATTTCAGGGAAAATGAGCCCACAAGAAAGTGGCTTTAATACTATGTTGAACAGGAGATAAAAAGGTATCTATGTTTATGCTATGAACAAATGAATACATGTACATGTATATATACAGATGAAAACTACCCTTGGGCTACACAGTCTAGCTAGATGAGAACACATCAGAAGGACGATTGTAGAGTAATCATACAACATTTAGTCTACCTCACAACATCAAAAATAACTATAAACACATTTGCTGAATCAAAAGTGTATATTATTTATCAACTACAGCTTTTATTTTGATTGATAAATTACAGATTTTTCAAGTGTTTGCCTTTGCCGATCTTTCATTCTAATTTTTTCCTTCATTTATGTGTTGTCAATTGCCATGTTTATCTAGAACATTAGAAGCATGACTGATTGAATATAACCATAATTTATTGAAACCAAGTCATAATAACTTCATCTTGAATTTGTTCACACTTTGCTGTGCCGTTTTGAATAAAGTCATTAACTTCCTTTGTTGCAAAGTTTTTTTGCAAATAAAGTTTTAGGTAGAATAGTTGAATAAAGTCATTAACTTAATTCATTTCTGAGACAAGTAATCCCATCTTTCATTTGTGTTATTACAGTTGGATACTCCACAGAAGACTTACCGATTACAAGATGTAGTTTGGTATGGATTTCGCTGGGTTTTTAGTTTGTTGCTTATGGAATTAATGACACATTTCTCTTACTTCAATGCCTTTGCAGTTAGGTGAGTTTATTTTGAAAGTAAAATAACCAAGTTGCTGATAACCTGACTAAGAGTTACATTCATTTTTGTTCTTTATGACTGAATCCATGTTTATCTTTTAGTGGCATGTGGAGATACTTATCTCCAATGGATGTCTTCATCATTGGGTATGGAGTAAGTTCTGGCATTGAGCTTCTATGAACTTTTCTAGATTGCCTGAATAGTATAGCCAAAATCATCAAAGTTTTGGATCAGAATTGAAGTTTGTGCACATGGATAATAGAAGGAAATTTCCACTCCATACATTACTAGACCTCTAGAAGATGCAATAAATCCATTTATTGTTTTGCTTATGATATAATAGGTATTAAATTTCATGTGGCTCAAGTTTTTCCTGATCTGGCGCTATTTCCGGTTCTGGTCACTGGTAGCTTCATTTGCCTTGTATTTGTAATTTTCTAAAGTTCAGATACAAATTGCTTGCTATTTGTGATATAGCCTGAATCTTTTTTTTTTTTTTTTCTTATTGTAGGTTAATGGTATTGAGCCACCTGAGAATATGCCAAGGTGTATAAATAATTGCTACAGTTTGGAAATTTTTGGAAAAATTGGCATGCATCCTTTAACAATGGCTCGTCAGGTGATATCCTGAGACATTGACCCACATGATGTGATTAATCTTCTTGTGTGTTCCTCAATTTCAGTATTACTGTCTAAGCTTTCAGATACATGTATATTCCTCTTGGGGGTTCTGGTAGGAAGTTGCTAAATGTGTGGGTGGTCTTCACATTTGTTGCTATCTGGCATGATTTAGAGTGGTAAATTCCAAGTTTTGATTAACCAATTCTGCTTTGTATAATATCTTTTGGTTTGCTGACAATTTGTTTGCATTTGGCTTCAGGAAGCTGCTTTCGTGGGCATGGCTGACATGCATATTCTTCATACCAGAAATGATTGTAAAATCAACAGCAAATGCTTTCAAGGTAATGCTGTGTTACCTAAATGCCCTCTGTACTGTTCTTTTGTTTAAAGAAAAAAACTCTGTATGTATGCATATGGAATAAATTTTCAGTGGCTAATTATGTCATTTTATTATGCCATGCTGGTGAACCAATTATGCTCATAAGGTGGAAAGTGCTTTTGGCGAGTTCTTCTACTATGAACTCAATGCTGTTGCTGGTGCTGTCACCATCACTTGTCTTATGGTCTGTTTTCTGCTCTTTTATCATTAAGCTAAAAGACCATGACATTAAGCTTATACATGCAATTGTTTAATTTTAAGTCTGCATGTTGTTTTCCTCTATAAAATTAAGGTGAAACTGTGCTGGGAAGTCAGTATTTTTTCTAGGTTCTGAAATTTGCCAGATCAGCTGCAGTTTCATAGATGTAAATAATGTGTCTGGAGAATGAAATTCTCATTATGAGAATATGAAAATTTTATCAACAGTTACTGTATCTGCTCAAATTTAATAGTGTCATAATGTGTTGGAACCTTTTCTGTGTAAGCCAGGACTGGAGGAAAAAAGCGGGCAGGGGGCAGTTCCCTCCCCCTCCCTCATATATATATATATATATATATATATATATATATATATATATATATATATATATTATTTATTTATAATGCATCTCAATTCTATTTTTTACTACTATTAAAACTATGATGATTTGTGATATTTATTCCTAATTCTAATTGTATTTTTGATTTGTGGTTTGTAACTTTGTGAATTTTCTATTGTCAATTTTTGAAATTTATTCTTAATTAAGTAATCTAGTACTTATATTTATAATGTGGCTTAATTTGGTGATAAGTATTTAAATTGATTAATTAAATGATATGAAATATATTCTCTGCTTCAGTTATGAAAAATATTTTAAAAGAAAATTTACTTTTTATGAATCATTTAACCAAAGTAGTCTAGAAGTTTCTATTGTGCATTCTCCTATTCAGATTAATCTAGAAGAACTTAAAGTTGATCCAACTGAAAGAAAAAGTATTTATGAATATCATATCAACTATAGAGATGTTGTGCGATTTATAATGTGTTTTGATTCGGACCATTTTATCCAATTAATGATGTTTCATATTTTGTCATGAACATTTGTTTTTTTATAATTTCAAAGTGCTTTAAGCTTTCACCCCTACTCAACAATATTTCTAGTTTTGCCCCTGGTGTAAACATTTGGTCTAATAAGCTTTGTTGGCTGATTGAGAAACTTGATGCCTAATAGATAAAATTTTCCTTTCGACCTACCATTCTCTGGTTCTGCTATTACTTTCTTGACAGCAAACATCCTCCAATCAGAGTAATATTAATGCTCTTGCAGGTGGCCAATCTTGTTGGCTTTGTTATAGGACCATCAGGGATTAACTGGCTAACATCTGCATTCCTTCAGAAAGAAGGTTGATTTCTATCACTATCTAGCTTTCTTCTGACAGAATGTGATGTTGGGACAGGTTATGAAATTTCATGTCTTGCAGGACTGCCGGTTCTATTTGGCATGTTTGTAACATTTTATGTTGGTACTAAGGTTAGTGTTGAAACTTGAAATCAACATCTTCATTTAGCGTTAAACTCTACTTTTTTGTGATTATAAAAAATATGAATCTCTGTGCAGCTTATGTTACATATCTCTGACTCGAAGAAAAGGAGACATGAAAAGTAGTTTACTGAAAGATATGTGCTGCAGTACATGATTGCATAGTGCAGAGGCAGGTAAAGTGCTATGGTATCCTCCTTTGCTAATTCAAAATGTATGATGATTTTTTGCATGAAATCTTATTATGCAAAACTTGCTGTTTAGGAAACTAGCATATTATATATTTAATCCAATGTAAGGTATTCACCAAGCTTCACCTCTTTATTTGTTCTTTTTAAAAACCTATTGTCAGATCTTGCTCCTTTCATGTTAGATGTGTCAAATAACTTGTAGAAAGAAAGTTTGAATTACTAGTGCTTGGTACGTGCAGATTGTGAAGAGCATTGTTTCTCCAGGTCAGTCCCGTAACGAACACTCTCTTCTGATGGAAGGTACAATCTCGTTTCAAGACTCATCACCACTACGCATGTATACCTTATCGTTCTTAGGGATATTCTTTTTGTCTATGGTTTTTGCTTCACCTCGTTAAGAGGTAGATAGATAATTTTGGTTCGATACACTGTCCGCAAGAACCTATGGTTGTGCCAACAAGTTAGAGATTCTGAAGTGCAATATCATAAAATGACTGTGCTCTGATCAACTTGTGCCAACAAGTTAAAGATTCTGGAGTGGAATATCTATCATAAAATAGCATTGTTTTGATCAACTTAAATATAATGTTTAGTGCATATGTTAAACCTTAAATTCTGAAGAAGTATAATCAAGGTGTCCTAAAGTGGTTCCCGAGGGATGTGTACTTAACTTTAATTTTATTATGACTAATACTATACCCTGCTTGGTAACATAGTTAGCTTATCAGCCAATTTTGGCTTGTTTGACTATTATTAGATTTATTAGATGTTTGACTTGGTTAAACAACTAATATGAGTGTTTGATTATTAGCTTTTTATAACAGCTTATCGCTCCAAAGCGCTAAAATTCAAAAAGCTGTTCAAAGAAGTTTTTTCAATAAGCTTTTTAAGAAAGCCATTTTGTATGTAATCAGCTATCAGTTGCTAACTAATTTATCAAACATTTTTCTACAATCAGTTAATGCTATCGATTAGTTAAGCCCACTAACCTAATTAGCTAACAACTAAGATTCCACTTTTTACCCATTTTCACTTTCGGCTAGAGGTATTTTTCGATTAATTAAAGATAAAGAAAGTGAATCACAATTTTTATTAATTTTATCTTATTTCAATAAAATGGGAACTTGTGGCGAAAGTGCATTTATCATTCTTTTATTATTGATGGTATACATTGTCCAAAACGTGAGTTGTCAGTGGTTCGTTGTATCTTAGAATCTGATACTGCAAAGAACCAAGATGATTAAGAGATGAAAGGGACAAAGGATTTGAAAGCTATGAAAATATTATTGGTCCTTTTCTGAAGGCCATTTATTAACAGATGATTCCAAAGAAGAACAAGAGAGAGTGATCACCACCTATGAAACACTCAATTGGGTGGGTGTTCTCCACATAAGTTCATGCTCTTTTCCAACCTAAAAGATTCTTTTGTGAGTTGTGTTTTAATTTAATTTAATTTAGTTAATATCCAATTTAGTCTTTGATTATAGTGATTTTTCTTGATTTAGTCATAAATGACTTTTTGTACTTAATTAGGTTTTCGACTTTGATTGTTTTACTTAATTGAGTCCTCTGTTAAGATAGTTTGTAATACCTCTACTAATATCTAATTTAGTCATTGACTATAGTAATTTTACCAAAGTTAGTCTTCGATTATAGTAGTTCTATTCAATTTAGTTATCGATTATATTGATTTTTCTCGATTTAGTTCTTGATTCTAACAGTTGCGGTCTTAATTGGGTAAACTATCGAAGTTGATCCTAATTAAGCACACAAAGTCATTTAGAACTAAATTGAGAAAATAGACAAAGTCATTTAGAACTAAATTGAGAAAAACTATTTTGGTTGAGAACTTAATTGGGTATTAACTCTAATTTAATTTCTTTTAGTTGCTTAGCTACTAAATACCCACATCAATCCTTCAAATTGGAAATTTAATCGGGGTAATAAAATGGATACAAATTTAGTGTACTTTGTAAGAAAAAATGTAATTTGTCCAAACTAAATTTATTGATCTTACCTTTGATTTTTTTTAATATTATTTTTTTAAAGCATGCATTTAGAAATTAAAGACAACAAAGAACTAATCAAGTATTTTATGTTATAAGCTATACTATTTCAATAGCAATGGATTGATGGTTAAATGACTGTAGCTCCAAAAACTTTTAAAGATATTATAGTATTCACACTTTCAGAAATAGTATAGCTTATAACATAAAATATTTATACTTCATTAGATATGAACCTTGTAAATGGAGCAATTTTACATTAGGAAAACTCTTCCAAATAGAGTTTTAGAGTACCTTGGTATTTGGGAAGAAGATAATATACCAAAAATAAAAATATAAATTTAAGGTTAATTGTATTTTTGGTCCTTGAAATATTTAGGAATGGAATTAGAATATCGATTATAATAATGAGGAACAGAAATAGTATTTAATTATTATAATGAGCTAATTTTGCCATTAATTATGCATAAAGGTGGTTAATTACTTATTTTGGTCAATCTTGTCATAGCAGTTAGTTTTGTTTGATCATTTAATAGAATCTTGTCATGTGATTGAGTTTGGAAACAGATTACATTTATTTTAATTCTGTAGTTTTTTATTATCTATTCTATGTTTTTCAAATTAGAAAAAAGTCTGTGTATAAGTGTGTATTTGTAAATTTATTTATTTATTTTTATAAATATTCATAAATATTACAGTAATTGTTTACTAATTTCTTTTTAAGAAACGCATTTTTTACTTTTTTAAAATTAAAGAAAATGCTTCTAAAATGTTTTATGAAATTTTTTGAGATTTTTTTTTTTCAAAATGACAAAATACTCACTTTTATGATTTTCTTTTGTTTACTCTCACGGGGAATAAAACTTAAAATTTTGTAATTACTAATTGGACTGTTCTAGTTTTACGACTTTACGTACATAATAAGATACGAGAACAGACGGAACCTATTGGGTTGGACAAAATATGTTTTATGACCAAAAGTGTGATAAAGGCAATCAAGCAAGAAAGATGAGGCCTGAGGACTTAGGGAACAGACAGTTGGCATTTGGGATATTATGATGACTACTAGTTTGGTCTCATTTCATTGAACACACAAAATTATTCTATATTCACAAGGTTTCAAGTTTCTTTCGGTTACTGACTACTGACTTTATCAATTTAAACTGATTAGCTATGGACAATTTGGATTATTTTACCATTTTGTAGTTCTTTACTGGGTAGTCACAAGGTGAGCTTCACCTGTACACGTTTGAATTGTGGCTGCGGATTTTTTCGTAAATCAAATAATATTATTTATCAAATATTAATTATAAATATTTCAAAAAATTATAAATATTGTAAAGTTATTCAATAAAAAATAATGAACATTATAATAAGGTAAAATTGCATTTTTTGCCCCTAAGTTATAAAGTAATTGTAGAATTTATTCTTAAGTGTTGGTCTTACTTTTCGTCCCTAATCTATTATTGGTGTTGCACTTTCGTCCATTTACTAACAAAAAGTTAGGGATGAAATTTTCAATTTTAGTATAACTTAGGGACGAAAAGTTAATAAAATGACGAAAAGTGCAACATCAATGATAACTTAGTGACGAAAAGTGTAATTTTCCCTTATAATAATAAAAAAAAATGTTTATTACAATTACCAATTAAAATAATATCTGCTTTAACTCAAAAAAAACAAAACCAATAAAAGCTAACTTCACTTGTACATGCTATAAGAAAATCATAAAGAAAAATTGTGAAATGAGACGAGTATAAATAATATATATTTTTCATTATTATAAATACTTATAAACAGCATCAACATATATACATCAAAGAATTTTAAGACCAATTTTTAGGTGGTTGCGATATATCAACATCATGAACATGGAAATGTAGCAATCAAATTAAAGAAAAGAGAATAAAGCAAATTAAAGGCATATATGATAAGAACAAGAATTCGATGATTTTCATGTCACCGGCGTTGCGAACAAAGCTATATATGTGTAGCACTATATTAGCTTAGTACATGCATGTATATATATTACTTGTAGTCCCATTCATGTTCCATGTATATACTAATTAAGTGGAACTACATAGATAGTATAGGCGGCCTAGCTATTCTCGTACAAAACCAAATTTAATTTGGGAGTTATTAGTTGATTCCACTCCATCATCATCTGACCGTCAAACCCCATCCATCATTAGCCGCCGGGCATGGTGAGTATATATACATATATTTGTTGCGTGTTAGTTTAATTTGTATGTGCATCTGAAGTTAAGTTAATTGAAGCATGCGTGTTCCATTACAACTAAAAATTTAAGTTGATAGTTGACGAATTTCAAATAATATGTGGATCTCTTTTTATTAATTTTGTAAGATTTAAACTCATAACTTTTAACACACATCAAGTTGAAGAATGTACTCCATTTTAACTAAAAGTCTAAACTGATATGATATTTGGATTACACAATTACGTATATATATTATATGCTTATTATATTATATTATATTATATTATATTATATTATATATTGTGTGAACAGGATGAGACAGCTAAGTCAGACAACAGTGCTCTAACCTCATGGCAAACAAAAGGAAAAGGTGGATTTAAAGCTGCTTCTTTCCTATATGGTAAGCTAAGCTACTTATAATTCTTTCTTTCTTTCAAATACTAGTATAATTGTGATCTCCGGTTTGGGGTACAATTTTAAATTTTTAGGTCAGTTGTCCCACCTATTAGAGGTGCTTACAATTCAGTGAAGAGATTAGTCATTGCGTTCGATAGTGAAAACTCTGGGTACGTACATCCATAAAAAACATAGTTGTGATCTTCGGTTTTGGGTATGGAGCAATCTTAAATCTCTAGGTCAGTTGTTCCGATCCACCTATTAGAGATGCTTACAATTCAACCAGAGAATTAATCATTGTGTTCAACAATAACAACTCCCGGAGTCCGGGTACACCTAAACAAACATAATTGTGATCTCCGACTTTGGGTATAGAGCAATCTAGCTTAAATCTCCTGGTCAGCTGTCTCACCTATTAGAGGTGCTTACAATTCAACGAGGGGAATAGACATGTGTTCGACAGTGAAAACTCTGGGTACACCTAAAAAAACATAGTTGTGATCTCCGATTTTAGGTATGGAGCAATCTTAAACCTCCAGGTCAGCAGTTCCACCTATTAGAGGTACCTACAATTCAGCGAAAGGATTAATCAATGTATCCGCCAGTGAAAACTCTGGGTACAATAAAAAAAAACGTAGGTTGTGATCTCGGGGAGCGAGCTAGCTAGCCTAATTAGGTATTTGAGTAGGGGTATTTATTTATTTATGGAATAATATATGTATAATATAATGGGGTTGGTTTTTGATGCATGGATTGTATGTATATATGTGCAGTGCTGGCGGCACTAGACAACATGGGATTTGTAGCAAACATGGTGAGCTTGGTGTTGTACTTCCATGTGAAGCTGCATTTTGATATTCCAACCGCATCCAACACACTCACAAACTTCATGGGCTCAACTTTCTTGCTCTCAATTGTGGGCGGATTCATATCTGATACTTATATCAATAGATTACATACATCTCTCATCTTCGGACTACTTGAAGTTCTGGTAATTTCATTTTATCAACTTACACATTATAAATTTTACCACCCTACCTATATGAACACATATATGTCTTAGCTAGTATATGAACATATAACTTGAGACCAAAATCCCTTTACATCTTACGGTTTCTTGCAAAGCAAATTCCATATATATATATATATATATATGAATTTGGTTGACCAATAGAGTTGTGCCTTGAAGATATGTATTTGTATAAATCAAACAATTATAAGTTTGGACACCAAACATAAAGGTCTATCACCAATCGTGTCATGAAGACGGGTGGAGGTAAATGGTGATGTGTCCCTACTAGCCTACAGACCTCCAAATGCTAGTATAGAGTATCCACAAAAAGTCAAATTCATACATCTCTTCTTGGTAAATAAAACAATTATTACAAGAGGGACAATTTACATGGATAATAAAGTTGAACAAAATTACTATATACAGTTGGACAAAAATCTGCCTGAGACCGTCTTATAGATCATTGTCTATGAAACGGGTTGGGCCAATATGAAAATATAATACGAAAATTGTAATACTAATTATAAATAAAATGTTTGTAATTCTAATATTTTTGAAAAAAAAAATACAATACTTTTACATTTTTCATTACACCTTCCGGTAACCGTAACAAACACTTTATTCCTAATTAATATTACATTTTTATCTTGACGGGACTACTCGTCTCTCAAGGGTAACGTAACTCGTATACTTGAGGATGATTGTGATGCAAATTAAAGTTAGGTTGATTGTGATGTGTATTTACTATTTAGGCATTGATATTGATGACAATCCAAGCAAGATTCACAAGCCTACAACCAGAAGTGTGTGCCAACAACAAGGGAAGTTGCATGGAGGGTAACAAAGCACTCCTCTTCTATGTCTCCCTTTGTGCATTGGCATTGGGGTCTGGTGGGGTGAGGGGTGCACTCCCAGCACTTGGAGCCGACCAATTTGACCACACACATCCCAAAGAGGCAAAGGCCTTTGCAAGCTACTTCAACTACCTCTTGTTCAGCACCACCGCCGGCGCCACCATCGGCGTCACCTTCATTGTCTGGCTCACCACCGAGAAGGGTTGGTGGTGGGTTGGTTTTCTCATCTCCGTCGTTGGTGTTATCGTTGGTTTCGCTGTCCTCGCCGCCGGAAAGCCTTTCTACCGCCTTCAAACTCCCGGCGGTGGTCCGCTCTTGAGAATTATTCAGGTTAATTTATATATATATATCCCCATCACTCACCTTAGCTTCCTTCTAACTTCTAAATATATATGCTGCATATATAGCCAAGAACATCTATCATACTATAGCTAGGATTCTGGAGATATATATGTATTTGTTTATATATTATTGTGTTATTTGTTGGGCTGAGGTCAGGATCAAGTCCAGCAATAGATGACTAGGAGATTGTTAGACAGATATAATAGATGAAGGGTTAAGTCTAGCACTTTGCCTCTCAAAGATGCGTTGATGATATTATAAGAAAATAAAGTTGAGCCTTAACTACGGACTATAGCTTTTGGTAGTCATAAATAAGACGTTTAATCCTAATAAATCGTATGATAGACCTACAGGTCACAAGATTATTATAATATATGGATTGGAGGAGCACGTACTTACTTTTAGGTATATATATGTTTGCATGCAGGTAATTTTTGTGTCAATAAAGAACCGAAAGCTAAGATTACCAGAAAATGATGGTGAATTGTATGAGATGGAGGACAAAGGATCAAGCAGCTATGAAATGCTTTCACACACTGACCAGTTTAGGTACGTAAGAGATATATTGAGCAGGGGCAGTCATCCAATTTGATGTCTGTGATTGGGTTAGGTGGAGATCTGTTAAGGCCAAGTCTAGCACCATGGGTTTAGGGGTATCAATGGACAAAGGTTGGTAAATGGCTAAGTTCAGTCTAACTCTCGAAAATGTGTGTTGGTAATATGGTATAAGAAAATAAAGTTATGCGTTAACTACTAGCTATAACTTTTGGCATAATGATAAGTCGGGGTAGAGGCCAGTAAGGGTCAAGTCACATCACCATATGGTGTTAGGCGAAGGTCGGTAAGGATCAAGTCTAGCACCATGTGGTAAGGGAGATTGGTGGGCAGAGGCCGGTAAGAACCAAGTCTAGCACCATGTGGTTAGGGAGATTGGTGGGCGAAGGCCAGTAGAGGGCCAAATCCAGCACCATGTGGCTAAGAAAATTGGTGGACGGCGGCCGATAAAGGGTCAAATCCAGCACCCTGGTTCTCGAAAATGTGTGGGGTATAAGGAAATAAAGTTGTCCATTCTCTATTAACTATACCTTTTGGCATAGTGATACTGGTGTTAGGAAGGAAATTGTAAGGCGAGAGCCACTAAGGGTCAAGCCCAACACTACGTGACTAGGGAGAACTAGTAAAGAGCCAAATCTAGTACCCTAATTTCGCTGCTAACTATAATTACTTTAACCTAGTGATAAATGGTTGATTGTTAGATATCTAAACCTATCTTCATGAATTACAGATTCTTGGACAAGGCAGCAATTGTTGCAGAAAATAACACAACTACACCATGGACAGTGTGCACTGTGACCCAAGTAGAAGAAGTGAAAGTCCTAATAAGAATGCTACCAATCATAGGCAGCACCATATTAATGAACACCTGCCTAGCCCAACTCCAAACCTTCTCAGTCCTCCAGGGCTACAGAATGAACCTCCAATTAGGGTCCATAAAGATGGCCCCCTCATCCGTTCCCGTCATCCCCCTCCTCTTCATGACCCTCCTCATCCCTCTCTACGACCGCGTCTTCGTCCCACTCGCCCGCACCCTCACCCACCACCCCTCCGGCATCACCCAGCTCCAGCGCGTGGGCGTCGGCCTCGTCCTCTCCGTCGTGTCCATGGCCGTGGCCGCCCTGGTGGAGATCAAGCGGAAACGCCACTCCTTGAGGGACCCTTTGCACCCCATCCACGTCTTGTGGCTCGGCTTCCAGTACGGCATCTTTGGGATCGCCGACATGTTCACCTTGGTTGGCCTGCTTGAATTCTTCTACAAAGAAGCTCCCTCCGGGATGAGATCGCTCTCCACTTCTTTCACTTGGATCTCCCTCTCCTTTGGGTATTTCTTGAGCAGCGTGTTTGTTGACGTCATCAATGCCGTCACCAGGAAAGTGGGGTCCACCCACAGAGGGTGGCTTGAGAGTAATGATTTGGACCAGAACAAACTCAACTTCTTCTACTGGTTCTTGGCCGTTCTTAGTGCCATCAATTTTGCAGTTTATCTGTTGATGGCTTCTTGGTACAAGTACAAATCTGAGGATAATAATAATAATAAGCCTGCATCTCAGCCTATCACTATTCCACTTTCTGTGTCCAAAAGTGGGGTGCCATTTCTCAAGGATCCATCTAAAGATGAAATATCCACTGCCACTACTACTGGGCCTGTTGAGGACAATGCCAATACCGCAGAAAAGAAGGATGATAATAAGTGAACTCACCAAACCAATTCATCAATATGGGCTGTTTTTCTTCTGTTTCTTTTGAGTGTTTAATTTAATTTGGTCTCCATTTTTTAGGGAATTGAAATTCTCTTTGTGTGGGCCGAATCATTGTTAAGAAAACCAACACACCTCCATGTTTGAATTGGTTATTAATAAGTCTCTTAGCCTAGCTAAAGCTTCGAAATGAATCAAATTATGTTAGCCCTTGTTGTTGGCAAATTTTAATGTGGACCATGGTCCATGAAATATGTATCATTTTAATTATACTTCAGTTTCATTTAACAATGTTGTTATGTTTTTTAGTTTTATTTTTTCTCAACATTAGTTTTATTATAACAATATAAAGTATCATTTTAATTCTACTATTAATTTCACTTCATAATGTACATTATTGCTTGGACTCTATTTTTTTTTGTTTATTTTTCACATACACTAGTTTAATTATAGTAAAGTTGAATTATTATTTTAATTGCACCTCAGGTCATTTGACAATATATGTTATCGTATGGTTATGGATTTTAGTTTTATTTTCCACGTACGGTAGTTTCATTATAGCAATACTAAAGTATCATTTTAATTAAACCACAATTTCATTTGACAATAATGTGTTCTATTTTTAGTTTCATTTTCTACACACACTAATTTTATTATAGTAACATAAAAGTATCAGTTTAATTCTACTAAAGTTTCATTCGAAGATCATGGTCCACACAGCGATGTGTGGACCATGGTCCACTGTATAACAACTGGTTTACTAATTCCTCATAATGCAATTATACCATGGATCAAGGTCGACCTTATATTGTGAACTTAGATCTAAAACAATCTTCAAATTACGTGTCTACCGTTAACACATACTCCTTGTGTCTCATTTTACTATCCTATTTACTATTCATTGGTCAAATCAGTTTGGACATTGTCTACAATGCAAGGTGGACCCTAGTTCATTGTATAACAATTGGCTACATCAATCACTATATCATCAACCATGGACCATTGACCACGAACATAATGTTCGTTCACTCATTACTAGTACACTGAATGACCAATTTTACATTAAAATGAATTTTCAATACATTAAAAAATGAATTTTTAGCAGTGATATATATTACAATGCGAATCATGATCTATAATATAATTTGTCTATTAAATTAATAAAGTTGTATGTGTTTGCCAAATACCTTATAAATTTATAGTTTACCGTTATCAATTTATGACCTTACATCAAATAACCTAAATTGCATGAGTATGACAACTGGAGGTCTCAAGATGCCTGCCAAGAAAGGGCACCAGAAGTGGACACTGTAATATTTCCTTATACAAATTTAAGCATATAGTTCATTTTTATCTTTTATTTTGTCGATTAATTAATTATAACATAGAGTTTGAGTAAATACTCAAAATAGTTCATCAATTATGTCATAATTCACAAATTAGTTATCGATTATCAATTTTATTAATTAAGTCCTCAATTATTTAATTTTTACCCAATAATTTACAAATCAATCATTCGTTGAGGATCTTATTGAGTAAGAATTAAATAATTGATGACCTTATTGAGAAGAATTGAATAGTTTAGAACTTAATTTGCTAAACTTGATTGTCAAAAACTTACTCCGTATTTGTGAATTATGCTATAGTCGATGAACCATTTTAGGTATTTGCTCTTAATGACGGATTTGGTCCCTTGACTATAGCGAAATTACTGATTTGGTCATCGACTATCATCATTACCAAATTAATTCCTCAACTTTAAAATTTTTACACAATTTCGTCCTCCTATCAATTTGAGTAATAGGATGATGGTTAATTTGAACTGTAGGATAATAACAGATGACTAAATTGAATAATATTATCAAATTTGAGAACTTAATTTAATAGGGATGATAGTCGATGACCAAATCAATGTTTCAATATAATCAAAGGACTAAATCGGTCATTACCTCATGGCATATTACATAATATGAATATAGCGTGTCGAGTAGAATAATTTATTTTAATTATTTAGGTCGGTTAGGCATAGATAGTTGTTAATGCCATGTGCAAAGGTCTGTTTGTGATATAAGGTTGGGAAAATGTCAATTCTTTCATATAGTCTCTAACACATGATGTGATCTGATCTGATCATTACTGGTTGTGTCCAGATGAATGTGGGGAACACATTTAAAAAAAAAAAATACCAAAATATAGTGTTGTTGGCACTACTACACAGTCCTTATCAATCTTTGTCTAGTCCCATTCTATATACTTTTACATTTTACTATACAATTTTCATCCACAAATTAAAAAAAAAAAATTGCAAAGGAAATATAATTTTGGGTCTTTGTCACTTCTTTTGTTCGAATTGATAAAGAACCAAAGAAGACACTCCAATATTAATTCGTATTGGCTAAACTAATAGAAGAAATAAGGAAAAAGACCTAGGCCCTATTTGATAAAAGACTGTTAGCTGATTGAGTTAGATGGTATGATTAGTTGATAATATTAGTTGATTGTAGAAAGTTGTTTGATAGATTAGCTGTTAGCTGATATATAGCTGTTTGGTATAAATTCTTTTCTAAAAAAGCTAATTAAAAAGGTTGCTTTGAGTAGCCTTTTGAATTTTAATATTTTGGAGTTACAAAAAGCTTATTAACCAAACAACTAATAGTGGTCAAATAAGCCAAAATTGACTGATACACTGATTATTTATCAAACAGGGCCCTAGAATTTTACTAGATTTTAGCAATCTATTTACTCATTTTGTGTTACATACATGATAAGTATATTGAGAAAATATTTGATGCTATCATATTGATATATCTACTATACTAATAAGAGCCAAAGAAAGTTAGTTCTATAATGAGTAGAAAAAATAGCGGTCAAATTATTAAATTAAATGGATGGCTCAGATTGTTTAGATTTATATTTTTCCTTGAGATTTCCTAATTTATCCTTAATTATATGATTATCCGTTAAATTTTCTGTTAATTATTCTCTTTTCTGTTAGTATTCCGTTAACTTTTAACTTACGTATTAATTTCTATAAGTAAGGTCTTAGGTTCGAACATCATCCCAATCAAAATTGCATAATTATTGAACATATACTACGAATATGTTAGAGTATATTATTCAAACTAGTTATCACACGCGCGTTGCGCGATTAAACCAATGCCCAATGCGTATTTTTAAATTAATGTTCTTAATTGGTTAAAGTAGTCACATAATAATGAGAGAGAAAAAAATGCTAAATTAATAAAAATCAAAGAAATAGTCTCGATGCTCATATATTTTAATAAAACATAACGAAATTGTAAATAACTAAAATACAACTATTTAAGTTGTGTCTTCATTGTCACTTGTTTGGACACCAGTCCAGCTATTTAAAATTCATGTGTAATTGTATTTGTGATCAAGTACTTTATAGTTCGTCCGGACAGGTTTGACAATGACATTTGAGATGATCTACCATTTGTTGGTTTGTAAAATGATATCATACATTCCAATGTCATTATCAGACACTATTGATTGAACCCGAGTTTCTTGCATTTAGATATAGCATTTACAATGATGTTGGTGGTGAATGAGATCAGAGCATCTTCATAATAATAATAATACTAATAATAATAAAATAAAATAATAATAATAATAATAATAATAATAATAATAATAATAATAATAATAAAGGGAGAAATTTTTTACTATTTACTTACAGTTTCATCCTCATGGACGATGGGCATATACTTTTTCTCAGGCGTTCCAATAGAGTTTTTTGGTTCGTTTTTCTTAATGACATGAACTAGTACTGCACAACTCCAACCCACAGTTTGTGTGTTAATATCAATTAACTTTACTGCATTTGTCATGATGAATATACTTGTGCCATGGTAAATATGTTCATAAAGGATGTTATGAAATAATATAATGAGAACCACAATATAAATTCAAAAACCATAGATTAGGGACTTAGGAGTAACTAAAATGTGTAGATTATAGAGGAATATAATGAGAACCACAACATTACATACATGGATACAAGTATAGATGAATAGATTATACAATAGATATATTTACATAACGATATTGAAGTTATACTAATTAATGAGTATGTATACCATCATTGATTTTAAAAAAATTGTAATCATTATGAGTACAAATACAAATAATAGAATTAACATGATAATATTTTGACAATCATACCTATAGAATGTCAAGTAGATGATGTGTTGCAGAATATGTTAGGTTTAGTTTTGGATGAATACCAGTGAGAAGGAGAGGGGTTTATATACTGTTGTTTTGGGTAGAATAATGGTTTAGTTAGGAATATATACAACATTGTATTATAGAATCCTATTAAGACTTCAACATTCTAATTTTAAGTTAGGAATCTATACAGAATTGTATTATAGAATATTATCAATTTGTTTGAAAACTGCAATAAAGAAACAAAATGCCTAAAGAATTTAATGTTAAACTTCCGTTATATTTAACGGAAAGAATTTGTTAAAATTATAAAGGATTAGGATATATTAGGAATTTAATTGGAGGTTGCACAATAAGAAGAACACAAAGTACAATATGTTATAGCATATTATTACACCAACATTTTTTTTAGTTCCAGTTAAGGGTCTAACATTATTTGACTCTTATTATAAGTGTAGATTCAAAAGTAAGTGTCTCACTCTATTACTCTTATTAAACAAGAGTTTTTAGTACAATTTAGATCTCAGTCATATATACAAACACAATGAGACAAATCCACAACTTCCTACATCATAATCTCATTGCATGACGACCCTCTATACTACTACAATAATTCAATTGCACATGACACATTACCAAATACCAATAAATAAATTTTTTAAAAAACAAGTACTGAAGATAAAGACAATGACAATGCTACTCGAAAGAGAATTAAAAAGACTTAGAGAAATTCAAACGAAAAAGTAGTATTTATTTATACTATCATTTTTCGACTTAACGTTTTTACAAAATTGCAAACATTTTTTTAGTGACAATTATAATAAATCTCTCATATATTATCTTGCATTCATAAACTTTGAATTACTGATTTAAATAAAAAATTTAACATTCAATTACATATGCATGAACATCTCATATATAATCTTGCATTGATATACTTTGAAACAATTATTTAAAAATAAACATTGAGCATTATTTCATTCGCGCAATGCGCGAAAAACTAGTATATATATATGCGCTATATATATAAGTGTTGTGTGATGATATGGAAATAAATCAAAAGTGAATATTGCAGTATAAATCAAAATGAATATTGCAGTGATTCTTGAGCTTTGGAGAATTATTCTGTACAGCTCACTTTTATTTACTTTCCTTTTGAATAGCCTTTTTATAGCATTACCTTCATTAGTTTCCTGTATATATTATGGACTTCATTAGTAATGAAAGTAACATTTTCTCCCAATATTCTTCACATGCATAAGAGTTTGTAACCATACAGTGCTGTTTTCATCATGGTATCAGAGCACAATCAAAGTCTTTTGTCAACCTGCCAACAGAAACTAAATTGCATTGAAAATCAGGTATGTTCAAGGCACGGCTTATTTGCATCCCATTAGGGAGTGTAGTTCCCCCTATGCTTCTGACTGCCACATTGTCTCCATTTGGTATTGTAATAGGGAATTCACCATATTTTCTCTCCACATTATTTAGCAAACTGTCATCACAAACAATGTGGTCTGTGGCTCCAGAATCAATCAGCCACAAATTTTTACCATTGATCTTACCAGTCATGTTGCATGATGATTTTTCCATTGTCTCTACTGGCCTCAATTTGTCTTCGTCCGTGTTTAGGAGCTGGGCAAGTTTTGTCAATTGAGCTTGAGTGAGACCTTGAAGAAGATGCATGTCTGTATTAACTTGAGCAGCCTTCGGAGCTACTTTCTAGTTTACATGTTGCCAACCTTTCTTGTCACGTGGACCTTTTCGCCAATTTGCAAGATAGCCTATTATTTCATAGCATTGGTCTTCTGTATGCCCTGTCTTTTGGCAATGACCACATATGGGTCTGTCTCTTCTGTTATTATCAACTTCCTGGGCTTGTACAGTGTTCATTATGTCTTCAGTTTCATCATCAATTGACTGTGAGTATGGTTTTTGAATTTGTGGCTTCGATTCCAGAACATGATTTTTATAAGGGAACTTGTCTTAAAAAAAAATCAAGTCCCTCGTAGTATGAAAAACCTGTTCATTTGGATCATAGACTCGATACCCCTTCTGCCCATGGGGATATCCTACAAAAATGCATGGCTTTGCTCTCTCATCAAACTTGTCACCCTTTCGGTTATGTGTATACACCAAGCAACCAATTCAAATACCCGTAAGTGATCATAATTTGGCAGTTTTTGCATTAAGATTTCATAAGGTGTTTTGTGCTTGAGAACCTTAGAAGGCAATCTGTTAATTATGTAAAATGCAGTTAAGATGCATTCCCCCAAAAATTTGATTGGCAAGACAGCTTGAAATCGCAATGCTCGTGCTATTTCTAGGATGTGCCTGTGCTTTCTTTCAACAACCCTCCATATCGCCATCGACACCTACCACTCCTTCAGCATCCTCAACGGTACATCCTATGTCACATTATGTTTCTTATAATAAATTTTCTTCTTCTCACCAAGCTTTCCTAGCGGCCATCACTAGCCATGATGAGCCAAAAACCTTCAAGCATGCAATCTGATAAGCACCAAGAATAGTACATAAAAAGGGTCTAAAATGAAATGGAAGTGTAACGTTTTGCCATCCGATCATAGCAATCTCATGCATTTTTAGCTCAGATGTGATTAAAATCTTCTAACATTGATTCTAGGAAAAGTTTTGAAGTATTTTACAGATCGGAAATGGATTTGAGGCGAAACAGAGCAAAAGACAAACGAAGCCGCATGCAGAATTGTCCCACGCGGCCCAACACGCGTGTGGAGGGGCGTGGAATATTTCAAGTAGCCATCCATGCCCTCCACCACGCGTGGTGGCATGCGTGGTCGGGCCAAAGGGCCATTTCGGGAAATTTGTCTTTTTGGCACCTATATAAACCCCTTTTTCCCTAAACCTAGAGGAGGCAGCCTTAGCATAGTTTTAGATCTGAATTGGTTTTCTCCCTTCTTGGGGGAAAATTCCTTCCCTTTTAGCTTAGATTAGATTCAAGAGTAAGATAGAGGATTGAATCTCAAGAACAAGATGTAAAAGATCCATTCTTATGGGTGGTAACTCTTCAATTCTCTCTAATGTCTTAATTTAATGCTTGCTTTCTTTGAGATTTTCATTTCTTCTTCTTGTTTCTTTAGTATGCTAGAGTAGATTAGAAGGGGATTGGTGGCCCCAAGGCTAGACTATGTGGTTGATTTGATATGAAATTGCTTGTAAAAATGTGAGCTTTGTGATTGTTGGATGATAAACTTGTGTGGATGATGTTCTTTAAGCTTTGTGCCTAAGTGTGGCCACATTAGGTAGCAAACCCTGTGAAAGTGAGTGTGTGCGCGATAGCGGCCACTCACGAGTCCAACTCACCCACATCTCCGCCCTTAGTTCGAAAGGACGAGGTCTGAGAGGAGTGGTAGACAAGGTGTTCGATGAAATGCCCCAACCGAATGAGGAGGTGGGAGTCCAAAGTGTGACGCCACTTGGTAAAGTTCCATGAACTCCCTAGTCAAATCCACATCATTTGCTCGCAAAACCATAAGACGGTAGACCACGTAGGAAAGCCTCATGCCCCAATTTCCGCCTTTTCATTCCTTTTACACAACTATTTTCAACCTTCAAACATTCGTACAAAATGACCTCTAGCCTTAGTTATTCCCGTAACTCTTCCTTTTCAACTTCCTAAATGTCAACACATATTCGTTCCAATTTGTCATCCTTGAGAGACACGACACTCGGGGAGTCTTGACTCTTCGTTTTACCACCTACTATACACATTCACTCACCACCAGGGTTGCAAAAATCGCGCCTAGGCGCTAGGCGGCACTTGGCCGCCGCGAGGAAGGCCGGAATCGGCCTCCTCCGCGGCCTGCCGGCTAGGCGCCGCCTAGACAGCCAAGCCGGCCGCCTACGCAGATCGGCAGTCACAGTCCAAATCGCAGCAGACACACCAAACGCCGTCTCGCACGCCGATGGCCATGCCAGCTAGTCGCCTCCGCTAGTCTGCCACCGCAAGACGATCACCTTCGCCTGTCGCCTCCGCTACTGCCAGCCGATTGTTACCAAGCAGGAGCCAGGAGGTCGTTGATGTCGCAACTGAAGAGCTAATGATAGTGAAGCCGGCGAGTCGATATCGATGTCGAAGTCGAAGTCTCACAACCTTCAAAAAAGCAGTCGTCGATTTCGCAACTTAAGCCGGCAAGTCTAGATTTCTTCACCTTCAAAAAAGCTGTCGTCGATTGCGATGAGGAGGAAATGTGGAATCTAGATTTCTTCACCAGATTTGATAGTTTAAAGATAATGGAGGAAAATTAAAAATAATATTAGTAATAATAATAATAAATAAATAAAAGATAGGAGTAAAGGACAAATGAAGACAATTAGCTGTGTTTAAAGTTCCTAGGTGTCTGACTTCTGCATTGTTTAAAGTTCCTAGAGGCAATTAGCTGCGGAGATTGATGATGGGTGAATGTATTTTGATAACAGATAATGGATGAAAGTAAATTCCACTTACCCCAAATCGGGCGCCTAGGCGCCCTAGGCGCTAGGCGCTCCCTTAGCGCCTAGGGGGGGGGGGCGCCTAGCGATTTTTTCAACATTGCTCACCACTAAAACTCATAGCATCACAGTCAATTACAAGCATTGGCGAGATGCAATGCAAAAGGAAATTGAGGCTCTAGAAGCAAATGGAACGTGGGACCTTGTTGAACTTCCATTAGATAAAAGAGCCATTGATTCCAAATGGGTTTACAGCGTGAAGTTCAAACCCGATGGAACGGTAGAACGATACAAAGCGCGGCTTGTTGCAAAGGGTTTCACACAAATAGAAGGGATCGACTTCCATGAAACATTTGCCCCCGTTGCTAAACTGGTGATTTTGAGATGTCTACTCACTGTTGCAGTAAAAAAAGGTTGGGAAATTCATCAACTTGACGTGAATAATGCATTTCTTCATGGTGACTTACATGAAGAAATCTACATGAAATTACCTGGTGGTTTTGCAAAGCCTGGTGACATGAGAGTCTACAAATTAAAGAAGTCTTTGTATGGATTGCGGCAAGCTTCACGCAACTGGCACAAAAAATTCACTAGGGTACTCATCAGTGTTGGTTTTCACCACTCCAAATCTGACCATTCAATGTTTTTATACAATGATGGTACAAAATTTGTTGTCGCCTTGATATATGTGGACGATGTCATTTTGGCTGGGAATGACCCAAACAAGATTCACAGGGTTAAATTTTTTTTGGACTCAAGATTTGGCATTAAGGATTTGGGACCTCTAAAGTACTTTCTTGGGATTGAAGTAGCACGAACTATGCAGGGTATGGTTTTGAGCCAACGAAAATACACGTTGGACATTCTTGGTGAGAGTGGTTTACATGGTTGCCGCCCTAGTGACTTCCCCATTGAACAAAACCATAAGCTACGGGCAGATAGTACAGGTTCCTTGGTTGATACAGCTCATTTTCGTAGATTGGTGGGACACCTCTTGTATCTCACAGTTACGCGTCCGGATATCACATATGCTGTTAACATTCTAAGTCAATTTGTTGCTATGCCACGACAAGAGCACATGGATGCTGCCACCCGAGTACTGCGTTACCTTAAAGGGGCACCAGGACCAGGTTTATTACTTCCTAAAGAAGGTAGTTTGACTCTCACAGCTTATTGCGATGCTGATTGGGGAGGATGTCTTACTATGCGTCGTCCGTGCACGGGTTATTATATTTCTCTTGGAGGTGCTCCGATTTCTTGGCGAACAAAGAAACAATCTGTGGTATCCCGGTCATCAACAGAAGCAGAGTACAGGGCGATGGCAGTTACTGTAAGTGAGTTACTATGGTTGCGTTGGTTATTGTCTGAACTTGGTTCTCAACAAAAACATGCAACACCTCTATTTTGTGACAACCAAGCAGCATTACATATTGCGGCAAATCCTGTTTATCATGAACGGACTAAGCATGTGGAAATGGATTGCTATTTTGTTCGTGAGAGAATGCATTCCAATGAAATAGCTCCGCGAAAAATACATACTAAGGTTCAACTTGCTGATTTATTCACCAAGGCGCTTGGAAAAGATAGGTTTCATCTCTTGCTTGGCAAGTTGGGCGTTGTTGATCTCCACGCTCCAACTTGAGGGAGGCGTGATGATATGGAAATAAATCAAAAGTGAATATTACAGTATAAATCAAAATGAATATTGCAGTGATTCTTGAGCTTTGGAGAATTATTCTATACAACTCACTTTTATTTACTTTCCTTTTGAATAGCCTTTTGTATAGCATTATCTTCATTAGTTTCCTGTATATATTATAGACTTCATCAGTAATAAAAGTAACCTTTTCTCCCAATATTCTTCACATGCATAAGAGTTTGTAACCATACAGTGCTGTTTTCATCATTGTGGACCTTTGAAGTGAAGAAAATTTTCTGCATCGGTTTGAACAACCCAAGGAAGCTCTGGTAAATTCTTGAACTCTCTTCAAAGAGAATGGAACAAGTTTCTAGGGTTAGGGTGTTTTTAATGTGAAACCTAAGAATTGATTTGACAAGGACACCAATAAAAAAAAAATCACAATCCCAGTAAAAATAAAAATCTTTATCGTAAACATACACTAGTAAATTACCCGTGCCGGCGTGCGATACACAGATAAAATTTATTTATTATATATTTAGATAATAATAAATATATCTATTATTTATTATTAACACTCCCACATAGATGATGGGTGTGGGTTCGAGCCTCAGTGGAAGCAATTGTTGACTCGTTGTGCTTCAGTAGGTTGAGAAAGTAGCTATGAACAGATACTACATTGTAATAGAGTCAGTAGTACTAAAAAAAATAATAAAATTAAAAATGAAATTATAAACAATTCTAATATTTGAAAGTGTACATACATTAATTGATTTTAAAATTAGTGCAAAAGTATCACTCAATTTATTGAATAATATATGACTCGCTTGTTTGCAATTATCTTGGAAAAATTGATATGTAATGTGATTTATGTAATTATATTATTAGTAAAATAAATATGAAAAAATTGGGAAATAATTTAATTGTAAAAATTAAAAAAATAAATTCAAAGACCCATGTTGAGCTTAATTACTCGTCAATTCACTCTTCAGAATACTCTTCCTCTATGAGCGAGACTCTATCCAGATATATGGATCTCCCTAGCATCAAAGCGAGACTCCATCAAAATCTACCACTCCTTGGCCGGGCGACTCTCTATTTGTCAAATGTTGCAATCGTTCATGACTGAGAATTCTTGCGAAGCTACGTTGTTTAAGTGATTATCCTTGTCGTCACAAATTGGGGATTCTGCAGCTTAGGGCTTACGAAGATGGGATTTTTCGTTTTTTACATATTCAAAACACAAATTGGCGCGCTTTTGGGGATCTTTTCATTTCGTTTTTTTTTTAAATTTTAAAATTTATTTTTAAACAAAATATTATTTTGCTGGATGTCATGTCAAAAAAAATATATTTTTGCCAGCTACATCAACTTAATTGTACGCCAAGCCATCAAAACATGATGGAACTTGAAAAAAATGGTAAATGTTAAAATTTTAGGAAGTTTATGTATCAAATTAGCTCTTATTTTAGACCAATGAGTTATTTGAGCACTTATGAGTGGTTCTACTTTTTTGTCCTATTGAATTCTTTTGGAGTTTAATACTAAGTCAAGAAACTTAACTTGAAGTTGCTCAACTCAAAGAAAGGCAGATATTTGAAACAATTTGGAGACAGTAGATAGGACCTCACAATGAAGAGCACTTGTTTGCAATTAAGGGTGCGTTTGGAAAGCAGGAAAATGACTTCTGGAAAATGAGTTATTTTCCGAACCTCATTTTCCGAAAAATGAGTTCATTTTTCGTGTTTGGATGTACTCCGGAAAACTGTCTTTGGGTGTTTGGTTCATTTTCCGGAAAATGAGTGGAAAATGAGTAGAAATATATAATTATATATTTTTATTATTTTATTTAAAATATAAAAATATATAAAATAATAATATTTATTTTAAATTAATTAATTAATTAATTAAAAATATTTTTTTAAAAAAAAGGGACTGCTGTTGCCCGGTTTCCGCTGGAAACCAGAGCAGATCTGTTCTGGTTTCCGCCGGAAACCAGAGCCGACGGACTGGTTTACGGCGGAAACCAGTCCGCCGATTGAGGAGGGACGGCATGTTCCGTCCCTCCTCGCTATGGAGCCTTGTTCCCATTTCCGGAAAACGACTTCAGGACTTTTTGTCCGGAAGTTGTTTTCCGGAATTTTGCATTGATTTTCCGTGGTCAACGGAAAACATTTTTCGTTGACCACGTTTTCCTGCTGTTGCCAAACACAAGAAGCCCGGAAAATGATTTTCGGAAATAATTTTTCGGGCTTCTAAACACACCCTAAGGGTTCGTTTGGAAAGTAGGAAAATGACTTCTGGAAAATGTTTTCAGGAAAATGAGTCATTTTCCGGAAAACAGTTTCACTTCCGGTGTTTGGATGTATCATGGAAAACTGTCTTTGTGTGTTTGGTTCATTTTCTGGAAAATGGATAGAATTGTATAATTAAACATTGTAATTATTTTATTTAACATATAAAAAATTATAATAGTTATTAAAATAATGGTATTTAATAAAAAATAGAATTTATAAAAAAAAAATAAAAAATAAAAAAATTTTTTAAAAAAATGCAGCAAAGGTTTTCGGCGGTTTCCCCACCTCCTTGGTCCATGGTCATGGGTAATATGGCTTGGTTTTGGTCGAAAACATGCGAAAGAGCTATTCTGGCGATTCCGTAAAATGACTTACGGAAAAAATCCGTAAGTCATTTTCCAGAAAAATGAACTGATTTTCCTTGGTCAACGGAAAACATTTTCCGTTGACCACATTTTCCGGACGTTGCCAAACACAGAAAACTCGGAAAACACTTTCCAGAAGTCATTTTACGGGTTACCAAACACACCCTAAATATCAAATTATGAGATAAATGATCAATATGAGAGAAGGAATTCCAAATGGTGCTTTTTACCCCTTTTTTTTTGTTTGTTTGTTTTTGTTTTTTCATTTCTTCTTTTCTATTAACCTTCTTTCTCTATTTTTTTTTTATAAGAAAAACAACAACGGTTCAACGCAGTAATAATTAGAAAGCAACAGACATTACATAGACTAAGCAACAAATAGCTCACAGAAAAATGCCGTTCAACAGGTTAGATTCACATATTTTTTTGTGTGTTTGGAAATAAAATTTTGACTCAAATCCTTTTTGGTTAGAATGAAAGAATTTTCAAGATCACAAGAAACCTAGAATTTTTTTATTTTTTTTTTTGAAAATTTTTAATCTCAAACTAAACAAATTGGAATATTTGCAAAATTTAGACAAGTATCATCAACATATACGACCTGACATTTATTCAATTTATCAAACTAGGCAAGACCCAGAGGTAAATAACCTTCACCCACGCAAACTAATATCAATGTTTAGTTAGGCGACCAGAAAAAAAAAAAAAAAAGCAACGTGAAATTACAAGAAAACCAACCAAAGCTTGAATACTTTTAAGAAAAGAGTAGAAATGCCAGATAAGTTAAATTTAGAAAGAAGACAAGATGACAACGCATGCGAATTTAATGTAGCTAACTCTTCATGTCTTCAACTCCCACTAGATAATGTTCAACGAACCTTTCCTAATGATCAATTAGGTTCCGGTAACAAATCCACCATCAGTGAGATTTGTTTTTGTTTTTGTTTTTTCTGCCTCTTTCCCATATATATATATATATATATATATATATATATATATATATATATATATATATATATATAGTGGCAGATCCAGAAAGATTTTCCCGTGGGGGTGAAAATGTAGTTTAAAAAAATCACTTAAAAGGAATATAATCATAAATATTTTTGGATATACACGAAAAATAAAACACAATAAAACTTTATAAATTTATTAATAACAATATATGAAACATAATTAATTTGATAAAATAATTCAAATAAAAAACACATTATAAATTGAATCACTTAAAATGAATATAAGCATAAATATTGTTGGATATAGACAAAAAATAAAACACACTAAAACTTTAAAAAATGTTAATAACAATATATGAAACATAATTAATTTAATAAAATAATTTAAATAAAAAATACATTAGAAATTACACATCTCATTATTATTATTATATATATATAAAGGGAATGAAAAAAGGTTTAAAGGAATGAATATATCTCATTATTATATATATATAAAAGGAATGAAAAAAGCTTTGAAGGAATGAATATATACCAAGCTTAGAAGGGAATGGGAAAAGAAGTGAAGAAGGCTACAACATAATCACGCATTAGCAGAGTCGAACCCTTACCTTTTCCTGGATACAAGGGTGCTTCAACCAACTTAGCCAATTAATCAATTGGTTATTTATGTCTATTTTCATATACTTATATCTAAAACTGTACTATACATATACATATATATACAATGGCTATATAGGGGGTGGGGTGAGTGGGGCAGCTGCCCCCACTGCCCCCATACTGGATCCGCCGCTCTCTGTGTGTGTAAAGGTAACACATATTTGTGAGTTTTTAGTTCTTAATTTGGAATATCTCATCAGTTTATGAAGGAATAAATGAAAACACAAATGATTCTCGAACTTTGTTTTTCAATTTAAAAAGAAAAGAGGAGAAAAATAAATTACAAACGAAAATCTTGTTCTACTATGCTCTGCTCCTCTGGACCACGTTTAATGAAAAGGAAAGGAAGGGCGATTTGAGAAAGTGTAGGAAATAGGCAGGATTTTGCACGTGAAATGTGTAAATGTATGCTAATAAAGGCTTCTCAAGTCACGTGCATAATGTTGTAACCTCACTGCGCTATTTTACCTTATTTGTTGACTTATATAGTGACTTGTAGCATGTACAAGTGTACAACATTGGCCCTTGGTTAGATCTCAAATCTAGGCCTCAGATTGGTCTTCAAATCTCAACTCTTTTATTATTAATATTATTTTTTTTTTATTCAAAAAATATTATTTTTTTAACAGAAGTTCTCTCACTTCGTTAGACTACATCCTAGAATTCATAAGCCCATTTCATGACAGGATCACTAGAAAGTAAATGGAATCAATTTAATTTTAAGACTCAATACCAAGTTATATACTTTTACAAACAACAAGCTAAACCCAAACCTAAACTCAAAGTTCCAATATTCATTTGCTCTTGTCATCCATATATTTATTAGGAAGAAAAATACTTCATGGACTCTCAAAAATCTACTCCCAACTTTTACTCTCATTTGTGTTCAAATTTGATTGGAAGAAGAAAAAAGAAATGGATAAACATCATGACCCCCTATTAAATTAATCAATCAAGGCATGTCATGTCATAGGAAGTAGAAAATGAGAGTAGGAACTGTGAATAATGATTTGTAAACAATATTACACACACGTATAGTAAGAGAGACACCATTCTAGATTCCAAAATTAGAAATGAACTAATTGTTGTTAATTATGATTAGTTGTAATCTGTTTTTTAATGTGGTTGTGCACAAGTTCTCATAAAATCTGTTATTCCCCATAAACGTAATAAGGTTGTCTTCATCCATAAAATTTTACCATTTGCAAGATGAAGTGGCATGCTTTTGTGTCGAATAATTTTTTTTTTTTTTTTAATTTTGTTACTTAGGTGA
Organism: Ipomoea trifida; assembly: GCA_003576665.1. Classification (NCBI taxonomy): domain Eukaryota; kingdom Viridiplantae; phylum Streptophyta; class Magnoliopsida; order Solanales; family Convolvulaceae; genus Ipomoea; species Ipomoea trifida. The sequence continues at coordinate 12,151,033 of CP025658.1, read as the reverse complement.
TTAGCAAGCTTTCTAAATCAGGACAAGGAAAGTTGTCAAATGACAGCAAAGCTATCATTTGGCTGCTTTCTTGTACTCTTTTTTTTTTTTTTTTATAAAACTTTTGTTGTTTTTCTTCTTATTATATATGTATATTTATTTATTTTATTGAAAGTGGGACCTGAAAATGAGAGAGTATTGCAGGGATATGTAGTGTGAATAGTAAATGAATTGCAAATTTGATATTGTGAAAGTGGAGACCCATTTTAAAAAGTGGGAGAGATTTGCAGGGATAAAGATAGACTAACAACACAAAATTTGAAATGTGCATTAAATAAGATTTTTAACTTGTAAGATTTTTATATAATAAGATTTGTCGAAATAAGTAATATCTGGTCACGTCATATTAATATGACCAGATACATGATCAGATTTTTATATAAAACATTACTTTTTGACCCAATATTACTTAATGTCAAAATAAAATTTGTAACTTGTGATCGTAATAATATAACTAGATTAGTCAAAATAAGATTTGTAACTTATAATTATAAAATAATATGACCAGAGTAGTCGAAATATGATCTGTAACTTGTAATTATAATAATATGATTAAAATAGTCGAAATAAGAGTTGTAACTTGTAATTATAATAACTAGTATTTACACACGTGCGATGCACGGAATGGGTTTGTTATAATATATTAAGAATATTTGAATGGATATACAATTATTTAAATTATAACATCAAATATTATATAGTGCAAGTGAAGATATGAGTTGGGTCATTTATGTTTGTTGATGTTACCATTGCTTGAATTCGAGTAAATAATTGCTCAAATTAATAGCTAATGTGTAGATGTAGGCATGCGGTGTTGTAACTTTAGAGATTTTATATATCATTGTTAGGAATTTTTAGAAATTGGCCCAATGTGCTCGTTCTCTGGCAACTTAGTTATAGTAATGAATTGCCATCCTAATTCATTTGTATAGATGATATATTTTTTGTTTAGATGTATAGCAACTCTATCATTTCGAAAAAAAAAAACATAATATCATTGATTATATTTACACATTATTGAAAACCTCTTTGTAGACGACATTGGAAGTCGCAACACAATTTTGTCCACCCTCGTCTACCGCTAACACCTTCAGGCCATTAGGATGACTGACTCGAGAGAAAGCCACATATAATTGATCGTGACTAAAGACCGGTTTTTTTAGCAATAACCCAACGTGAGTTAGTGTTTGGCATTGGCTTTTGTTTATAGTCATGGCATATGCAAGCATCAACGGGAATTGTTTACGTTGGAACTTCAAGGGCAATCTCGTATCAGAAGGACTAAGAGACATTCGGGGGATAAGAACTTTGGTCCCTTCATGTGTCCCATTAACTATTCTTGCTTCGACAATGTGATCTGTCAATCTTGTGATAATGAGCCGCGTTCCGTTACAAAGACCAAGAGAGTGGTCTATGTTCCGCAATAACATAACCGGTGCATCGACCTTTAATGTCAATGAATGATTAGGAAGGCCCAACAATCTCAAACTATTTAAGAATTCAGGAGTGTGCACTTCTGATAGATTTTCACCGCCTGATTCTGCCTTACACAAAGAGTCACAACTTAAATATGTTCGTCCTTCTGCAGTATTCATGTCGCACATGTACTGAATAATTTGATCAACGACATCTAAAGTCGGCGAGAGGGTTGCTCGGCCTTCTAGCTGCGACTCATCAAGAATGCCATATCTCGAGCTTAGGAATGTGCTATCAACTATAGTTGCTATGGGATCGTGTCCACAATTCAACAAAAACCTTACCGGAATATCGATATCAGATGAACCATTGTTTACAACCCCTGCAATCCCATCTCCGATGTCTGCAATCCATTTTGAAAATCAATCAACTGTATGTCTATCTTCCTCTGAAGCTAAGGTCCGTAGTCTCAAGTTCTTGGTCACCTTAATACCTTGCAATTTGTCCACAGGTATGAAGAATTAATAGTTGCTCTGACAACTTCTGGTCTTGTTGCTTTCGGAATAACAGGTAGGATCTGTCTAAAATCGCGGCCCAAAACTACTGTCTTTCCACCAAAAGTCTTTTCAGCACTACCCGGTATGGCAAACCTCAATATGTCCCTCATGGTTTTGTCCAAAGCCTCAAAACAGTATTTGTGCGTCATCGGTGCTTCATCCCATATTATCAATTTGCTCCTTATTATAAGCTCAGCAAGGTCACTACCTTGCAATATATTGCACGTGGAATCTTCGTTCAAAGAAAGTGGTAAAGCAAATCTGGAATGCGCCGTCCTGCCTCCCTGCAACAACAAAGATGCTATTCCACTGGAAGCAACATTTAAAACAATATCACCGCGTCTCCTTATCTTTGATGATAACGTTCTCCACACGAACGTCTTGCCTGTTCCTCCGTAACCATACACAAAGAATAATCCACCTCCATTTGAATCAATACCATTCATAACAGAGTCGTAAACATTCTTTTGTTCATCGGTCAATTGTGTTACCAATGTCTCATGCTCTGTCTTCAAAGATTCCTTGTCATACGCGAACTCTTCGGCTATCAACATGTTTTCTCTCAAACCCATGCTACTTTCGTCTGGAATTGGCATTTCCGGAAAGTCTTTCAAGCTTTTTCCCCACGAAGATAGCAAATTCTCCAACTCCATCAAAGCAAATTGTTTTTTATCTGAATCCTATAACATCAACTTTTAAAAGGCAAAAAAAAAATAAAAGAAACAAAAACAAATAACAAATTAGTTTATTTATAAATAATGAAAAGCAAATAACAAAGTCGAATAAATAGATTGGAGCTCGATATACCTGGATTTTGCAAGACACGTCGACGTTGAACCTGTGCATCCTCGGCAAGAAATTCCCAAACGGCATTCCAAACTACTTCTGGCTTACTGAGTGAACTTGAAGTGAGAAGCGTAACAACTAACCTTCGCAAAGCATACGCGGATGCCCAGTAACTCGAATCAATAATGCCATCAATGTACTCCTTGTCATCATCTAATAATCCATATTGATAACACGTATCCCTAAATGAATTATGAATGACACCTGGAACAGTGCGAATATCTTCATGGCTAAAAGGTTCGCGTACCAAATTTAAAAGACATCTAAGATAGTATAACTCTCCACACCATGGCGGAACTTAGAACAATCGTCCTATGAAGGATCTTAAACCGACTTCATGACAGAAATGAGACATTGTACTACCGAGTAAGTTTGGTTACATATGGTGGTTGTAAATAGTAAGCAGTTATCAAATTAATGTCACCATACAATTGCTTCATTTTCTTCTTTTTTTAGGATTTCTTGTTTTAATATTATTGTACTTTTAATATTATTCTATTATTTTAATTGTTTTAATGTACAATATTTTGGGCGGGAAGGAAGATTTCGTTTTGTTGGATTTTGTTTTTATATATATAAAGATAAAGATTATAACAATGTACTAATCCTAATGCATAACAATGTTTTGATGTTATAGGATTTCGTGTTTTAATATTATTGTACTTTTAATATTATTTTATTGTTTTAATTGTTTTAATGTACAATATTTTGAGCGGGAAATAGGATTTCGTTTTGGAGGATTTTGTTTATATATATATATATATATATATATATATATATATATATATATATATATATATATATATATATATATATATAGATATGACTAGAGTAGTCAAAATAAAAGTTGTAACTTGTAATTATAATAATATGACCATAGTAGTAGAAATAAGATTTGTAACTTGTAATTGTAATAAAATAACCAGAGTAGTCGAAATAATGTTTGTAATTTGTAATTATAATAATATGGCCAGAGAAGTCGAAATAAGATTTGTAACTTGTAAATGTAATAATATGATGATATTTATTTACTTATTAGAAATTATATATTAAAAAAAAAAAAAAGAATACAACCACTGATGACTACGAAACTGGTGGCTGTCTCCTTGTCGGACAGCCGTGGCTGTCCGATGCGGCTATACATATATATATATATATATATATATATATATATATATATATATATATATATATATATATATATATATATATATATATATATATATATATATATATATATATATATATATATATATTATATAACTTAACTTTAAATTTTAGGGTTTTTAATATATTAATAGGTGTAGAGGGTTAAAACAGGTTTAGTGTCATATCGTGTCAACACGACTTGAAACCTGTTAACAAAATGTGTTTATCGTGTTCGTGTTAAACATGTGAACCCGTTAACATTAACGTGTCGTATTCGTGTTTAGCGTTATCGTGTCGATCCGTTAACGAACCTGTATACACGAACTGCCAAGTCTATTCATCGTCCTTATTTTCCCTACACAAATTTATTAAAATCAATTTTGTAAGTGTAACATTTGTACACGTTTTTGAACCTTCTATTTGTTGGCTTAATTAATGTAAAAAACCTTAGGTTAAATCAAATAGGTTGTTATTAAGTCAAACTGTATCAGCACTGGATCAGTTCTCTGTCTGCTCTGGATCAGTACCAGTATTTGAGTTGATGAATTCAAATTGAGTCAAGTCCTTGATCCACGATTTATGGGATGATTTATTCTTCTGGATAGAGCTTGATTTGAGGGAATAACAACACCTGGAGTTGAGGATATTTGGTTGATCTATTAGCTATATAAAGAGCTCCAGGACTTGATTCTCTTTACCGATTCGATCACTCTATACAAGTTACTTACATTACTTCATGTGTTCTTATCAGCTTGGTTGCTTAGTTGAAGGTTCAGCCGTGTTGGTGAACCTAGATGACTCGCACAGTATGATGGTTGTTGTGTGATTAGTGTATGATGGTTGTTGTGTGATTTCTTGTAACCCTTGTGATTATCTAGTGGATTGGGCTGACGTGAAGTGCCCCACAGACGTAGGAGTGGAGCTCCGAACTGCGTAAATAATTCCGGTGTCTGGTTCCTTTTTATTGCTTTATTGTTTTATGTTTTTATTTATTTGTTTCTAATTGATTAATATTTTCAGATAAATAATTCTATTAAAATAAAGTAGGAACCTTAAGATAAATTGTACATTCAAGACCCACAATACAATTTCAAATTTTTTTTTACAAATGAAAAATTCATACTAAAGAAGATTAATTAAAGAAGAAACGTTAAAAAGTACTAAAAATACTCATGTATTAAGTAATTATTTATTAGAGTTTAATGGTTATGTTGATTCATGGGTTAAAACTATAACTTTTTAAAGAGTTAGGGGTCTATATTACATCTGTAAATGGTTATGGACTAAAACAACTACCGAGAAAAAATTGAAAAACTAACAATGCATTTTTTTATTTTTAAATTTGTTCTTATCGTATTTAAAATATTTTAATTATTTTTAGTTTGTTGATGCTTTATCAAACTTCGCCTCTCTATACGTAAGAGTATTTCAAATATTTGGTAGAAGAGACACTATTTGGTATTATTTGGGAGAAGAGACGAAGGTTCGAACTTCGGCAGCGGTAGTGTGATATTATGTCTAAAGTAGGCAGATTTTTTGTGCACATTGGCATTTGATCTTGTCTGTTGAGCTATTGAATTACCGTGATTTACATCCTTAAAAATACTTTATCAGGCCGGGATGTGTGGGTCCTTGGAGTTGGAATTCAACATTTTGGAAGAAGAGTATTTCAAATACTTCGAATTAAATATAGAATAATTTATTGCCTTTACGGTTTATTTTAATGATACATTTTCATACAAGGCAAAAACTTGTGTGAGACCGTCTCACCGTGAGACGGGTCGGGTCGGATCGGATCATGAGGTAAATGTAACACTTATACGTACAAATGTCATACTTATATGCTCAAATGTAATACTAATTAGGAATAAAAATTTTGTTACTTATAGGGGTAAATGTAATACTTTTATAGGAAAATATAATACTTTTACATTTCGATTTAAAAGTATTACATTTTTCCTCAAAAGTATTATATTTTCCCTTATAAGTAAGGACAAATTGTCAACATTACTTATTATGAAAAATGTAACACTTTTTCTCTTATAAGTAACAAAAATTGTATTCCTAGTTAGTATTATATTTGAGCATATAAGTATAACATTTGCACATATAAGTGTGACATTTGCACGGTGCTTCGACCCGACCCGACTCACGAATAAGGATCCGTGAGACGGTCTGACACAATTAAGTGTGACCCTTCATACAAATATTTTGATGAGTGGCTATAATTACGGAGTTACGTTGAAATTATTGGTAGTAGTAAGAAAATGTAGACGTTAATTAAGAGCAACGAAACACAAAGGGGAGTGAGGGCCAAAAGGAACCAGCTAAGGAAGAAAATTGAAATTCTTATATGACTTTATAAGAAGAATATAAATAATAAGTGGTACACAGCTAAAAAGCTGTATATATTAAAACCGACTAAAGGAAAAGAATACATTCCATCTTTGTATTTTTTCGATCTGTCCAATTATTTCATTCACGACATGGGAAACTTCAAAAAAGTTCCTTGCTTAGTGTCGGCAGGAATCAGTTACACACTTACACACCACCCAAACAACCTCAATTGTTATAGCATGTACTATATTGCATCTTATATTGTGAATTCTAATAAAAAAATTATATATATGCTATTAACATAATATATGTTTTTTTTTTTTTTACAGAATATGTGCTTTCAGTTAATAAATTATGTGTATATAAATAAATTGAAAGCACATAATGTGTTAATTACAGACATAAGTATATTATGTACTTTCAAAATAAGCTTTATTTTAAGCTACAAGCTTATTTTTGGAACATTATCAAACAGAACTTATAGCTTATTAGGAGTTTAAAATAAGCTATAAGCTCTACCAAATAGAGCCTATAACTATTGCATCTTTTATAATTTTAAATTAGAGATAATGGCCATGTTGGTAACATAGTTAGCTTATAGCTAGATAATTCTGGCTTGTTTGACCACTATTAGTTGTTTGACTTGGATAAACAACCAATATGAGTGTTTTGTTAATCAGCTTTTTGTAACATCTTATTGCTCCAAAACACTAAAATTCAAAAAGTTGTTCAAAGCAGCTTTTTCGATCAACTTTTTGAGAAAATAAATTATACCCTTAGGTGTCATTTTACATGTAATCAGCTATCAGCTAATAGCTAATTTACCAAACATCTTTCTACAACCAGCTAATGCTATCAGCTAGTCAAACTTGTTAACCCAATCCGCTAATAGTTATTTGCCAAACACCCCAATATCATCTGAGTATCAAAACATGACCACTCGTGAGTCATGACTATCAGTTAACACGAGCATGAAGGTGGTGTTGAACTGAGGGTTAAACATATAATTTCATTCTTTGATTTATGAGGAAGCTCATAGCTACTATATGAAGGTTTGCTTTGAGTGAAGTCTGTCTTGTGATCGATGCAAGTCGACAAAGGACCACAATCAGGTAATGCTATTAGCTAGTTAAACCCGGTAACTGATTCCGCTAACATCTATTTATCAAACACCCTCAATATCTCCAATGGTCCTCTACATATGGTGGTAATACCATATATGGACCATGGTCTTCAACTATCAAAATTACCAGCTAATATCATCTGAGTATCAAAACATGACAACTCGTGACTATCAGTTAACACGAGCGTGAAAGTGGTGTTAAACTAAGGGTTAAACATATAATTTCATTCTTTGATTTATGGGGAAGCTCATAGCTATTATATGAAGGTTCGCTTTAAGCGAAGCCTATCTCTTGATGCAAGTTGGTAAAGGATCACAAACCAATCTAAGTTGCTCAGAGCTAATTGACTTAAACTAAAAAGGTCAATAGGCAATTCCTTAATATAACTTTGGACGTTATAGTACGACATTCTTTGAATATTCAAGATAAATCTCTTTCTTTTCAAAAACAAACAAGAAAAAAAACAAACAAACAAAAAAGAAAAAAAAAAAAAAAAGATAAATCTCTTAAGATTTCCCGAATATTACTCTCTATGCATTTACTACTCAAATATAAAAATGTGTCGTACTTTTAAAATTACATTACGTTTATTAAGAATTTTAAAAGGCTATAGATTACAGTGCTATAATTAGGTGTGTTTGGTGCTTTATGAAGTACACTCTATATTTTGTAAAATTGTACTCTCCATATGTATTTCAAACAAAGTATAATGTAAAGCCTTGCAAAGTTGTAATATTGTAACCTATGATATTGTAAAATTTTCCTACATTATTATAGGTAGAAAATTAAAATAATATAATTTGTTAATATGTTATCATAAATATTTTGTGTTGGATCAAAATAAAAACTATTTTTTGAATGGAAAGGGATGACATTGAAAATTTGATAAAGATAATATTAAAATATTTGAATATATTTTGAATAATAGTGATATTATCTAATTAATTTATTTAATTAGATGATTAGATTAACAGGTTTTGAATTTCTCAACTGAACACACAGAGAGAGGGGGAGAGTCCTCTTAACATAGCTAACCTGAGAACTCTCCTAACATACAGGTTATTGTTAAAAGATAAGTAATAACTAAAACTATATAATATAAAGAGAAAACTAAACAATTACAAATAATATAATTCACACTCCCCCTCAAGCACAAGGTTGAACTTCTACAACGTTGAGCTTGCGACGTAGAGTATGAAACTGGATTGCAGGGAGTGGCTTGGTGAAGATGTCAGCTAGCTGATCTTTGCTGCTCACAAAATTGACCTGGAACGCACCTGATGCAACCTTGTCACGAACGAAGTGGAAATCAATTTCGACATGTTTAGTTCTAGCATGGAAGACTGGATTAGCTGCAAGATAAGTAGCACCGAGATTGTCACACCATAAGCGGGCTGGTTGCCCGGAGTCCAGCCCTAACTCACGAAGAAGATACACAACCCAAGTGACTTCAGCAGAAACATCGGCAAGGCCCTTGTACTCAGCTTCAGTGGAAGAACGAGCCACAGTCCGCTGTTTGCGGGAAAGCCATGATATAAGATTGTCCCCAAAATACACAGCATAACCACTTGAGGACTTCCGATCCACAGGACAACAAGCCTAGTGTGAGTCAGAGTAAGCATGTATTTCTGTAGATGGCGATGAGGTTATGCGAAGGGCGTAATCTTGAGTACCCTTGACATACCGTAATACCCGTTTCAAAAGACCCCAGTGATCAGTAGTTGGTGAATGCATAAACTGACATAGGCGGTTGACGGAAAAGGCGAGATCAGGCCTAGTAATAGTTAGATACTGTAGTGCCCCAACAATGCGAAGATACTGTGTTGAATTATCATAAGGCTCTAGCGACGGAGTAGAGGGTTGTACAACTGCGGCAGGAGTAGCAAGAGATTTACAATCAGACATGCCAGCGCGAGAAAGAATATCCTTCATATACCGACGTTGAGATAGTAGCATACCCCTGTCGTCGAATATAGTTTCAATACCAAGGAAAAAGTTTGGAGTGCCCAAATCCCTGATTTTGAAGGCGACAGCGAGCCGGGTTAACAGTGTAGTAATCAATTTAGTGTCATTGCCCATTAGGATGATGTCATCAACATACACTAACAAGAAGACACGTGAGACCCCAGCAGTGTAGTAGAACAGCGACACATCTGTTTTGGAGGCAGCAAACCCCGTGGAGATTAAAAACTCATGAAGACGCTTAAACCATGCACGTGGAGCTTGCTTAAGACCATAGAGTGATCGTTGAAGATGACACACATGAGTCGGATGCGTAGGGTCTTCATAACCCGGTGGTTGTTTCATATAAACAGTTTCAGAAAGATGCCCGTTCAAAAAGGCGTTGTGCACATCCAGTTGCCGGAGGGTCCAGTTATTCGAGACCGTGTGGGATAGCAGCAACCTGACTGTTGTCGGTTTAACAACTGGGCTGAAAGTGTCGAAGAAATCTTCACCGGCCACCTGATTAAAGCCTTTTGCCACGAGACGAGCTTTGTGTCGATCAACCGTTCCATCGGCCTTTCGCTTAAAATGCGAAAAACCCATTTGCAGCCGATGATATTCATTGCGGGTGTTGTTGTGTAGTAAGGCATTAAATTCCTGATCCATAGCGTCACGCCATTCCGGGAAACCAACGGCTTGTGAGTAGCAAGTGGGCTCCGTGGTGGTATTGAGAGCATAAAATTATTCACCGGTACCCTGAGTTTTGCGCCCTGCGCGCATAGCATGCCCATCTTGCTAATCACCTGAACCTTGAGTTTTACGACGTGTGCGACCTGTGTGAGCTTGGGTATGACTAGTAGTAGTCTAGATGCTCGTTGATACAGTGGGAGCCTGTAGAACTAAAGGCGGTGGATCCTGTGCCAGCGGTGTATGTATATCAGATTGCGCAGGTAAAGATTGAGAAAGCACTAGGCCAACTCCCCAGCATGGTGCATCACCCGGCAAGCCAACCTGCAAAGTAGATTTGACAGCAAAGGGGAACAGAGTTTCATCAAAGCGGACATGTCGACAGATAAAGATAGTCCCCGTGTCAAGATTCATGCAATGATAACCCCGAAAGGAAATTGGGTAACCTAGAAAGACACATGGCGCTGACCGATACTCAATTTTGTGACGATTATAAGGTCGGAGATGTGGGTAACACTGACACCCGAAGACACGGAAGAATTGGTATGAAGGCTGAGTCTGAAACACACGGAAATGTGGAGTTTCGAAATTTATGGCTGACGAGGGTAGACAATTGATTAAGCATGTAGCCGTTTCAAAAGCATAGTCCCAATATTCGTGTGGTGTGGAACTATTAGCGAGAAGGGCAAGGCCAGTTTCAAAAATATGTCTATTTCGACGTTCTACGCACCCGTTTTGCTCGTGGGTGTAAGCACATGATTTTCGGTGAATGATACCGAGAGATTTAAATACTTTGTGTAACCGTATGTACTTACTACCTAAATCGGACTGGATGGTTTTGATAGAACGTGAAAATTGACGTTCTACCATCACCCGAAATGAATCAAATATTTTATATATGTTGGATTTTAGCCGTAAAGGATAAAACCAGCAATAGCGCGAAAAATCGTCGACAAACAAAACAAAATACCGTGCTCCGGTAGACAACATAACCGGAGACGGACCCCAAATATCTGTATATAGCAAATCTAGAACATTATTGCTAGTATTAGGAACCCTATCTAATGGATAGCGTGCAGATTTGCCTAACTGACACGCTTTACAGAGTTTTGGAGTATGTAAATTATTACTCGTAACAGGACACTGTTTTAGAACTCGATGCAGGACTTGAGTGTGGGGATGACCAAGCCGCTGATGCCATACTACGGAAGAGGCTCAAGCAGATAGGAACGCAGAATGAAACTTCAATAGTGGTAATTTGTAGAGACCGCCCACCGTGGACCCCCTAAGAAGAAGCGCCCGGGTGTTGCAGTCCTTCACAAAAAAAACAATTATTATGAGTAGCATGAGATATAGCGCCCGTGTCAGGATACCAGTCTGTCCGTGTGACCTGCGGTGACTCAGTGCCGACGACAACGTTAGCGGTAGGAGACGGACGATCCGCATAGCGTTTAAAGCAGTTGACTACTATATGGCCATACGATCTACAGATCTGGCACCGCGGGGAACCACCACCGCAATTTCGGCCCTGGTTGCCACGGCCACGCCACTGCCTGCCTCGGCTGTTCGAAGAGTGCCGTCCGCCGCCATCAGAGTTCCCTCTGCCACGACCCGCATAGAACGCGGACGGTGATTGCGCCGGAGAAGCCGTCTCTGAGATCGCGAAGTCTTCGGAGTGAATGAACTCCTGATTGCGTAAATGATCCGCCAATTACGTCAAGGTCACCGTAGCGGAGGAGATTGTTAACGCGCTCGCCATGGACCTGTACTCCGATCGTAATCCACGCAAGGCATAGAGAATTTGTTCATCGGATGATAGCGGTTGGCCGGCCAACGATAGAGCTTTGACAATCATCTAGGCTTTGCCCAGATACTCTGCCGGCAAGCTATTGCCCTGTCTCAGGGTCTGAAATTCGCCGAGAAGGCTTAGGCATCTGCTGCGCGAAGAGGAAGCCAGTGTGGAAGTAATTGAATCCCCTTAGCTGTATTTTTGCCGATTGCAAGGTACATGACCTCGTCGGTGAGCGACGAGATCAAGAGCAACAAGATCGATTGATCTTGCTGGACCCACGCATGGTACGCAGGGTTGGACGGCGGTGGAGCCGCTGTTGTTGCAGAGTCACCGGAGGGAACGACGGAAGCCGGAGGACACGGATTTGATCCGTCGAGGAAGCCAAGAAGCCTCTGGCCGCGTAGGAAGGGCACTAGTTGAGTACGCCAATGTAGGTAGTTCCGCGTCGTCAACTTGACTGAGACAAAATGGTGAGCCGCCGTGAGGGCGGCTGGTGTCACCGGCGGTGGAGCAACAGGGGATACGGCAAGGGTGTTTGCGGCGGTGGGTTCGGTGGCCATATTCGAAGGATGGTTTTAATTTTGCGTATGGTGATTACCAGAAACGAAAGCAAAATTAAAATTAAAAAAAAAAAAAGAATATCCACCTTTCGCTTCTGATACCAGATTAGATTAACGGGTTTTGAATTTCTCAACTGAACACAGAGAGAGAGGGAGAGTCCTCTTAACATAGCTAACCTGAGAACTCTCCTAAAATACAGGTTATTGTTAAAAAACTAAGTAATAACTAAAACCATATAATATAAAGAGAAAACTAAACAATTACAAATAATATAATTCACATAGATAATATCAAAAGAGTTTGAACTTATCAAAACTCTTATTATCCATCCTAATTATAAATAGGAACTTTTATTCATCCTAGAAATAATCATGTAAACATCCTGAAAATATTATTCAGAGATGATCTGAAAGTAAAACCCCATCTAGAAAGATCTTGCCAATCATGTTGATCCAAACCTCTATTGAAGATCAAGTCATTTGAATTCGGTGATCCAAACCTCTATTGAAGATCAAGTCATTTGAATTTGGAGGTCCTTCAATAAAGAACAAACAAATTCGGAGGTCCTTCAACGAAGAACAAACATATAAGCTCTTCTTTGAAGGTCAAGCCACTTTATTTCCGGATGTCCTTCAATGGAGTGTTCAAAGCATCCAAGTGAAGAATCAGAGGACTACACAGGGGTCTTGGCACGCTCAGTGGGACAACTCTACCTCTCATCTCTTCATAGACATTCATTTCAACCGATACAAATTTGTGAACAAAGAAAATTGAATTACATATTCAAATTCAGAATTTTGGTTACAAGTAGTATCAATAAAGTGTGGGTACAAGATCTCTATGTAATCTTCTGATTCTTCACTTGGATGCCTTGAATACTCCATTGAAGGGCTTCCGGAATTCAAATAACTTGATCTTCAAAGAAGAGTTTATATGTTTGTTCTTTATTGAAGGGCATCCGGGTTCAAATGGTTTGATATTCAATAGAGGTTTGGATCAACATGATTGACATGATCTTCATGAAGGAGGTTTGTATCAACATGGTTGTGATCTCTAAATAATATTTTAAGGATGTTTACATGATTTTCTCAAGACGTTTGCATGGAAATGAGAGCTCTTATTTATAGCTGTAGAATAAAAAGAGTTAAAATATTCATCCGTAACAAAATTTCAGTGTCAACCGACACTACAAAAAAAAAACGCAGAAATAGCGATGGAAATTTCCGTCGCTATCGAGGGGAAAATCCGTCGCTAAAGTGATTAGCGACGAATTAGTGACGGCATTGATCCGTCGCTAAAAGGCGCGTCGCTAGATCTTAGCAGCTCAATTTAACTCCGTCGACGGAAATTTCCGTCGCTAAATAAAAATAATCCGTCACTATTTTCCTCTCCGCGACGATTTGATGACTAAATTTGCAACGGAATAACGACGAAAAATCCCGTCGCTAAATCCACCACACGACGATCTGATGATGAAATTTGTAAGGGAATAGTGACGGGCTAAATTTTAAAAATTAAAAAAAAATCTACCGGCTAATTAATATAAAATACCTGCATAAAACCTATAATATAGTAGTTTAATAATTTAATTGTAAAACATATTTTACTAAAGCATTCAAACTCAATAACATTAACAAAAGTATAACACCGTGTAATGTTACATCGTTAGAACAAGTTTCATCATTTCTAGTCTACCATGTTTCCTGATAAGATGGTGGCGACAATTTTCAGCAGCCAGAACTCAGAATAGGCACCGTGCATGGAACCTTGATGATCCATGCTAACTGCTTCGCCTCCAAAGAAAAGATTCCCTATGAGTGCTCGGAGCCCTATCATATATGTCCATTAGCTTGCCAACTGCGTTGTATGAATAACACCCAATTCAATCTGTTCCCCATCGTACTGGACCTGGGGAGAAAACCAAGCCAAACTATCCATCAATTTTACCATCACAGATATCATGGAGAAATACAACAATCAGACAACTACAGAATTAGGAAATTGGAAGAAAATCTACAAGATGCTAAGTGCAAAATAAAAGCAAAACTTAAAGGGTTAGTAGTATCAGGAAACATTTTCTTCAGCTGCAAATTACAAAATCAACTAAAGCCTCATCTGATAGCTTCTCAAGGTCACTCGCGAGGCTTCCTACATCCATATAAACAAGAACAGGCGGATTGCTTGTAGCCTTGTGGAGATTGAGAAAATAGCCACAAGAGTAAGAAGTGGATGCAACTACACCTAACAATTCCACATGTGGCCAAAAGACATTGTCAAACTGCAATTCCATATTTTATATTCATTCATCTACGTACTATTATATTACATCTATACAAAACTAATAAAAAAACCCGAATGAAGAATCCAAAATTAAAAATTTTTAACTCACAAAAGAAATTGTGAAAATACATGTAATATTGTTTTTAATTGTCGGTTTAATGAAACTATCTACGACTGATTTGTTCGAAAACTCTCAAGTCAAAGTTAAACTTTGAACAGTAAACTTTTTTGAATATACAAGAACATTACCAAACAGAGCTTTAGACTTTGTTTGGCAGAGCTTATTTAGAAGCTTATAGCTTATTTTAAGCTACTAATAAGCTATAAGCTTTGTTTGGTAATGTTCCTAAAATAAGTTAGTAGCTTAAAATAAGACATTATTTTTTAATGTTTCCTAAGGAAGCGTTTCAAAATAAGCTAGTAGCTTCCTAAGCTAACTTTTTTTTCCATCTTTAACCTTATTATTTAAAAAAAAAAATGACATCATTTACCCTTCCAATTAAAACCTTTTTGGCTAAACCTTTTTGACATTTTCTCTTCAATATGTTTGGTTGTAATTTCAATTTGACATTTTTGTTTGAACATTGATTTTTGTATGAACTAATCTTATGAATTATAAACATTTTGTTTTACTTTATAGTTTATATGTTTTCAAATATATGTTCTTACTTTATATTTTATTAAAATACATTGATTTCACTATTTTATATTTTAATATATAAACAAACCTATTTAAATTGTATGAAGATGTCTTTTTTAGTCTTTTTACATTTATCAGCTTATCAAAAAGCTAATTTTACAACCCAGTGGGGTAGCTCAAGTGGCAAGTGAGCTCTCTTTGTGGAGAGGAATTTCGGGAGAACCCGGGTGCATTCCCAAGTGACGATTCCTCCTGGGCCAGCTCCCTTGTTAAAACGTACGAAGAGAAAGACCTTGTAAATTTACCAAAAAAAAAAGCTAATTTTACCAAACACTTTTAAGCTTAACAGCTCTTCAGATTTCAGTTTTGAGCTTATAGCTTTTCATTTCAGCTACTTTTCATCTTTCAGCTAGGTTTGCCAAACATAGCCTTAATAGTACTTTTAGTGTAAATTCTATATGTAAAATTTATACATTAATAATAAACTTAATATTATAAAAAAATTAAATTAAAATAACTTCAGTTAAATGTTATTAATCAAACTAGATATATAAAATGAGGTGAATGCAGTAATTCATAAAGAATGAGAATGATATTTCGCCAAGTAGCAATCATTATTGTATGGACCATGGTCCACACAATAATTTGTCGCCAAGTAGTTGGTTGTTCAACGACATCTTTGTAGGTCACACATTTAAACCCCAGTGAAACTAACCCAAAAAAAAAAAGATATAATGATTGTTCAACTATGTTGTAATTACCAAATTGGTCATGACTATCAATTTTGACCAATTAAATCCCCAATTATTGATTTCATAATTGATTTAGCCTCCGTCAAACTATCATTTGACTTTGCCGTAATTACGAAATTGGTCATTGACTATCAATTTTGATCACTTAAATCCTCAATTATTGATTTCGTAAATGATTTAGTCTCTGTCAGACTAACCGATGACCAATTTGATAATTACGGAGGACCAAATCGATTACAAAATCAATAATTGAAGACTTATTTAGTTAAAATTGATATGTGCACTGCCACTTTTTGTGAAAGACAGTAATTATTGACCGACATGAAATTTGACATCCAATAAATGTCCAATTCAATTGCCAATCAAATTGTTTTCCCTTCAAATTTTTGCCCGCGCGACCGTCGCACCGAATACCGCTCGCCGCACATTTAATTTCGTTAACGCGACAGGAAAACAATTCAACGTAACCTACTCCGTTAGATATCAGCTACATATGATATCCACGTACTCTCCTGCACATCTGATGACGTGTCATTGTATTACTGGAAACACACCGCTCTCTTTCCGCGTCAAGCCGTGTTAGAGCATCCTTAGTAGTGGGTATATTTCACGGTAATTGAGGAGTTATTGTAAGTGTGATTAGGAAAGAGAAAATGGGGATAGATGAAAAAAAAACAAAACAAAATTGATTTTTAAAAAAAAAATAATAAACAATGACTCTGTCAGGCGCGCCGCAGGCGCGCCTGACGCGCCCAGCGGGCGCGTGCACTGCACGCGCCCGCTAGGCGCCTGCTGTGCGCGAAACGCGCACAGCAGAGAGTCAAATTAAAAAAAAAAAAAAATATTACTGTTCCAATATGCTGTGTCTTGCAGAAGCTCCATTTTTTTCTCTCACCTCCCCTCTCTCCCCTCCACCTCACCATTGATTGTACTATGATCCCCTCATGATCCATTGATGAGGGTGCTCTTATGATGCAAATACATTTATAATGGCTATGTGAGAGAATAATACATTTTTATTTTATTTTAAATTTTTATAACTCACATTTCTTGACTTCGTCAGATTATATTATGGACCTCATGAACCATTTTCAAGACCCATGAAAGAATTTTTTTTTTTTTTTTTTCATAGTATTGCTTCACTATCTCTATCACTATAAGGCTGTGTTTGGAAGCCCGGAAAATGACTTCTGGAAATCATTTTCCGGGCTTTTGCTGTTTGGCTACACTTGGAAAACCCAGTCAACGGAAATTGATTTCCGTTGACTGGGGAAAATGACCCCAAAATGGCGGAAGTCATTTTCCGCCTTTCAATTTGCAGCGCCAAAGGATGTTTCCGGCCACCGGACCAAAGGAATCTGGTTTCCGGCGAGAAACCAGAGCACTGGTTTCTCGCCGGAAACCAGAGATCGGAAACCAGAGCATGTGTGCTCTGGTTTCCGCCGGAAACCGTAGGGTAGTTGTTTTTTTTTTAATTAAAATATTAGTTTTAAATTTATTATAAATATTTCTCTTTAAAAAGTTTACTCTAAATATTTTAATATTTTAAATAAAATAAAAACATATATATAATTATACAATTCTACTCATTTTCCAGAAAATGAACCAAACACACAAAGACTGTTTTCCAAACTACATCCAAACACTAGAAATGAACCTATTTTCTGGAAAATGACTCATTTTCCAGAAAACATTTTCCAGAAGTCATTTTCCTACTTTCCAAACACACCCTAAGATTAATTTGAATTCAATCTGAAACATGCTCGTAGAGTTTGACTTTTACTCAAGTGAAACCTTAATTTAGTGCCCTTTAACATGATATTAGTCTTGTCAAAGAAGAAAATTTGTATACAAACCCAATTTATTAAATTATGATATGATACTTTCTAGTTTTTTTATTTATTTTTTATCATCAATGTTATACTAACAATGCTATTTATTTATTTTTTTATTTCAAAAAAACAATGCTATTTTTTTTTTGAGTACAACAATGCTAATTAATTAAAATCAATGCATGCTAATATTTTGTGATGTTTTGAAAATTACAAACTCATCTCCTCAAATTACAATGTCATTTTTTTTAACAAAAGAACACAAACACCTAAACAACACAATCTTATACAACATACGACACACGTTGGGACCAAAGGATACCCAGATAGTGACCCGGAAGAAGTCTATGAAGATCCGTAGGAGGATGGTTACGCTGATTACATGGAGCCCATGGGCACAACTAATGAATTCTTTAATAATTACATTAGAGCATTCCCAATAGTTTATATTTTAACATTGGTTTTTGCATGCCATCTAGGAAAGAAAAGGAAAAGAGTAAAAAAAGAAAAAAAAAAAAAAAAGGAAAAAAGGAAATATGAGGCAGCTTTGCATCTCTATTATGTTGTTTCTCTCTCCTATAGGACCCACAAAAAATCAAGTCTTGCAAGAGGAACTCAACATTCTCTCTCTTCCATATGGATGTAAAAGCTGTAAAAATCATCCAAAATCCGCGGATTAGGGATCCTCTTAGCTACTCTACTCTATGCCTCTTATAATATATGTGTTTGCACACCTCCACCATATTGATCAAAGAACCTCTTAGAACATTGTCCTTAGCTTGTAAGCCATTTGACCGTCATATTTAATTATAGTTTGGCAAAATCTTTAATTTATTCCAAGCGAGTTGCAAATTAATCCAAGATACATGTTTTTTTTTTTCTTTAAAGTTAAATTTTATTAGAAGAGTATAGGAAAGAATACATAAAAAATCACCAAATCCAAGATACATGTTGCTTTCTGTATTGGACGTACATATATACTGCTCTTGTTGAACGCAAAACTTCAATAAATAATGAAAAGCTTTTTGAGTATCATCTTTTGCCTTCTTTAGACCGTGATTGGTGAATGATGGATCGGACATCATCAATTTGTTCACATGTTTCCTTAATCATTATAATCGTCACTCTCCCGGCCTCCTTTTTGAAACCAACTCTTCATCATCTTCTTCAAGTCAAACCTGGATGACATCCTTAGTATTGCTTACCTGGTACTAACTAGAGAATTTCTCTAATTTTCTAAAAAATTGAAGAATTGGAGAATAGAAAATAGTTAAACATGTTTACTAGTATATATAGTTTTTCATTTACAAAACTGGAACCATTTTTTAGTTTTCTAAAAAACTGTAAAACTTTAAAAAATTGTTTTCTAAATGCAAAATAGAATTATCTTATTTAGTTTATCTATAATCTATTTTGGTATATACCACTATAACCACACTCTCACCATTATTTCTATTTACATATTTATTCATTATTATGATTACATTCAATTATCATTTTCTTTTAATTATCACCATCTTCTATATTTTCTACTCGCATTTAATTATATAAACATAACTTATTTGCTTACGCGTTAAACATTATTCATATTATCATAAATAAAACTTGAACTCTACATCAAGTTTTAGCTTTTGATTGAACTCAATAGATTATTGGTTTGGATAATTTTAATTATTTTATATCATAATGCAAGTTTGGTCCGAATATTAGATATTGAAATTTCACATATATTAGACTTCAAAATAAAAACTTTATATATATATATATATATATATATATATATATATATATATATATATATATATATTTCATTCAAATAAATATATACAAAAATAATTTAAATATTAGCTCAAAAAATATTAATATTATCTAACAACATTTTAGGTGAACTTAATAGGTTATTGGTTCATATATATTTTTAATTATGTTATATACATGTATAAATTTCGTTCAGATATTAAATGTAAAAATCTCACATATATTACTCTTAAAAGTAGAAATTATATTTATTTAATTTAAACCAAACATATCTAAAAATATTTTAAATATAAGGTATACAAATCACTCAAAATTAAACTTGTGTTAATTTAAAATGTTCGTCAAAAAAATAAATTTGAAAAAATAAGTGTTAGTAAACAAGTTTTCTAAATAGAAAACAGAGAATGAAAATTGAAAAATTAGAAAAAAAAAAAGATTAGAGTACAATTTCTTGAATTAAACGAGGCTCTAAATGCACATTTACTAACTAGAGAGCTGGACAATAGAAAACAGAAAACATGTTCACTTATATAGTTTTTCTTTTTGAAAAGTATAAACATTTTCCAATCGAAAAAACTTTTAAAAACTATTTTCTAAATGGAAAACAAAATCGAAATCTCTATCAACTAATTGACTGACTATATATCACTTCTACCGTACCACATTCTCACCATTATGTACTTACATATTTATTCATTAATATGATTATAGTTAATATAATCTTATTTTACTTACCACCATATTATATCTTTCTACTTGCATTTACTCATATAAACATAATTTATTTGCTTATGCTTAAAGTTAGACATTATTCACATGATCACAATTAAAACTTGAACTCTACACCAAGTTTAAATTTTGATTGAACTCATCCAATAGATTATTGGTCAGATATTTTAGTTATGTTATATTGTAATATAAGTTTGGTCCGAATATCGAATATTAAAATTTCATATATATTAAACACACACACACACACACACATCACTCATCAAATACATATATCCAAAAATATTTTAAATATTCGATCGCTTAAAAATATTAATATTAACTAAAATAACTTTTAGGTGAACTTAATAGCTTTTTGGTTTGGATATATTTGTAGTTATGTTATATACCGATATAAATTTGGTTCGGATATAAAATATAAAAATATTATATATATTAGATTTAAAAGTAAAAATTATAGTTATTCCATTTAAACCTAACGTATAAAATATTTTAAATATGACGTCTAAAAATCATTTAAAATTAAATTTGTGTTAATTTTATAACGTTAGTGTAAAAAAT
Source organism: Ipomoea trifida (assembly GCA_003576665.1). NCBI lineage: Eukaryota > Viridiplantae > Streptophyta > Magnoliopsida > Solanales > Convolvulaceae > Ipomoea > Ipomoea trifida. Next base: position 12,130,029 of record CP025658.1, on the reverse strand, counting down.
AAATTAAAAAATAATTAGTGTTAGTAAACAAGTTTTTTAAGTAGAAAACAATAGATAGAAAAATTAGAAAATAAAAAACAGAGAACAATTTTTTAAAGTAAACGAGATCAAATTAATTACTTTTGGAAATATTTTAAAAAAAAAACTAAATTGTTGATATTATATTGACACAATATATAAAGCGTGTCGCCCACATGAGCAGCTTAGTTGGTCACAGAGGTGAAGTTTGGAAAGAAAGACCGGGGTCGAGTTTCACCCGTGACAGTGTGAGAGCAACCTCACAAAGTGAGGGGGGAAGGGAGCTCCTTGTGAGCAGTAAGCATCATCCCAGGTCTGGGGCAGTGGGTAGTGTGGGAGCAACTTGTCCGCAGTAAGCATCATTCCAGGTCTGGAGCAGTGTGGGAGCAACATAACTTTATAAAGTAAGGTAAGGGGGGACCTTATAAAGTAAGCTAAGGTAAGGGAACTCCTTGTGCGCAGTAAACATCCTCTCAGGTCTAAGTCTGTACGAGCTTAGCTCACTATTAGACCTGGGGGTGTGAGAGAAGAAGTATAGTTGAACATATATATTTTTATCCCTATCCATTCTCCTTTCAATTCTCACTGAGACTCAATTGATGACATGTCAAAAATGGTATAAAACAACAAAAGTAAACAAAGGAGGAATAAAACCTTTACTAAAAGTCTGCCATATTCTTCTCTTTCACACACATATATAACAAGTCCGGATCAAATTATATAGAGTAATAGAAACTGTTATGAGCTATTTTTAATAGAACAATCATATGTTTTAAGAAAATGTTTAACATTTTTCCGTACTACTAAAATAATTAATTGTATCTTTCTTTGTATTATTATTATTATTATTATTATTATTATTATTATTATTATTATTATTATTATTATTATTATTATTATTATAAGATGATGGAATGAAAGTTATGAAACATTTATTTTTGTTCTTTCATTTTTGGAGAGTTAGAGGTATATATTGCAATGGTATAAAGTTAAAGGAGGTATTTCACAAATAGTTGTTAGCGGATTGGGTTAACGGGTTTGACTAGCTGATAACATTAGCTGGTTGTAGAAAAAATATTTGGTAAATTAGCTGTTAACTGATGGCTGATTATATGCCAAATGAATGTATATAATTTATTTTCCTGATTATATGCAAAATGAATGTATATAATTTATTTTCCTGATTATATGCAAAATGAATGTATATAATTTATTTTCTAAAAAAACTTATCGAAACTTTTTAAATTTTAGCGTTTTGGATCAATAAATTGTTACAAAAAGTTGATTAACTAAACACTCATATTGATTGTTTAACCAAGTCAAATAGCCAATAGTGATCAAACAAGCAAAATTTAGCTGATAAGCTAACTATGTTACTAAACAAGACCAAAGACTTAAACAAGTAGCAAAAAACAATTATTGAGGGACTAAAAATAAATTTTTCTATGAAACTTTTATTTGATAATTTTCAAAACGTTTTATGCACCGGAATTTCTTTTGTACTTGAATTGAATTTCAATTGGACCACTAATGTGAAAAGCTCTCCCAACGTTCGTCACTTTTTATAATGTTTGAACATGAAACCTTATGAGTAGATGGTAGGGGCCGGATTTTGACAAATTTTGAAATAAAATACAATGAATTACACGAGTCCAAACTTGTTGGGTTCATTTGCATCCCTTGAAAGTAAAGAGAAAATCTCTCTATTATACAATTTGAATTCTTTAAAAAGTTAAACTATATATATGTTAGTGCTGCCAAAGACCTTGTGATCTAGTGACATTCGGTGTCCCGATTTACACTCCCACATGAATGATGAGAGTGGGTTCGAGCCTCAGTGGAGACAACTGTTGACTCTTTGTGCTACTACATTGTAACAGAGTCAGTAGTACTAAAAAATATGTATATATATATATGTTAGTGCAAGTCTACATTCCTTTTCAATGTGACTTATTTTAAACGTATAATATATCAAATTAAACCTCTAACTTAAAATAACTTTAAATTAATTTGGTCCGACCCAAATTGGAGTGAACCCCACTAAATATTATACCACAACATATTCACTTTAAATGTCAATTATAGTTAATTTTTTCAATATGAAAAATATTATAGGTTACATTTCACACAACACTTTAGGCAAAGGTTAAAAAAAATTACATTAAATGTCCATAACTACATAATAATGATTTCATAAAAAGTGACGACTTTAAAAAAGTGTTACAAATGTGAAGCATGTTGCATGATGTTCCAATTAAGTGCATCTCATTTATTAAAAATTAGAAAAAAAAAACAAAAACAATAATGCAAAGTATCTTTTACATAATATTTTCATCCATTAATAAATCCAAAATAAATAAATAAAATCATGGACCGCAAATGTGCAATAATATGCGAAGACAAATACTCCGCATGGGATATTTTGATCAATCCAAACACACCCTTGCACAAAAGATGGCCGAATTGTCTGCATCACGTTCTTTGTCACCATTTTATCAGTATAGTATTGGTCCTATTTCATTGTAGATTCAATTCATATTTCGTTTATATTTTATGCATCTAATTTAATTAATAATAATTAATTCGAATTGTTTATAATTCAGCTTTTGTTTTTATCATTTAATTTAGAAAAAATTACTATAATTTATGCATCTCACAAATATGTCAATTATCAATGTCATCCCTGAATTATTAGTGGTGTAATATTGTCTCTCAATTTTCAAAACGTAACATATATTGCCCCTCTCCTAATAGAAAAAAAGGAGAAATATTGTTGTCGAAGGAGAACAAACGAAGAAAGAAAAATGGAGGAAAATAAACGTGTTCTTCAAATGCGGATAATGGCAGTAACCACATTTATAGTACTAATAATTCAGGGAAAGACAATATATGTCACGTTTTGAAGATTAATATACAACATTTACACTACTAATAATTTATGGGTGACATTGATAATTGGAATATTTGTGAGAGTATAAATTGCAATTTTTCTTTTAATTTATTATTAATGAATAAATTTTATTATATATTTAAAAATTATTTAAAACGTTTTATTAAATGTAAAATACAAAAAGACATATTTAAAAATTATAAGAAATTGTTAAACATAATTTGCGGATACAAAAAAAAAATAATAATAAAAAAATAAAAGTTACTTTCGAAGGGTCCGCAGGACATTCATTTTTCACTACTGACCATTAAATATAATTATAACACATAAAATGAGATCAACTTTTAAAATACATTTTATATGAAAATTTTCATTTATTAATTGGTGTCGAAGTAAAATAAAGTATTAATAAATAAAAAATATGTTTTAATTAAATTGTATTACACATTCATGTGATACAGTCCTACATAATATTTAGTTTTTGAAAGGTAACATTTTTTTAGCACTACTGACTCTATTAGAATGCAATATTTGTGTTAATATCATTTCAACTAAAGTTCGAGCTACTCCCTCCCATATGAGAGTGCAATCGGGTGCCACCAGACTACAAGGTCTTGGCAGTTAACATTTTATTTATTTAAACACGTGAAATGTCAAAATATTTTATTCAACAAACATTTTCCATGTTTCCATACATATTAGCCATTATTACTTCTAGTATCTACATTTAAAAAAAAATATTCTCAACTTTGTATTATTTTGATTTTAACTTTTAATAACATAAAAAGAGCATTGTTTTTTTTTTCTCTCACAATTTTCTACAATGTCACGCAAAAAATATTATCTACTAAAAATAAAAACAACAAAATAATCTTATAATTTAAAAGAAATGAAATTTTACAATGTCATACAACGTGGTACCATATAGGTCGTACCATAGTTAATAATCGATCATATAAACTATAAAGAATTACATTAGAATGCATTGAGTCTATCAACCAGAATTTGATTACATTAGAATGCAGTATCTGTTCATAACTACCTTCTTAACTTATTGAAGCACCCACCGCCTCCCATATAAAGGGAAATGTTTGATGCCACTGGACCACAAGGTCCTTGGCATAAATATTTTTTTTTTTTGAATGCTACTGACTCTATTACAGTGTAGTATCTGTTCATAAACTACTTTCTCAACCTACTGAAGAACAAAGAGACAGCAACGCCTCCACTAAGGCTTGAAACAAGTAAACAACTTTAATCAAACTTAAAGATATAAAATAGGAGGCAGGGGTATAATTTTTGTTTAGAAAATTGAAGCGGCGCTGATATAAGTACATGCATGAATTTCCATAAATAAAGAAATACATTAGAATTCTTTAAATTACCCGGCAAAAACACTCTCTTTCCACTATTCACTCCCCAAGAAGAGCTTCCATAGATCTGTAATACACCCCCACCCTACCTACATTTCTTTAGGGGAGAAAAAATATATATTTCGACATAGATTTGTGTCTGGGGAGGGATTAGTTTAACGATTTAGCCGACTATCAGGCTGTAAAGAGCATTTCTATGTCGTGTGTATATTTTGTTTAGTTCACATTATTGCTAGCATTTAGTTTCAAGATTTGGGTAGTGATATGGCTATGGAGAAGCTTAGGATGGGAGTCTGGAAGCTGATTTGCATTGCGGCTTTGGTGGGTGTTGGGTCGGGCTTTGAATTTGACGAGTTTTTCTTCAACAAAACGGAGCTTCCATTCTTAGAATCTGTGTTTAATGGATCTTTTGCTTCGGCCGAAGCCTTTAATTCCAACCCGCTTAGTGTTCCCCTCACTCTCATTCAAGGAGCTGCTGCTAAAGGAGCTGGTACTCTCTCTCTCTCTCTCTCTCTACATACACATTTATGCATTTATACATTATTTTTCAAAGTTAAGTAGTTTTTTTACTTTCTGGAAAATTTAATGCTTGATATATAGACTAAGATTATTTTATTTGTATGTACACTATATTGGATTCATGACAGAGCTGCAGATTTAGTTGGTCTGTTTGAAGATTTTTTAATCCTGCTGGGTAGCATAAATCTTGAATAGATTACACAAATTTTTTTTGTGGGTTTTCTTATTTTCCTTGCTAATTTCATATTATATTCAGCACTTTGTATTTATTTATCGTTTTTTGACTCCATAAGTACTAATGTCTTGTTCTAGCAGGTGGGTGGATTTTTTTTTTTAATTTTTGATTTTGATTTTATGGAAATTTGGATATTTATTGAATCAGGTATTGGTAGCTTGATAAACAAAGGGCTGTTTCTGTTTTTCAGCCGGGGAGTATTTGAATTTCATTTGATCAACGTGGATTGATTGATGGTTTTGTTTATTCACTGTAATTGCCCTACATTGGATTTATCTTGATGATATGAATGATTCAATAACTTAATGTGGTTGTTGAAAACTCTTTCTCATCTGCCTTTCAGATTCTCCCCACCTCCTTGAACCTTATTATTGTTGTTGATTAACTCAGTAGAATTATCTTTCTTGGTGGGCCAGAAAAAAAGATTTATTTTTGGGGTGACGAGGGAAACTCGCAGTCATTGCTCGAGCGTGTGCACTGGTAAACCCCGCCTTGTGACCCTAGCTGGGAGTAGCCGGCAAAGGACCACAAGGAGATAAACCAGCCTAGGTTGTCCATAGCTGACTGGCTCAAACCAATAGGGCTAAGATTACCTTGTGGTTACAAGTTTATATCCTTAGCCATCTTTGTTGGGGTTACCCCGAAAAAAAGCTTTATTGAATTGACTGTTTGTGGTATAAAACGTCTTTTTTAATCTCAGAATCATTTTCATCTGTGCTTTCTCTTTGTCTACAGTGTGCCTAGATGGAACTTTACCAGCTTATCACATTCATCGGGGGTATGGTTCTGGAGCAAACAGTTGGCTCATTCAATTAGAGGTTTTGCTGGCAACTCTCTGAATAAATGTCATTAATTCTCTGCTATATGAATGCTATATGTTGTATTCAAATTCTCACAGCAACGGAAATTTAAGCATGAATTGTTACTGTCAAAACCATACCAACTGAACACATGATAGTATTCAATGCTTATATAATTATTTTGCAGTGTTTCATTGACTGTGACTTTCAGCTTTTCTGCTAGCCTGTTAGGTATTTAAAAGTCACATGAATAATGTTTTTTTTTTTTTTTTCTATACTGAATTACTGATATGCTTTTGCCTTTCAGTGTGTTGTCACCCAATGTAGAGAAATTCTTACTTACAAAAGATATTAACGAAAAAAAGAAAGAAATTATATTTATAGACTAAAAAAAGAAAAATTATTTTTTAATGTGACATGTTTGATACGACAATTGTTCATCATGATTATATGAATTGGACCTCTTCCCCTTCTCATTGTGGTTCTAACTCATACATGCTTCCCATTTCTTCTGGAGAATAATTATGGGAAGCCATCTTTTTAAGACGAAAAGATATATAACATCACTTCTAAGTTTGGTTTGAAATCTAAATTATGAGAGAATTCTCGTGGCAGGGTGGGGGATGGTGTAACAACCTTAGGTCCTGCATTTACCGCAAAACCACAAGACGTGGGTCATCAAGGTTCATGGAAAAGTGGCTTCCATTTACAGGAATTTTGAGCAATAGGGCTGAAGAAAATCCAGGTTTTGTTTTCGATTATATAAATATGTTTAATTTTGACTAACTGCGTATTACAAGGCTTAAAGGGCTCGTTTCTTTCTTAACTTCAAAACCTCTGGTAGCATGTTTCCTTAAATTGTCATTATACACGCAGATTTTTACAACTGGAATAGAGTAAAAGTTCGTTACTGTGATGGTGCTTCATTTACTGGAGACAGTGAAAACAGGGTTTGTAATCCTATCCTCTGTTTTTCCATTTGGCTATCATTAATCATCTTTATGTGCCTTGAGCCTTAAAGACAAGTGGATGAATAGTATCAATTAAAGTTTGTAATTGTGTCCTTGTCTTATTGTTAGTGAAAGACTGGACAGTAAATGAGATATGATTTCAATTTGCATCTATGGTTTTCTCTGCATAATCTTGAAAAGATATAACCGTATCTCTATACAGGCTGCAGGGCTGCAGTTTAGAGGACAACGTATATGGCAAGCAGCAGTGGATGATCTAATGTCAAAGGGAATGCGATATGCCAGACAAGTAATATTTTCTGTGATGATATTTATTTATTTTTATTTTTTATTTTTTATTCTTCTGCTATTGCTCTTTTCATAATTTCGATTCTTCTTCAGGCTCTTCTTTCTGGATGCTCTGCTGGTGGTCTTGCTACAATATTACACTGTGATGAGTTCCGGAACTTATTTTCAAGTAATACTAAAGTGAAGTGCCTGAGTGATGCTGGGTTATTTATGGACGCGTAATTCCTGAACCCGCTAATTCTAGAGTATCCTTAATATTCTGCAGATAATCAGAATTTTTTGCTGTTGTTTTTATTGAACTTAATATTTATGATTCTTTATTTTTATTTTTAATTTGCAGAGTGGATGTATCGGGTGGGCGTACCCTAAGGAATTTTTTTGGAGGTGTAGTAAACATGCAGGTATACCACATGTTAAACCCAGTTTGTCACTATTTGTTAGGATCAAACGCTTACCACTATGGGCAGGGTGCTGGACTTCGCCCTTCAGGTCTCTGTCCAACAACCCCCTCCCAGCACCTGCCAATTTTAACTGCACAGTTTTTGTTACCAGTTAGGTTCAAGCGCTTATCACTAAGCCAAAAGTTATAGCTCATAGCGAAGGCACAACTTTATTTTCTTATAGACCATCAAATTTTCGAGAGGCAAGGTACTCGACTTGACCCTTCAAGCCTCCGCCCAACGATCCCCAACCCTCCAATCGCTGGACTTGGCCTTTTGCCGGCCTCCGCCCAACACTAATCATGAATTATGAAATTTTCCAGTCATTTGAAGTACAAAAATTTTCCTAAATTTCTCTAGTAGAACTCACAGTTTACTTGTTTTGTCATTGATAGGGTGCTGGAAGAAACCTGCCAAGATCTTGCACTAACCACCTTGATGCAATCTCTGTAAGTTGTTTTTGTTATTTCTGCCTCCTGGCCCCTGGTTGTTGTACACCTGATGAACTTGTATACACCATATGGCATGAATAAGAGCAATTTTGTATTTTTGTAAGAATAGGTTAAAGAAACAACAAAGTTGCCCTTATTTGTTCCACATGATTACATGAAACACCTGCTTGTCTGTTGTTTTTGCTGGAAGGAATTTGAAACTAATGTCATATGTTAATGATGAAATCTGATGCCCTATCAACATGGTCTGGACCGAATTGGAACTTCACTAAAGGTTTTATGAGAAAAGAATGAAATTTACCCCGATAATGGCTTCATGCTTTGCGTTTTCATCTCTAATATTATTGTTTGCAACTCGGGCTTCTTTTCAGTGTTTCTTTCCTCAGAACGTGATCTCCAATGTCAGAACCCCTCTCTTTATTCTCAATGCTGCCTATGATTCATGGCAGGTAACACGGCTAACATGCTATTTTTGGTAAATTATTTTCTGAAGGGACATCTAAGAATAGAATTATCTCAAGATTACTAAAATTATATCGACTTTGAACTCCAGCTCCAAGCCAGTTTAGCTCCTCCTTCTGCTGACCCTCATGGCAGTTGGCACGGTTGTACACAGAACAATCAGAAGTGTTCTGCGTCACAGATTCAATTTTTGCAAGGTATTATTTATCTATTTGTGGCTTCTTTGCGCCTAACTTTGTAACGTGAGATCCGTAATCTCAATTCATAAGCTTATGAAACAGGATTTAGAAATCATATGCTACTTGCTGTAAGGAGATTCGCGGGTTTTAGACAGAATGGTTTGTTCATAAACTCGTGTTTCGCTCACTGCCAATCAGAGAGGCAGGATACATGGTTTGCTGATAACTCCCCTGTTATTGGTAACAAGGTATGCCAAAGAATTGACAATTTCCCTTGTTTAAACATGGTAATTTTGATTTAGTATTGTACTATTGTTCATGCGAATCACATGACAAGCTTCACCTCTAACAGAGATTATACCATGAGCCCCGGCTCATATAATCTGTGAACTCCTTGCTAGTTTTTTTCATGATATTAAATGTTTACGGAAAAATGGACAAATAGGCAACTTTACTTGAAAAGTTAATTATGCCTCTAAATTTTTCAAAGGTGCAATTAAGCTCATCAACATGTTATTTTGGTGCAATAAAGCTCAAAAATTAGTTTGTGACCTGTAATAACAAGTCACTAGGGTTTTGGCGATATTTTGACAATATTCTGGTAACATTCTGACCAACTCCAACAATATTCTGGCCAACTCCAGCGGCATCGGAAAAGGCAACCACTGAGTTGCCTTCTCTGTGAGATGGCAACCAGCGACCACTGGATCGCTTTCTCTTCGGCTTGGTCGCCTTCTCCGATGTCGCGTCGGAATGTCTCTAGAATTGGTTGGAATGTTACCAGAGTTGGCCAAAATGTTGCTGGAGTATTGTCGGGACCCCAGTGACATGCTATAACAGGTCACTAATCGATTTTTGGGCTTCATTACGTCAAAATAACATGTTGATGGGCTTAATTGCACTTTTAAAAATTTAGGATTTAGGTGCCTAATTGATTTTTTGAATAAAGTTTAAGGTTGTACTTGACCCTTTTCCCATGTTTAGGCCATTGCACTTTTTTTTTTTTTTTTTTTTAGTTCACGGTTAAATAGTTGCATTGTTGTATAACTGGGCACAAAATGCAGGCGGTTGCAATCGCGGTGGGAGACTGGTATTATGAACGAGCCATTGTGAGAGCCATAGATTGCGCCTATCCGTGTGATAAGACATGCCACAACCTGGTGTTCAGATGAGCCTGCTGCCTGCATTTTTTTGTTTTGTTTTTTTTTTTTTTGGTTTCTTTGTTCTTTTCTAAGGTTTAGCTCAAATATATGATAGCCTTTATCTGTAGTATTCCCAAATTTCCATTGATTTAAAATTTACAATTTACAAATGTTTTTAAAGAGAAGTGAACGAGGACAATAAATACAGCCGATTTGAAGTGTAATGCACATGTCTTACTCCTGTTAGTGTTGATGTGCATGGCAGATTCGCAATATATGCCATGACATGGAAACCTAAACAGAAAAAAAATCAAAGGAATTAGGTTATATTGAGTACGTATTAACGGTGTGTTTGGTTTGCACACAGAAACTAGGAATGAGAATCTAATATTGAGCAAATACCAATTTTAGTCCCACGACTATTAGCAAAATGACAATTTTAGTCCACATGTTTAATTCCTACCAATTTTAGTCCCACGACTATTGTTTTAGTACTAATTTTCATCCACGACTATTATTTTAGTACCAAAATTCATCGCGCCGGTCACCCATCTGTTTAAAACGTGCAAAAATCTAAAATTGTTAATGGTATTTTCGTCATTTTCAACTTAATATCGCAATTTGAGCATAAATAAATGGATATAAGTCCTACGATTGATCAAAATTCACAGTTTTCCTCATCCTTTTACCGTGAATTTTGATCAATCTTAGGACTTATATCCATTTATTTATGCTCAAATTGGGATATTAAGTTGAAAATGACGAAAATACTATTAACAATTTTAAATTTTTGCACGAACTGTGAATTTTGATCAATCGTAGGACTTATATCCATTTATTTATGCTCAAATTGGGATATTAAGTTGAAAATGACGAAAATACCATTAACAATTTTAGATTTTTGCACGTTTTAAACAGATGGGTGACCGGCGCGATGAATTTTGGTACTAAAATAATAGTCGTGGATGAAAATTGGTACTAAAACAATAGTCGTGGGACTAAAATTGGTAGGAATTAAACATGTGGACTAAAATTGTCATTTTGCTAATAGTCGTGGGACTAAAATTGGTATTTGCTCATCTAATATTTGTTAATGGTAACAGGTTTTGGTGAAAGTATTTTGTATGTTTGGTTATACGTTAGAACTGAAATGATTATTAATATTGATGTTTGGTTATGTATAACTTTATAATGTGAATAAAGGCTTTAAAAAACATAAAAATAGAAAATCAAGACAGTCGATTCTAATATAATGATATCCAAAGCATCAATATGAATAAAAAAATCACTAACCAAAATTTAAAAGTACTAATTCAAACCTAAAAATGAAATTACCAATAAGATGAAATGATACTCATTTTTAATTAGGGAATGTGATTTTTAATTGAAAGGGTAAACAAATCTCATAGTTGTGTTTCAAAAAGTTATCAACCAAACACTAACTATGATTTTGATTCCGGTTCCTAGTGTGAAAATCCATTAACCAAATACACCTTACATAATACTCCATATTTGAGTATGAGTTAATTACCAAAATGATTTTCCGACTATGATCTTTTCTTAAATTGGTCCCTTAACTTTTAATTGCACCCAAAGTGGTCCTCCGATTTTTGAATTTTAAACCAAAATGGTCCTCTGTTAGCTTTGGCATTAAGTAGGTATTAAAATGAAGGGTAAAATTAGAAATTCAAGTTTTACACTCCAATTTAAAGCAATATGTGATTCCTTTCAGTAGTTTGCACACATATTTTTTCAAATTGAATTTTTGCTCTTCTAAATCTGTAATCAAAATGTGGGATAATCAACTAGAAGGCCAAAAAAGTTCATCTTCAACCTCACCCACAAACTTTCCAAGGCAAAGATTTCTGGCCTTCTAGTTGATTATCCCACATTTTGATTGTAGATTTAGGATAACGAAAATCTAATTTGAAGAAATAGAGTGCAAAACCTGAATTTCCAATGTTACACTTCATTTTAACACATATTTAACGCCAAAGCTAACAGAGGACCATTTTAGCTTAAAATTCAAAAGTCAAAGGACCACTTTAGGTGCAATTAAAAGTCAATGGACCAATTTAAGAAAAAAGTCATAATCGGAAGACCATTTTGAAAATTAACTCTTTGAGTACTTTACATGTAAGGAATTATGGATGCGGTTTGCCGAGCGTGGAAAAAGCTGCGTGTGTATCATTAACCAATTGCAAGCCAATATGCCATACATACCATTGAGCAAATTTCACTTTTAGTCCTCGACTATTGTGACATTGACATATTTAGTCCTATTCTTTTAATTTTGCCATATTACACCCATGACTTTGAGCAACTTCCACTTTTAGTCCTTGACTGTTATGTCATTGCAACATTTAGTCCTATTCTTTTAATTTTGCCATATTACACCCATGACTTTCATTTGATTTTCACCATTAATCTTCCTTTTGATATTTATGATATTTCTAATATGTTTGAAATATGAGTTGCGATATGTGTAAGGATTTTTTTTTCTTTCTTATTTGTCAATTCTAACGGTAAAATAATAGAATTTTTAACAGAAAATAATGGATGTAATATGGTAAAATGATAAGAATAGGACTAAATGTGGCAATGCCATAATAGTCGAGGACAAAAAGTGGAAGTTGCTCAAAGTCATGGATGTAATATTGTAAAGTTAAAAGAATAGGATTAAATGTGGCAATGCCACAATAGTCGGAGACTAAAACTAGAAGTTGTTCAAAGTCAGGGATGTAATATGACAAAATTAAAAGAATATGACTAAATGTGGTAATGCCACAATAGTCGAGGACTAAAAGTGAAATTTACTCCATACCATTTGTATAAAGCAAATTTTATTGGACCATGATTCATATGGTTCTGTTGACTATGCATCAAAACACATTTACATAAATAGTGAACTTTCTGCATATAAATAGTGAACCCGATGAATACAAACAATGAATTTAGATTTACTTAATATCGTATTTCTAAGTAGGGGAGGGAGGTTTGTCGAATAAATCCAGCTATATGCTCTATAAAGAAATAAGATATTCAGCAACAAATAGACAAAAATCCACAATGCAAAGTGGACTTGGTCCATGGTATAATTTTCCTTGGGCATATTGTTGTAAAATTCTTCTCTTTCTTATGGTTCTATATATAAACACTGCTTAATAGGTGAGCCATGGTCCAAAGAGTTGTGTGGACTATGCATAGGGTACATTATTTCTCTGCGTAGAGTACATTATTTCTCTGCGTAGGATACATTATTTTTACACGTAATATTCATTATTTGAATGTGTACAAAATAATATGAAAGTAGCTTGAAGATCCATTATTTATATGCATAATGTTCATTATTTGTGTGCATAGGGTTCATTATTTGAGAATGTACAAACCGATTGAAGTTCTAGGCTCATTTATGCTCTACATGAGCTTCATTTTGGTTGAAGCTTTTAAAGACTTGTCGACCCAACAAAATGGAAGATATTATAGGTTTGGGGTTTAGGGCCTTGTTGGAGTTCCAGGTTACCGAGTGTCCTCCTCACCTTGTGCACTGGCTGTTTTCCAATTTTGATGGCCAAACCAAGACGTTTAACTTGGGTGGGGGGAGATCGTTGTTGGTGGAGAAGTGTGATGTGGAGTTAGTTTTGGGTTTTCCTCGGGGTCGGGTGGATATGGTTAAGTGGGCCAAGCTTGAGATCAGTAACTTGTTGAGGTATTTGTTAGCACATACAGCCAATCAACACAAAACAGCAAGTCCAGAAGAGTCAGTTAGAATCTGTTAAGCTTTCTAATCTTGTAAATCTGTTCAGTTAGAGTTAGTTGTATAAGTCAGCTTTCTGATCTTGTAACTGCTTCTGGTAACTGCTTCCAGTAGCTAGCATATATAAGGTTTCAGACCTTTTGTAATAGATCATGTATTCCAAGCTTCAATACACACTTTCCTTTCTTCCCTTTCTCTGTAAACTCAACAGTATTGGAGGGGGTTATTTAAGAAGGTGAGGCACAGGGTGACTACGACTGAGATTTCCGTGAAGGTGGTGGATCTGGTAGACGGTGGTTTGTGGTTTAAGTGGCATTTTTCAATGTTGGTTGCGACTACACTAGTAACTTGTATGCGCAATGGCTATGCGTATCAGATGTATTTCAATTGTTTCGATGATGTGTCACGCATTCGGGAGTTAAATTGGTGTAAGCTTTGTGCTTTGTGGGACCTGCGGAGTTCGTGGTTGTGTTGTTTCTTTATTTGTTATCTTTAATTTCTTCCTTCTTATTTTGCATTATGTGAAGATTTTGTGGTGTGGCTTTAATTTTATTTGTTGTTTTTGGCTCTGCAGTTGTTCTATGTTGACCGTGTTTTGCATTTTGGGCGTTTAATCCCCCCACGGATGGTTCCTTCATTTCGCGGTTGGACTTTGGATTCACTTCGAGCGTGGGAGTTCTCTAGCTGAGATTTGTGGTGGTGGTTTCGGGCTTGGAGTCATTGAGCCCCCGATTTCTGATTCTGTTGGGAGAGATGGCGTAGTAGCTCAACCTCAACTATCTACTGAAAATGAGAATAGTCATTCGCCTCCCTGTGAATATGGTCTAAAGGTACACCTTAAAATATTATAAATTACCAGTTTGTGATGTGTTCTGTCTTTTATTAGTACGGCAGTGCAACCATTCTTTATAGTGTGTATGCGCTCTTTGTTTTTTGTGTGTGCACACTGGACTAATGTGTCTGCCTTTCTTCTTAGCTGTTTCCTTAGACGTTTGAAATTCTGCTTGCTGAGAAGACCACTTGCAAGGTCTATCCTTGAATTGTCGCACATGTTCAGGATGGCACGAGATCGATATGTGGACGGGGAGGTTTGTAAACAGATGTATGAGGCCATTCAACTCCTTATTGGTATTAAGTAGCCCCTAGGTAGTTCTTTGCCTGCTGGTTTTCATCCCCCTAAGCCGACTTTCACACAGGGGAAAGATATTTTTTGGAGTAATCCTTATCATTTGAGCGTCGTAGAAGACATTGAGCGTGCGATTCTTGAACAAAATGAGCTTAATGATGTTCCTTCTTTTAGTCTAGGATTAACTCAAGACTTTATGGATGTTGGTATTCGTGATGTGGTTGCGATATTGCGATAAGTGTAGGGATGTTGATCCTCACCGTGTTGACCATATGGATGTGGTCAGTACTCCCTTTACCTCTTCAATGTTTTAAATTATTTAAATTGTTGGGGTTGTTCTATTTTTGTTGGTTTTGGTATGCATATGTGGTGAGGTTTGTGTTTGAGTGTACGTGTGTTATATTTGTAAGGAGGTTGATAATGAGACTATTGAAGACAGTACGTGTTGCGGGTGTGGGCGAGCCATCCAATGTTAGCGGTTCTTGCAACGATGGGGACAAAGGTGCTGGCTCGACATCTAGGTTTGTGGCACTTGAAGGGGTGGTTTGTCCTCCTTCTGATTATCCTGAGTTCGCTACTCCTGTTCAGGTTTGTTATCAACCATGCTATTATTTAGTCTTAGATTTTGTTTATTTTCAAGTGTCTGCACAGGCTGACCTACTGTGTGTGCGCGTTTGGAATTGAACAATTTGTTGAATATGTGCGGTGGGGTTTGTGTTTATATGCGTGCTATGTGTTTTAAGGAGGTTATTCTTAGGATGTGTTGATCTACAAATGGATGTGCGCTTGTATGCTTGCTGGTTTGTAATTTATCTTGTCCTTCTTTGCCGTTCGGTCTCTCTACCTCCATGGTTCTCATTACCTGTCAATTACCACAACGTTATTACAAGAATTAATATTTGTTTCACTAGACCTCAAGTGATTCACTAAAATGTTAAGTTCCTACTTCAAAATAAACACAACACAGCACTTGAATGCTTTATATGCCTGTGTCGCGCACTAGGCATTTCATGCACACATGTGTGCACGTACATTCACGTGTGTGTGCATGCAAATTCAATCGTAAATCCTTCCAGTACAAAGCGGCTTACTACTTAGAACTACTTCTGTCAACCTAATCTAATCTGGTTTCATTCAATTCTGAGCATAGTACGGTCACCGTTGAATATCCACGTAAATTACACAAAGCTTGTGCATTAAACACATTACAACCAATTTGCCTCACGATCCGTTCTACAGTGGTGGTGATTTGATAGAGTTACTAACTTGCATTGAGTTTTTTGCCTCCATGTCGTATGCATTCGAATCCATGTCTTCTTGCTTGTGTGCGAATTCCGACTCTGGCAGGGCTAAGCACTGCAAAAAACATAGACTACTCCTACCATACTTACACTACCTTAGCTTAATTCTTGCCGAAATATGATTCCAAATATAATCCATTGTTTATGAGGGGTTGATTTACCATAATTACCCTTTGGCTCTAAGTCAGTTTCTTTAATTACTTGATTTGTCTACATCTCGTCCATCCATCTGCACACATCTAAGGGTCCAATTTTGTCCTCACTTTGTATTTTAAGGGTGTTTGAATGTGAATGCAACCCTGTTATAAGTTTGAATCTCACTAGCAACACTTGCTTTTAGCTTTTCTCTTTTATTTTACCTCTTTCATCCATTTACAAGACAAATTACATGCTTTTTTTAGTTTAGTTTTTATGAATAATTTAATTAACAAATTAAATGTTTTTTTTATTCTACTTTTTATGAGTCATTTAATTAATGTAGTATACAAGTTATATTATACTTCATTGTATTCGAATTAATTTAGAAAAACTTAAAGTTGATTTAACTGAAATAAATTAAAATTAAAAAGAATTTATGAATATTATGTCTTTTCCATTCAAATAATTTTATTCAATTGATTATGCTTCATA
The DNA here is from genome assembly GCA_003576665.1 of Ipomoea trifida. Taxonomy (NCBI): domain Eukaryota; kingdom Viridiplantae; phylum Streptophyta; class Magnoliopsida; order Solanales; family Convolvulaceae; genus Ipomoea; species Ipomoea trifida. Next base: position 12,113,446 of record CP025658.1, on the reverse strand, counting down.
TTTTGTCACAAATATTTTTATAGCATTTTAAAGTGTTTTAAAATTTCCTATTTTCACCCCACGCAAGTATATTTTTGACTCTGCCCATAACTATCATGTAGTCTATCAAAAATATTCTATTGTAATTTATAATGTATTTTCTATTATTTAAACCTTATTATGAGTGTTTAATATTTTGTCATCGACATTTCTAACGTCATTTAAATTTCACCGCTACTCAGATGATTTTCCGGGTCCGCCCCTTAATGAACCATTGCCTTGGTTAGACCCAACTATGCATGTTTACCTTGATCATCATCATCAAGAGGATGTTCTCATCATTCATTAATTTCCTTCCACCATATATGCTTGAAAATTTTTATTCTTTTTCTTCGGTGCATTGCAATTAGTAGACTTGTGCCCCATCTTACCACTATTGGAGCATTTCCCATGAAACTACTTCTTTATAACTCCTCATCCGGACCAACAGTTTCTAGATTCATCTCCTTTTGCTTGAGCTTCAAGTAGTTCATGAAGTCTTTCCATTACCGAGACAACAAGTGGATAATTGAAGCTACTTAGAAAGCTTCACTCATAATCATGTCCTAGTCACATATCTCATTGAAGATCATCTAGATTATCGATTCAACTTGACTAATCACAAGTTTGGAATTGACCATTTTGAAGTCAAAGAGTTAGCCAACAACAAATTTCATTGTGCTAGCATCCTATTTCTATACTTATGGTCCAAGGATTTTAACAACTCTTTGATTGTCTTCAACTGACTGTATACATCGTACACTAAATAATGTAACTTGTTCAACAATGCATGATTTTAATTGGCATAGAAAGTTTGAATGTTTCCATGCTTTAACCACACTAATGGTTTGCATAGCCATCTTATTTTCATTCACATCAACAGCTTTCTCGGTTAAGAACATTGCAAGATCGAGGGTAGTACAGTAGAATGACATCTTTTGTTAATTGGCACCTTTTAAAGTTTAACCCATTGAACTTCTCAAGCCTTTGAGTGGAACCACTTGGTATCATCAGAAACATTTGCACCTTAGCGGTTGACCCTTGAACGCCAACATTAAGGGAAACACCGATTTGTGATGCAATCCTACTAGATGCTTTGGTGAAATTCCTAATTTTCATTGAAAAAAATGAATAAAATGATAGAACATGAAGAACTAAAAGATGCGTTCATGATAAGGTAAAAGAAAAAGCAAAGCTTCAATTCATTATATTTTTGTGGTGGTAATAAGGTGTTTCGCTTGAAGGAGAAATGATGATTATTATATACTCCTTAATTATTCACTTAGCAAGCATAAATATTGAAGCCATGAGTTTTAGGATTAATTAGAAGTATTTTAGCTAAATTCTAAGACTAGCCTAACAAACAAAGAAATATAATTTAAAAAAAAATAGTCAATCTAGCCCAATTAGAAAAATACAAACAAATATTTCAAAATGTGTATACTCTTCAATTCTTTTCCTTGGGCTTCTCTTTTCAGTTGGGCTCATCTACGCTACACAAAGATATAAGAAATATAAGCTAGTCTAAAGCAATCGTTATACCCTGCACCACGGTGCACATAGCAATGTGCACCACGTACGTAAAACGACGTCGTTTCGGTGTTAGTAGACACCGACACGAATGACTCAGTGAATTCATTATCTATAATACACATAATCATTATTTATAATATACAGAACGTTTGCCTAGAATACATAGAATGTTTGCCCAAAATACACAGAATATTGACACAAAATACACAGATGTTAGTGGACGCGAATGGCTCCAGGGAATTCATTATCTATAATACACATAATCATTATATAGAATACACAAAATGTTTGCCTAGAATACACAGAATGTTTGCCCATAATACACAGAATATTGACGCAAAATACACAGAACTCATCCTCCTAACATTCGAATGCACAAACACATCACAACTTGTGTTAATAACATGAATACACATAATATTTACACAAAATACACAGAACTCATCCTCCTAAACATTCGAATGCACAAACACATCACAAGATGTGTTACTAACATGAAATCACAACATGTGTTACTAACATGAATACACATAACAGTTGCCTATAATACACAGAACGGTTGCCTAGAATACACAGAATGATTGCCTGGAATACACAGAATATTAACATAAATACAGAGACCGGCCAAAATGGGAAACGTGATTTCCAAAAAAAACGGACGATTAGTTTACAATGCTCAAAACGACGTCGTTTATGTACGTGGTGCACATTGCTATGTGCACCGTGGTGCACAGTATAATTTGCCAGTCTAAAGTCTCATTCTATCGGTTGTTATACCGAGGACCGTGGTCTAAAAACGGCGTCGTTTCTTTAAGTAAAGAAACGACATCCGTTAAATTTTAACAAATCTCACATTTATTGTGCGTTCATAACAAAATGAAACTACAATGTATCTAAAATGAATTGAAACTGGATAACTTGTCTCGCATATTGTGTTTATATTATCAAATGAAAATGTAATTGAATTGAAATGATACTTTAGTTACGTTGAAATGAAACTACAGTATCTATAAAATGAAACTAAATAACATGTCTCACATATTGAGTGTATATTGTCAAATAGAACTGCAGTTGAATTGAAACGATACTTTAGTTTTGCTGAAATGACACTACAGTATGTGTAAAAAACTGAATAACATGTCTCACATATTAAGTGTATATTGTCAAATAAAACTGTAGTTATATCAAAATGATACTTTAGTTTTGCTGTAATGAAACTACAGTTATATTAAATGAAGATGAATAGCAGTTTCACATATTTGAGTGTATATTGTCCAATGAAACCGTAGTTGAATTAGAATTATAATTTAGTGGTGTTATAATAAGACTACAATGTGTATAAAATAAAATTCAATAACATGTCTCACTGTAATAAGACTATTGTATGTATAATGTTCAATGAAACTATAGTTAGTTGAAACAAAATAAAACTTTAGTTGTACTGAAATGAAATTACAATGTATATAAAATGAAACTGAATATTTTATAGAGTTTATTACCGAAATGGTCCCTCAACTATTGCGAAATTACCAATTTGGTCATCGACAAATTTTCTTGCCCAATTAAGTCCTCAAACTTTTAAAAATTTAACCATTTTGGTCTTCCGTTTATTTTGGTGTTAAACAATTGTTAAATAGGGATCAAATTGGTAATTTTGCTATAGTCAAGGGACCATTTTGATAATTAATTTTTGACTGAAATGATCCCTTGACTATAATGAAATTACCAATTTGGTCCCGATTTAACGGATATCAAATGGTAAAATAAATAGAGGACCAAAATGATTAAAATTTTCAAAGTCTGAGGACTTAATTGGATAAGAAAAATTGTCGAGAACCAAATTAATAATTTTGCAATAGTCAAGGGACCATTTCAGTAATCAAATCATATTATATACAAACAGAACAATTACGCAGAACGGGTTCCGTTTCTTTTCAATAAAAGAAACGACACCGTTTTAGACCATGGTCCACAGTAAAATTTGTCCTAACTCTATGGTATTTTAAATATTTTGTGTTGGGCTTGAATATTGTTAAGCATAAGATTAGCATCACAGTGGGCCTGGATTTTATAGTCTTTGAACTTGGACTAGGCCATATCATTTTGTTAATCAACATCCACCGGAGCACCAATTTATGAGTTCACAACGTTCCCGAAAACATTATTTCCACCATTGCCATTGTTGTCGTTGTTTCCACCATGATTTCTAATATGAACTTTTGTGGAGGCCAGCTATTCTTTGTTACAGAGGTGATGTTGAACAAATATACATGGAGTTTATATGTCTGTTCATCTTTAATATTTTCATTAATTTTTTAATTAAAATTTTAATATATATATATATATATATATATATATATATATATATATATATATATATATATATATATATTACAAAATATAATATTTTTATGAAAATAAATATTTTCTATAACTATTATATTATAGTGTAAGTATATTACTACGTAATTATTTTAGTTGGAATTTGAAAATTGAAGTTTATATTGATTGATTGGTGTATACGTATTTGTGAATGTAAATGCGCTAGTTTATTGAGTGAATGCCATCACCACCACGGTTCGATCTTGTGACCACCCATTTAGAATGGTAACATAGGTGCCATCACACTACATAATAGTTGGCAATACACTAGTTTATTAACATTGAAAGTTAAAAATATTAATTTGAAAATGTCAAAAGTTTTAGTTGAACCCACCCGATCGATAAGGCCTGACAACCCGAGATTATAGGGTTAGGACAAACAAAGAAATTGATTTTCCCGAAACGATAAACTTGACAGTCTGATAGGTTAGCCAAAACTAAACGGGTTGACCAGATTGACATCACTATTTAATATTATGGAATTCAAACCTGAGATTTTAGCTCAGATACGAGATTGTGATATTATCTTGACCATTCAGGTGTTGGGAAGAAGTATATTTATGTATTTTGAAGTTATTAAAGATCAAGAAATGTATACCTTAACTGTGATAAAGGAATATATCTTGGAGCCATCGTAGCTATTTCCTTGGGAAAACTGGTGTACAATAATTTTATTTTATGGCTGGCTTTTGATTCTGATTCTATGTTTTGACATTAGGACAAGAAATTTGAATTGAACAAACTTGATTGTATTTTAGTCACATAATGCAACTTACTGTTCCATTATTTTGTTTGTTAATCATACACATATATATATGCAACGAACTGTTACTCTGTCGATTGTTCATATGTGTATGCTCCCTCTGCTGGCCCCAAGACAAGTCAAATCTCACATAGTTTCACCATTTTGGGCCTCACAAGTCACAAAACAACAGTAAGCTAAGCTCAGCATCACACAAAAAATGATTAATTATTATGATTTAATATTCTCACCTAATAAAACATATCTTCTAATCTATATTGATTACTCCTCATGTTATATTCACTCTTGATGTTGTGCACTACATAATTAATGTTCCATCTTTCACTTTTTAATTTGCTCCTAAAAGGTTGAATTCCTAACCCCAAGGACTCCCACGCCTCGACCCGACAAAGCATCTGAAAGGATGTAAATCATGGTAACTCAACTGGACACAGAGGTTAGACCTTTTATTACTGCGCATAAGGAGTCACCTCACTTTGAGAGGTTGGTAACTCAACTGGAGGCTAGACCTTCTTTGCTTACTGCGCACAAGGAGCCTCTCACTTTGAGAGGTTGTCCTCCACACTGTCGCTGGTGAGACTCGATCCATGGTCTTGCTCCCAAACTTCACCCCTGTGACTAGTTAAGCTGCCCATGGGGGCTTCCTACTTTCACTCTTGATATCATTACTCGGTTCACATTTAAATCGATTCAAATTAATAATCTAAACTAGATGCTGACGATATACTATAAGTTAATTTAGACGAATATAATTAGATGTTAGGGTGTGTTTGGTTGACAAGTTTTGCTATCTGGAATGGGTATCAAAGTCATTGTTATTGTTTGCTGGTTGACAAGTTTTTAGAACACTACTATGGGTTTTGATTACTTCTTAATTGCAAAACTCATTCCCTAATAAAATAAGGGTTTCATCTCCTCGTCCCCAACCCTTCCCCAACTATTAATAATCATTCTCTTTCTACCCTACTACCAAAAATGCAAAATATTTTCACCAAAACTCATTACCATTACCAAGTATTTGATACCCATTTCAATTCCTATTCTCATGTGCGAACCAAACACACCCTTAGTTTTCTCTTAAATTGATCCCTTTCCAATGAATTTCGGGAAGTGGAAAATAGATTAATAATAGGTTATATGAAATTTATATTATTCAACATCAACTTTTTTAAAACATTAATTATTTTATGAATTTTAATTTTCTTTTAATTATTTTTGAATATGAGAGAAAAGAAAACACAAAAAGCAATTCAAACTACTAGAATTTAGAAAAAGAAACACCAACTACATTTGCAAGGAACAACTGTCTAACACAATTAGGAGGGACATGGAAAACTGTTAGCCCATCAAAGTTGGATTTCAATTGTTAAAAATTCTAAGTATGTCTTATGTGAGATTTTATCACGCGATACATGTAATATCTACTAAATATAATAAGAGTTAATAAAGCTAGGCTTATAAAGACAACAAAAAATGTTGGTATAATTGTTTGTTTAAATGAATGGTTCATATTATTTTTGTTTTATTATTATTTTTGATCCCTTGAATATCCCTACATTATTTCAGTATAAACTTTAGTAACGGAATATTCCGTTAATTAACTATTTATTAGTATTAACTTACTCATTGATTTCCATAAGGAAGGTCTTAGATTCAAATCTCATTCCAATTAGGGTTGGCGTAATTGTTGAACATATACTATGAATATGTTAAAGTATATTAAACAATACAGTATAAAATTTAACATTAACTTTGATCAATTAATTAGCCAGACTATATACATTGCATTCAAAGTTGAGCATAAGAGATTACAAATAAGCAATTTTGAAAATCACTTTCTTGCATTATTATTATTAACAAATCTAAGTTACGTTTTTTTTTTTCCTTTTTTCATTTAATTAATATTTTTTGATTATTTAGAACAAGACTCAATATTTTAATTATACTTTTGCATTATTGGGAATGATTTAGGTCATTATGCTATTAATAATTTTTGTCTTTATTTCTATAATGGTAAAATTGTAATTTACTTTACAAATACTGTACTATTATTATTTTTTTATTTATCGAACAACATTGTTCTTACATCATTAAAGTTCCATATCTATTATATATGAGTAATGCTACATACCCTTCCTAATCTCCGTCTTGACATTACACTTTTCATTGGATGATTTAGTCTTTAATAATAAGTTAGTGGAGTCCCAATTCATAACATCTAAATGTTATAAGTCATCTTAGGATGGATTTCGAGGGAGGGATAGAATTTTTAGGGGAACTATATATATATATATATATATATATATATATATATATATATATATATATATATATATATATATAATCATGATCAAATGGCTGAAAAATGACAGGATCAACATTTCATGCATCTATTTCTTTAATGTAAGAAGACTAATTAGATTGGAAAGTGTAAGATGTTTTAGGAAATATCTTCATTTTTAAAAGTAAACTGTGTTATTTATTAGAACCTTCAAAAAATGGGGGGAAAAAAAAAATCAAAGATACAAAACAAATGAGCAATAAGTTACCATAACTTTCTTGAAATTTAGGTGTACACGATGTAAGAATTTCAATCCTGGATGAGTTGCCAAAATTTCTCTAAACACTGGTTTGAAGTCCACCTATAATCAATTTGATCAATTAAACATCATCTTCTGGCTCACAAATTTGTATCATTTATGTAGTGAAATCAATCCATCAAGAACACAAAATCGTCAATGAATCACCTTACTTTTGGGGTCCGCATATTTAATTCTTCCCCAACAATAAAATGGAGAATTTGATGAAGTAAATTAAAATTTCTTGATCTAAAAGACCCCATACCACCTAAAATGTTTAGAACAAATTCTCATATATATGAGAGCTAAAGAATTGCATAATAGAGAGAAACTTTTCATGATTTTATAATTTTATGATTTCATGAAGTTTTTGCTGCATAAACCTGGCTTTAATCCACATACAAATTGCCACGGAGAAATAGAGCCAATATTATGTTGAATAGGCACACTTACTCCATTGGAATCTTTGTCACTTCTGAACTCATTCTAGTTTGAAATTGATTCTTTGATACTGAAGTCACCAACTGCATCTAATTGGCACTTCATCAACCTTGTGGAGTATTGACGCAAACGTATGAGACAAGGGGGTGGCAACAAAGGAGTACTGCTTGCCGATTCCATCACGATAAGTGGTGGCTCATGTTTATTAACAATATAATTTCTGGTTCTATCCCCTCTGTTTTGTCAAAGACAAAAAGTTTAGTAGAATTGCAACTACATACAAATCAGATTTCAGGATTGATTCCTCCAGAGTTGGGGAATTTGTCAAGCCTTCAAGTATTTTTTTTTTTTTGTTGGGCGAATCAGATTGAAGGTAGTGTGCATAGTTGGCTCCCTTTAGTTTAGTCATCTCCCGAATATAATTAAAAGAGATACATTGATAATATGATTTTTCCCATTCTCTATCACTTCTTTCGGTATTTTTCAACATTCAATTTATGCAAGTAATGCATACCCATTCTTCTGATGCTATTCATGTTTGTAACTCATACAATAAAGCCAACACCTTTAAATCCAATATAATTATGAAACTAAAACAATAATCACCCAAAAATAGCAATAATAATGTTGACATATTTTAGATTCAAATATATATATATATATATATATATATACTAGTTTTATACGCGTATTGCGCGAATGAGTTAATGCCCAATGTTTATATTTAAATAAATATCTGAAAGTATATCAATGCAAGATTATATAGGAGAAGTTTATACATGGGTAATTGAATGCCGAATTTTTTTATTTAAATATCTAACTCAAAGTATATGAATCCAAGATAATATAGAAAATTCATTATAATTATTACTAAAATAAATGTTTGCAACATTGTAAAATAATAGTCTAAATATCTAGTCCAAATATGATAGTCTAAATAAATACTACTTTTAATTTGATTTTTTCTAAGTGTTCTTAATTCTCTTTTGAGTAACATTGTCATTGTCTTCATCTTTACTATTTGTTCTCTTCCTTTTTGTTGGTAGTGTGTTATTTGCAATTCGGTTATTGTTGGTAGCATAGATGAGAACGCCATGCAATGAGATTATGATATAGGAGCTATGAACTTTCCTTTAGGTGTTCTGCTTGGGGTTCATTTGGTAACCATTATTGTTGAATGAGTTATTGTGGATAAAGAAATCCATAGTTTAAGAAAAAAGATTAAATAAATTAATAAAAATTTGAAAATTTAAAATATTATGTATTCCGAAGATATTAAAAGGTAGTTTCTCGCTTCAATTTGCTGGGTAATGGGTTATTTGAGTACTTTCATTGTCAACAAATCCCCCAAGTAGTTAATATGATTGGTTTCAAACTATTGTTTTTTATTTTTTCATGGTATTAAAGAAATACATATATATCATTTTTTGGTGTAACTACTAATTTATTTAATTCAATAAGAGTAAAATAGAATGATTCTGCTTCAATTTGTTGGGTTATTATTTGAGTATTGTCTTTGTCATCCAATCCCCAAGTAGTTAATATAATTAGCTTCAAATTATTTTAAATTTTTTTTCATAGTATTAATAAAATACTTGGTAACTAAATATATAACATTATTTTGTACTATAACTTTGATATTTAATTACAAGATACTATAAAAATAAGATAATGGACAATGTAATGAATATTAATTGATAAGAGAAATAATTTCATTCGTTATATTGTCTTTATTTTCTCTCATGCAAAGATTCTTTACATTCAAATTTATCAATTTTTCCTCCAAAAAATTGATAAATTTGATTGTAAAGAATCTTTGCATGAGAGAAAATAAAGACAATATAACTAATGAAATTATTTCTCTTATTTAATTTAATTTTTTGATAATGAATAATTTTTTCAAATAAAGGTATTATTGTAGACACATAATTCTAAATTAAAGAAATACATATGTATCATTTTCTATTGTAGCTACTAATTTATTTAATTTAATAAGAGTAAAATAGAGTGAGAAACTTAATTATGTCAAATTTGATTGAGATGAGGTTCGAACCTTTCTTATAGAAATTAATGGGTAAGTTAAAAGTTAACGGAATGTGAACAGAGAAGAGAATATTTAATAGAAAACTTAACGATAATCATAAAAGTAAGGGTAAATTAGATAAATCTCTATTAATAATATTAATTTGAATTATCTTAACCATCTATTTGATTAAATAATTCATCTGAACCATCCATTTGATTAAATAATTTGAATGCCATTTTTTCTATCCATTTTAGGCCTAACTCTCTTTGGCTCTTATTAGTATATATATATATATATATATATATATATATATATATATATATATATATATATATATATATTTGCAAACTAGCACCAATAACCCAATTACACATGAGACACTACCAATAAAACATCTACTATACTAATAAGAGCCAAAAGAGAGTTAGGCCTAAAATGGGTAGAAAAAATGGCGGTAATCAAATGGATGGTTCAGATGAATTATTTAATCAAATAAATGGCTAAGATAATTCAGATTAATATTATTCATAGAGATTACCTAATTTAACCTTACTTTTATGATTTTCCGTTAAGTTTTCCGTTAAATATTATCTTCTCGGTTAATATTCCGTTAACTTTTAACTTACCCATTAATTTCTATAAGAAAGGTCTTAGGTTCGAACCTCATCTCAATCAAATTTGACATAATTAATAAGTTTTTCACTCTATTTTACTCTTATTAAATTAAATAAATTAGTAGCTACAACATAAAATGATACATATGTATTTCTTTGATTTAGAATTATGTGTCTACAGTATCTTTATTTGAAAAAAAATTAGTCATTATCAAAAAATTAAATTAAATAAGAGAAATAATTTCATTAGTTATATTGTCTTTATTTTCTCTCATGCAAAGATTCTTTACATTCAAATTTATCAATTGATATTCATTACATTGTCCATTATATATCTTATTTTTACAATATCTTGTAATTAAATATCAAAGTTGTAGTACAAAATAATGTTATATATTTATTTACCAAATATTTTATTAATACTATGAAAAAAAATTAAATAATTTGAAGCTAATTATATTAACTACTTGGGGATTGGTTGACAAAGAGAGTACTCAAATAGCCCAATAAATTGAAGCGGAATCACTCTATTTTACTCTTATTGAATTAAATAAAGTAGTAGTTACACCAAAAAATGATACATATGTATTTCTTTAATACCATGAAAGAAATAAAAAAGAGTAGTTTGAAACCAATCATATTAACTACTTGGCAGATTTGTTGACAATGAAAGTACTCAAATAACCCATTACCCAGCAAATCGAAGCAAGAAACTACCTTTTAATATCTTTGGAATACATAATATTTTAAATTTTCAAATTTTTATTAATTTATTTAATCTTTTTTTTTAAACTAGGGATTTCTTTATCCACAATAACTCATTCAACAATAATGGTTGAACCAAATGAACCCCAAGCAAAGCACCTAAAGGAAAGTCCATAGCTCCTATATCATAATCTCATTGCATGACGTTGTCATCTATGCTACCAACAATAACCGAATTGCAAATAACACATTACCAACAAAAAGGAAGAGAACAAATAGTAAAGATGAAGACAATGACAATGTTACTCAAAATAGAATTAAGAACAGTTTAAAAAAAATTCAAATTAAAAGTAGTATTTATTTAGACTATCATTTTTAGACCAAATATTTAGACTATCGATTTTACAAGGTTGCAAACATTTATTTTAGTAATAATTATAATGAATTTTCTATATTATCTTGGATTCATATACTTTGAGTTAGATGTTTAAATAAAAAAATTCGACATTCAATTACCCATGTATAAACTTCTCATATATAATCTTACATTGTTCAAAAAATATATATATATATATAATCTTACATTGATATACTTTTAAATATTATTTAAATGTAAACATTGGGCATTAACCCATTCGCGCAATGCGCGTATAAAACTAGTAAACAAATAAGCAACGAAAACGAAGACAATGACAAACCTATCAAAAAGCGAATTAACAAAACTTAGAGTAATTCCAACAAAAAGTAGTATCTAAGACCTAATACTATACCAAATACAATAAGTATTTAGATAATTATTTTTAGAAAAGTGCAAACATTAATTTTACTGCCAACTATAATGAACTTCCCCTAGAGAGGGACATGAGTCTGTTGGATGATCCAAGTTAGCACAAATTCCAAATGCTCTCACTTCTTGTGTTTTTCCCCATCCCTACAACCATTTTTTCGCACAAGAGAGGTTAGTGCATCTAATTTATTATCAATTGTAGAAATTCTTACCTCATTCACTCTCTCGGGATTCACATCTTGCCTGCAACCAAACCGTTAAGCATTGGCAGCCATGTTTGCAATCAAGATTATTGTTTCATTGGGTGTTTTGTTCACCAATACTCATCTACTCGCTACATCTATCATGTTCCGATCCATAGGTATAAGACCTTCATAGAAATATTGAATAAGCAATTGTTCAGTAATTTGATGATGTGGACAACTAGCACTCAATTACTTAAATTTCTCCCTATATTCATACCCTTACTCTCTAAGTTATTTTTCCTCAAAAAGTGTCCAGGTTCATGCATTGAATAAGGAGACCCTTGGCGTCTGAAATAGGTGTAATGGTTGAAAACTTAAAAGTGAGACTTAAATTAGTCATTTAAGATGCTCTGGCGTGACCACATGGTACAACCGGTTCAATTATGCTTCCATGTCTTCCATCTCTTCAAAGACAACTTTGAAATTTTCATAAATCACTCAACATCTCTCACTTTTCCTATTCTTTCCCCAACATTTCTTGATTCACAAAATAAGGCCAAATAATATAAATTAGTGCAATTTTAACCCTCAATTAAACTAAAATCATCATCCAAAAATGCACTAATTATATATCTATCATCTATCTTAGCTTACATGAAATAGACTCATATAAGTTTAGTTTATATTTAATGATTAGAAAAGCATAAAAAGAATAGGGTAAGATTAGTAAGTGTAATTAATTACTCTATCTATTTCATTTTACTTGTCTTGTTTACAATTTATTATATTAATCAAACTAACTTTATCTTATTTTCTTATCTTTTTAATATTTTAAAATTATTTTAAAATTTAATTTTTTGTATTTAATAGTATTTTAATGTAGTTTCTAAAGCCAAACACCTTGTGCTCAATTGGCATGTAGTGGCCACCCTCAGATGGGAGGTCATGAGTTCGAGTCTCAGTGGTGGAGATCTCTAAATTGACTCTTTGTGCTTCAAAAAGGTTGAGAAAAGTATAGATGAACAGATACTACAATGTAATAGGGTCATTTGTATTCAAAGAAAAAAATGTAGTTTCTAAATATTTAAATTTAATATATGTTAAAGAGCTTGTGGTCAAGGGGCATGAAATACTGACTTTATTTTCTAAATAGGAGGTTATATATGGGTTCGAGTTTTAGTGGGAGTAATATTGACTTGTTGAGCAATATTAAACAGTTTTTTTTTTTTTTTTTTTTTTTTTTTGAACTCGTAAGATTGTAAGAATAATCCATGGGGTGTTCCGCCCTCTCAAGATTTTATTTTGAAAAATGCTAAATGGACCCAATTTGGGTCCATTTAGCACCAAAACTTTTATTTTGCCTTCATTGTACTTAACTTTGAGCCATCACTACCAAGGCAAATTCCCAAGATTTTGTGTAGATACACGAGTTATTGTACAACTAGTAGTACTTGGCAAGGTACATACCCCCACCACAATCTTGTATAATATAGCCAGGCCAGCTGCAAGATTTGTACATGGCTTTTCCCTTTTGCCAAATGACAAAATCAAAGGATTTTATTATTATTATTATTACTAGTATTTTTGCCCATGCGTTGCACGGAATGAATTTGTTATAATATTTTAAGAATATTTGAATTGATATATAATTATATAAATTATAACATCGAATTATGTAGCGTAATTGATGAAATTGGTTGGATTGATTATGTCTTCTGATGTTTTCCTTGTTTGAATTAGAGCAAAAAATTGTCCAATTATCCGTGCTGTGCACAAATAGGTTTTTTTTTATTATATATTTAGATAATAAAAATAAAGATGAAATTATAAAAAAAAATTCTAATATTGAACGTGTACATTTATTTGATTATAAGGTTAGTGTAAAAGTATCACTCAATTAATTGAATAATATATGACTTGTTTGCCTATAATTATCTTTAAAAGATCGATATGGAATATGACTTATGTAATTATATTATTACTAAAATAAATATGGGAAAAATGAGAAATAATTTAATTATAATTATTATAAAAATAAATTCAATGACCAATGTTTAGCTTAATTACCATAATAATTATTACGTAATTATTATTAGTCAATTACACTAATATATGTGCAATTATACTTTTATACCTTTAAGTATATTCATTTTCACCATATTGCATTTAGTTTTTTCTTCCTCCTCCATATTTGAATGAATTAATTGTAATTATTATAAAAAATCCAACAACCCAAGTTTAATTGTAATTATACTAATATTTGTGTAATTATGAAATAATTAACATCATAATTGACCCATGTAATTAGTAGCCTTTTTTTTTTGAGTATCTGTTCATAGCTACTTTCTAAACCTACTAAGCACAAAAAGTCAACAGTTGCTTCCATTAAGGCTCAAACCCACTTCCATCATCCATATGGGAATGTAAACTGGAGCACCAGGTGCCACTAGACCACAAGGTCTTTAGCTAATTAGTAGCATAATTAACATAATAGTTATTAGATTTTATATAGTAACAGTTTGGGCGAAAAATTGTAAAAGTAAGATTTTATTTTTATTAGTAAGTATAGATATTGATAGATTTATAATTAAAATAATTACATTTAGAAAATAAAATATTAGAATTTTAATTTTGTATGATTAATTTAGTGCATAAGTATATGTATGTATTATTCCAAAAAAAAAAAGTATATGTATGTATTTAAAAAAAGAATTCTAAATATTTATGAACACATATTTTGTTAATTTTATAATATTATTTTTAATTATATTTCTTACTTTAGTAATTATAATTAAGGAAACTGCATGTACAAATTAAAAGAATATAATTATTAAATTTGTATGAATTAAAATACTCCGTAACTATATTGAGGATAAATTATTAAAACTATGAATCATTACCATTATTTTGAGTACAATTCATTCTTTAATATAATTTTAGTTATTTTATGATATTATGAGTATAAATCGTTACCATATTATGAATATAAATCATTACAACTATAAATCATTATATTTATTATAAGCTTAAATTAATAAAAATATTAATCTTTACTGTAATTTAAACATAAGATTGAAAATATTATACAATTAAATTCGAATCAAATAAAATTATTTCAATTTTAAAATTTTTTAATTGAAATACAAAACAAATCAATTTAAAGATATCTACAATATGAAGATATTAAATTAAATAGAACACTTCAATTCTATCTAATTAGAATAAATTTCACATATCAATTTCTTACTTGAAATTTTCATTTTATTTTATTAGAATATAAAATTACACATAAAATATGTTAGTAATATGCATATAGTCCAAATATATTGTATACATGTCATTTAGTATAGATACATGTAGAAGACCCATTACTATTATTTTATTCATCTAAGTAAATAAATAAATAAATACAAAATCCAATGAAATAAACCTAAAAATAATATATTTATAGCAGCTCATTACAACTGTCTTCGACAAAAAAAAAAAAAAAAAAAAAAAAAAAAAAAAAAAAAAAAAGATCATCTCAATCCTATAACCCTAACACCTCGTACAGTCGAATCAATCGTACCCTTATTGTCCAAGTAGTACTTTAGGTAATTATTTCATTGAGTAAAACGAAAGTATGGGCAATTATGGGTAGTTGTTTTTTAAGTATGTGGCTGAAAAAATGAAGAAATACAATGAAAAATGAGAAATTATGATAAGGTAAAAAAAAAATCTTGAAATGTATGATTTATATATTAGTCTCTAAATCAATTAGATACAAATTATATTAGAAAAATCATTAAAAATGGCTTAATAATTATAGTACATTAATGCTGAAAAAAATTATTCTTTAGTTATAATTATAATAATATTATACTTTAACGGGGCGTTTCTTTGGTTGGAGTGAAGGAATTATGTGGGAAAGGAATTGTAATTCTGTGTGAAAAGAATATTGTGAAAATAAAGTGGATTTTAAATTTCAGTGTTTGGTTTACAAGAATAAAATTACTGGGAATTTCAATTCCAATGTTTGGTATACATGGGAATTGAAAGTGAATAATTAGTGTAAAGTCCAAAATGTCCATTGTATCTTATATGACAAGTATCTCTTTGACCCATTTGCATATTCAAACACAAAATAATAATAATAATAATAATAATAATAATAATAATAATAATAATAATAATAATAATAATAATAATAATAATAATAATAATAATAACATATTAAATTCAAAATTTTGTTCTTCAAAATGTAGGAAAATATGCTATATACACATCAAATTTTAATACTTGAGAGTTTTGAGAAAACACATTTGATTAAGATTAGCCTAGAATGATTATTGCTAAGGAACAGTGTTCTCTGTTGACAATAGTCGAAGAATAATACACGTTATCATCTAGAAGGGAACGTCATTCATCAATTTTAGGTTAAGAAAAGGGAGAGGTAATTTTGATTTTTGATTCTCTTTTTTTTTTTCTTCCTAAAATTCATGGAATTGAAATCGCAGGGGGACATGGGATTCTAATTACATGAAAATGACCGAATTGCAATTCCGTGAAATTACAATTCCATCCAACCAAACTAAGAAATTTAGTTGCCTTTGAAATTAGGTTGGAATTAAGTAGGACTGGAATTCAAATTTCCTCCAACCAAACGCCCTCTAAGTATACATGTATATACAAGATTAGGATTCTATGTACATATATAATATTACGATAATAATTGCACGGAATAAAAATTAGGCAAATATATTAATAATTAATTATTAAGGTAAGTATTTGCAAAAAAAAAAGAAAAAAAAGAAAAGGAGGGGGAGGGGAAGGAAGAGGTAAGTATAATTTATTTTGTTTCAATAATAGTATGCCTTAAGTATAAACATATATATTGTTGGTCTCGATGGGTAGAGGAGTGAGTATAGAAGGAAGGGGGTGGGGGGGGGGGGTGTGGATTGAATAGACTCACTAGCTAGGTTTTGAAAATTTTTGCAAGTAGAAACCCTTAAGAGTTGAAACTTGACCAAAGATAAACGCAGCGAAATAAAACTAATGCATGAAAAACTAGTGTTTCCAATAAAGTTGTACAATCAGGGACAACCAAAATTAAAAGCATTACTGTAATAGAACATATCAACCTTAATTAATTGCGATAAATTCTAAGAAAAAGTATCAAATTAGTTCCATAAGTCTAACGAATTGAATAGTGCAATTAAGTCTCTTAACAAAAAAAAAATTAAAATTCTAATGAAGTCTCCTACTTGTATACATGAGATAATGAAATTAGACCCTAATATTACAAATTTAACAAGTTATCGTTGATGTGACACTCACTAGGCTAACATGTGATATCTTGATACTTACGTGAATTCCATATGTATGATTTTTATTTTATTTAATTTTTAATTTTTAAGAATTGAAATTAAAAGGAAACAACCATAATCCATCGACAATGCGATGATTATGTACATATATAGACAAGCTAATATTAATTATAAATCTATATATATCTATATATCTATATCTATATATATATATATATATATATATATATATATATATATATATATATATATATATATATATATATATATATATATATATATTAAAATAGAAGTGCTAGCTTTCCCGCTCATTTTAGTCTAAAAAATTTAAAATCGGTCAACATAATATTATATAATAATTCCTTATAAAAAATTCTAGCATTCCTTATCATTCCTTATTTATGTTTAAAGTTGAAAAAATATTCAAAATATGTTTCCATTCCTTATTATACATAGAAATTAATGAAATATTTTATTCAATTCCATTCCTATACGGAAAGTAATAATTATTAAACAAAATTATAGTTATTATACCATACAATTCAATTATGGTTCAAAATATTTTAATCTTGCATATTTTTAATATATATATATATATATATATATATATATATATATATATATATATATAGATTACTATATTATGTAAATGTACGTAATAAATTCCTTTCATGATAATATACCATGCAATTCAATTATGGTTCAAAATATTTTAATCTTGCGATTTTTTTTTAATTTTATATTCGTGAACAATCAAATTACTATATGATATATATTATAGTATTCCAAAAAATATTACTATATTATGTTAATGTACATAATTAAATTAATCTCATGATAATATTACAAAAAAATTTCAACAATCAAATTACTATATGATGTATATTATTGTATTCAAAAAAAATATTACTATATTATGTTAATGCACGTAATTAAATTTCTCTCATGATAATATACCATGCAATTCAATCGTGGTTTAAAATATTTTAATCTTGCGTATTTTTTATTTTATATTCGTAAACAATCAAATTACTATATGATGTATGTTATAGTATTCCAAAAAAATTACTATATCATGTTAATGTACGTAATTAAATTCCTCTCATGATAATATTTAAAAAAAATAAAAATTCCAACAATCAAATTACTATATGATGTATATTATAATATTAAAAAAATATTACTATATTCTGTTAATGTACATAATTAAATTCCTCTCATGATAATATTCAAAAAAAAATTCCAACAATCAAATTACTATATGATGTATATTATAGTATTCCAAAAAAATATTACTATATTATGTTAATGTACGTAATTAAATTCCTATCATGATAATATTAAAAAAATTCAACAATCAAATTACTATATGATGTATATTACAATATTCAAAGAAAATATTACTATATTATGTTAATGTACTTAATTAAATTCCTCTCATGATAATATTCAAAAAATAAAAATTCCAACAATCAAATTACTATATGATGTATATTATAGTATTCCAAAAAAATATTACTATATTATGTTAGTGTATGTAATTAAATGCTATTCAATTATACGGTTGCGTGTTTGTAGGTTATATATATATTTATATATTTATATATTTATTAATTTATTAATTTAAAAATTTGAGATCAGTCAACATAATATTACAATACTTAACAAAATTTTTTATATACATATATTAACAAAATAGTCCCACGGAAAGTAATAATTATTAAACAAAATTATAGTTATTATACCATGCAATTCAATTATGGTTCAAAATATTTTAATCTTGCGTATTTTAATATAATATAGTATATATATATATATATATATATATATATATATATATATATATATATATATATATATATACACATATATAAGTTTTGTTTTCCTGTCCATCTTAAAAAAAATACTTCTATTCTGAAATTTGAAATTACAATCACTTTTTACCTAATTAAATAATTAAAAAGATGCTATATATGTTAATTTAATTTATAGTGATGGTTACCTAAAATATTTATTATACCATAATCATGGTCTACTTTAAGGTACACTAAACTAATACTCGGTATATTCTTTTCAACTTAAGTTCAATTTTTTTATATACAAATAAAATTAATATATAAAAATATATTATTAAAAATTTCTAATTAAAAAATTTTAAATAACACCTATATACATATTTTTATTGTAATGTATTAAATTAACATACAATTATATTAAATCACTATATTATATTCATTTTCAATATAATATTGGTTCATTTTTAAAATGTTGTAGATTGATTTTTTAAAATACTATTGCAATATATAATTAAATTTAACATAGATTTACATAATAATAATAATAGTAATATATTAGAACAGGAGTGTTGTTTTCCGGTCCATCCTAAGAAAATACTTCTGTTTTTAAATTTAAAATTACAAACATTTTTTACCTAATTAAAAAATAACAAAAATGCTACATATGTTAATTTAATTTATAGTAATGATTACCTAAATATTTATTATAACATGAATTATGGTCTACTTTTAAGGTACACTAAACTAATACTTAGTATATTCTTTTTCAACTTAAGTTCAGTTTGTTTTTTTATATACAAATAAAATTAATATATAAAAAATATATCATTAAAAAGTTCTAATTAATATTTTTTAAATAACACCTATATTGATATTTTTATTTTAATGTATTAAATTAACATACAATTATATTAAATCAACCTAATTACGTACGACAATTGAAATAATTCTTTTTCAAACGTTTCATTTGCATAAAAGTAAATTTTGGTGCAAAATAAAACAAAAATAAATCTCATCGTTATTTGTAATTCTATTTTCCATCATTATATTGCTATAAATATAGATCTCTATCCTTTTTAAAGTCATAAATAATAATATGGTAATTTAATGGTAATAGAATCTATAAAAACGAAAATATATATTCTATTAAAAAAAATTCTAAATAAAAATAGATTCTAAATCAAAATATGAAAATATATACACATTTTTAATAGAATTGTGATTACGGGCATAATTATTCACGTTAATTACTACAATGGTTACTTATTAAAAAATTATTTTAAAATATGTCTAAAGTCATACTCTTAATTAAAAAATAAAAAATATTTAAAAATTTGTCTAAATATGTAATATATTTAGGGACTACATTAATCCATATAAATTTAAAAATTAAATTCTTTTAATTCGTAAATGTAATTTTCTTAGTTATAATTAATAAAATATAAAATATAAAATATAATTAAGAATAAAATTATAAAATTAACAAAATGTGTATTCATAAATATTTATATTTTTAAAAATGCATACATACATATACTTATGCATTATATTAATCATACAAAATTAAAATATTATTTTTAATTTTTAAATTTAATTATTTTAATCATAATAACAATATAAATTATAATTACAGAAATTATATTATAGAATTTGCATATGTACATATTAATAAATATGATTTATATATACACTATATTACACAATCATATAAGAAAGTGCATCTGATTAGAGTTTAAAATCACATATACAGAATTTAAAATTTACATTTTTTAATTTCTTAGTATAATTTTCTTAGTTATTATTCATATTGTTAGAATTATAATATATATGAAATTAAATTAGGAATAATTCAATTTAATTAGTTAAATTTTTCTCTATAAATTTATGTAAATATTTACATGAATAGAGATTATATTAATCATACGAAATTTTAATTTTTTATGATACGATAATAGATACTTGATCAAATATATAAAAATTCAACTATATTATTATATTGTACATTTTAATATATTTGTATGTTTTAAATTTTATTGTAAGTTCATAATAATAAAAAGAAATTCCGTGCACCGCACGGGTAAAACACTAGTATATATTAAAACAGAAGTGCTAGCTTTCCCGCTCATTTTAGTCCAAAAATTGTGAAATCGGTCAACATAATATTATATAATAATTCCTTATCAGATATTATAGCCTTCCTTATCATTCCTTATTTATGGCTAAAATTGACAAAATATTCAGAATATGATTCCATTCCTTATTATACACGGAAATTAATGTAATATTTTAATCAATTCTATTTCTGTATGAATATATTAATCTTCCATATTTTTAATATATATATATATATATATATATATATATATATATATATATATATATATATATATTGATAAGAACCAAGGATAGCATTTATAAGGGGTATTTATTAGATTAAAATCACATCGTTTTGGCATCCAATTACAACAATCACATGCATTCCAGCTCAAATGCGATCAGTTTCCTCTAACAGCATTTCTAGAAAGAGTTTTGAAGCATTTTACAGGTTGGAAAGGGATTTGAAGCTAAAATGGAGCAAAAAGATGAACAAGCCAACATGCAGTAACGCCCCACGCCGCCTCACACGCGTGTGGATGGGCGTGGAATCATTCCAGAGAGCCCCCACGCCACTCACACGCGTGTGAGCAAGCGTGGTCGGGCCAAGGGTTATTTTGGGAAACTTGTCCCTTTTCTTTGTCACCTATATAAATCCCTTTTGCCCAAAACCTAGGGAGGATTTTTTTGAGATCAGAAAAATTGATAGAATAGGATAGTTAGATCTAGAGGGTTTTCTCCCCTCTTGGGGGAAAATTCCTTTCATGAAGGAAGATTGGGATTCAAGATCAAGGTTGTAAGATCTCCTTTTTCAAGGGGTGGTAACCATTCTCTTTAATTTCTAATTCAATACTTGTTTCTTTGAATTCCCTTTCCCTTTTCTTGTTTCTTATTATGCTAGAGTATATTAGAAAGGAGATTGGTGGCCCCATGGTAGATCTATGTGGATGTTTAATATTATTTCTCTAATTTGTGAATTACTTGCTTGTTGGATGTTGAACTTGTGTGGATGATGTTCTTTAAGCTTTGTGCCTTTTGTGGCCACATTAGGTAGCAAACCCAAAGGAAGTGAGTGTGCGCGCGATAACGGCCACCCACGAGTCTCACTCACCCACATCTCCGCTCTTAGTTCGAAAGAACAAGATCCGAGAGGAGTGGTAGACTAAGTGTTCGATGAAATGCCCCAACCGAATGAGGATGTGGGAGTCCAAAGTGTGACGCCACTTGGTAGTGTGCCATGAACTCCCTAGTCTATTCCACAACTTGCATTCACAAAACCAACCAAAGATAAACCACATGGAAAAGCCTAAAGCCCCAATCTCCACTTTACTTTTCTTTACTATACACAACCTTTTATCAACCTTCCCCTCTTACCTATGATTCCAACTCCTAGCCATTCCCGTAACTCTTTTCTTTCAACCTCTTGTAACCCCTCGGTTTTTACGACAAAGTTAAGATTCGAGAATAGCGATATAAATTTTTTTTAAGCTATGACGTTTAAGAGAAAACTATTCGGTGCTTGAAATAATTTTTCTCTTAAGGATTAATTATCGATAAGCTGCGAACTACGTATCGGTTGCGAACCGAGGAAATTTTAAGGGCGTAGATTCAAATCGAATTTTCCAGAATTGGGATTATTAAGTATCATACGATTAAGCCTGAATTTTAATTAGTTCAAGAGAAATTCTAAATGGACTGTAAGGGATAAATTGTTACGGACTCTGAACCTGAATTTGGCGGATTATCGGAAAATTCCCAAAATTGGTGATTTGCGACGGGAATATTTTTACGATAATTTTGGTATTAGAATTTTCCCGAATTAAGTTATAATCCTCCGAACATTCATCTGATTTAAGCACAAACTGGCCAATTAAATTAATATCTTCATAAGGGATTCATGGGGTGATGACAAGTGGCAATCCAATCCTAGACTAAGATTTGGTCTTTAATGTAACATTAAAGAGGTATGGAGGCTTTGTACTTGATTGCTTGGTCTTCAAGAACAATATCAAACAAGATCATCTCATCTCTCTCCTATTCTCCATTTCATTTTCGTGTAACACACTAGGAAGAAGAAGAAAATTATTTTAGCTTAGTCTTCCATTGTGATCCAAGAACTCCTTAGGCATTTCTTCAACTCCAAGAGCTCTTCTATAGGTAAGAAATTCGGTTTTGTTCGGTTCAATCCCTCCTAAGACTTAAGCTTGAACTTAAGATTTATGGAAACATTATATTATGGTGTTTTATTAGGGTCTTTGGTGAAGGAACCCAAGGGAGGCACCATCAACTAAGTACGGTTTAAAGGTTTCTACAAAGGTAAGGAATCCCTTAAGTTGGCCCAATCACTTGAAAGTAGACAATTGCTAGGAAATTATATGATTAGGAGTTTTCACATGAAAATTATGTGCTATGTTATAGATCTAAAAGTTGGCTCAAAAATCCTTACTTTGATTTTTGATAAATTTGTTATGCATGTTCATAATTATTTTTAAGCATGTATAAGTTGTATTTATGCCTATATAGACTTATACTTGAGAAAATAGTGAAAGAAAATAAAGGTAGTCTCTGACAGTGACTTCCGAGATTTATTGGGAAAAATCGGTAAGGTATTTTGATCCTAAATTTTTTTGACATGTAGATCTATAAGTCTAGAACCCGCATATAAAATTTCATAATGATCGGAGTAGTATAAGTATGGTTTTCGAATCTATTTCCAAAACTGGTCCAGAGAGAAAAATATTTCGGACCAAGGGCAAAAAGGGAATTTTCTGTGTTTATTCGTGAACCTAGGTGACCAAAACTTTTTATGGACATCAAGTACTATAAGTTAGGATTCTACCATAAAAATTTCAAGCGAAAAAGAGTTCGGGAACTATTTTTACCGGCTCAATCTTTCGGACTGCGCCAGAAATTTTCTGGCAGATTTGGGGTGGACGCGGCCGTGGACGCGCGTCCAACGCGCGCCCCGTTGTGATTTACGCTACGTCGCCTCGGCCGAGAGGCTGGACGCCGCACGGACGCGCGCGTCCGCTGCGCGTCCGTGGGCGCCCAGTCTCGGCGCGAGATGCCGAACCCGCGGACGCGGTCCGGACGCCGCGTCCGCCGGGCGTCCGCAGGCGCGGACATTTGCGAGTCCGCGCGATGCGGACTCGTTTCGACTTGTTCTCGACCCGGTTTTTCCCCGATGCTTTTAGGCTTAAGTGTTGTGATATTTTGAGAGCCCACGGGCATCCGGGTGGGTGTTTTTGAAGCCAAAATATTATACTTAAATATTTTACGATTTTGGGAGATAATTGTGCTTTGGAAATTATTATGACTCCTATACTTGATTTTCTGTGACGTGACTAGTACTAACCTAAGCATGCGGGTTGGGAAAATATATTTGAGTGAGTTATTGGTGATGAAGTCGTGTGATGAGAATCAAAGGTGGGTGATGTGTTCCCCATGTATGAATCAAAGGTGGGTGATGTGTTCCCCACGTGTTACTTAAAGATGGGTGATGTGTTCCCCATGTATGAATCAAAGGTGGGTGATGTGTTCCCCACGTGTTACTTAAAGATGGTTGATGTGTTCCCCATGTATGAATCAAAGGTGGGTGATGTGTTCCCCACGTGTTACTTAAAGAGTGTGGTGATGTGTTCCCAGTTACCCATGTATGAATCAA
>CP025658.1:12072328-12083838 GCA_003576665.1 Ipomoea trifida | reverse complement strand
TTTGGGTATTGGAAAGATACCTAAGCGTGGCGGTAACACCCAGTTTTCTGCTGGTTAGACGCTTCCGCAATGTATTATATTTTAAGGATTTTGTAATAAATCCAAGTTGTGAAAATTGGGGTGTTACACCTCTTAGATGCCATCACACCCATTCGATTCCCATTCGCCATCCTTGAGAGACACGACACTCGGGGAGTCTTGACTCTTCGTTTTACCATCTTAACATACCCACTCACCCCATACAAACACAACCCTTGTCATATATATATATATATATATATATATATTAGTATATGATTTATTTGGTACTATAAGAACAATAACCCATTAAAAATATTACTATATTATTAAATTTCTCTCATGATAATATTAAAAGAAAGAATTATAACAATCAAATTACTATATGATGTATATTATTGTATTCAAAAAAATATTACTATATTATGTTAATGTATGTAATTAAATTCTTCTCATGATGATATTCAAAAAAAAATTCCAACAACCAAATTACTATATGATGCATATTATAGTACTAAAAAATATTACTATATTATGTTAATGTACGCAATTTGATTTCTCTCATGATAATATTAAAAAAAAAAATTCAACAATCAAATTACTATATGATGTATATTATAGTATTCAAAAAAATATTACTATATTATGTTAATGTACATAATTAAATTCCGTTCATGATAACTTTAAAAAAAAAATTCCAACATATTACTATACGACGCATATTATAGTATTAAAAAATATTACTATATTATGTTAATGTACGTAATTAAATTCATCTCATGATAATATTAAAAACAATAAAAATTCCAACAATCAAATTAGTATATGATGTATATTGTAGTATTAAAAAAATATTACTATATTATGTTAATGTACGTAATTAAATTCCTCTGATGATAATATTTACAAAAAAAAAATTTCAACAATCAAATTACTATATAATGTATATTATAGTATTCCAAAAAAAATAATACTATATTCGGTATATGTATATATATATATATAATTATTATTGATTGATGTATACATGTAATGACTTTATTTGGTAAGCTTTATATAATCTATACTATATATAAAAGTAAAATTCTTCTATTTCATTTTTCTGCACAAACTTTTGAGGTCAATTAATTAAATATTTTATTGGTCAAATAATTAATAAAACTTATTTGGTAAGAAAATGTAAAATAGAAATTAACTAATATCTATTAATTGGTAATATTATTTTTATATTCACGTATCAACACTATTAATAAAACTTATAAAATCCCTCCTTCAACTTTCCAGCACAACTAATATTATTAATTAATTGATAAAAAATTAATAAAGTTTAATTGGTAACAAAATTTTATTTACCAAATTTTGAGAATAATTAAACCATTATAATTGTGAGAATAATGGAAATTGTTTTGTGTAATTTTATAATAAAAAATAATTTATTATTATTTACACCAATAATAATAATTCAAATACTTATTTGTACTTATATATCTATATTACTATTAATGAAAATAAAATCATCCTTTGTGAAAATATAAAAAGATCCTAATAGAAAAGGAGACGAAAACTAGGCAAATTGGAAAAGTTAAAGGATATTTACTAATTGATTGAAAATTATTTAAAAACTTTTAAAAAATTAATTACACTTTCCTTTTAAAAATTTTAAATTATTTAAACTTTAAAAAAATTAATTAAACATGGGTTGTTAGATTTTTTATAATAATTAAAATTAATTTATTCGAATATAGAGGAGGAAGAAAAAATTAAATGCGATATGATGAAAATTAATAAATAAGATAAAAAAGTATAATTGCACATACATTAGTGTACTTGCCTAATAATTATTATGGTAATTAAGCTAAACATCGGTCGTTAAATTTATTTTTATAATAATTATAAATAGATTATTTCTCTTTTTTCCCATATTTATTTTAGTATTAATATAATTACATAAGTCATATTACATATTGATCTTTTTAAAATGTATTATAAAAAAATTTATCCGTACATCGCACGGGTAATTGGACAATTATTTATTCTAATTCAAGCAAGGAAAACATCAGAAAACTTAATCGATTCAACTAATTTCATCAATTGCGCTATATAATATTCGATGATATAATTTATATAATTGTATATCGATCCAAATATTTTTAAAATATTATAACAAATCCAGTCTGTGCAACGCACGGGCGAAAATACTAGTAATATATTAAAACTACACTTTGAGAATGGTTGTGGTAAAAGAAGAGTAAATTTTTAAAATTTAAATTCAAACCCAAATCATGTAGAGTGAATAAAAGTGAGTATATGTAAATTCAATAGTTATTGTTGTTGACCGCCTCGGTCCAAAAATAACGTCGTTTCGCGTAATTTTTTTTTTTTTCACGTGACTCACTGCAACATACATTTTTATAAGAGTTAATGCCCATTTTTGTTTCTCGATTATTAGGTAATGCGTAATTTAGTTCCTCGGCCATAAAAGTACCCAATTTAGTCATCTAACTTGTAAAATCATACCAAAATTTGGTCCTCCGTTACGATTGCTATCCATAATCCATCTACTACTACTTTAAAAGACAGGGGTTAGGTTCGAGTCCTCTCAATCGCCGAGGGCTCGCTACAGATCCCCTCCGTCCGGTCAAGCAACTCAAACAAGAACAACTCATATGAATCCGCTCTCGTCTCCTGTCTCTCTTCTCACTGGCAATACGCGATGCAGCCAAGCCATCGCTCTTCGATCGCTATATTCTTGCGATAGCGAAGGATCGGAGAGCGATACCGAAACCTAAAGTCTTATTGTTTTGTCCTCGAACAACGATCATTCATTACGGCCGGCCCGACCAAACACCTACTACTACTACTATGTCTCTCATCACCATATTACTTCCTACAATATTATTTTAAAAACTAAAATGTAAACTAATAAAGTCTGTCTATCTGTCCTTAAATGTGGTGTGCGTTAATGGACTAAGAAAACTAATGAAATCTTAATTTTTTTTTCCTTTTAGTTAAATAAACATTGATTAGACTGCGCTAATTATTATCCTCTTGAATGTAACTTTATAATTGTTATTTGCTGCCTAGAGTTGGCATAGCCATTACGGCATCATATGATGTATTCTAAGATTTCCCCCATTTTTAATTTGTTTAGTGTGGTCTTTGTTCTTGAAAAACGATTTTCACAAAACATCTTTAGTTTGATCTTGATCGATCCACTATCAAGATGTCCTCTCTCTCTATTTTTTTTTTGTGACGAGATAAATTCGCAATCATTATTTAATATGTGCACATGATAAATTTCACTCATATGTAATAACAATCAAATCACATAAGAAAGCCAAACGGCATTATTAGGACAATCACATGTGATGGGCTTAATTGAGAGAGTGCTGACAAAAATCGAATAATATAATGATCTTCAATTCTTCAAATAATGCTTCACTCACTTGACCACTCTTTAGTTTTCGGAGCATAATGACATCTTTTGATGATTCGATTTGCAGTGAAATTATTGTGCTCTTGGACGGACTTGGATTGTTTGAAAGAAATCTTGTGAAAATACGTAAGATCAACAGGCTTGTTTTGATTATGGGTGTGGAAACCGACTGAACTGACAAAGTTCAGTTAACATTTTTTTAACCGAATTTTTTCGGTTCGGTTAATGGTTAAAGGTTTTTTTAAAAATTCGGTTAATGGTATATACATGTGTGTGTGTGTGTGTGTGTAAATTAGTAAGATCTCTATAAATTTGTAATGTTGTTATGGTATTGTTTTTGTATATTTTCTTATGGATTTATTATTATTTACATTATTTTAATTGAATTTATTATTATATGTATTATTTTTAGGATTTAACACTTTATCTTTAAAAAGTAATTAACTGAAAAAAATTTCAATTCGGTTAATTCAGTAATACAAAGTTCTGTTCGGTTAACGGTTAAATTTTAAAAACTTCAGTTAAAACGGTTCGGTTAACCGATTGTACACCTCTAGTCTCGATATACAAAACAAAACTAAGAGACATTGTCTCAAAATCAAATATAATAATAAGAGTTAATTCCACAAGAGATGCGCTGTCTTTGTTGGCAATTCCAAATTTAGCCCTAGACTATCGTTTTTGCCATTTAACATCACTGACTATTATTTTTTGGACGTTTTTAGTCCTTCTCATAACTTTTCCTATTTTTAGTAAGCGCATTTTTGTCTCTTCATATTTTTCTTTTGTTATTTTTTCCCGTTTCAACTAGTTTAATTGGTTTAGGACTTTACTAAAAATCGGTTGAGAAATATGGTTACTAAAAATCAGAGGTTATCTAAAGTCCTAAACCAATTAAATTGGTTGAACCGGAAAAATTATAAAAATATAATATAAAAAGGCAAAAATGCCCTTACTAAAAATAGAAAAAGTCATGAGAAAGGACTAAAAGTGTCTAAAAAATAATAGTCTGGGATGTTAAATGGAAAAAACAATAGTTTGAGACTAAATTTGATATTACTACCAAAGACTAGGGGTATTCAATTCACCGAAATTTTTCGGTTAATCGACCGAACCGAAAAATTTCGGTTAACCATTAACTGAACCGAAAAATTCGGTTTGGTTAATGGTTACAGGAATGTTGAAACTTTGGTTAACGGTTAATTCGGTTCTAAAGGTCCGGTAACCGAATTAACCGAAAGATTAACAGAATATATATATAGATAATTAAATATAAATACTAAATACTAATTGGATTGAAGATTTGAAGTTATGGATGTTTGAATATTTGAAATTATGGATGATTTGTATTTTATTTTAATTGAATTTTTTAATTTAGGTGTTATTTTTAGAATTTTATATTTTAGGTTTAAAAAGTTCGGTGAAACGGTTAACCGACCAATTAACCGAAAATAATTTCGGTTCGATTAATTCGGTAACTCAAACTTCGGTTCAATTAATGAAAGTTGTATTTTTAGTAGTTTAATTAGTGGTTGTCGTCCTCTAGAAATGGCTAGGAGGGATTCGAGTAGCAAGTGATTAAACACGAGTTCATCAAGTGTTTGAAAGCTAACCAAAATGATATATTTGATTTCATGAGATCAAGACAAAACAAGTAATTGATTTAAGAAATAAACAATGATAAACAGGAGGATTTAAATCAAATAGCAATGCACAAATGCTTTTATAATGTTCTAAGGTTATAGGCTAAACAATGCTAAACAATGAAGTGAGGGGATCACGTTAATGCCAATGCCACTCTCGTGGACATTGGCTACCACCAAAATTCTAACCCCATTCTCATAGCAATTAGACTATGTGAGGTATTTAATTAAACACCTTGTGTGCATAATCTCTTCCAACTTCCCTTTCTTAAGGGCAAGTTAGAAATGTGGGAAGGATTGGCCATGGTGAATCCCTATTCTCATAGGTGAAACACCAATTCCATACATCTCTTGTCAATGTTGGATCCTAACCAAACAAGTGTCAAATAATTTCCTAATTCCACAATCACATTCATTATAAAAGCAATGAAAAACCTAGATTAAACAATTTAGTTCATATAAGCATTCATACATAGCAATTCAATCTAAATCCCTAAAGGATTTAACTACTCATAATGGAATTGATAATTAAAAGCAATTGGAATACTATGCAATGGATTTAAATACAAAAAGGAATTGATAATTGCAAGAAGAAGAATTAGAAAATCTTACTTGCTTGAATTTGTACAAAACAAATTTGAAATTGAAGTTTAATGTGCAATTACAATGAATAATTCTTCCTAAATCTTCTTCAAAAGTAATGGAATTACAATGGATTTATGTCCTAAAGTGTTTGTAGAGAGGGAAACTAAAAGAGGACTTAAAATTTTTGAAAGATAATCTAAAAATAAAGCCTATGGCTATTTATAGTTGGAGAAATCGCGCCCAAAAACTGTTGGGGATTGGGTGTAGAAAATGTCGTTGTATATACTACTTGCTGTAAACTGGCTTATAAAGAGATTAGAAAGGAAATACTGTGACGTGTACGAAACACTGCCTTAAAAGTGATTTGCCGGGAACCGGTCACTTTCGACTGGCTAACACAGGACTGCTACGAAATAATTCTCAATTATTTCGTACTCAAAGCACTCAGACCCAAAGAGAACTGAGAGAGGAGAGGAGGGGAGAAGATGTTCAAATTGAATGATTTGAATGCTCTTGGAAGGCATGTATTTATAGCTTCATAAATAACTACCTTCTCAATTCTAGCCACAAACTTGAGCACAAAAAGTGGAGGTAGAATAGTTGTAGATCACAAATTTGAAGAGCTTAATTAGGACTCCACAAATAATTATGTGGTTGGGAAAAAACCTCAACAAATATTCTACTCCTCAATAATTATTCTATTCTGATTGAATGGAAACCCAACAATCCCCCACACATTCGAGCAGGAATAGAATTGAAATCATTGTCTGAACAGAGGGCTGATTTCAGCGCCAGTGATTAAACTTGAACTGACACATGGTGACTTGAGTAACTTACTTCTCATGAGTGAACAGAATCTTGAACTCATTTAGAAGTATTTGTTTTGAACTCAGGTGCACACACCAGCCCCTGTTGTTTTGTGTTAAAGGTCACTATGACCCTCTTTTAATTTAGATTATCTCCTTTTAGGAGATATGTTTAGTTTCTTCGGATCTGTAAGACATTTCACAACTGCGTTTGACCACCACTGTGGTATCCATCATGAATTTCTTACATCAGAGACCCCAAGCCCCATCTCCTTTGACGTTTCAAGGATGACCTTTCTATTTAGTCCTTTTGTGAGAGGATCTGCAATGTTCCTCTCGGACTTCACATATTGTAACGTGATTACCCCATTCGTAATCATTTCGTTTGACTGTTTATGATGAAATCATAATACTCAAGTCTGTTGTGTCTATCTCAATATAGACATTTCAACTCTGTCACGTCTATAGATATTTAATATCTGTTAAGTCTATTTCAGTATAGATCGCCTTTAAAGGCTACAAAGTGGTTAACCAATCGGGTAGTTCACTATGAACATCATGCTTCTCATATGTTTTGACTCAATCGGGGTATCTAGATGCCCATGAGTGCTCTAGAAAGATAACTCATTATCTTTCAGAAAAGGTGGTTAACCTTTTCCACTTAAGTATGTGATTTCTTTAAGCCTATCTCAATATAGACTACCCAAGTTAGGGTGTGAAATCATTAAGAGCATTTTATGCTCACTCTCTCAATTATTAAGCGGTGAATTCATTTAGTCTGTCTCTATAGGACCACCCATCTCATAGGGTTATAAATTCATTAAGAGCTGTAGCTCAACCTCACCAGTACACATATCATTGGAATGACCAATTAGTGTACTACTTTGTGATTCTTTCCATGGCTTCGTTTGACCACACAAGCGGGATCCACCATGAATTCATCACCTCTTGGAATTTAAGTCATTCCATCAACAATTCAGCGACTAATCTCATAATTAGTCTTCACTATTAACATAAGTTGATCAACTTCATCAAACTTACGTACACTTTGATGAGTATTTTATTTACTCATAAATAATGCCCTAGATATTTTCACGTTTAACATTAAACTTCTCTTTTACCATTACTCTCAGAAGTTCGAAACTTATATATAAAGGAAATATAAAGAGCTGATTACCCCCACAATGCAGCGATTACAAGTATTCTTCTCAAAAGTACTTGATATTTTACTCAAATTGATCTTTGGTGCCCAACATTGGCTCCTGAGCAGATCGACTTATGCAATCTTTATAGCGACCCTGCACTTGGTTAATACACTCTCAACAGTGAATATTTTTCAACCAAATTAGTTACCTTAAACCACTAACTCATATATAGCATTGGTATAAAGCAGATTAGTACACATTTAAATTTATTCTTATAATACCCTTTTATTAATAAAAAAGAAGAATAAATCAACTTAGGCAATGCCTATTACAAAGCTTTGGTATCATGTAAAAGTCAATCTCATTTCAGGTGAGGGTCAAGTAGCGCTTCAACTAGCCTGCATGACCAAACCCTACTTCTTAAACACTCCCAGGTCGAGTGGTGAAACCTAAGTTTACTTAAAAACCACCTTCCTAGACAGAGTATTCAAGAATAATGACATTTCCATGCTGCCAAGCACCAGGTGAAAAGCTTTTGATATATGCTTATCATGTTTGACAAACATTCTCAGTGCACAATTCAAACATTTCAAAATATGTGACTGTATCTCATTAAACAGTTCATATCTCTTTGTGCAAGTCACTATTAACTGTGTCTATTAACATGCGACATTATCATTCAACACATTGAAATGAACACGTTGAAATGACTAACACTAATAGGCATTCATAATTCACCTAGTATTTAGTATTAATACTATCTCATTTTATGCCAGCTCTCAGAAGCTAGAGCAAATAAGAGTTATTAAAAGAAAATAACTACTATTTAAAGGAACACTATACTCATCTTGCACTTGTCAAGTTGATCTTTAGTTCATCTTTGTCCTCCACACCTTTTGCCTTTACGGTAATAGCATTGAAACGCTCGATGTCCTTGCTTACCGCACACGAAGCAGACTCCTTGAATTTTTATTTTTACTTATTTATTTATTTTTATTTTTCCCCATTAATAATAAATTTGTGTTTCTCAATTATCAAACACAAACAATTTTCAACCACAATTTCTTGACTTTTCAACAAAGTAATGAAATTGGCTTTTTAACGTACTAGTCATTAGCTCAGATGAGCTTCAAGGTAATTTGTCCATGCAATGTATGCATGTATATTGTCGATGCACATATATACAGTTTTTAATTTCAAATTACAAGGAACACCATATAAATTTTAAAGTTCAAATTCAAGCTCAAGAAATGCATGCTTCATCACTTTTGTACGTGGATGTGTAAAATCAAAAGAGATAAGCGATGAAAGTTTTGGGATGCATGCATGCACGGTTTATACCCATTAAAATTAACCCCACATATTAATTTTAAAGTATTATAATATTTACCTTAACGGAGAAGCATTAGGCACCTACTTCCTCCTGTCGTCTTAAGCAACTCACAGTAGCTTCAAATTGGCATAATCACTCCAGGCAGCAGTAGGAGCATTTAGATTCATCAGCAGCAAACGATAATCACCAAGCGCAGCTTCAGATTCAACCATCAACGAATTATGGCAGTGGCAGTGGCTTAATTTTCGATAGATCAGTGACAGATTTCGTGAGGTAGGCCGACATTTTCTAGTACAAATCACTTTTAACTGTTGGGGATTGGGTGTAGAAAATGTCGTTGTATATACTACTTGCTGTAAACTGGCTTATAAAGAGATTAGAAAGGAAATACTGTGACGTGTACGAAACACTGCCTTAAAAGTGATTTGCCGGGAACCGGTCACTTTCGACTGGCTAACACAGGACTGCTACGAAATAATTCTCAATTATTTCGTACTCAAAGCACTCAGACCCAAAGAGAACTGAGAGAGGAGAGGAGGGGAGAAGATGTTCAAATTGAATGATTTGAATATAATGCTCTTGGAAGGCATGTATTTATAGCTTCATAAATAACTACCTTCTCAATTCTAGCCACAAACTTGAGCACAAAAAGTGGAGGTAGAATAGTTGTAGATCACAAATTTGAAGAGCTTAATTAGGACTCCACAAATAATTATGTGGTTGGGAAAAAACCTCAACAAATATTCTACTCCTCAATAATTATTCTATTCTGATTGAATGGAAACCCAACAAAAACCGCCACCAATTTGCCTGGTCACGGTGACCACCACTGTGACCAAGCCACGACTTTGTAGATTTCAGTAGTCACTCTGCTGGTCACGGCGTGACCAGCAGAGTGACCACTGAAATCAGCAAAGTGGTCACGGTGGTCACTGTGGAGGTCACGACGTGACCTCCACCGTGACTCCCGTGACTACTTTCTGATCAGTGGTCGTCAAGCTAATGTGTCAAAGATGTCACTCTGTTGGTTACGGTGTGACCAGCAGCTTGACACCCTCCCGGTGGTACGGTTTGACTTAAATCCTTGTTCCGTTGCTCCATTGAACTTTGTTATGATTTTAGCCATTCAGTCTTGCACTATTTTGTCTTGAATTCATCCTGATTCGCCTTCATTTTACGCTTCATCATGCCTAGGTCCCGGTTTTCAATCATTGCGGCATAAACACCTGAAATATACTTCGTTATTGCACGAACACATAAAATTTACTTAAAAGTTAATACAATTAAAGCATACTTATATGTTAATTCAGGGCTTATCAGTTAACGGTTAAAGGTTTTAAAATTTCGGTTAATTCGGTTCGGTTAACCGATTGATTAACCGAATGCACACCCCCCTACCAAAGACAAGGGACCTCTAGTGGAATTAACTAATAATAATAATAATAATAATAATAATAATAATAATAATAATAATAATAATAATAATAATAATAATAATAATAATAATAATAATAATAATAATAATAATAATAATAATTAATACCCATTCTGGTCCCTTGATTATTAGATAAAAAGACGTTTTTGCCCCTCTCTATAACGGTGGATGGATGACAATTGTAACGGAGGACCAAATTGGGTATGATTTTACAATTTAGATGACTAAATTGGGTACTTTTATTGTCGAGAGACTAAATTACGCATTACCTAATAGTCAATGATTCAAAATGGGTATTAACTCCTTTTTATAACTTATAATGTACATTATTCTAACTCATAAAATATATTATTTTACCTAGAAGTTTCATTATTCTTACACATAATGTACATTATTTAACACATAAAGTACATTATTCTAACGCATAATGTACATTATTCTAACGCATAATGTACATTATTCTAACTCATAATGTACATTATTCTAACTCATAAAATTCAACGACGTCATTTTGGATCATGATCCATACAACTAATTTGCCATGTAAATTACCATCCTTAATCACTATAACTTTTAACCAAAAAGAGAAGGGAAAAACCATTTTATTTAATCTCAGATCTTTATTTTTTTAAACACAGGCCCCCTCTACCATAAATTATGACGTACACTCCACCTATAAGGTAGACCTTAGGTTAACACCCTTCCAAAGTGCAATGGAAATCATCAATCATTATTGCATGGACCATGGTCCACACATGCCAAAAATAAAAAGTACAATACTTTTGTATTGAAGGTACATTATTTTTGTACTGTAGGTACATTATTTTATGGTACATTATTTTTGTACTGAACGTACATTATTTGACGGACCTACAATACAAAAATAATGTATTTTCAGTATAAAAATAATGTACTTTTTATTTTTGGCCATACAACTGTGTGGATCATGATCCATGTAATAATTTGCTGGAAACCATCAACCTAGCAATTGTTATGCCGTGGACCCGGGTGCACCTTGCAAGGTGCACCCGGGTCCTTAAACGGCGTCGTTTAGACGCTGGGTGTAACGGTGCTGTTAGTGGCACCGTTACACCCAGCCAATCAAAAAT
>CP025658.1:12037326-12071773 GCA_003576665.1 Ipomoea trifida | reverse complement strand
TGTGAATCTATCACTATGTAACTGTGAATCTATAGTTGTATAAGTGTGAATCCACTAACAGCACCGTTACACCCACCCGGGTGCACCTTGCAAGGTGCACCCGGGTCCACGGCATAAATTGCCATCAACCTAGGCCATGGGCTTGCGGATCGCCCATGGACCCCGTCCAGGTAAGTTAATCTCAGCTCTTTAGTAAATATATTTAAATTATTTTCATACATAAACTTGATATTTTAAAAAATCCGACATAATTAGATTGATTATAATATTTTAAAAAGTATAAATAATTGAGAAAGATGGAATAGACTAATATATACTATTCTCATGATTATGTAACAGTTTGATCTTTCAACTCCAACTCAATTCTTTTGCTTTGCTGTCGTTCTATAGAAGCTACACCCTCCATGCATCTCAATGATTGACATACATGCATGATTCATTTTGCAGTCCCCTATCCACTGTACCCGAGACATTCTGGATTCAATATACACCTACGCCAGCTATAAATTTGACTTAGTCAATACATAAAGATATGCTTATTATCTCTCTTTTCTCATCCAATGGATATATTATTAGAGGTCTACGGTACTCTCAAATTCTACCGCATCAATTATGTTCTCAATATAGCAAGCATGGATATAACATTTCATTTTGTCGATCTAGAAAATGTTGTTTACATCTAAAATTTGGGAAAGGAGTACACGTAGTGTGAGACTGTCTCACGGATTGAGATCCGTGAGACAGGTCAACATTCTTTTCTTTGCGGGCTCTTTCCGCATTTCTTTGTGCAAAAGAACTTTGGGATGATATTTCCTACAAGATAAATAAATTCAACATAACAAAGGAAACATTTACCATTCTCAATCCGAAATCCATCATCATGTCATGCATTATTATACCAAATATCCTCATACTATGTAATGCACAAATATCATCACTTCCAACAATTTGTCATTAATTCAATCTTTCCAAAACAATGATCATATAGCAACCTTTCATATTCTAGAGGCAATTTCTACTTTAAAAGTCAACACAAAACTCAACTTCATCTTCTTCCTCAAGACTAAGTTGAGGTTGAAAATGGAGCGAACACAAAAGCTCAAATTTCGTCAAACAATAGGTTGGAATCAACAATGTAGAACCTAAGGAGCAATAAAGTTGTAAACTTTTCCACTTAAGCTCTCAATTTTATAAGGAAATCCAACAAAGTAAGAAAATGACCAAATCACATAGGGTTTATCATTCAAGTAAAAATAGGTTGCAAGCCATGGAATTTTCATCATATAATAGCAATGTAAGCTTCAAATAAGTCTTGGAAGTGACCTAATAACAAAAATTTTATAAAAGAACTCATAGCAATGTAGATTCATAGAGGCATGCTTAAAGGAAATGAGTTCTAGCATTTGAACAAAGAAAAGTAAGGGAAGAGATGTTTTGCCTCCATGATGACTTTAAAATGTGGAAGAAACTTGAAAACTTGTAAGAAAATAGCTTGGGGAAGAAGTATTTTTACCTTGAGAGAAGTTTTTGCTCGTGGGGGTGAAAAAATGGGGTAAGGGAAGGGTTTTAAACTACTTCACGCGAGATTCACGAGATTTTTCTAGTGTCCATCCACGCCACCTACACGCGTGGATGGTTACTGTTTTAAGTCCATGCCACCTTCACGCATGAAGTCAGGCGTGGATGGCTACTAAAAGGCCTACACGCCTCCTTCACGCGTGTTTGGGGCGTGGATGCGTTATTTGCATTTTACCTTGGTTATTTTAGCCTCTTTTGCTAGTGGTGATGGTTTGTTGATAGATTGTGGTTAATCTATGCCTTCCGAATGCATAATCTGCGTTTGCTAGCTTAAACGGGGCTATATAAAAACAAAATTAAAGCAATCAAAAGAAAACAAAGTAATAACATAAATAAAAATTTCTTAAAAATGAAAGATAACATTGGGATTGCCTCCCAAGTACGGCACGTTTTCCATCACTGGCTAGACGTGGTGTACTCTATCCTTCGAAACACACCGATTTCGCAACTTCACCAAGCGTCCCATGCACTTTGGCTTCAAGGTATGCCCGAATATGGGGAACATCCTTGAACTCATAAGCAAAGAAGGGGAAAACAAATCAATATTGCTAAATAAGCACGGCATACTACCCCAAGTTGTTTAAGGATAGCTTGCCCTTTCTCCCTCTCATTTTTATCTATTCCATCCCTAAGAAAGTTGTCATTAAAAGCATCCCAATGAACAAGCACATCCCTATATTTTTTTCTTAAAGTGTCTACGCTCGACTCACCCTTTATCGAATTACCAAACGTGATAATTTTTCCTCCTTGCTCAATCCTTTCTTCTCCAATCTTTATCAACTCCTCATCCTCCCAAGTAGAATTATCACACTCATAGAACTCATTTTCACAAGAATAAAATGACAAGTTATCCTCACTTCCCAAATCATTATCACAAAAATTCAAGGAATCACACTCCCAAGAGCAAAAAGAAGCCTTATCACACTTATCAAGATTATCATTATAAATTCTAAAGGAGTCATCCTCAAAAATATCATAGGTATCTTCAATAAGAGTTGGACTGAAGGTATTTTCAAGAATTGAAGTGTAAGAAAAGTCAAAAATATTACCTTGTGTGGGTTTTTCATCTTCCCTCACAATCTCAATGTGATCATCGTCTTCACTCTCAATTTCTCCCCCTTGTTGCGTTTCCAACTCAAGAGTTGAAACTTCTTGAAGCATCGGGGTGTCAAATTCTATCATTTCTTCTACACTCACCCCTTCGCAATCAATTCTTCTTTCAACCTCATCGACACTCTTTGGATTAGGTTCCGTCATTGGGAGATCATCTACGAATGGGTCATTAACCCATGGTGTCATTCTCTTCATGAATTCCTCTGTCATGGATAGCATCCTAGTCTCAATATCATCCAATGGAAGTCCTTCCTCCCTGAGGGTAACAAGATGTTTCTTCATTTCGCTTCTAATTTCATCCCTTAAGTTGATCATGTCCTCCTTAGCCATTTGTATAAACATTTCCAATTTTTCCTTCAAGATCTTTATCTCATCATTTGCCAGTGTGAGGTATTCACGAGGTGGTCTTTTATATGGCATAGGTTGGGTGAAATTTTGAATAGAAGGTGGTGTTTCGTAATAATAACTAGCATTTTGTTCTTCAAAATTTTGTGGTGGGGGTGAATAGTAATTATTTGGGTAGGAATGGGAATACAAATTCCGCTCATGATTATAGTTTGATGGAAGGTTATAACAAGGTGGAGGTTTAACGTTTATAGGAGTTATGTCCTTTAGTGCCGGTTCACAATTTGGATCAATCTCCTTCATAACTTGAACAAGTTGGTTGTTAATACTCTCCGCTATAAAACTCAATGATTCCTCTCCATCGTTGAATGTTGGCTTCTCCATTTTCTCAGGATGAAGCATAGAGGATGTAGCAAATGTGTATGGTTCATAGAAAGGGTAATACAAAGTATTTGGATAGGGTGAGTAGGGATACGGTGGTGGTGGATACATATAAGGATTTGGATAGTAATATGGGTGTTTTTCATAGGTTTCGGGTGGAATATTTCTTCTATATTGCCTTCCATGGTATGGGTAACCATGGGAATACATGTAAGCACTCATTGGTAAGCTTCAATTGATTGTTGATAGAAAATTTCCTGCGCAAAGCTTAGCCAACAATAAATCTTTTGCAACTAAAAGTAGTTGCAAGTGAGTAATAAAATATGCAAAACAAATCAAACCCACTTTCCCAAACGCGTAACTAAAAATAAGAAAAATAAAACAAGTAAAAGAAAGCAATTCAAAAACTCTTAAAATTCTACTTCCCAGATGTCAAAACATAACTCAAAAATCGTTTGCCTTCCCCGGCAACGACGCCATTTTGAAGGGTAGTTTGTTTGTGGTGAGGTAAATGTCGGGTATGGAATATGTTAAAATGAAGAGTCAAGACTCCCTGAGTGTCGGTCTTTCAAGGAAGGCAGGTTTGGAGTCGAGTTAATGTTGGCATTTAAGAGGTTGAAGGAAAAGAGTTACGTGAATGACTAAACTCAAAGGGCATTTATACAAGAGTTTAAGGGTTGAAACGGTGGGTTTAGGAAAAGGTAAATGGAAATCGGGGCTCGTGGCTAGCATAAGCGGTCTACTACCTAATGGTTTGGCAAGCAAATGATTCAGATTCAACTAGGGAGTTCATGGCACTTCACCAAGTGGCGTCACACTTGGACTCCCACATCCTCATTCGGTTGGGGCATTTCGTCGAACACCTTGTCTACCACTCCTTCGGGACCTCTTCCTTTCGGACTAAGGGCGGGGATGTGGATGAGTTGGACTCGTGAGAGGCCGCTATCGCGCACACACTCACTTTCACAGGGTTTGCTACCTAATGTGCCCACACTTAGGCACAAAGCATATCAAACATCAACCACACAAGTATTCAAATCCAAGAACATAAAGCTCACAATTTTAAAGCAATTTCTTCAACACTTCAACCACATAGCTAGTTTCGGGGCCACCAATCCCCTATCTAATCTAATCAAACATTAAAATAGGGAAACAAGAAAAAGCAATAGAAGATTCAAACGAAACAAAAACGAAATTGAAATAGATAGTGAAAAGAAGAGTTACCATCCATAGAGAATGGATTCTATTACATTTTTGGCTCAGATCTTCTACCCTTCTACCATTGTTACTTTAATCTAATCTAAGGAAATGAAGTTTTCCCCCAAGAGGGGAGAAAAACAAAGAGAAATTCATATCTAAAACTACCTCCTAGCTGCTAGGGTTTTTGAACTTTCTGGAAAAAGAGGTTTAATTAGGCAACATGGAGTCAAAAATCCCAAAATGGCCCCTGTGGCCTGATCACGCTACCTCCACGTGTGAATGGGGGTGTGGACAGCTATTGGAAATGGTCCACGCTACCCACACGCGTGTTGGCTGCGTGGACGGTGTCTACTCGGTGGCTTCTTTGCTTTCCGCTCTGTTTTGGCCTCGAATCATTTT
The DNA here is from genome assembly GCA_003576665.1 of Ipomoea trifida. Lineage (NCBI taxonomy): Eukaryota > Viridiplantae > Streptophyta > Magnoliopsida > Solanales > Convolvulaceae > Ipomoea > Ipomoea trifida. The sequence continues at coordinate 12,066,757 of CP025658.1, read as the reverse complement.
CCAATCTGCGGAATTAACTTCAAAACATTCTCTAAAGTTGAGTTAGAGTTTTTTTTATCACATATGAGTGTAAATGCACGAAATTGTTATAATTGGGTGACAAAACTTCTCTATTCTATCCTACTTTTGACCCTTAAATCAGACTATTCTTGGTGCTTATCAATCTACGTACATATATATACATATATATACATATAATACATACAACGCATATACATGTATATCTAGGTATATAAAAAATAAAATATAATTTGCTACTTATATATAATTATTTTGTATTGAAAATATGGTACTTTAAATAATAATTAAAGTACATACCAAGGTAGTATAAATGAGTAGTAGGTCCAAATGAATATGGCTCAAAGGTCAAATGAACATGGAAGAGAAAATAGGAACCAAATGAATATGGCTTAAAGGTCTAATGAATATAGAAGAAAGAATAGGAATGACATCGAGAGTTCAAATGGATTAATATCGGAAGAAGAAAATCTCGGGTATCACAATCAGTTACGGTGTTGTTCACTAGGGCTTAAGAAAAGGACCCTGTCCTATTATGATGGTATTGCTCTTGCATATGTATTTTTCTCTATACTTGTAATGTGATTTACAAATGGTACAAAAATTGGAAGTGTTATAATTTTGAAGGATTACAAGTTTGGTACAAAGGTGTTGGAAAATGATATTGGATGGATTTGAAAATGAGAAGAAAATAATACTTTGATATAAAATTATACGTTATGGTTGAAAACAATAATATGTTTGGATATTAAGTTTTTGGTGAGTACAAAAGAGCCTTTTGGCTAAGTATTTTGAAAACTATATATACATATATTTATAAAGGAAAAACATGAGAATTTTTGGAATGGTTGAGAATTGAATCGTATGACAAATATTTTTTAAAAAAATTGTTATTTGCACAAATCCTTTTTCACTAAATTGTTTTTCTACGAGGTGGAGTAATTTCTTACTTAGCGTTATGCTAACTTTGTGTTTGTTGTGTTCTTTTTAATTTATGTATTCAAAGGAGATGAATGAATTGATGAGAGCGCTGTTAAGATATAATAGATAAGACTTTGTAATAAGCCTTTTGGGATAATAGAATACTTGGACTTATGTTTAGACTATTAAATTATGTTTCTTGAACTATTTTAAATCACTACTTTTTGGTTTGGGAATTTTGTTTAAGTGGATTGGTTATTTAGCCTTACACTTGTCATGTAAGGACTAGTGTGGCGGTTTCACCCTCATGGTTTTTGAGGAGTTTGTATTTATTTTGTAAGTGGAAGGTGACTAGTTTCTAAATAAAGATAAATTCTATTTTGGAATTCTAATTGTTAGGAGTAAATTGTAATTAGATTTTGATGAGGCAAAATGTAATATAGGATAAAAACTTAGTCCCTTATTTATTTTATTTTTGTATGAGTCTTCTAAACAAGTTCAAGAAATTTTTTTTCAAGATGAAGAAGAAATTGGTACGTGAAAAGAGCCAAGAGGAAAATTAATTTGAAGCCTATCATCTCAAATTAATTTTGAAAAAAATTATTTTGAAGATTTTATTCTTGGAAGGAAGATATAAATTATGGGAACTACATTTTTTATTTGTGGGAATGAATCACGCCTCTCTCTAATTTAAAGGAAGAATTCATGTAATTCTTGCCAAAGAGAAAATCATGCAAATGAAGAAGAGGTCACGCTTTTAGAAGAAGTCACAATTTTGGAAGAGGAAGGAAAGTCACGCCATTTTGAGTAGATGAAGAAAATGTCACACTTTTAGAAGCTATGGATTATTCTGCAAGACTTGATTAAGAAAGGAGTATAAGAGAATATTGGAACAAAAAGATTAACAAGAATTCAAGTGGCACAAATGGAAGGAAAAGATTAGCAAGGTAATTATTGCTAAAGGTCCAAGGATTAAATCTTTTTATTAACATATTTTGGAAAGATGTTTAAGAGGGGTCACGCTTTGCCTTGATCTGAGGGAGGAGGTCACGCCTCTTTTAAATATGAGGAAGGAGGTCACGGTTTCTTATACAAAAGCCACTATTGAAGCACAAGAGATTAAAGATCAATTAAAGCAAAGGATTTAACAAAAATCCTAAGTGGTGAAATGTTAGAAGCAAGGAAAATAATATCAATACAACATGGTTCAAATCCCATTGATATCATAGTTTTTGAAAGCTCTCTTAAAAATCAAAAGGCTACGGTTTCTCCTAAAATCCTAAAAATCAAAACGCTTTGATCAATAGGCTACGGTTTCTTCAAAGGGGTCACACTTTGATCAAGAGGCTACGGTTTCAACGGGTCACACTTTGATCAAGAGGCTACGGTTTCAAGGTTCACGCTTTGATCAAGAGGCTACGGTTTCAAGGGGTCACACTTTGATCAAAATGCTACGGTTTTCAAGCCACACTTTCATATGATGTATTCAAGCCACACTTTCAACTACAATACAATTTCCAAGAAAAGACAACTTGCTAAATCAGGAAAATCTCACAATTCCAAAACAATATCTTGACATCGGAATGATGAATTCAAGTCACACTTTCAGCTACAATACAATTTCCAAGAAAAGACAACTTGCTAAATCAGGAAAATCTCACAAGTCAAAAACAAAGTTTCAGAAGCAAAAGTTTCAACACTTCAAATCTGACAAAGAATTCAAATTTTGAATTTGATATTTGTTACCTCCAACGGACAATTTCAAATCTTCATCTATAATAGAGATGAAGATCAAGAGAAGAAAGTACAAGAGAAACAAGCAATTCTTTTGAGCATACAAACGCTATACACGAGAGCAAGCTTTCTAAAACATTCTTATATATTCTTCATCTACTAGGAAGACTCATTATTCATTGATAATATCCTCAAGAGTCTTCACGTTCGAAAAAGAGAGAAAAATTCTTGTTTTGTAAACAAGTTATTTCCCTACTGAGTGTAGGTAGAGGATAGAGTAGTAAGAGAGTTGTGAAAACCCTAGGAGTGCAAGCTTGGTGCAGAAGCACTCGAAATTGAGTTAGTGTTGGCTTTGTGTTCAAGGCACTACGAAGTGCTGAGTTGGAGAACTAGCACTAGTGTATTCACTATTGTATCTTAGTGACTGGAGATAGTGAATTCCTCCTTGGAGTGAAAGGAGAAGAGTGGAGTAGAAGGATTACATCACCTTCGAACCACTATAAAATCGCCTCTCTCTCTCTTTACTTTATTTATTATTTTTACGCATACTTTATCTTACATGCAACACAATTAAGTTCACACACAACTCACGTATTTCTTTATAAATTTTGCATACCGTGAATGCCCAGTTAATTCTTCATTTTATTATAGCACTTTATATACAATTATTCCGATGTGCACTCTACTTTAGATTTATTCAAGTCTAATTTAATTAGAGTTATTTTGTTAAAGTGTTATAAATTTTAATTTGTTTGAAAAGTCTATTTACCCCCCCCCCCCCTCCTCTAGACTTTTCACCACCCAATCGGGACCAAAAATTGGTATCAGAGCACGTTGTCTATTTGAGTCAATCCTTGACTGCTAGACAGATCTTAACTTCAAAATGAAGAGAGATTTAGCTCAAAACTTATTATTCTCGCTTGACAAATTTGATAATTGGAAAATACGTATGCATGTACATTTGTCTGCATTACATGATGAAATGTGGGAAGTAATCTCAAATGGTCCAATAGAAATATTGAAGGCTAACACGGCATTTGTCCTATCACCATATGCTCCTCAGTACATACAAAAGCCTAAGCCGGAATGGACTTCTGACGACAGAATACGAAATAACTTGGACAACATTGCCAAGGATATTTTGTTTAAAGCCGTTGATGATACCATATTTCCAAAAATAAGGAAGTGTAAAAATGCCAAAGAAATATGGGAGGCACTCATCAAAATAAGTGAAGGAGACGAACAGGAAAAAGACAATAAGCTAACAATTGCCGTGAAGAAATTTGAAGACCTTAAAATGTTTTCAAATGAAAGTATAGTTGACATGGAGGCAAGGATGATCAAAATACTAGGAGAGATAAATGATTTGGGTAAAACCATTACTCAGAAAGAAATATCTCTCAAAGTATTACGTGGACTACCATCAAACTAGGATATGAAAGTGACAGCAATGAGAGATCATAAAGATCTCAGAACTCTCTCCACAGATAAGCTTTTTAGTGATCTAAAAGCTTACGAGTTCGAAATGAAGGCGAAAACATAAGATGAACGTGAAGAAAGAACCACAGCTCTTATAACTGAACAACCATCCTCTTTAAGGTCAATAGATGATATAAAGTTTATGACTGATGAACAGTTTTCTCTATTTGTTAGGAAATTCAAAAAGTTCATGAAAAGAACAACTTCAAAAGGCTAACCCAAGGAAATCAAGGAAGTTCCTCCAGAAAGCCAAGAAAAGGAATAGTCGAAGAAAACACAAATCTGAGCTACAACTGTAGAAGGCCAGGACACTTCATAGCCGAATGTCCTTATCCCAAAGTTAGTAAAAATCAAGGTAAAACCCCTATTGAGTCTTCACAGGAAAAGTTTGAATCAAAGGAAAGAAAACCCATAAAAGATAGAAGGAAATCACTCATCGGGAATGAACCAGTTGTACTAAATGAGTCAAAAGAATCATCATCTAATGATGAAAGTAAATCATCAGAAGAAGACACAACTCTGTGCTGCTTGGTGAGCAAGACATTAGAATTGGATTCAGATGAAGAATTCTTAATGGCTCACAAAATAGATGAAGAAGATGTTACTTCATCATTTAACTCTAGAGAATCCATCGTTAACCTAATGAGGGATTGTCAAGAGATTATGACCACTCAGTCTCAACTCAAAGAGCGCAATAATCTTCTAATTCTTGAAAAAGAAGAAATGACTAAAAAATTGCAAAATGCTCTACTTGAAGTGAGAAACTTGAAGGCTGAAGTAATTCGTCTTCAAGAAGAGTGCAAATCAATAGAGGTTAGAGAGCATAACCTGAGGGCAACTATAACTACGTTTACGAATTCATCCAAGATAATGGATAAAATGGTAAGCATGCAAAAACCCTCAGGAGATAAAGTCGGACTTGGCTACAATACTATATGTTCTAAAACCCCTGAAAACCTGACTAATTTTACTACTACTTTAATCAATAAAGTTCCAGAAGTAAAATTTGTTAAAAGTCAGGATAGCACAATCAGACGAGGAATTGGTTACCAAACTAATGCCACAAAAAGTACTGCAAAGGCAAAACATCATAATATTACTCCGCCAAAGCAGAAAACACTTAAAGTGCATAAGTTTGTTTCTCAACATGAGACCAATGAGTCTAGTGCACAAAGAACCCATAGGAAAAAGGGAAGTTTTTCTATGAATGGGGCTGGCAGACTTTATCCCACTGAGCAAGATTGGTTGTATGAAGCCAAACCACGGAACAAGGCTATATTTACCAACTTCCACAGGCTTAAACAACAATCTACTTCCCGGGTGCCAAACAACAAAATGAATTTTTAAAACCAGGCACCAAAACCATTTTCACATATTTATTATAACTATAAAGTTTTCAATGGTTACAAACCACCTACTCTTGGATTAATGGGATCTAGGTGGATTTGGCTACCAAAAATTACTAACAGTGAAGGATCCAAACAAGTGTGGGTACCTAAAATGAACTAATCTTTTTTGTAGGATACTTGGTACTTTGACAGTGGATGTTCACGGCATATGATCGGAGAAAAATCAAACCCAGTACAACTCAAGGAAGTCAAAGGACCAAAAGTCATTTTTGGTGGAAATGGAAATCATGGCATCACCAAAGGAGTAGGAACAATTATCAAGAATAGTTTGAAAATAGAAGATGTTTCCTACGTCGAAGGATTAAAATTCAACCTGCTGAGCACAAATCAATTTTGTGACAAAGGCTACCTCATAGAATTTTGTAAAGACAAATGTCAGGTCAAAGATAAGTCTACAAATGAAGTAGTACTTACAGGAACAAGAAAAAATAATATGTACATTGTAGACTGGAACACTGCCAAAAGCTCAGTATGCCTAGTTGCAAACAACTCAAACGTGACCAGTTGGGAATTACACAGGAAGCTCAACCACTTAAACTTCAAGACTATTAATCAACTTGCAAGGAAAAACCTTGTAGAAGGTTTACCGGACATAGTCTATAAAAAGGAACAAGTATGTGATGCATGTCAAAAAGGAAAGCAAATAAAATCATCATTCAAGTCAAAGACACATGAGTCAACCTCAAGACCACTAAGCCTACTTCACATGGATCTATTCGGTCCAGTTGATCTAGTAAGTGTAAGTGGTAAGAAATATACTCTTGATGTTGTAATTTGATTTTTCTAGGTACACTTAGACTACATTTCTCAAGAAGAAGAATGAAGTTGAGCAAGCATTGCCAAAGCTATTGAAGCAACTTCAAAATGAGAAAGAAATGCAAATATCAAAAATCCGAACTGATCGAGGAACCGAGTTCGTGAACAACATAATTCAATCATTCTACAATTCACAAGGAATCTCTCACCAATTGTCTGCCGCAAGAACACCTCAGCAAAATGGTGTAGCTGAGAGAAGAAATCGAACACTCAAAGAAGCTGCATGTGTGATGATTTCAGCAGCCAGACTCCCTAAACGTTATTGGGCGGAAGCTATTAACACTACTTCCTATACTCAAAATAAAAGCATGATCCACAACCAGTACAACAAGACACCATACGAACTTTGGAAAGGGAGAAAACCTAACATTAGTTATTTTCATTCTTTTGGTTGCAAATGCTTTATTCATGTTAATGGTAAAATGTATCTAAGAACTTTTGATGAGCGTGCAGATGAAGGAATCTTCTTAGGTTATTTGACTACTAGCAAAGCATTCAAAATTTTGAATAAAAGGACAATGGTAGTAGAAGGATCTATACATGTCGTATTTGATGAGAAAGACATTGCCAAAAATGTTACGCAAGTTATGAATGACGATAATGAAAGTCAAATTGATTTTTGTGATACTAATGAATTGTGTGGAGATGATATTTTGCAGGGATTACATGAGCTAGAAATTAATTCTCTAGAAAATCCCATCCACCACACATTAGAAAGAAATGAAGTTGGAGGTGAAATTAATGATGGAAATACACCTGAAGCTGGAAATGAGGTCGAAACTAATGAAAGAGTCGAAGATCTACCAACCACAAACACATAGCCAGCCAACACCATGAGAAGCTCGAACACCTTTGAGCCAGATATAAGATGGTTAAGGGATCACCCTCCAGAACAAGTCATTGGAAATGTGCGAGATGGCGTAAAGACAAGATCTGCAACAAGAGACGCCTTATTCACTTGTTTCATGTCACAAATTGAACCCAATGAGATAGACGAAGCCCTAAGCGATCCAAGTTGGATAGATGCTATGCAAGAAGAGCTCAATAAATTCAAAAGAAATGACATTTGGGAGCTTGTTCCGAGACCAAAGAGTCATAATGTTGTTGGTACAAAGTGGGTCTTTAGGAACAAAGCAAATGAAGACGGCGTGATTGTTAGGAATAAAGCAAGGCTATTAGCAAAGGGGTACTCACAAGAAGAATGAATCGATTTTTATCAGACCTTTGGCCCCGTTGCAAGACTTGAAGCAATTAGAATCTTCCTTGCTTACGCTGCATTCAAAAACTTCACAGTCTACCAAATGGACGTCAAAAGTGCATTCTTAAATGGATTACTCGAGGAAGAAGTTTATGTTGAACAACCCCCAGGTTTCGAGGTAAAAGGCGAAGGTGATAAAGTTTATAAACTAAAGAAGGCATTGTATGGGTTAAAACAAGCACCTAGAGCTTGGTACGACACCCTATCAATGTTCTTAATTAGTTGTGGCTTTACCAAAGGCCTATTTAATAAAACTTTATTTAGAATTCAAGGAGATCACATTTTATTAGTATAAATTTACGTTGATGATATTATATTTGGTAGTACTAATAATTCTTTGTGTGAAAAGTTCTCCAAGCTTATGCAGAACATATTTGAGATGAGCATGATGGGTGAATTAAATTATTTCTTGGGCTTACAAGTCAAACAATTGAAAGAAGGAATATTCATCAATCAAGCTAAGTACACTAAAGATCTAATCAAGAAATTTGGCATTGATGGTAAGTCTTCAGTAAAAATACCAATGAGTACAACATTGAGGCCAGACAAAGATGAAGATGGAAAGAATGTCGATCAAACAAAATATAGGGGAATGATTGGTTCACTCCTATATCTCACTGCAAGCAGGCCAGACATATCTTATGCCGTGGAAGTGTGTGCAAGATTTCAATCAAATCCAAAAGAGAGTCATCTCACTGATACAAAGAAAATCATAAGATACTTGAAGGGCACAATCAATGTTGGATTATGGTATCCTAAAGGTACTGACTTTACTCTAACTGGTTTTTCAAGTGCTGATTTTGCAGGATGCAAGATAGATAGAAAAAACACTTTCGGAACATGCCAGTTCTTAGGGGGAAGGCTTGTATCTTGGTTCAGCAAAAAGAAAAATTCAATAGCAACCAGTACCGCCGAGGCCGAATATATAGCTGCTGGGTGTTGTTGTGCACAAATCCTATGGATGAAGCAACAATTGAAAGATTATGGAATCAATTGCGCAAACATTAGTATTTTCTGTGACAATACTAGTGCTATTGCAATTACACAAAATCCAGTGCTTCACTCAAGAACAAAGCACATTGACATTCGACATCATTTTATTCGAGATCACGTTGAAAAGAAGGATTTAAAAATTGAATACATCCCTACTGAAAATCAAATTGCCGATATCCTTACAAACCCTCTGTGCGAAACAAGATTTGCAACTTTAAGGCACGAGATGGGCATGATTGAATTGAGCTAAGTATTTTAATCTTTATTCTATGATTGATTAATTGCTATATGATTTTAATGCATACTATGTGTTATAATTATTCCACAATCCTTGAACTACACAAAATTTGATAACACTACTTATGTGACAAATTTGTTCAATCTTTCTGTCTTGAAATTAATTATTGTGTGAATCTATGATTAAATTTTTCTTGTATATTTATATATATATCTTCGTATATGAGCATGTAACTTTGTTTTAAAAAAACAAAAAAAAAATCAATTTCTTTTAATTGCTATATGATTTTAATCTTTATTCTATGATTGATTAATTGCTATATGATTTTAATGCATACTATGTGTTATAATTATTTCACAATCCTTGAAATACACAAAATTTGATAACACTGCTTATGTGACAAATTTGTTCAATCTTTCTGTCTTGAAATTAATTATTGTGTGAATCTAGGATTAAATTTTGCTTGTATATTTATCTATATTTCTCTGTATATGAGCATGTAACTTTGTTTAAAAAAAAACAAAAAAAATTAATTTCTGAATGAGAATTTTATTTTCCAAATTTATTATAAGTTTCCTCAAGATTATGCAGGTTCTATTTTATCTAGGAGAGGCTATATTATCAGAAAATTCCCTAGACTTTCATATTAGGTTTGCATGGCATTTAATGTCCATGTCTTCCTAATGATGAAAAACCTCAAGAATGGCGTCACTCTCCCTATAATTTTCCGTATACCCCTCTTTTCTCAACAGTTAAAACCAAACCTTTGGATCAAATTTGAGAAAAACACACCCTCTCACACAAACAATCCTATCACTAGTATAAAACCTCTCACATTTAAACTTCTCTCTCCACTCACCCAGAAAACCCTCTTCAAAATAAAACTTTTCACCTTAGCGTAAAAATCATCACAAAATCTCAAACTTTATCCACTACTACACGGCAATGGCGACTCCGGAAGCTGAAGGCGATGAACCTGTTCTCATGCCCGACCTATCAGTTTTGGGGAAACAAGTTATCTCTGGTCTAGTTTTGAGTCTTCAAGATTTTCACAAAGTTGCAGAAGACAAACCCCTAGGAAATCAAATCATTCAAGCTTTGGAGAAAACTGGTCTTCTAAAGCTTTGCACTTACTCCTTCAGAGGTATTTTTGATGAAGATGCAGTTGAATTCTATTTAAACTCATATGTTAAAAATGGGTTTATATCATCAACTGTGAATGGGGTAGGGGTGAAAATTAGACCCAGTGATATTAAGGAAATTTTTGAACTGCCTGAATCTACTCTGGATATTGATCATGCCTTTAATCACCAAGATTTTTGGAATATAATTTGAGGAGTAGGCATGCCTGAGCAACCAAAGTTTTATGGTTTTAAAAGGGACCTAAAACTGGAATTTGAGATGCTGATTGATATTCTATAAAAGTGTGTGGACTGCAAGACTGGAGTTTAGATGAAATTAAGTCTAAGAAAATATCCCTTATAAATGTTATATGGCAAGGGATACAATTTAATTGGGCAGGATATATTTGGAAGAAATTGACTAAGTTTTGTACAAAGGCTTTATCATTGACAAAGAATAATAAATTCAAGCAGAAGATTGGTTATGGGTTTGTTATTTCTGAGATTTTGATAAGAAATGGAGTCAACATGAGAAAAGGAAAAAAAGTTGCCTGCTACAAGTATCTGTTTAGAAAACATAAAACCCTAAGGAAGAAGCAGATTGATTCTATAAGTAGGGCAACCCAGAGTTCTGATGCACCTGCAAAAGCTGGCCAAAGAAGGAAAAGAAAATCTAAGGTTCTTGAAGGTGGAGGCTCTAATGAAGCATCATATGTGGTTAGGAGCAATGCTAATGAGGAAGTTGTAACTTCAGCCATGCAAATCACTATAACTATGCCTCATGTACCTAATGATGAAGCTGCTCAACTGGACTCATCCTCACTGCCAATACAAGAAGAATTTCCTAGAAGTAACGTAGAAACTGTTCCTAATCCTATTCAAATTGAAGTGATTGATCATGAATTACTTGAAGAAAATAGGGAACAATTTTTGGATGAGGATCCGGTTCTTACAACTGAGTTGTTCAGAGTCAAACAATGGAGATTATGGAGGATAACCGAATATAAATCTCATATGTCACGTGCCGGTCTAGAGATGAAAAAAGAAGAATTGTTTGCTCTTTCTTGGTTAGGGACAAATGGCATTGCAGAAGCTCTATTATTGTCCACAATTGCTCAAGCCTATTCTAATAAGGTTCAAGCAAAGCTAGCAAGTTCTAAAGGAAAATTGCCAGTTATGGAGGACAATTTTCAGGCATTATCTTTTGTGGATTTCGAGGATATTGATCAAGCCAATTTTCATTAAGGGATCCAAAGATCATTACTAGATTTTCAACATCATCCTGGTGCAACCTCTAGTGCTCAACCTGAAAGTACACCAATGCAGGGGGAAGGTCAGATTAATAAAGGTGAACCTGTTGATGTGTGTGTAAATGATAAGCAGGTCACAATCCCTGAAAGTTCAAACATGGATGTTGTGGAACCTGTTGCCAGCCATATTGATGAAACAGCCAATGAAGAGATGCTAGAGAAACCTGTTATTATTTCGGGCCATTCTCATGCAATGGTTCAAATTGTTGAATCAATTGAAGGACTTGGACGAATTCCAGTCATAGTTGAGAGACTTGTAATAGAGACTGAGGAGATACTTGGAGGTTGTGAAATTAACAGGATTCCAACAGAAGTTGAAGTTAAGGAACTAGCTACAGTTTTAGCTACGGTTCCAGTTGAAGTTAAGGAACTAGCTACAGTTTTAGCTACGGTTCCAGTTGAGGTTGAGGAACTAGCTACGGATTTAGCTACAGTTCCAATTGAGGTTCAAGAACAAGCAAAATCTACCGTCTTTGCTATGTTTCAACTGAAGGCATGGTTCAAGTAGAGAAACAAGCCACAGTTTTAGCTACGATTGACAATCCACTAGAAGTAAATGTTGAGATCATTGAAAATCAAGATTCATTGATAGAAGCAGACATCCAAATTTCTGAAAACTTAATGGATGTTCAAGTTGAGTTTCCGCTCAAGACAATCTTGAAGAAGAACATGCTCCATCAACAAAAAGAAGAAAATTGGTGATCTCTGAAACATCTGAGACAAGTGAACCAGAAAATGATGATGATTTGAACATGGATGTACCAACCGAAGAGGATGGGCAAATGCAATTGGTTACTATTCCCATTCAACAGAAACAAGCAGAATTTGACAAACGAATTTTTGATCTGAAGAAAAGTCTAAGTTCAAGAAACAAGGAAGATGAAGATAATCGACTAAGCTCTCTATTTCTCAAAGTTGATGAATGTCAAGAAGAAATTAGCACAAAGTTTACGAAAGTGATTGAACTTAAAGGAGATATTAGAGATGCACATGAGAATATATTCAAACAATTGACAAGTTTGAATGATCAACAAAAAGATATAACCACAGTATTGAAATATTCTGTTGAGAAGAGTGAGAAAAAGTGGGATGAAAAAGCTTCTAAGTTGGAAAGCACTACATAAATATACAGTTGAGGAAAACAAGGTGCTACTCAATGTAATTCATCAGCAACAGAACCAGATTACTGATCTTCACAATGAGTTGTCATCTTTGAGAAGTGAAAATACTGCAACCTCTGCCAAAGTAGCCAACATTGAAGCCAAAGTTACCAAGATTGATGGCAATGTTGAGTTGTTGGTTGATTATGCCAAAAAGGGGGAAGAGAGCAGTCATTTGGCTCTAAGTCCCTCATTTGCTCCCATAGGAAGCTCAACGGGAAGAGGTAGAGGTAGAGAAAGAAGAAAATCCAGTGGTGGTAGTGGTTTTTCTCAATTTGTAGGTACCACAGATCCAAAATTTGGTGTTATTGACTACTTCAAAGAAGAGCAACCCAAATACACCTTGAATGATGCACCTCCGTTAATCAAGAAGCAGCCTAAGAAGGATCAAGTTGCCTAGGTACCAAATCAAAATAAGATACTTGAAAAAGGGTCTTGAAGTCCCAAGAAGGAAAATGATTTATCTGTCTGATAAAGAAAAATGCCAGGTTTGAAAGAAATTTCAAAGACTTGAGGGATCATAGCACTGCACTATGCTTGCTTACTTCCCAGGGGGTCACCCATCCCGTTACTGCCAGAAGTCAAGCACGCTTAACCGAGTTCTTTGGCTAACTGGTTGCCATATCCTTCCTAAAACCAATTGGTGATAAGTAGGTGGACTAATACCATTTAACCACATCCCTCCATGGTAAGCCACAGCGCCACGTCTCGAATCGAGCAGGGGCTGAACTCGGCCAACCTTGCCGACGCCCAACAATCCCCCTCCCAGCACCTGCATCAACCTTTGATCACCAAGCCCAGTTATGCGTTGCCATATCCTTCCTAAAACCAATTGGTGATAGGTAGGTGGACTAATACCATTTAACCACATCCCTCCATGATAAGCCACAGCGCCACGTCTCGAATCGAGCAGGGGCTGAATTCGGCCAACCTTGCCGACGCCCAACAATATCAACAGAAGGATTGAAGAAAAAGCAAATGGCAAAAAGAAAAGATGATTTTGGTAATGTAATTTGATTTTGAAACTACTTTTGTGATATACTTCCTATGACTATGGTTTATGCTTTAAACTATCCCTTATTATATATGTTTATTAAGTTTTTTGTTGAATTATTTTTAGATTTAGTTTGTATCAAATGCATGCCCGAGAATAATGATTTTAAAAAAAAGTAAGAAATTATGTTTAATCTCAGTTATGCGTTTAGGAAAATTTTCAATCTAAAAACAATTCTTGTAGGTCATATATTGGTGTTAAACTCATTAGAGGCTAGTCAAAATAAAATAAATATTCAAAGAATTTTTTTAAAAGAAAAAATTAAAAAAATTGACTAAACCAAATGACTGAGTATAGGTTTTGACATCATCAAAAAAGGAAATTGTTATGAATAAATTGTAATTAGATTTTGATGAGCCAAAATGTAATATAGGATAAAAATTTAGTCCCCTATTTATTTTATTTTTGTATGAGTCTTCTCAACAAGTTCAAGAAATTATTTTTCAAGATGAATAAGAAATTGGTATGTGAAAAGAGCCAAGAGGAAAATTAATTCGAAGCCTATGAAGATTTTATTCTTGGAAGGAAGATATAAATTATGGGAACTACATTTTTTATTTATGAGAGTGAATTACGCCTCTCTCTAATTTAAAGAAAGAATTCATGTAATTCTTGCCAAAGAGAAAATCATGCAAATGAAGAAGAGGTCACGCTTTTAGAAGAAGTCACAATTTTTGAAGAGGAAGGAAAGTCACGCCATTTTGAGTAGATGAAGAAAAGGTCACACTTTTAGAAGCTATGGATTATTCTACAAGACTTGATTAAGAAAGAAGTATAAGAGAATATTGGAACAAAAGGATTAATAAGAATTCAAGTGGTGCAAATGGAAGGAAAAGATTAGCAAGGTAATTATTGCTAAAGGTCCAAGGATTAAATCTTTTTATTAACATATTTTGGAAAGATGTTTAAGAGGGGTCACGCTTTGCCTTGATCTGAGGGAGGAGGTCACGCCTCTTTTAAATATGAGGAAGGAGGTCACGGTTTCTTATACAAAACCCACGGTTGAAGCACAAGAGATTAAAGATAAATTAAAGCAAAGGATTTAATAAAAATCCGAAGTGGTGAAATGTTAGAAGCAAGGAAAAATAATATCAATGTAACATGGTTTAAATCCCATTGATATCATACATTTTGAAAGCTCTCCTAAAAATCAAAAGGCTACGGTTTCTTCAAAGGGGTCACGCTTTGGTCAAGAGGCTACGGTTTCAAGGGGTCACGCTTTGATCAAGATGCTACGGTTTCAAGGGGTCACGCTTTGATCAAAAGGCTACGGTTTTCAAGCCACACTTTCATATGATGAATTTAAGCCACACTTTCAGCTACAATACAATATTTCCAAGAAAAGACAACTTGCTAAATCAGGAAAATCTCACAAGTCAAAAACAATATCCTGACATCTGAGAAAGTTTAAGAAGCAAAATTTTCAACACTGCAAATCTGACAAAGGATTCAAATTTTGAATTTGAAATTGTTACCTCCAACGGACAATTTCAAATCCTCATCTATAAATAGAGATTGAGATCAAGTGAAGAAAGTACAAGAGAAACAAGCAATTCTTTTGAGCATACAAACGTTATACACGAGAGCAAGCTTTCTAAAACGTTCTTATATATTCTTCATCTATTAGGAAGACTCATTATTCATTGATAATATCCTCAAGAGTTTTCACGTTGGAAAAAGAGAGAAAAATTCTTGTTTTGTAAACAAGTTATTTCCCTATTGAGTGTAGGTAGAGGATAGAGTAGTAGAAGAGTTATGAAAACCCTAGGAGTGCAAGCTTGGTGCAGAAGCACTCGAAGTTCAGTTAGTGCTGGCTTTGTGTTCAAGGCACTACGAAGTGCTGAGTTGGAGAACTAGCACTGGTGTATTCACTATTGTATCTTGGAACTGGAGATAGTGAATTCCTCCTTGGAGTGAAAGGAGAAGAGTGGAGTAGAAGGATTACATCACCTTCGAATCACTATAAAATCGCCTCTCTCTCTTTACTTTATTTATTATTTTTACGCATACTTTATCTTACATGCAACACAATTAAGTTCACACACAACTCACGTATTTCTTTATAATTTTTGCATACCGTGAATGCCCAGTTAATTCTTCATTTTATTATAGCACTTTACATACAATTATTTCGCTATGCATTCTACTTTAGATTTATTCAAGTCTAATTTAATTAGAGTTATTTTGTTAAAGTGTTATAAATTTTAATTTGTTTGAAAAGTCTATTCACCCCCCCCCCCCCCCTCTAGACTCTTCACCACCCAATTGGGACCAACACTAATTATGGAAAGTTTCTATATTTAGAAATTCTAATAATAGTAAGATTTGAGAATGAAAAATGGGGGTGTTACAAGTAAGTCGTCTGAACCTATGAGCTGTGAGGAGATTAAGAAATTAATCATGAAGTAAGGACATCGTATGATCAATTCAGTACACCTTGCAAGTGATAACTGGTATAAGGACCTATGGGGGGAATTTTGGTAGTAAGAATGGAACAAGAAGTAATTGAGCTTGTGAGTAGAAGATTGAATTGTCAGAAAATTAAGACTAACAGGAGTGGACCTAAGGACTAGCTCAACCATTAGATTTTCCTAAGTGGAGCAGGAGTATGTTGTGACACCCCAACCTCACATAGGCTGAGATAGCTAAAACTCAACATAAAAGCTGCCAATCTCAACCAACAAACCAAACATAGCGGAAGCAATTTAAACTTAAGGGCGTCATGCCACACCTAGGTATTAACAAAGCCTAGATGCACAGGCTAAACAAGAAACAGACCAACTATCATATCATAAAATCCGAAGGATAATCCTCAACATAATCCATAAAAATCCAAAACAAAGTACTCAAAATACCGAACAAGAGTATCAAAAGATCTCAAAGGCTCGCAGGCCATCCAAACAGAGTCTAATCATAACTAACTAAGGCTAATGTCCTCATAAGGAAAGGCTCTAGCGCGCTCACGATGCACTACTCCATACCTGGAAAACACGCAAAGAACCATTAGCAAAAGAATGCTAAGCAACCACCATTCACACCCGCAAGGAGATATAGATATACATAAGCTTAGAAATAGGTTTACACACCCATATAGAATATAAACACCAACGAACTGTACAACAGTGCAAATCGATACTCAACAAAGATAAACTGAACGAATCATAAACCAAGACTCAATCCAATAAATCCAATAACCATTAACGAAAGCATAAGGCATAACGAATCATAACCAAGGAATCAACTGAACACAACCATAAAGGAAACATCCCAACTCAAGAGAATAGCAAGTTATCAACAGAACAATCCAAGGAACTCATAAGAACCAACAGAGACACATCCCAACACCAACCTCCCAACCAAGTCACACCATAGGTTAGAAGTCAATAGTCACGAGTCAGACGGGGTGATTAGTCCCACTCACAGGGACCGAAGTCCAATAGTAACCCATAGTAACCACAGGGGTAATCAACCCAAAGCACAGGGGTAGCGAACCCAAAGCACAATAGTAACCAATAGTAACCAATAGTAACCAATAGTCCACCATCGTAACACCATAGTCCACAACCAATAGTAACCAATAGTAACCAATAGTAACACCATAGAGCACAACAGTCCACCATAGTAGCACAATGGTCCATCACCACAACCATACTCCAACACCAACTCATCCAACCAAGACGTGGGTTCATCTCAAATATGAACACCAACCAACTCCCAGATCATAACTCAAAAGATCAAAACCAAGGACATCAAGAATGGAAACCAAAAGCATGAATCAATACTCCAAACTAAGGCATCAATTGCCCAATGAAAGACATGAATAAATACTCCAAATACATGGTGAAACACTCAATAAAACAAACCAACAATACTCTGAAACAAGGAACCAACAACAGACAACAACAACAGAAAACAGCTCTCTGGAAACCAAATACCCAGAAGCCTAGCGGAACACTCCAACGGAGCTCACCCTTCCGCCGCCCTCCTCCGCAAGGAGGAGACGGACACCCTCGACGGGCCAGCCACCTCCGCCCTTGCACACCGCTGCCACCTTGCGGATCACGTCGACGGATCACATTATTACGTCTCAGGTCTCCGCAAGGCCAAATCCCACTCCCAGATTCCAGAATCAACAACAGACATGAACAAATTCCCATTTCCAGAACACAATCAGACCAAAGACACTCACATTTCATCCAATTTAGAGTCCAAAAATAAGGAAATCCATAACATCATGATCATACAACACAAGACAAAGATCAAGATGCAAATCCAACAAATAGATCAAGAAAGATAGGCTAATCACAAGAATTTCCAGGATTTCCAGATCACCAAAATCAATATATATAGAATAGGGAATGAAATAATTTTGATGGACATGGATGGTTACCTCAAAGAGCTTTTCCCTACTCCAATATGCCTTTAGCTAGCTCAAGAAGCCCCACCTTCACCTTGATCATCTTTTTCCAAAGAATCCCCAAAAGAACACTTATAAGATTATGCTAAAAGACTATCTAAAACATAAAATGCAAGATGAATCCTAGAAGAGATGCACTTACCCAAACCCAACAAAGCTTAAAAGAACAATCTTGGCTTGAAATCTTGTAGGGAAGATGAAGATGAATTTTAGGAGATTTAGGGATGAAAATGGCGCAAGAGTGAAGGAGTAGGAGGAAGAAATGAGTGAAAGTCTTTAGGGCATTTGATCTTCAAATTATATACTATAGATAGATACAATATTTAGGGTGTAAGACATTTAAATGATGTGGGCTTAAGTAATCTTATAGAATAATGTATGTAGGAATAAATATAATCAAGACTAGTAAGTTGGGCTCATTAAATTCACCCCTTACAATTTAATTACAAGAATTAGCCCATAGCAATGTCTTAGGATCAATATATGTCTATATATAATATATAATCAAGAGTGTGGGCTTGTAGGAATATTTAGTACCAAATATTGCAAGGATCCAAATTAAATAAAATCCCTTACAAGAATAAGTTCAATTAATTGGGCTCTTGATTAGAATAATCAAATTAAGCTCAAGGAATGAAATATATATATGTATATATATTTAATAGGAAGAATTAGCCCAATTGAAATTAATTAATTTGCCCGAAGAATTAATTAAATTGCCCAAGGAATTAGTTAACGAACGAAAGGCTTGAGAAGGAATTTACGGGGCGTTACATATGTATCAATGGATTTTCGGAGAAGACTTGCTCTTAACTAAGACAAGAGAGAACAAAGTTGGATTGTAGTTGATTGGTTTATGAAAACCGCAAGATTTTTAATCATGAACAAGATTTGGACTATTATGCAATTAGCAAAGGTACAAGAGGAACATGTAGCGAAATACCATGGAGCGCTTCAAGATCACAAGAGGAACACTAAGATTATTTGATCGAATCTTCTTACAATGATGTTTGCTAGTCGAGTATGCAAAGAATTCCTTATGAGGTTCTGTATGATAAAAAGAGCAGGAATTCACGATGCTAAAAATGGTATAAGTGATACATTGGTGTTAAGGACTTGATGTTTTAAGGTACAACAAGAAAGTAAATTTGGATCATAAGTTCATTGAAATCATATGATGACAAGAATAGATAACGATCGAATCTCAATAAGAAAAGGAAGTATTGCCAAATGTTTCACCTATTAAAGGAATGACGAGGATTAGCAAGCAAGACAAGTTAAACCCGAGGTTTCTTGGAGCATAAAAGCTCTTGGAAAGGGATTAAAGAATAGACTCGTGGATTGTACTTAAGAATTGAAGAAGAAAGTCATCAATTGGTCGGTGTGTTGTGATCAAATCGTCAAGCTAAAGATACCACTTGAAGTCGAGAGCCCTTGTTTTCTCTTGAAGCTGAATCCCACTCCCTTCCTTAAAGAACCAAATACCCTTTTGTTGTGAAATCCTTTTTTTCTTTCAAACCTCGTTTCCGTACAAGGATTTTCCAGAGATTGAATCTTGAGGTGAAGGACCAAGGTCAAGTTGATGCCAAGATTAGACTATATAGCATGGAGATTATGCCATCTAGGTTTGGTGAGATCAAGAGGGGACAATCTGAAAGGTAGAATTAAACAATATGAGAATAAGTTTGGTTGATGGCAACATGAGACCTTTGGGGTTACGTTACAAGGGACAATGGTGTGTACCTGGGTCATGTGAGCAAGTCAAGAAGCCAATCTTGGAAGAAGGAAATAACGCTCCATACTTAGTGCTCCCCAGCGGCGACAAGCTATACAAAGATGTAAAGAAGAAATTTTGGTGGTCGAACATGAAGAAAGAGGTGGCAGATTCTGTAAGTAAACGCCTAAGTCGTCAGAAGGTCAAAGCAAAAAGGTATAGACCTAAAGGCCAATACAACCATGGGAAATACGTAGTGAAAACTGAGACTCAATCTCGATGGATTTCGTAGGAGGTTTAATTTATCTTTGACAAAGACTGGGAAAGACAAGATCGGGGTGATAGTGGACCGACTTACCAAGACATCAAGGTTTATTGCAATGAAGGAAACATGGACAATGAATCAATTGGCCAAAGCCTATGTGAATCAAGTGGTGAAGTACCATGGAGTACCACGTGACATCGTGTTATACAGAGATTCAAGGTTCTTATCACATTTTGGAAAGCGTTGCAGACGGTTATGGGGTGAAGGTTGAAGTTAAGTAACGCTTTTTCCAGATATAGACGGACAAACCAAGAGGACGATATAAACGTTAGAAGACGTGATGAGAGCTTTCGTGCTAGATTTTCAAGGATCTCGAGAAGAGTACATGGACTTGGTTTAATTTTCTTATAGCAACAGCTATCATGCGAGCATCCGAATGGCACCCCATAAAGCTTGGTATGGACAAAGTGGAGAAGCCTATTCTGTTGGGAAGATTTGGTAAATCCTATAACCTTGGGACTACAATACTTACAAGAGACAACGGAAAAAGTTAAGTTGATTCAAGAAAGAATGAAAGCCACCCAAGACCAACAAAAGGCATATGCCAACCAAGTTAGACCGAATGTGTGACGCGTTTCACGTTTCGCAACTAAAGAAGTATGTGTTTGATGTGTTTCACAATATCCATCCTGAGGTCGTGACCTTTGAAGTGACTTTCTCTTATGAGGAGAAGTTAGTGAGGATTTTGTCCACCTAGACAAGAGAAGCGTGTTGGAAAGCAATTAAGTTGGTGAAAGTAATGTGGTCGAACCGCGTGGGCGAAGAAGCAACCTAGGAGATGGAGGATGAGATGAGGAAGCGTTTCCCAGCTTTGATTGACCACGGTAAGCATGTTTAAGCTTTAGATAGATTTCTTTTTGTGTGTGATTTCCCCTGTTTAGGATTGGGTAGTTTAGTGCTAGGCATTAGCTAGGTTGAAATCTTAAGATTGTGACTAGGATTCTTTCCTCGCATAATCTGTGACTTGGTGTTACTATCTTGATCTAACCTCATCTTTTAGCATCAATCCCATCCCCGTTTGGCCCCGAAGCTCCCTTTTAAGGACGGTAGAGTGTGACACCCCGTAATAAATTATTTCGGAATTACCCTCCATGATTATTTTCCAAAATTAAAATTCATTCTTTTTATTAAGCCCAACTCTTGAATTAAGAATATTTCCTAAGGTAATTCCCAAATCAAAAGCCCAATTCTTTATACTAGTATATATATATATATTATTTCTAAGACATTTAATTCTTAGTATTATGGGTTTTCTCCTTATTCTATGTATTTATTTATTTGAAATATGAATCATTTGGCCCAATATTTGTTCTTGTATATACAATTGTTATATATATATAGATTCAAGCCCATTCTTTATTAAATCTTCCACCCTAATATGTACGTATATGTATATCTATATTGTAGTATATATATTCAAGACTTAGCCTTATCTAGACATCACACTTTCTCTTTTCCCATTTCTTCTTCTCCTCCTTTACGCCATTCCCTTCCCCTTCACACCAAATATCTATCTTCCTTTATCTTCAAGAAAACAAGTCAAGATTCATTCTTTATGATCTTTCAAGTTGGTTTATGGTAAGATCCTACTTCCTATTTCATTTTCCTCCTTGGTTTCACCATCTTTATGATCTTTCTCTATTTCTATAGTGGGTTTTGGGGTTCTTAAGATGATAGGCATGGAGGACTTGCTAGAGTGAGATTTGGGAGACTTTGGTTGGGATAGCTAGCTTCAAGAGGTAACCTTATGTCCAATAAAACCTATTTTCCACTCTGATATGTTGATGTGTGTATTCTTGTATATCTTGAGCTTTTGATGGTTGAATATCCTTGATATTCTGTCTTGTATTGAGGTTTGTTGCATCGTTGATGTGTTCTTTCTTCTATTCTTGATATCATGTTGTTGTTGGTGTGTTCTATTCTGGAAAGCATGAGTGCAGTTGCCTATTTTTCCTACTAAAATCCATTCTGGAAACATACTATTCCGTCCTCTATTTTGAACTAGCGGAACTGACGGCACCCCCATGAGGCTACTTTCGGAAGTAAGTGACGGAAGCATCACTTCCGTTGCCTCTATTGCGTGACTGTGCGGGCGTGAGTGGCGGACCCTCTAGTCTCGCTGCCTAGTACCGTGTAGTGTGATGTGGTTTCTGTTCCAATACTATTTCATTCTGAAATGTTGTGGTTTACCTTCTGCGGTTTGTTGTGCTATGATGTCTTGAGAAACCCTTATCTTTGCTTATTATGTATTATTCATTCATGAATCCTATTCTTTGATAATCTCTATATCTTGTGAGTATTGGAAATCTATGTCTTCTTGTTGATATCCATGATTCTATTGAGCATTTGTTACTCTGATATGATTCTTGTATAAACTCCTTTGAACTCAATATGATTTTCTTGGAATTCTTGTTCTTGAATTAAGTTTGAGTTACCACCTTTGTTCTACTTTGTATATGTATTATCTTGGAATCATATACATTTATGTATCATTTGATTGAGAGATATGTACCTTGTTGATTGAATCCTTCTTTGAGATCATTATGTTGGTTGTGGACCATGTGGGACCTATTATGATACTATGGTATCGATTTGATATTTGTGGGCCTTTGGCTCTAGTGGATTTGAGCACCTGGAAGAAACGAATATTGGGTGTTAGAGATAGTAACTAACTCGTTGGGCTTGGAATCCCAATAGGGGGTGTATACACTTAAAGTTCTATGTATGTTTCCAAATTGGTTACTTATATTGTTTGGATATTGATATATGTGTTATCGATGCTGGATGGAAGCCCTTCACACTGGTTCCACGTTGGTATTTGGTGGATATGACTATCTTGATTATGCTTTGCTATGTTTATTGATGGATTATGTGGTGGACTAGTATTTTGTGGATTGATCCCTTCCTTTGCTTATATTTATATCTATAAATAATCTTGTGAGAGCTGTGCTTATGAAACTCCTTCGCTAAGTGTTGTGATTATACCTTGTGGTAGTAATTTATCTCTTCCTTGAGTTGTGCTCGTAATCTGTTGATATTATGATTGAATAAGTCTTTTGGAAACCTTCCATAGAGTTGCCTAGTGGTTGTGTATATATGCTATACATCAGTCTCAAAACCTATATTGGATATCAAAAGTATATTATGTAGCTTTACGTGTTGGAGTGGGGTTTACTTAGCATTATTCACTAATTGTTTTAAATATGTTTCCAGGTATAGAGTAGAGCTTTGCATCGAGAGCGCGCTAGTATGTATTGTAGTTCTCTTTCCTCTCTTTAGCTAGTTTGAGGTTTCTTTTGAAACGATGTTTAGACAATGGAATGTAATAACTCTATATTTTGGATTCTATGTTGTTGAGTCAAGGATCAAATTGGTAATTTCACTATATTTAAGGGACCATTTCGATAATTAATTCATTTTGAAAATTTATCTTGTGACAATATTAAGTACGTTTACTATATATAATAGAGGAGAATTTTTGGAGATTTATATAGTAATCGGTACTTAAAGTTTCAAACATAGCTACTAGGAATATTTAATATTTTGATGTTGTGGTGTAAAATATTATTTTAAGTTGATAGGAATTTTGTTATGTGTTGATCAAGAATGTTGGTTGTTTGGCCATTTATTGAGAAGAGTTAAATCTTTGGGTTGATGAATCCTTATGAAATGGATTAGATCTTAATATCCAATGTTCCCGAGAAGTTTAGCTAAAGTTGGCTTACTTTGCAAGAAGTCTATTTTGCAAAAGGTAGACTTTACGGGAAGTTTACTTTGCCATAATGGTTTACTTGGCCTTTTCTCTTCAATATATTTAATTGTAATTTCAATTTAACATTTGTGTTTGAACATTAATTTTTGTATAAATTAATCATATAAATTATAAACATTTTAATTTGTTTTACTTTATATATTTTCAAATATATGTTCTTACTTTATATTTTATTAAAATATATTAATTTCGTTATTTTATATTTTAATATATAAATAAACCTATTTAAATTTAAAACTATTTAAATTGTATGAAGATGTCCTTTTTAATCGTTTTACATTTATCAGCTTATCAAAAACCTAATTTTACCAAACACTTTTAAGCATAACAGCTAGCTTAACAGATCTTCAGATTTTAATTTCGAGATTATAGCTTTTCAATTAATTTCAACTACTTTTCAGTTTTCAACTACCTTTTCAGCTAGGTTTGCCAAACACAACCTAATATTTTGATAATTACCGAAAGGTATTTCACCATTACCAAATGGTGATTACAGCACCTTAGTGTAAGTGCTACATAGCATCTAACGGGGCGTTTGGTTGTAGAGAGGAATTAGGTGTGAAAAGAATTGTAATTACATGGGAAAAGAATAATGTGGGAATAAAGTGGGAGTTTAAAATCCCGTGTTTGGTATGCAAGAATAAAATTACTGGGAATTTCAATAGTATAAAGTCCAAAATGCCCATTATTGTTTATTATTATTATTATTATTATTATTATTATTATTATCATTATTATTATTATTATTATTATTATTATTAATCTTAAATGACAAGAATATATTGGACCCATTTGAATATTCAAACTTCAAAAAATATAACATATTAAATTCAAAAGCATTCATCTATCGTATCTCTTGAACTAAAAAAACACAAGCATTTGATTTGGGTAGTAAGAAGTTTTGAAAAGTTATACATATAAAGAATTCAAAGGAACATACACGAAAGTTGCTGTATATAAACAATGCATATAAAGAATGCAAATTTTGAATAGTTGCTGCATATAAATATTTAAAGGAACATACACAAAGGGAAGTCGAAGAATAATAATACACTCTATAATTTTAAAGGGAAGGTTAGACATCAATTTTAGGTTAAAATAAGGGAGGGTAATTTTGTCTCAAGGTTATCTTTTTTTCTTCCTAAAATTCACGGAATTAAAATCTCGGGGGGAAGGGGGGGAGGCATGGGATTCTAATTCCATGAAAATGAGGGAATTGCAATTTCGTGGAATTGCAATTTGTTCCCTCCAACCAAACGAAGAAATTTAGTTGGCTTCAGAATTAGGTGGGAAAGAGATTGTAATTCCCTCCAACCAAACACGGTGCCGTGTAATTAGCCTCTCGTACTGCTATTAGCACTAAAGCTTTCAAAGCTTTAATTAGGTGCTAATAATGTCAGCTTCAGATTAAAGCACTAAAGTGCTTGATTAAGCATTATTCGTGAATACTTAATCTACCTTCTCTTGAGTGCTAACAAATTAGCACTTCGTAGGTGTTACAAAAGCACTTTAACCTTTCCTAACTTTTGACTTCTTTTAAATAAGTTCACTTTGAGAATCAATTTCTCATTCACCTATTACCTATTTTGAACGTACAATATATCAATGTTTTCGTCTCAGTACGAAGAACCCGAATCTACTATGACCCGACATATATTTGTACCACAAAATAGCCACTCAAAATTGTCATTTGAGCTAAAATTTTCAACATTTGATACATGTCTGAAGTTGTTTGATTATTTGTTTTCCCTGCGTTTTTCCTACTAGTTTTGCTCATATTTTTAGTGAAATGATGAAAGTTTATCAAATTAGTTTAGGAAGAAATCATTATAACTAATCGCCAATTAAGTCTATTCTTTGATACTAGCTATTAGAATTGTTTGACTCGTAGTTTTATTGGAATAATGAATGTTTATCATATTAGTTTAGGAAGAAATAATGCTTTATAACCAATAGGCAATAATAACTGAGCCAATTCATTGATAATATATAATGAAGAGGACCTTAAAGCAAAAAGGTACTTGATTGGAGGGAGCATGGAGAATTTATGATTGCCGACTTGAATGAATGTTACGTTGTTTTTTGACGTTAGCTTATAAATAAATACCAATAATTGTTTATTTTTATTATATTTATTTGTTACTGTTTGGTTACGTGCGGCTTGTAGAACCATGCATATGTAGTTATCTACTTGTCTCTTTCCTTTCATTGTTCAAAACTTTCATAGAACTGTATTTGTAAGGAAAAGCATATCATTATTGAGTGTATATAGTTCAAGCATAGCCCACACGGATTTCCCAATTTGATTCTTGAATTTTGTTTTTATAACGCGATGAACGACCACCACAGAGATTTCAAACACTGTATGTACTTTATTTATGAACTTCAAAATATTGCATATAAATAATTTCTTTTTCTCATTCATTTTATTTTGTAAATAATAAGTACAAAGTATTGGATCGTGATGGAAGGAATAGACAATGGTCTAAAGTTCAAGATAACTTATTTAGTCCAAGATGGGGAATGGTGTGTGGCCTAGTGCCCATCGTTAGATTGTAGATCAGGGTTCACCATAAATATTGTAAATCTTGGTACAGATTATGGATATACAGTTAATATACTGTATATACTTTCAATTAATAGATTATTTATATTTAGTTAACAAAGTATGCACATTCATATATAAATTAATAATGTACATAATCGGTTAGTTGGAAGTACATAAGCATGGACTAGGGTCCACAATGCGTATAGTGGACCCTGGTCCACGATATGATTTGTAGCCTAGTGCACCTTTGGGTTGTCCCTGCATATGAATTTGGTAGCTATGGAACAAGTGGACAAGTGTCCTTGGAGGCCACCATCCAGTTAATTTGATAAACACAATTTGTTTTGAGATTAAAATTACACATCTATCATTATCACTGCAATACTCTCACACTTTCAAAAGTGAATCCTACTTTTAGATCATCAAGTTTGTAATTCGTTTACTATTTTTTCTACATCTCTACAATTTCAACTCACTTTTAAAAGTAAGCCCACATTTCATATCACATTAAAATATTATTATCTTTCATCAATGTCATTATTATTTAAATTATTAAAAATTTTAAAAAGTAACAAAGACTATGATCTCCTTCCACCCATGACATTGTACTTTTTTCCACTTTCGAAGACTTGCAATCCTTACTAATCTTGCCAGAATTGCAAGCCACATCATATTTTTAAAATACTTTTAATTTATAAACAGTGACATGGCTATGTCATGTTACTTTGAAAGGGAGTAAATTTTAGAGATAAGGATAGCCTAAGGAGAGAGGGAGAGAATATTAAGAGTTCTACTGTAGGGACTATCAAATTCTACTCCATCAATTATACTCCAGATGTCGCAAGTATGAATAGGATATTTTCATCTTATGAATCCAAAAATAAAAAATAAAAAATTATCTATATACAAGATTTGTGAAAAGAAGTAATGGCCTGTTTGGTTGAATGGGAGGAATTGCAATTCAATAAATTGCAATTCAGTGAATTCCCAAAGTACATTGTTTGGTCGGAGAGAATTGCAATTCTATAGAATTGCAATTCCCTTCAAATGATGAATTGCAATTCATGGGGTACCCCCATGAATTGCAATTCGGTGGAAAGGAGGGGCAATTTGTTGGTGTAAAGACAATTTTGCCCCTCCTCCCATACCCTTTATCTTTTTTTTCTTTTTCTATTTTTTTTAATTTGAAAGAATTATTAATATTATTATTCTTATTATTTTGAAAGAATTATTATTATTTTTATTTTTATTATTATTATTATTATTATTGAAAGAATTATTATCATTATACTTATTATTATTATTATTATTTGAAAGAATTATTATTATTATTATTATTATTATTATTATTATTATTATTATTATTATTATTATTATTATTATCATTATTATTATTATTACTACTACTACTACTATTACTACAAAATATGCTACAACATAAGGGCATTTTAGTCATTTTGTCGCTTCTTACCTTTCAATTTCCTGTACTCCTATTCCTGCATACCAAACACTGTAATTTCAATTCCTACTTTATTCATTGAATTTCAATTCTACCGAATTACAATTTTTTTCTCCCTAATTCTTTCATCCTAACCAAACGCCGTGTAAAAGTTGGAAGTAGAATTTAGGAGTATAAATAGTATTTTTTTAATGTGAAATATTGGGTTGACTTGGCAGCCGACAAATACTAAATTACCGCTGTACTTTGGTCTTTTCATTGTACGAACAACGTTGTTCCTTTTACTTTGCTAATCTCATGGCGTGTTGAAATGATGAAACTGTCCATCTCAGACTTCAGAAAACAAATCATTGCCAACCTAGCAATTCAGATCTCCTTGTCTTGTGAACCCCTTTCATCATCTATTGTCTATATCAATCTTCCAAACCATAAACTTTCTTTCCTTTATTAAGTTTCTGCATTCTTTGAACTTGTGTGCATTTTTTGAATAATACTGGTTTTATTACAATGCAGTATCTGTTCATAATTACTTTCTCAACCTACACAAAGAGTAAATATCTCTTTCACCGAGGCTGGAACCACAACCTCCCATATAAGGGAGCATCTTGATGCCACTGGACCACAAAGTCCTTGACAATTATTCATGTTTTTAATTTATCTAATTCTTTTTTTATGAGTATTACTTACTTTAATTTGTTACAATGTAATATTGTCTATTAGGGCTCGACTCTATAACCTTCCATTTGAGAGAGTCACTTTGTGTCACTAGATCACAAGTTCGTTGACTAATTTATCTCATTTTAATTTCTTGTTTTCCTTTATCCTTGCAACCAACCAACTTTTTTTTATTAGGATTTAGGAATGGATCATTAAATATGCAATTAGAGAGAGAAAAACTAATGGAGGTAATTAATGGCAAAATTAGAATTTGAAACTTTAAGATGGTTCGTGCGATGTTTGAATTGTGTTGTGTTAGGTTAATATTAATTTGTCTTTTATTTATACTTAGTTGACACTATTGTCTTATTTTTCAGTCAACATTTTAATAATTTAATTTTATTCAATTTTTTTTCTTCCTAATTTGTCCATTTTATATAGGCTATGTTTGGCAAACCTAGCTGAAAAGGTAGCTGAAAGCTGAAAAGTAGCTGAAAACTGAAAAGCTATAAGCTTGAAGCTGAAATCTGAAGAGCTGTTAAGCTAGCTGTTATGCTTAAAAGTGTTTGGTAAAATTAGCTTTTTGATAAGCTGATAAATGTAAAAAGACTAAAAAGGACATCTTCATACAATTTAAATAATTTTAAATTTAAATAGGTTTGTTTACATAATAAAATATAAAATAATGAAATCAATATATTTAAATAAAATATAAAGTAATAACATATATTTAAAAATATATAAAGTAAAAAAAATATTTATAATTCATAAGATTAGTTCATACAAAAATTAATGTTCAAACATAAATATCAAACTGAAATTACAACCAAACATAATGAAAGAAAATGTCAAAACGGTTTTAATTGAGAGGGGTAAAGGATGTCATTTATTTAAAATAATAAGGATAAAGACGGAAAAAAAGTTAAAAAGCTACTAGCTTATTTTGAAAAGCTACCCCAAGTAGCGTTTCAAAATAAGCTCTTATTTTAAGCTACTAGCTTATTTTGAGAACATTACCAAACAGAGCT
>CP025658.1:12018584-12037302 GCA_003576665.1 Ipomoea trifida | reverse complement strand
GGTGGGGATGAGACTTTTACTCATTCTTAGACATCTCCAAATGAGTGCTCATAGGTTCGAACTCTGGTGGTGGGGGTTTAGATTCTTTGGATTAAAATTGTTCGTTTGAGAAAATATAAAACAAATATTTTCATGTAAAGAATAAGTATTTTTTTTAAAAAAAAAAGTATGAGTAAGATTCAAAAATTAATTTAGCATGTAATAATTTTCTTTTGACTCAAATTAGTTTATAAAAATATACGGAGTATTATTCTAAAAACCTTCTAGAATTAACATATTAATGTAATGAGAACACAGTTTATTTACTCTACAAAAAAAAAGTATATAAAATTAGGAATTGACAAATATGATGAGGTAAAATTTGACTTTAGTTTATGTATGTTTATTACATAACTTTAAAGCGATGGCTACAATTTGCATGTTCCACAAATTTAAAGAAAATAATACAAATATAAAATCCATTGATTCTTCAAAGAATCATATCATAGAGAACTTATCTTGTAACTATCTGACAAAAAATGATGAGGAAAAATTTGACTTTAATTTTTTGTATGTTTATACATAACATTATTGATGAATACAATTATTTATGTTTCAATCCACAACAGTTGTTCATATTATATTAAATAATAATTTTTTTTCTTGATTGACTGAATAATAGCAATGAATTAACATGATCAATGCAATTTTCTTTATTTTTTTAACTGTTAAAATATATATGCTCCCCAGCACCCCACAATTCTTTACAACAACCTTGTCTGTTACCTATCCTTCACAGAATCTCAAAATTAATATTACAATATTATAATCGTTTGGAAAGTAGGAAAATACTTTTGGAAAATATTTTTTGAAAAGTGAGTTATTTTTCAGAAAATATTTTCCTTTCTAGTGTCTAGATGTGTTTGATTCATTTTATGAAAAAGGAGTAGAATTTTATAATTAAATATTTTAATTATTTTATTTAAAATATAAAAATATTTATAATAATATTAAAAATAATATTATTTATTAAAAAATTAAAAAAAAAAAAACAAACAAACAAACAATTGTTTCCTAGAGTAGTCCAGAGAACCGCTCTAGTTTCCGGCGGAAACCAGTCCGTCGGAAACCTATACTAGAAGGCTTTGTATTGGAAGCCTTGGTCTAGAAGTCGTGGTTCGTTGTTCGTCGATGTAACTTGGTCCAGTAATGGACTGATTTTTCATAGCCAATGGAAAATGTTTTCCGTTAGTTGACTGGATTCTCTAAATGTATCCGAACACTGAAAACCCGAAAAATGATTTCTAAAAATCATTTTTTGATTTCCAATCACACCCTTAATCTCCTCCACCATCATCACCATATATTATTTTCTGTTGTTAATTTTTCTTGTTAATGTTTTCAAATTGATCTCTGTCTCTGAACATGTTGGATGATATATCATCATTGTATGTATGTATAATGTATAGTTATTTGTTTATTTGATTATTCTTGTTTTCAACTCTTGTATGTAAAACTCAAGAATATAATAAAATTTCCAAACTAATTAATTAAACTTAATTGCATTTTAAAAATTGAGGTCCATCTCATCTTCAAAGTCCTAGCCTGTTCTGCAGGCTGGCATTATATATAAAATGTCAATTCCATTGGTTTTGTTCTGTTGTAGGTGTAGAAGATTGCAGGGCCATACAAAGGAGAATCAATAATTTCCTTCACATGCATTCATTGAAGCAATCATATAATTTGAATGTATATATCTGCATGTACATATTGTTGTAAATAGGAAAACAAACATTATTATTATACTCCTATATTAATACTCAATTTAGTCATCGACTATAGTGATTTTTCTCAATTTAGTTCTAAATGATTTTTTGTGCTTAGTTAGGTGCTCGACTTCTTTGATGGTTTTACCCAATTGAATCATTGGCTATTAGGATCAAGGACTAAATTGCAAAAAAAAAAAAAAAAAAAAAAAATCCCTATAGTCAAAGACTAAATTGCGTAAAATCACTATATATAGTCGAAGACTAAATTAAATAAAAAGCTATTATAGATGAGGACTAAATTGGATATTAATAGAGGTACAATTATCAAGCTATCTTAACAGGTTACTCAATTGAGTAAAATATCAAAGTCGAGGACCTAATTAAGTACAAAAAGTCATTTAGGACTAAATCAAGAAAAATCACTACACAATGACTAAATTAAGTATTAATTTGAATATTTGATATACATATTTTGATGCCATTTTTCTGATCCGAATTAGTTAAAACGATTTTCCCATTAATTTTTTATCTTGAAATAAGTTATATATGTTTGATCAACATGAAATTCGAGATTAGGGTTTTGCACTTCTATCCGCCAATCATTCTTACATGGATTATGGTCGCCAGAGCTGTGTGGACCATAAATTAAAAGTATACCTCTAATATATTAAAAATATATTATTTGTGTACGTAAGGTACATTATTTAAAAGTACATTATTTGAGTACTAAAAGTATATTATTTTATATTCTATCAAATAATGTACATTCAGTATACAAGTAATGTATTTTTAGTATATTAAAAATGCGTTTTATATTCATAGTTCACACAGCTATGTAGATCATGGTCCACACAATAATTTGCCACTGTTCACCCTTGTCCACTTCTTCATGTATATCTTTATAGGTCCAGTTATTTAAAGCATGCTAATTATACGATAATATTTGTATTTATATATTGTAGAGTATAAAAATAATATGAGAAGTGTGTGCACGTGGGAGAAGGACTCATCTTGCTCATCAAGGTGGGCCCTACCATACATGGGTCATGCAGTTGATTGGTGTATCCGTAGATGGGCCTTGCTTGTTTGATTCATACAAATCCTTGGCCTTCTATGATTGATAATATATACTTTTCTCTACAAATTATTGGATACGGAGTATTTTACAATTTTTATTTTAATTTTGTGTACAATATGATGCAGGCTCTTTTTTCAATTTATCATGTACACTTGGTATGTAAGAAATGGTGGCCATTAGAATAGTAAATGAATAAACTAGAAAAAGAGAGTTAAAAGGCAAGGAAGGCCCCCTATTAATTTCCACACGAGAAAGACTTTTTTTTTTCCTTTGTGATATTCGATCGAGGATTATGATATACAAATATAATTAGCGTATAAATTTAATTAGTTTTTAAATAATTAATTAATGGTGACTAATTAACATAATTTTTAATACATAGCATGTCTACCCATATACATATATGAGATTGTTTTGAGTGAGGATCGACATTTTTATCTTATATTAAGTGATTTTAGACGCAGTCAAGAGGTTAAAATTAGGGTGTGTCTTAGGCTCATGGAATTGGAATGAAAATCGAATACTTGATAATTGTAATGAGTTTTGGTGAAAGTATTTTGCATGTTTGGTAGTACCGTAGTAGGATGGAATTAGAATGATTAACAATACGGTAAATCACCGATTTGGTCCCTCAATTGGTATCAAAATGTCAATGTAGTCCCTTAACTCTGTATTCATCGATTTGGTCCCCGAAATTAATTATTTTTAATTTGGTCACATAACTCCATCCAGCCTTTTTCCGGTGAGGAGTTCGATTTAGCTATGGGTAATTTGGTCATTTCCTTTCTTTAGCCCTCCCTTCCTCTGATTTAGCTAGCGAGAGAAATCCTTGCCGTCTACCGCGGCCCCGCAATAGAAAAAGAAGCAAGTTGAGAGACACCGAAACTTGAGAGAGAGAGAGAGGGATAGAGATTCGCAGTGAAGCTTTTTTCTGATTTTACTCAGCCGAGAATCGAAGAAATCGACCGGCGGTGTTGAGTTTCTCGCCGGAGTTTGTTGTTTTTTCTTCTTTCGTTTGATGAAAGAGAGTCGACGACGGCCATGGAGAGAAATAGAGGTGGTCGGGGAACAAGTGCGGAGAACTTCAACATAATCTCGAAACGACTACAGAGTTGCTGTATCATTCCATCTTATATTGGAATGTCGGAGTAGTGCTTTTAAATTTTTGTTTTGATTTTTTTTTTCATATTATTGCTTAGGTTGTCATTATATTATGATCATTTGTCTTGATTTTTTTTTGTATTTATAAAATGTTGGTTCCCATTATAAGGTCATACATAACCAAACATCAATATTAGTAATTATTTCAATTTCACCATACTACCAAACATACAAAATACTTTCACCAAAATCAAATACCATTACCAAGTATTTGATTCCCATTCCGATTCCAATTTTTAAGTGCAAACAAAACATACCCTAACTATGATTTTGGTTCACATTCCTAGAACGTAAACCTATCAACCAAATACACCATTACACTTGAAATGTGGAGGTTTTATGGTGATAGTGATTAATCTTGAAAAGAAAGGGTGATAGGGCAATATGTCACATGCAGCTTGGCCCATTTCTGTATTGCCTGTTACAATTGCATATAATACTGTTGTGGGGGATATATATAATTAAGTGAAATAATGGACTCTTTATTGAGAAGGGAAATGAAGTTTGTTTGGGCAATTTGGCTTCTAGGCTTCTAAGTTTACTGGTGGACCCTTAATTTAACCAGAAAGTAAAATCCTTTTGGGGGGATAGTTGCCTTGGTAAATGTGATGTGGATGAAGTTTAGCTTAATTAGGGTAAGGTTTTTCAATTCCTCTATGTTCTTATTAATTATCTTCTCCTCCCAAATATTCATTTTTTTTAGTACGACTGACTCTGTTAACCTACTGAAGCACAGAGAGTCAACAGTTGCCTCCACTGAGACTCGAACCCACCCCCATTATTGATGTGGGAGTGTAAACCGGGACACCGGATGCCACTAGACCACAAGGTCTTTGGCAGTATTTATATTACTTATTCCCTTTCAATTCCCATATATAAAGTTATATATTGGTTTACCAAGAAATTGAATTTGAATTCCTACTTTTCATATTATTCAATTCATTTTTTGCAGAATTACAATTCTGTTTCCCCTAATTCCATAGCTCCTTCCAACCAAACGGTCTGTAAAGAATAAGAAAATAAAAAAGCAAAGCAACATGTAAATTTTCTTAACCAAAAAGATGTTAGATTGATTCAAGTAAGAAAATTTGAGTTGTTTAAATATGAGATCTGAAAGGGAAGAGTGGACGAGACTAGCCCAAACCTGAACTCGATTATTGGTGTAGTATGATTTTATTTTAGTTTTCTTTATCACTCTTATTTAATTTATTTAATTTCTTAAAAATTCAAAGCATCAACATCACCATGGGGTGTACGTTTGTATGAGTCAGAAGAGGGGACCTCCCCTTTCTGTTCCTCCTAAAAGTAGATAAAGGGTTTAGTACTCACAATGTATGTAGAACAGTGTTTTTTATATGCCATAAATTGCAACAATGCATATTCTTGGGCTTTCTTAGTCACCATGCCCTGACAGAGTGATGAGTTGGATATTCTATGATTTGTTTGTAGTATTCTAAGTTCAAATTAAAATATTTTTTTACAAGTTTTCAACCGACTTTTGACTCATTTTATATATGATACTAATAATGTGTTAACATTATTTAAGTTTGCTGATCTTTACAAATTTCATAGTAGAAAAATTATAATTTATGCTTCTCACAAATATGTCAATTATTATTGTCACCTTTAAATTATTAGTGGTGTAAATATTGCCGCTCAATATTCAAAATGTGGCATTGATTGTCGTTTCCCTGAATTATTAATTGTGTAAATGTGATTACCCGCTGTTTTTCCTTTTTGAAGATCCCATTTTTTTCCTTTTTTTTTTTTTTTGCTCTCCTTTCGACGACAACAATGTTTCTCCTTATTCCTATTAGGGGAGAGGCAATATATGTCATATTTTGAAAATTGAAAGACAACATTTACACCATTAGTAATTCAAGGGTGACATTTATAATTGACATATTTGTGAGTAACATAAATTAAAATTTTCCTTTCATAATTGTAAGAGTAATCCGTGTTTGATAGCTCACAATCATGTCAAGGTGGCTTTTGTGCCTTGGCGAAACCCCTCGAGGTTGCTCAATCGGTTACACCACATATAGAATGACCTTTTTGTGGTACCATTTGTAAGAAAATATTACACACTAGGGTGCAATTGAACAACTCTATATATATATATATATATATATATATATATATATATATATATATATATATATATATATAGGGACACGCTCAGTATTTTTAAAAAGAAATTAATGTTTTTGATCCGTTATATCTGGACACTTGGAAGGGCTGCGATTGATTCTCAGTTCTCTCCTAGGCAGTTGGTTCTCAACTAATATGTTACACACACACACACACACATATATGTTTAGATGTGGTCGCGCCTTCTTGTGCGGTCGGTGCGCCACTCAATGTTAGAAAATGCACAACTCAATGTTAGAAAACGCATCACAATAAAAATACACAAAAACACCAAAAAACACACCACACACCCAAAATAATGCATCACAGTACAACTCCCCTTGTCCCTAATGGTGCATTTGCTAACACCGTGTGGTGTATATTTGCATACCTAGTGGTGTGTTTTTTGGTGATGCGTACCTAATGATACATATTTGTGTAGTACATTTTCTAATATTAAGTGGTGTATATTTGTATACATAGTGGTGCGGCCGCACTGACCGCATGTTAAGGGGCGGCTACACCTGATTATGACCATATATATATATATATATATATATATATATATAGGGACTATGTATACAAATATACACCACTTAATATTAGAATGAAGCCCCAACTGAAAAATGGGGTAAGATCTTAGCCATAAATTAATCTTGATCGAATTGACAAAAAAAAACGTGTATTTTTTATTTTGTTTTAAATGATAATAAGAGGTTTTTTTTTTCTAATATCAATAAACATTTTTGTTAACTGCTTTCTACTCTTCGCGTAAGATCAAAGCTCTATTCTTATTTCTCTGTATCTAAATTTCAAGTGCATAAGTTTGCACCTTAAGTGGTGCATAATATTGCAAAACTTTGAAACTTCGAAGAAGAAACTCCAAGTGCATAATTTTCATTCTTAAGATGCATAAATTTGCATTACTTTGAATCTACGAAGCTAAAACTCTTGGGGCATAATTTTGCTCCTTAAGGTGCATAAGTTTGCACATTAAGGTTCATGAATGTAAAACGTAAGGTGCGCAACTTTGAATCCTTGATTGACTAACATTAAAACTTATGAATTACGACTTCCATGGCGTAGGTACATAATGTTTAATCTTAGGGATCACAACTTTCCACTTTAACGTGCATGAATTTAATGCGTAAGGTGCACAAATATGAATTCTTGATTATCTAACATTAAAAATTAGGAATTACTACTTCCGGGTCGTAGGTGCATAACTTTAAACCTTAAAGATCACAGTTTTCCTCTTTACGATGCATGAATTTAAAGCGTAAGGTGCACACCTTTTAATCCTTGATTGCGTAACATTAAAACTTAAGAATTACGACATCCACGCCGTAGGTGCATAATGTTGAACCTTAGGGAGCACAACTTTCCTCTTTAAGGTGCATGAATTTAAAGTGTAAGGTGCACAACTTTGAATCTTTTATTGCCTAACTTTAAAACTTATGAATTACGACTTCCACGCTGTAGGTGCATAATGTTGAACCTTAGGGAGCACAACTTTCCACTTTAAGGTGCATGTATTTAAAGCATAAGTTGCATAACTATGAATCATTTATTGCCTAACATTAAAAATTAGGAATTACTACTTCCACGTCGAAGGTGTGTAACTTTAAAGCTAAGGGAGCATAAATTTGCACCTTAAGGTGCATAAATTTGCAAAAAGTTTGAAACTACACAGATGAAACTCTAGGTGGATAATTTTGCTCCTTAAAGGTGCATAAATAAGCAACTTAAGTTGCATAAATTTGCTTGAAAAGTTTGAAACTACACAGATGAAATTTGCTTGAAATTGGTACTAGTGATAGGAAATGCACAACAATGAAAATGCACAAAAACACCCACATAACTCCCCTTTCCCTAATTGTGCATTTCTGAACACTGTGTAGTGTATATTTGCATACCTAGTTGTGTGTTTTTTGGTGATGCGTACCTAATGGTGCATATTTGTGTTGTGTATTTCCTAAGATTGAGTGGTGTATTTTGTTAACACTAGTGGTGTAAACTGCACTGACCGCACGGGAAGACGTGACCACACTTGAACTCTACTATATATATATATATATATATATATATATATATATATATATATATATATATATATATATGATAGCTCTATTTCTAAACACTTTTTTACCTCCTATTTTATCTATTTTTGTGAGATAAGTGTTAATATTTGAGTGACATTTATTACTCGTTTGTATGTTTTTGTGTTTATAGGTGAAATTCTCCACAGCGAGTAGCAAAGGAAGCATATTGGGGTGCATTGGATCAATTTTGGTAGCATAGGATCCCACTCAAGGAAAGATAGGAGCAGCGGAGCGCAAAACGGAGTAAGGAGCAAGCTGGAAGAAACGAAACGGGCACCCACACGGACCATGTAGGTGCCCATGCATGCCCGACTAAAATTCTTGAGCCGCGTCACCAACACGACCACCTACACGGCCCGTGTAGGTGGCTGTTTCAATTTGTACTGTTTTGTTTTATGCATTTTTGCTGCAATTTTGTGAGGCCTCGAACCCTAGCTAGCTTAGACTTGTTCTTTCTCATTCTTAAAGCCATTGTTAGCTTAGAATAGTATAGATTTAAACTTAGATACACATTGGAGGCTTTATTTTGCGGATTTGGAGTGGATTCCACCAACCTCTTCATCTACATTTAATAGAGAAGTTTTCATTTCCTTTCTTTTTCTCTTCTTTACATTTATTATATGTTATGTTTATGATTTCCTTATTTAGATTTACCATGTTCATGTTTCCAATGAGTGAGTAGTTACCTATTTGGGTTAGACTATGGTGTTATTGCTCCTATTTATGCTAGAAATGTAGTTATTTCATAAAGGAGATAAACAACCCCACCTAGGGTTCTTGAGTTTGAATTGGGTCTTTGATTTCTCTTGTAATAATTGATACGTAGCAATTGTTGCTTGTGTTTGGAAAGTATTTTGTCTCAATGGAAATTGGATGGAAAACTTGAGCCTTGCCAATTTCAAACCCATTTTCCTTCTATGAAAATAGGGGTAGAATTGGGGCTTAAATATGCTTTTGTGCCTTAAGAACTTCGATTGATACACCACAAGGGCAATCCTTGTTCTAATCCTTGTTTTGCTATGAATATGGCTAGATTAGGGTTTATATGTACATTGCCTCAAGACCCTAGGTGAAATGATTATTCCCCCAATCTTAAGTTGTTAATGCATCAATAGAGCAATATCCCTTGCATTGTCTAACCCATCTTTTCCTATTGAAGTTTCTTGTTTTAAAATTGCTTTCCCTTAGCATCCCAAAACCCAAAAACATATAAATTTACACATACCTTAAACCAATGCTTGCTTGGATCCTTATGGATTTCAACACCTTAGTGACTAGAACCTAGCCAAGCATGCATCCAAGTACACGCCATAGTCTCAATCCCGTGTGGAACGACATTGCACCCTCATTCTCACCGTCCCCTTTCCTAATCCAATATATATATATATAATTTAGTTTCGGTGCGGTGGGGTGTTTCTCGTTCGATTGTGTGGTGGCTTTAGGTGCATAATTTTCTTCTTAAGGTGCGTGATTTTCCTTCTTAAGGTGCATGATTTGTAAGCTTAAGGTGCGTGAGTGTTAAAGCTTAAGGTGCGTGAACCTAAAGCTTAAGGTGTGTGATTTTCCATCTTAAGGTGCATTATTTTCCTTCTTAAGGTGTGTGATATGTATGTTTAAGATGCATGAGTTGTTGAAACTTAAGGTGCGTCATTTTAAAACCTTAGGTGCGTTGGAAGATATACCCGCACCTGAACCCTTATATATATATATATATGTATATATATATACATATATATATATATGTATATATATATACATATATATATATATGTATATATGTATATTAATTACTACTCAAATGCGGTCGCGCTTTCTCGTGAGGTCGGTACGGTTTACACCACTAGAGTTAACAAAATACACCACTCAATGTTAGGAAATGCACAACAATAAAATGCACAAAAACACCTGATAACTCCACTGCTCCTAATTGTGCCTTTTCGAACCTTGTGTGGTGTATTTTTGAATACCTAGTGGTGTGTTTTTTGGTGATGCGTACCTAATGGTGCATATTTGTGTTGTGTATTTCTTAATATTGAGTGGTGTATTTTGTTAACACTAGTGGTGTAAACCGCACCGATCGCACGGGAAGGATATATATATATATATATATATATATATATATATATATATATATATATATATATATATATGTATTGGCTCATATGTGGCCTGAAGCTCCCATGCGGTCGTATGTCTGCATTCGTCGTCAGATCAGAGTATTCTAACGGTGGCAATATAATCTTAGTGTTTAGGAAATTGCAATTCGCGTATGTTAAGTGGAGGGTGTTATGGTAATTTTAGTATCTATATATATTACGTGAATTGAAATTGTGCATTTTAGTACATGGTGTGGTGCATTTTAATACATGCTGCAGTGCGTTTTATTACATATGTTGGTACATTTAACTGTGTTGTGAAATTGTGTGTTTTAGTCCGTCATGTTGTGCATTTTAATACGTAGAATGGTGTGTAATTTAACACATGTTTTCTAATATGTGTAATAGTGCATGTTTATAATCTGACATGAGGCACATTGTGGTGCATTTTAATACGTAGAATGATGCGTTTTATTACGTATGTTGATGCATTTTAAGTGAATAAGTGCATTTGATTATAGTGTGGAATAGTGTGTTTAATATGTCCTCTGGTGCATTTTAGTACGTAGAATGATGTGTATTTTAACACATATATATTGAGCATTGATTTGCTGGCTTGCTGTAATTTAATGGCTGCAAAATAGCCGCACGGTCGCACCTAAGGAGCAAGCTCAAACCTCATAGTTCATCGATGCTACAACTAGAATTAGAGTTATAGCGGTTGTTTGACTTGGCCTCTCGCACAGCCAGACTTTGATTTTGCTGATCCTCCTCCGCTACCTAAACTCTACTATAATATATATATATATATATATATATATATATATATATATATATATATTATAACATTTAATTAAACCTTCCTCTCAAGCCAATTAATAAGGATAATGATGGTAGCATAGGACTTGTCTACGTACTGTTCATGAATTGAAGTCCATTTCACTTCTCCGGCCTCTTGACTAATAGATGTGGGGTTTAATTTCTCCTCCTGTTCTAAGTGGAACGTTAGTACTATTCATCGAATGTAGTTTCAACTTTCAAGTTTAATTTCAAAGTCTTTTTTATTGTTTATTTTTGTAGTGGTACATAAATCAAAGGCAGACAGCTATTATATATTGTCTTGATCACACTTTTAGCTCCAAGGGGAGTAAGAAATGACTTAAAGACTGTCAAAAAGTTGAAACCATCTCCATCGCCAGGGGACATAGATAGACACCCATTTTAAAGAAATGGTTCATTCCATCTTTCATCAGATTTATTTCTTAATAAAAATATGTCAATTTAGGCTTAATTTTAATTAAAGTTAAATAGCTATATAATTTAAGTATGAACAACGCAACATTTTCCTAGCAATTTTACTTTATAAAATTCATCTCTTTTATATGTAATACATGATTGGTTCTTTTTAATGGGTGTGAAATTAACTAATTTACGGATATCCAATTAATATAAAAATTCGTATTACTAAATCAAGAGATGAACATTACGAGATAAAATTAAGAGAAGAAAATTTTATTTTTTTTCTTTATGTATTTAACCATTTTAATGTAAATTTAATTAGGAAAACGTGTCAAATAGGTTACTGAACTTATCGTTTTTGTGCAATTATGTCATTGAACTTAAAAAGTGTGCAATTTAACTATCAAACAAGTAAAATATGTGCAATTAGAACATTTTTCTAATTTTTAAAAATTCAATTTGAGTTAAAAACATTTCAATATTGACTCCCAACTAGTATGGTAGAGGAAAATGCAACTCTTAATACATACATGTAAGTAATATAATTGGATTTTACCAGAAATTTTTTTAAAAAATGTTCCAATTGCCCGAATTTGGCTTGTTTGATGGTTCAAATGCACACTTTTCACGTTCAGTGACCCAATTTCACAAAAGCTAGAAGTTCAGTGGTCTATTATTTGACACTCTTTCCATTTCATTATTGATTGAAACATAGACTAAGGTTCAATCAACTGTGAGATTATAATGGTTGAAGCTAAGGGAGGATCCAGGGGGGTGGGGGGGGTGTGGG
This sequence comes from Ipomoea trifida, assembly GCA_003576665.1. Taxonomy (NCBI): domain Eukaryota; kingdom Viridiplantae; phylum Streptophyta; class Magnoliopsida; order Solanales; family Convolvulaceae; genus Ipomoea; species Ipomoea trifida. The sequence continues at coordinate 12,024,958 of CP025658.1, read as the reverse complement.
GGGAGGGAGATGGGAGTAGTTGCCCTCCTCCCCCACCCCACCCTATTATATATATAGTAGATGTTTTAATTAGAAGATGTTTTAATTAGAAGTAGATAATATATTATAATTATTCTCGAGGATGAAGCCAGTGTTTGCTGGTCAAGGAGTGTTCCGAGAGATGCCATTGAACATCTTCTAGAGTATCTGGGGGATGAGAGCGATATATTGTATTGAATACTGATCAAACCTTTACAGAATCTGGGAAAAAGTATATCTAAAAACTTAATAAGTCTCAATCAAGGTTATATCCTTGATTTATGTCCCTCCTTTTGTATGCTAATAAATGTATACATTTTACTTTAAATGTTGTACACTTCAATGATATTAGACAAAATTATCCCTACTACATTCTTATTATAGAAAACTACCCTTACACCGTTATAACACCGTTACTTTTAACTACATCATTATTACCATACACCTATATCTACTATATCTTTTTCCTATTCTTTAATTATCATTTTATTAAAATCATTATATAATTAATTTAATGGTTGATTATGGTCCTGTTTGGTAAATTATCAGCCTATCAGCCAATTTTGGCTTATTTGACCACTATTAGTTGTTTGGTTAATAAGCTTTTTTAACTCCAAAATGCTAAAATTCAAAAGGCTACTCAAAGCAGCCTTTTCAATTAGCTTTTTGAGAAAAGAAATTATACCAAACAGCTATCAGCTAACAGCCAATTTATCAAACAACTTTCTACAATCAGCCAATATTATCAACAAATCATACCTTCTAACCCAAACAGCCAACCCAATCAGCCAACAACCATTTACCAAACAGGGCCTATATTTTAATTAAATTTCTATAAATGGTAAATCATATATGTGTGTGTATAAAATACATATATTATTTGTGTATATATTATTCAAATTATAAATTTTAATTATTTGTATTTATTAATGTTTTAATATTGGACATTAATTTTCGCGCATCGCGCGTACAAAATACTAGTATATACATAAGAGAGGTATAGAGAGAATAGACTACTGAATCACAACATGACTCTAATACATATAGTCCTAATACTCCCCCTCAAGCACAAGGCAGACTAGCAACCTGTAGCTTGTCTCTAAGAAAAACAAACCGAGGTCTAGGAAGCGGTTTGGTGAAGATGTCTGCCAACTGATCCTTAGTGGAAATAAAGTGCACCTGAATATCCCCTGCAACAACTTTGTCACGAACAAAGTGGTAAGCAATCTCCACATGCTTTGTGCGAGCATGAAGAATGGGATTGGCACACATGTATGTAGCCCCAAGGTTGTCACACCACAACTTAGGAACAGAGACACCAGTAATAGAAAGTTCACGGAGAAGCGAAACAACCCATGTAACCTCAGCACACACGTCAGCTAGAGCCTTGTACTCAACTTCAGTAGACGACCGAGCAACTGTTCTCTGCTTCTTGCAGACCCACGAGATCAAATTCGACCCAAGAAACACACCAAAACCACTCGTAGACTTGAGATCCTCCGGGCAGCCAGCCTAGTCAGAATCAGAGAACGCATGCAACTCCCTAGAAGAAGAGGACCGAACACGCAGATCGAATGAGACAGTGCATTTAACATACCTCAGGACCCGTTTGAGCTGCTCTAGTGATGAATCGTAGGGGCATGCATGTGCTGACAGAGCAGGTTCACCGCAAAGGAAAGGTCGGGGCGTGTAACAGTAAGGTATTGCAAAGCCCCAGCAAGACTCCTGTACTTGGTAGGATCATCATAGGGATCGGCCTAGACAACAGCAGACTTGGTCAACGAAATAGAAGTGGCCGACGGCTTGCAATCAGGCATACATGTACACTTGAGAATATCAACCATGTAACGCTGCTGAGACAACAATAACCCATCGCCACACTTGACAGTCTCAATACCAAGGAAAAAACCAGGGTCACCAAGGTCCCTAATCTTAAAAACAGCCGACAACTTCGACAACAAGGACGAGACAGAGGCCTAATCACTACCCATAACAAGGATATCATCAACATAGACCAAGACAAACATAAAAGCAGATCCCACAGAGTAATGAAAAAGAGGCACATCAGTCTTAGAAGTACCAAATCCCATAGAAAGCAGAAAGTTATGCAAACGAGTAAACCAGGCCCGGGGTGCCTGCTTCAGACCATATAAAGAGCGCTTCAATAAACACACATGATCAGGATATTGAGAGTTAGTATAACCAGGAGGCTGAGTCATGTAAATAGTATCAGACAAATGACCATTTAGAAACGCATTATGCACATCGAGCTGCCGAACAACCCAACTAGAAGACACAGCCAGAGAAAGAAGTAACCTAACTGTAATAGGTTTGACCACCGGACTGAATGTATCGAAGAAGTCCTGCCCAGGAACCTGATTAAACCAATTGACCACCAACCGAGCCTTATATCTCTCAATTGAGCCATCCGCCTTGCGTTTGGTCTGAAAAACCTACTTACAACCAACAACATTCATCTTAGGGGCGTGGGGAACCAAACACCAAGTCTGATTATGGAGCAGCGCATTGAACTCCTGATCCATCGCCTCATGCCACTCCACGTGTTTGACAGCCTGCGAATAGCAAGTAGGATCAGTGGGACATAAACAAGCATTCAGGGCAGCCGGAGGTGCTTGAGAACGACTCCTAGTAGCCATAACATGAGTCCGAGTGGTTAATTTAACAGATTTGTCACGCGGTCTGCCACGAGGCCGAGCAACTACCACCTCATCAGCCACGCTAGCCACCGGAGGAGCTGTAGAACAGGGGTGAAGAACAGACTCAACCCAAGGCAGAGAGGGAGGCGCAGAAGACACCTGTACTGCAGACTGAGCAAAAGGAAACTTAGATTCATCAAAACGAACATGCATGCATGCATAAACCTTATTAGTCACCAAGTCTATACATCTGTACCCCCGGAAAGAATCTGGATAACATAAGAAGACACACGGAGACTGAAAAGACATTTTATATATGACGATTATATTATAGGGACGTAAATGTGGATAACAACATGACTCTAATACATAGAGTCCTAATATGGGGTAACCCCTCATTTTGGACCCAAAAAAAAAAAAAAAAACAGTATTATACATAAAAGTTATCTAAATTTTAAGTAGCTTAGTTGGTTATATGTATTTTACTACTTTGAGAGATATAAGCATTTTAATTGTGCCTCATCTAATTCAAATTATTCTAGAAATACATAGAGTTGATATAATTAAAATAAAAAATATTTATGAATATTATATTAATAGAGATGATTTGTAATTTACTCAAACCATTTTATATCATATCATAAATATTTTTTATCGCGTTATGAATTTTTTAAGTTTTCGTCCCTACTTAACGGTATTTATGGATCTGCCCTTGATTTAAGCTATAAGTATGTGATAATAAAATTGAAATGTAAGACATTTACCCTCCCATTAATTTTTTTTTAAAAGAAAACTATAATCATCGTGGGGGACCGCTTCGGTGCTTCCATAGCAATTTCGCCATGAGTAACATACTTCACTTTCTACTCCAATTTCTGTTCCTTGTTCTACTCCTCCTTACATGACACACTTTAATTCATTCAAAAAATATGAGTCATAATTTTTATTACTTTTTTTCTCCCTCCAATAAAATAAGGTATATGACAGGGGTTTAGTTCACTAGTTCGTTAGACAGTATTTGGGAGAAGAGACTAAAATTCGAACCTCGCTAGGGGCAATGTGGAGATTATGCCTAAAGTGGACACATCCTTTCTGTGCATTGACATTTGACCATGTCTGCTGAACCATTGAGTCAACGTGATTTACATCCTCCAAATGTCCTGTCGAGCATGGATGTGGGGACCCTTGGTATTGGGAATTCAATATTTTTAGAGAAGATATGTGACCGGAGTTTTACACTTTTACCCCTAGGAATCCATTTATCATTTTGCTTTCCTCAAATTGTGATTAAGCAATGAAGCGCTTCAAATAGCTCATCAGCTCACTCCACCGTACCGCACCCTAAATCTAACCTCAAACTTGAGGGCATGAGATCTGCTCCCGAAGATAAGCACAATCCTAAGAGACCAGGGAAAGCAGAGTCCAATAAACGTATGAAGGGGTACTTTGTACCATTGAACCTAGCTAGTGTTTAATCCTAGTTTAGTTACACTGAATGTGAATTCTATATATATAATTTAGTTTAACGGTAGTTCAGATCAGTCATTTTCCTAGAGTTTGAAAAGGTGGAAAATAGTGAAAGTGATAGGTACTAGCAGAACACAAGTTTTCAAAAAGCAATCAGAAGAATTTCGGAAATCCCCAAAAGATAGATATATAGCCCTTAGCCCTTAGAGAAGGTCACTTTCTTCAAAGGCTTGAATAGTGAAAGCTATAAAAAAGAAAGAGAGAGAGAGAGAGAGAGAGAGCTGAGCCTAAGGGTTGTTAATTAACAAACTGTAAAAGCAACAAAACTTTCTTGAATGATCCTTTGAAAGACAGAATTACAACCCTTAAAATGAATTGACCAAAGACATGATAAAAACATACACAAAAAGGATGATTGATTAAACAAAAGAAAAAGAAAAAAAAAAAAAAAAAGAAAGACTTAAATGTTCTATCAAGAAGAATATCATATCCATCCAAGTATCTGAAACATTGAACTTCAATTTGTATTAGACCTATTTACAGATTAAGAATAGGAACTCTATAGCACACTCATCATCATCATATCATGTTGGAATCCCTTTTTCGATAAAATTAAACTTAAGAAAACTGTCCAAATGCAGCATGAAGTCTCTGAAAATTCTTACTATTATTATACATGGCCTGGTTTTGCAGCCAAGTAGTAGTAGCAGTAGCAGCAGAAGTAGTAGTCGGGATCAATGGAGATCCGCCTTGTGTTGCGAACTGCGTTTCGGGTTTCCCTTCCCCGTATAAATCTTGATGATTGGGAGGAGGAGGAGGTTGTAGATAGAATGGTGCCTGGAGATATTCTGACCATTTGGTCTCATCAAGATCAGCACTTTGTTTCTCTGGTTTTCCACCACAGTGATGATGATGATGGTCTGTGGCGGGCCCCCAAGAAAATGATGCATTGTTTTCGAAGAAAGAAGAGTTGGTTTCCATGGGGAGAACAACATTTGACTTGGGATTCAAGAAGAGCTGGCTGCTGTTACTAGGATGCTGCATAGGAAATGATGATCCTATGTTGTTGTTGAAGAAAGAGAGGTAGCCTGATAAATCAGGTGTCTTGTTGAGGAAGAACTCATGGGTGGGTGGTGTGTTTGAGCTCATAGGATTGCTGCAGACCACATTGTCGATCATCGGATAACTGTCCATAACTGCCAGGGAAGGTACCTGATTGTTGTTGTTGTTGTTACAGGTCTCAGCTTCAACAAAGTTGAGCTCACTTGACCCTTCTGACAACGTTAATTTCTCGTTATTGTTGGTTAAGGATGCTACTAATTTCTCTTCATTCTCAACAACCTCGGACAGTGGCTTGTGTGTGTTTGGGTCGATCCCTTTCTGCCTCAGCTTCTTCTTGATTGATGAGTTCCAGAGGTTCTTGATTTCGTTGTCCGTTCTCCCGGGCAGTCTGGCCGCGATTTGAGACCACCTAATCACCAGGCCACACACCAAAAAGCTAATTAAAATAATAAACAAAATAACAACAATAATTGACATTAGTTAATTCTATTCTTACTTGTTGCCCAAAACTGCATGGAGTTCAATTATCAAATTCTCTTCCTCCTGTGAAAATGTGCCTCTTTTCAAATCAGGCCTCAGGTAGTTTATCCACCTCAACCTGCAACTCTTCCCACACCTTTGCAGACCTGTGAAAAAAGTGGTCATTAATTAGGTTAGATCTCAGTGTTGAGTTTTTTAGTTATCTGGTTGTCATATCATTTTCAAAGCCAATTAATGGTAAGTAGGTGAATATTAACCATTTAACCACATCGTAACCCACAGCATCGACGGACGGACGGGCCAAGATATTATTATTACTAGTACACAAAAATAAAAATATTAATTACCTGCTAGTTTTGGGACTGAGCTCCAGCAGCCATGGCCATATGTAGTAATATGCTTTATGAGCTTCTCATCTTCCTCAGGAGACCAAAGGCCTTTCCTCAGCTTCTGCTTGTAACAACAAGAATGCCTCCCCATGTTTGCTTAAATTAATTAATTAACTGCAATGTTTGCAGCTGACAGCAATATAATCAAGAACAAAACAGAAATTTTGTCAGGAAACAAATAAAATTGTTTATGTTCTTGTAACGTTGTACAAGCTAAGTTGTGTTCTTGTCAACGCCGGGAAGAGAATGATTCTCTCTTCTAGGATGGAACAAAGAGAGATGATGTAATTAAGGAGGAGGA
>CP025658.1:12006442-12017955 GCA_003576665.1 Ipomoea trifida | reverse complement strand
GGTCCACAATGCATTGTGGACCGCGGTCCACGATATAAGAACTGGAGTTTTATAGTATTGGTTTATATTTTTTTTTAAAAAGGAAATGTGAAAATGGAGGTCTGATCTCAATTAAATAAAATCTGATTTGCAGGGTCTTATCAATGTTCTTGAGAAATTAATGAGTTTGACAGCACTTGTGGGGCATTTGGACAGATATTTATTTGGTGGAATTAAATAATTCAAAAATATAGAGGGTTATTTTTTTATTTTAGGGTCCATTTGGAAATTTGAAAAGTGACTTTCGAAAATTATTTTCTGGATTATTTAGTGTTTGGATACTCATGAAAATGAATTCAAAGAAAAATATTTATTATGGTCAACGGAAAAAAAGCTTAACTTGGGAGAAAATGTCTTCCTAATTTTTTAGTGCAAAGACATTTTTCCAATTCTTTATTTTCCATCTATCTTCCTTCTCTCCTCTCTCTCTCTTCTATTTTTTTTTTTTTTTTAAAGTTAGTTTACGGATTATTATTATTACCACCACCACCACAATCACTAAACCATCACAATCATATCACCACCACCATCAACACCACAACGAACACCAACATCACACAACCATCACCACCACACCATCACCACCAACACCAACACCAACACCAACACACCACAACATAACACAACCACACCACCGCCACCACCGCCACCATCACCACCACTACTACCACCAACACCAACACCACCACCACCACTACTACCACCAACACCAACACCACCACCACCACTACCACAACGATCACCACATATTATTATTATTATTATTATTATTATTATTATTATTATTATTATTATTATTATTATTATTATTATTATTATTAGTTAATTCCATTTTTGGTCCTAGATTTATATAGGTGGCATTCCACTTTTAGTCATCTTTTATCAAAATATCCATATTTGGTCCTAGTATTATTGTCGCATGACCATTTTTGGTCCTCCGTCAACAAAATTGTTGAAATGTCGTTAAATACAATGGTTTTTCAATCATTTTTATACAAAGTAAGTTGACCCCGCTATATTTTTATGTTTATTTTTTTGAAAAAATATGTAATTAAAGACCGAAATGCCATTGTATTTAACGACATTTCAACAATTTTGTTGATGGAGGACGAAAAATGGTCATGCCACAATAATCCTAGGACCAAATGTGGATGTTTTGATAAAAGATGACTAAAAGTGGAATGCCACCTATAAATCTAGGACCAAATATGGAATTAACTCTTATTATTATTATTATTATTATTATTATTATTATTATTATTATTATTATTATTATATGTTCATTTTCAGGAAAAATGAACCAAACATAAAAATGCAAATATGTAATTACTTAACTTTCAGCAAAACAAAAAAAAAAAGATAGTTTTCGGACATTCAGCCAAACACTAGAAAATTATAATATTTTTTAAAAAATGAGTCATTTTCTAGAAATTATTTTCCGCAAAATATTTTCAGATTTCCAAACGGACCCTTAATAGAATTCACATTTCTAATATTTAAGTAAGGGTCCGTTTGAAAATCTGAAAAATGTTTTCTAGAAAATAATTTTCAGAAAATGACTCATTTTCTGAAAAATGATTTCATTTTCTAATGTTTGACTAAAGGTAAGAAAACTATCTTTTTCTGTTTGGCTGAAAGTTAAGAAATTCTATTTTTTTTTCTTTTTGGTTCATTTCCTTAAAAATGAACATATTATTTGTTATATAATAATAATAATAATAATAATAATAATAATAATAATAATAATAATAATAATAATAAGTAGTGGTGGTGGTGGTCAGGGGCGGAGCCACCTTACGGGTAGGGGCCTTGCCCCCCTCCCCCCCTCTCCAACCCCACCCACCCCCTACCCTCACCTTAAAATATGTATGTATATATTGATATAGTAGGGATAAAATAAACTTTTGGCCTCCCCTCTAATTTTTTTAACCAATATATTATGTTTATATTAAGCAAACTCAAAATATATATTAAAGTTTAAATTCATTAAATAGAAAGAAATAAATCAAATAATTAAAGTCACCATTTTTTTTTATCTTATTTCTTTTATCAAGATTTTAATAATGGGGGCATCAAGTATCCATTTTATTTTAAAAACTCTCCAAATTTGAGATATATGCTTTAGTTTTATTAGTTATGTTGATTAATTAATTAATAATTTATTTTTTTGTTTTAATTATTTATTTACACTTTGAAGATGTACATTTGCTTGTTTAAATAATTAGTTTTGAAATTATTAAAAATTAATATTGATTGTTTAATTCGTAATCTAGATTTTTGTCTTTATAGCAGCTTCTCTTGTGAGATCGTGTCACGGGTCTCAAACTGTCTATTATAGTTTTGCTATAAAGTATTATATTTATGCTATAAAGTATTATTTATAAGTCTTACAGTATTGATTATATATGCAATTCTATTATGTAATGACACTTTATTTTCTGTAAATTGTTATTATAGTTTTCCAATAAAGCACAACATTTATGCTATAAAGTATTTTATATAAAGCTTAAAGTATTTATGATATCTGCAATTCTGGATTATTACTTTATTCCCTTCAAAAAGTGTATTATATTTATTTTATAAAGTACTACATTTATGCTATAAATATATATAAGGCTTAAAGTATTGATTATATATTCAATTATGTTGTTTTACTACTATATTTTCTGCAAACTGTTTATTACAGTTTTGCTATAAAGTACAACATTTATATTATAAAATACATATCGTTGATATTTAATGTTGGTCCCGGAGAGAGGGGTTACAAGTCTATAGAGGGGTGGGGGGAGGGTGAATAGACCTTTTAAAAATTTTAAAACTATTCAGTTAGTTTCATCCAAAGGGTTACTTCTTCACAATTAACCTATCATTGAGTATGAAGACGGAAAATTGTTTTTACCCCTTTTGATTATTTTGCATGTTGTGTTTAGTATTTCGAAATGTTAATAAGTTTGAGTGTGGATATGAATGCAATAAAAATAAAAGATAGAGAGAGAGAGAGTTTTTATATATAGCGATTCGACCAACTCAACCTACTTCACTCCCCCTTTAAACTTCAAAGGAGGTTTGCACTTATCCCTTTAGTACAAAGAAGAACACTCATGCCTTAAACACCAAGCGGGCCTTTATTTTCTTAGGTTTTTCAACTCCACACGAGTTTATCTCGCCTCTTTCTACTTCTACCGAGTATAGATACAAGTTTTCAAAGAAAGGATTCTTTGATTCTCCAACTAGTAAGCTTAGCTCTTGATGATGAAACTTGATCTTCACTTGAACAACGCAAGCCTCTTGAAAATAAGTATTGTTACCGGTATGCATTATTAATCTGAGTATAGTCAATAATACAATAGTGTTTGAGGACAGTAGTGTTGTGTGTCAAAAACAAAGAGTCCCCCACTCTCTACAATAGGGTCGACTACTTATGCTAGTGCAACGGCCCTTCTTCTAGTGAGTGTAATGTACTCATAATGTCGAATAATGATGACGGGGAGTCGTTGGAGTAATGTGCCAGGTAATAATGGAGGGAGTAGTTGGAGTAATTCCCCTCTTCAATGTGTCGTGTCAGTGTAACAGGTGGCTGTTTGTCTTCCATGCATCCGCTTGTATGCCTGTGGTTCGGGTCGAGTGCTGCTTACCCAATTACTCTGTCACCAGTCCCCTACTCCTCAGTTTGTGAGCGTAGCTGAGTCAACTAAGGAGTAGTAATAGTTTAAAGCGAGATGAATAAGATGATAGGATAATTGGGCAAGGTACTGGATCCGACCCGCTACAGCTAAACCATTAAAGCAGTCAAACAACGGTCAAGAGCCCACGCAACGGTTACAAGAGCCCACGCATTAAGAGCATCGCCACATCAAAGATAGGAGTTATGAGTTGCAGTGGGCGTCACTACTTATTAGAGGCTGTTGCCATAATTATTGTAACCATTACAGATGTATAGTATAAAAGCTGACCCCATGAAACATGAGGGGGAGACACTTCGTTTATGACACACTACACTACTGTACTGACTACTCATTGTACTATCATACTTCAATAATACTCAAATATTGTTCGGTAACAATACCGTCACCTCTATTATGGAATATGGATTTAACGTTATAGCTTTAACTCTCTCACACTGGTCACTTGAATGAAACTTGAAAGCTTTTTGAATACTTGAAATATTTTCTCTTAATCGATCAACACCTTCTTCAGTCTTGAATGAAGGTATTTATAGGCGTTTTGAAATGAATCTGTTGGGGGGAAACTCATTTTCAAAAGTCTCTTAACCATCGGGTAATGATCAGCGGACAATTCGAAAGGTTACTTTTTGGGTCAGATTTTCCAGCCGTTAGACCACTCCTTTTTGATGAACTTTACTTTTTGTTTAGCTCATTGTTCTAGGCTTTTTTAAAAAAATCTTCCTTGGGATGTGTACCTAGGGCTCTCTTTGGCTTTGGTCACAATTTCTCATAAAGCTTTGTATGTTAAAGGTTCCGAACTGTTTGCTCAATCTCGAGCAGTCATTTCGAACAATTAACTCTTACAATTCGAGTTAATGCTTCGAACATTAACACTTATAGCATTTCGGTTTCAAATAGATGTCCTTACTATTCGAACTTCTTCTTACAATCCCCTACTATTCGAAAGGTATGCCCTTCCATATTCGACCTTTGCAACCTTACGGTCTTGAACTCTTTTACTCTTCGACTCTTCATCTCGAACTCTTAGACATTCAACACTTCGAAGCTTTTTCTTCAAACTATTTGAAACTTAACTATTCGAGTTACCATTCAGACTATTCGAATCGAGTGATACAATTCCTAAGTCTAAGAAATAAAATAAATTGGGGACTATAAATTTTCTAACTTTTAGTATCATCAAAATCTAAATTACACATGTTCCTAACATTTACAATTCTATTATGGTTTTACTTTATCTCCTACAAATTATCTATTATAGTTTTGCTATAAATGACTAACATTTACAATTCTATTATGCTATTACTTTATCTCCTACAAATTAGAGTCATAATCAGGTATGGCCGCGCCTTAACGTGCGGTTAGTGAGGCCGCGCCTTAACGTGCGGTTAGTGCGGCCGCGCCACTATGTATACAAATATACACCACTCAATGTTAGAAAATGCACAACACAAATATGCACCATTAGGTACGCATCACCAAAAAACACACCACTAGATATGCAAATATACACCACACAGTGTTAGGAAATGCACCATTAGGGGCATGGGAGTTATAGTGCATAATTTTGGGTGTGGTGTGTTTTTTGGTGTTTTTGTGTATTTTCATTGTGGTGCATTTTCTAACATTGAGTGGTGTATATTTGTATACATAGTGGTGTATTCCGCACCGACCACACGGGAAGGCACGACCACATTTGAGTAGAAATATATATATATATATATATATATAAAAGGCTTAAAGTATTGATTATATCAGTAATTCTGTTATTACCTATGTTTATTAATTATGACTCATCTCACGGATTGAGACACGTGAGATACTCATAGGAGACAAACCCTTTTAAGATATAATAAAAACCAACAAAGAAAGGGTAACACTTGTGTGAGACCGTCTCAAGGGTCTCAATCCATGAGATGGTCGGATCTTTAATTAATTAATGGGTCAGATCTTTGACCTCATTAAGCAAAAATCCGACCTATCTGCCCGGTTGAGACCTATGAGACCGTCACACACAAGTTTTTGCCACAAAGAAATACTCTCTCCTTCTCATTTTTTGTGTCGGATTCGGTTAATGAGGTTGGCCTGGAGTTATTTTAATTTAATTTTCATAATATTAAGTTTAGTATTAGTATACATAACTTATATATTTAGAAACTACACTAAAATTACTATTAAACAAAAAAAAGGTAAAAATACTAAAAAAATAAAATAATCAAAGAAAAAAAGAGTTTGCTTAACTAATGAATAGTAAATATGATTGGTAAAATGAGACGGGAAAGTACTATAATGTTAAAATAAAAGCAATTTCATTATTATATATCAAATAAATAGGCAGCAATATTTTTGTAAATAAAATAATAGTTATTTACAAAAATATCATTGCATTTCTCTATTTATTATATTAGGCACTTTGTCTTTTCTGCATTTTAGGATTTAAAAAAAAAAAAAAGAGTAAATAGTTTGTAGAAAAAAGGCAATTTCATCTTTGAATTATTAGGAAATAATATTTTCCACCCTTCAATTATACAATCATTATTTTATTTTTTAATTATCGGTGAAATGACTTATTTTTTATCTTTCAATTGTCTGTAAAAGATTTTTTTTTTCAAAACTCAACCCTACCAAAATTCATGGATAAAAAATAAAAGAAGATATATATATTTTGCGGACAATTGATGTATAAAATATATTACATTAATTTTATAACTAACATTGTTGGCGTGAGTGGCTATGCACTCTCATTACTTAAGAGTGGCCGAAAGTTTTTTTTTTTTTTTTTGAGTACTACAATCTAACCTATACATAATATCTGCTCAAACAACATGATAATGTCCCTAAAGTTTAAAATCCCCTCTTATATGATACGTGTTTAAAGGTGTCTTCAATAGTTAGAACATATTACGAACACTTCGTGCTCTAACAAAACAGAATATTATAATTCTATGGAGTTGGTCGGGAAGGATCCCTCTTTAAGGGTGTGTTTGGAAAGCAGGAAAATGACTTCTGAAAAATGAATCATTTTCCCGTAAATGAGTTCATTTTCGGTGTTTGGATGTACTTTGGAAAACTGTCTGTGTGTGTTTGGTTCATTTTTTCAGAAAATGAGTGAAAAATGAGTAGAAATGTATAATTATATATGTTTATTATTTTATTTAAAATATAAAAATATATAAACTAATAATATTTATTAGAAATTAGAAATAATTTTTTTTTTTTACAAAAAAAAGTCACACGAAGCCATTTTCCGTTTCTAGAAAATGACTTCCAGATTTTTTGTCCGAAAGTCATTTTTCGAAAAAATGAGCTCATTTTTCATGGTTAACGGAAAATGTTTTCCGTTAACCACATTTTCTGAATGTTGCCAAACACCAAAAGCTCGGAAAATGATTTCCGGAAATTATTTTCCGGGTAATCAAAGACACCCTAAATGGTTATATAAGTTCTACATGCTATATTTTGTCTAGACAAAATTATAGAAGAATTTAGTAGTACATCAAACTTTTTCTTTGGACATGCCATCACGGGCAATATTAATATATTACTCGTTTTCTAATTGTTATCTTCACTAAATTTAAAAAAAAAAAAAGTTCCTCAGTCCAACTTTACTTATTATTATTTTTGATTTATTAGTGAATTTTATATTTATTATTACTTTACTCTTATATATAGAGAGAGATTGTTTTCAAAAAAAATATATAGAGAGAGCGAGATAGATGTTGTTTATAAAACTGACATGGCCTCTTTTTTCATATTTTTTCAACAACCTTTAATCGATAATCTGAAATTAGATTAGTCATCTGTTGTTCTCTCTCTCTCTCTCTCTCTCTCTCTATATATATATATATATATATATATATATATATATATATATATAATTCAGCATTTTGTATCTCTTCATGTTAATTATTTTAGTATAATTTCTAAATAACAAATTTTAAATTAATATTATAAAAATTTAATTACAAGGAAGAATATGCAATATGCGTCAAGTCTCATTAAATGAACTGACACATAAAATAATATTAAAGGAGCATTTACACTATTTTAAAGAAAAGAAAGTATAATTGTTCATAGAATAAATAAATGCATAAAATTCAACAACTTGACAAGTTGTTATACTTAATTTCTTTTTCATGTTATATAACATTATTTGCATTGTGCTTCGTGTTATTGATTATAACTTTATTTATTGAAATAATTAAAAACAATTATTAGTCAATAAATACAAAAGTTATAACACTTGACCTAATAAAATGCATGGTATCAAATTTAATGTAAATAAAAAATTTCATTTTGGTATTATATTTCTTTAAATGTGGCATTTTGTAAATCACAATTGATTTTGTACTAGTTTTAAGTAAAGATTCCTGAATGCAAAGATGGTCAAAATATTTGAGAGTATTTTATATGGAGGTTCTGGGAAACAAGAAACCATATGATTGCTTAAAACTATCAAAATATAGTATGATTAAGCTCACAATTAATCATTTCAATCTTGTGGCGCTAATGACTTTTGTGAATGATATTAATCTTGTGAACTTGTAATTAATTATTTGCTAAACTCTAAGAGAATAATTTAGAAAGATCATTGTATAATGTATGAAATCTTTAACGTATACTAAGTGCCTACCGAAATAGAAACCGAACAAATAAAATTAAAAAAATAATAAAATAATTGGCCCTTGCACAATGGACAATTGTTTTCTTTTTCCCACCACTACATCTGCCTAATTTGATTAACGCCCTGTTTGGTAAATGGATGTTAACTGATTGGGTTGGCTGTTTGGGTTAGAACGTAGGATTTGTTGATAACATTAGCTGATTGTAGAAAATTGTTTGATAAATTAGCTGTTAGCTAATAGTTTTTTGGTATAATTTCTTTTTTCAAAAAGCTAATTGAAAATGCTACTTTGTGTAGCCTTTTGAATTTTAGCATTTTGAAGTTACAAAAAGCTTATTAATCAAACACTTATATTGATTTTTTAACCAAATCAAACAACTAATAGTGATCAAATAAGCTAAAATTGGCTGATAGGCTGATTATTTACCAAATAGGACCTAAACAAACTTGATTACAGTTATTTACAATAACATTTAATTTTTTGTTATTTAATTTAGTATTAATTTATGAAAATTATGTATTTACAAATTATATTAAAATTACAATCAAACACAATAAAATAAATTTTAGAATTATAAAAAAGACTAATGCGTACCGGAGTTTGAATATGTTTCAAATGAAAATGGCATGTAAGTGGTCATTTTGAGTGAAAGGCACTATTAATTTGAGTCGGGCAAAAGTGAATTTGGGTTCGCTTAATTGAGGAGATAATTTTGTGTGTGTATATATATAGGCTTATGATCCCATGAGAACGCACCATAAAGAGAAAACTAAGAACCAATCTCAGCCTTACATCGGTAAAAATTAGACGGATCAGACCATATTATTTAAAAAAAATACAGTGGCATTTTTGTAATTATCATCAACTTCACTTTGCAAACTTGAACACTTAAATATGCAATCTGTAACAACTAAAAATGCAAACCTGGATAAATTTTTTTTAAAAAATCAATGAAAACGCTACATTTTAAATCTAAACCGTAAATGCTAGACCCTAAGCAGTAAAAAGTTAACTCTTTATTTTTGTAAGTGCAATATGCTAATACTAAATGTGCATTTTGTAACAAATAAATGTGCAAACCTGAAAAATTATGAAAAAGTGCAGATTTTAGTATTCAAGTTTGATACAAAAATACTACTAGTATTATATATATATTTTTAAAAATCTGATCTGATCTGTCTGATTTTTCTAGATGTAAGTCTGAGATTACCTCTTAGTTTTCTCCTAAAAACTTGTTCTCATATAATCCAATATGTATATAGTTTTATATAATTTATTCCTACCAGAATACTCTAAACAAGGTCACATAATGATTGATTTAATTTAATTTAATTTTCTTTTTTGCAGATAAAAGAATTTATGCCCTGTCAATAATAATGAATTAAATGAGGGATTAAAAAAACAGTTAAGCAATAATTATAATTAAACAAATAAACGTGGAGATTCATTAAACACCGCCGACAGGGACAACCATGTAGCTGTCCTCTTACGAAAATAAAGAATGTATATAAGACTTGTGAAACTATAATAAGGACAAAGTTCGATGAATTACTTATTCATCCCCAAGTTTTGTCCATCTTTATTTTTTAAATCTTCTGAATTTTGATATGTCTTCTCTTCCATATCCCAAATATATGGACACATTTTTAATTTTGATGTCCTCCAAGCACCTTCTAAAGACAGCCTCATTTTTGGAACATTTGCAAACTTTTCTGGTGGAGGCAACAAGAGAATGAAGAGTTCTTTACTTTCAATTTGTGAGGTAGTTGAACAAAAAAGTAGAGCTTATTAACGAATTGGTCCCTCGACTATTGCGAAATCAGTAATTTGGTCCTCGATAATTTTTTGTGCCCAATTAAATCCCTCGACTATGAAAATTTTAACTAATTTAGTCCTTCGTTTATTTTGCCGTTAAACATCTGTTAAATTGGAACCAAATTGATAATTTTGCTATAGTCAAGGGACCAAATTGGTAAATTTTCTATAGTCAAGGGACCAAATTGGTAATTAATTTTTCACTGAAATGGTCCCTTGACTATAACAAAATTACCAATTGGTCCTTTGACTATAGAGAAATTACCAATTTGATCCCAATTTTAATGGAAGTTTAACGGTAAAATAAACAGAGGACCAAATTGGTTAAAATTTTCAAAGTCGAGGGACTTAATTGAGCACAAAAAATTATCGAGGACCAACTTGATAATTTCGCAATAGTCGAGGGACCATTTCAGTAATAAACTCAAAAAGTATAACAATTATGCAATTTATTATCAACTTACATTCAAATTTATTTTTTTTAAACACATAATTCTTTACAACATATAAATTTATTATCAACTTACATTCAAATTTATTTTTCATAATTCTTTACAACATACAAATTTATTTTAATTTGTTTATGAAAATATATAAAAGAATTTGCATTTAAAAGTCAAACTGTAATTTTTTTTTTGGTACATAAAAAGTAGGAGAGAAATTAGTTTTCTTAGAGATTTGTAGGTGATTTATCAAGATATACTTTTGAGCTAGAATAAAGGATATTTGAAGAACGTAAAAATTGAGAGTGACTACGCAATTGCACTTGACAAGGCCAGGCTGGGACTTGAATCGGGAGTAAATGATAAAGATCTACTCCTATGTTTAATTAACGCTATTAGAAATGAATTGAACTTAAAAAAAAAAAACATATAATACATTAAGAATAAACACACACACGTATATATGTCAGCTCAAATGCGGTCATGCCTTAACGTGTGATCGGTGCGGCCGCATCATTAGTTATGCAAAAATGCACCAACAGTGTTAGGAAACGCACAACAAAGAAATGCACCAATGCATCATTATGTATGCATCACCACAAACCATTAGGTGTGGTGATGTATGGTGCATTTTTTCCATTGTGTAGTGTGTTGATGCATTTCATTGTTGTGCGTAGTACTGTCAAAGCGGGCTGGCCCGCCCCACCGCGAGCCAAATTTCTGGCGGGCTTTTGTGGCCAGCCTGTTAAGCCAGCGGACCAAAATTTGTGTAACCCTAACCTGCCCCGTGCGGTTTCGCGGGCCGGCCCGCGGGCTTTTCATCTTCCTCTTTTTTTTTTTAAATAGTAATATATATATATATATATATATATATATATATATATATATATATATATATATATATATAT
>CP025658.1:11954855-12000898 GCA_003576665.1 Ipomoea trifida | reverse complement strand
GGGGGGGGGGGGGGGGGGTTGAATAGACTCACTGGTTTAGAAAACTTTTCGCAAGAATGAACCCTTGTGAAGGTTAGAACTTGACCAAAGATAAACGCAGCGTAAATATAAAGTTTTGTCGATTTTTAATATCACTTTGCACGGTTTGTAAATACGAAAATATTAGGTTTGGTTCGTGATAATACAATGCAGTAAGTAAGGCAATAAGTAGAGAGAGAGAGAGAGAGAGAGAGAGAGAGAGAGAGAGAGAGAGGGAGAGAGGGAGAGAGAGAGAGAGAGGGAGAGAGGTTTTTATAGTTGTTCGGTTGTTAACGAAGCCTACTCTACTCTTCTTCACAACTTGCGAAGGATTGCACTATTATCTCCTTTGATAGTACAATATCCTCTCCAAAACGTGCTCCTTTGATCACAAAGCCCGACAGCCACACTTTTGTAAGTTTTTCAACTTCTCCGAGTTTACTTGGCCTCTTTCTACTTCTCCTAAGTAGAGGTAGGTTGAAATGTTGAAAAATTTCTCCAACTTGGAAATCTTGGCTTGAGCTTCTTGAATCAACATTTGAGTAGCACAAGATTCCCTTTTGAAACTAGATTGAGAGTTTTAGCTTTTTTGGATATTTTTGCACACTTTTGAAAGCTTTTAATTGCCTATTGCATGTATGAACCAACCTTCTTCAAATGAGATGAAGCATGGGTATTTATAGGTGTGAGATTTGATTCCGTTGGAGGGAAACCAAATTTCAAAACCTATATCTAGTGTGTAATATCCACTGGGTAAAATTTGACCCATGTGAATGTCAGTACTTTCTAGCCGTTTGTCTACTTTAGTGTAGAGACAATTTGTCTTTTGTCTCACACAAAAGGACATGTCATTTAATGCTCCTTGGGATCATAGCCTAGGATCCGTTTGACATTCTAATCATTCACAACATCAAGGCTATGGACAAGACAATATTCCAGAGAATATCTTTAGAGTCCTTATGCCTTGGGTGCTAGTGAGAATGATTAACCTTATCATTCTCTCATCATCTCCTCGAATAAATTATCTTGATTATTTGGTCTTCAAGAGTTCGGCCCTTCCAGTATTCGACCTTTGTAAGTCTTCGGTCTTCAAGTCTTCGTCCTTGAAAGCTCCTTAGTTTTCGACAGAAGGTTACTCTTGATTCTGTAATGGACTCGTTGAGACGAGTTCTTAACTAGTATTCGCCCTATTAAAATAAAAGACAAAGAAAACGTTTGGGGGGGAGGGGGGGGGGGATCTCCTCTAGTCTTTGTTATCATCAAAATCAATGGCTCAGGGTTCCTAACAGTTTCTATCATGTCTTCCTCATTCTTCATCAATTCTTTTTTTGTTTAGTGGTCTCTTTCGCACTTGCATATAGTTAATCCATTCACAACCATGTCAAGAAAAGAAATCATCTTGTTTTCAGAAGGTAAACATCTCATTAAGCAATCAAGAAAATGATGAAAAGTAATGGTTAGGGCTTAATGATGCTTATTTGATAGGATGGACGAAGTCCATACTGCATAGAAAGCTCTACAAAGTAAAAGGAGAAAACAAACAATGAGGTTCTATAATGAAGAATACATAGAAAAGACATAAAGAAATATACCACTACTTTGATCTTTGCAACATTGCTAGCCTTTTCCTTATCAACAGCAAAGCTCTTCATAACATTATTCTCAGGCAAGTGGTGGTTGTGTTATTTTACGGTGAGTAATGTAGGTGTAATGAAGGTGATGGATATGTTAAAACGAAGAGTCAAGACTTCCCGAGTGTTGTGTCTCTAAGGAAGGCATGTTTGGAGTCGAGTTAATGTTGGCATTTAGGAGGTTGAAGGGAAAGACTTACGTGAATGACTAAACTCAAGGGCATTTGTACAAGAGTTCTAAGGTCTTAAATGGGGGTGGTGAGAAAAAAGTAAAATAGAGATTGGGGCTCGTGGCTAGCGTACATGGTTTACTTCCTAATGGTTTTGCAAACAAATGATTCGGATTCAACTAGGGAGTTCATGGCACTTCACCAAGTGGCGTCACATTTGGACTCCCACATCCTCATTCGGTTGGGGCATTTCATCGAACAATTTGTCTACCACTCCTCCCGGACCTTTTCCTTTCAGACTAAGGGCGGGGATGTGGATGAGTTGGACTTGTGAGAGGCCGCTATCGCGCACGCACTCACTTTCACAGGGCTGGGTTTGCTACCTAATGTGGCCACACTTAGGCATAAAGCATATCAAACATCAACAACACAAGTACTTAGATCTAAAACATAAAGTTCACATTTTTAAAGCAAATCTTCAACAATTCAACCACATAGCTAGTTTCGGGGCCACCAATACCCTATCTAATCTAAGCAAACATTAAAATAAGAAAACAAGAAAAAACAATAGAAAATTCAAAGAAAACAAAAAAACGAAATCAAAATAGATAGTGAAAAAAAGAGTTACCATCCATGGAGAATGGGTTCTATTACAATTTTGCCTTCTATCTTCTACCCTTCCACCATTGTTTCTTGAATCTATTATAAGGAAATGAAGTTTTCCCCCAAGATGGGAGAAAACAAAGAGAACTTCAGATCTAAAACTATTTTCTAGCAGCTAGGTTTTTTAACTTTTCGGAAAAAGGGGTTTAAATAGGCAACAAGAAGTCAAAAATCCCGAAATGGCCCTTGTGGCCTGATCACGCCAGCACCACGCGTGGATGGGTGTGTGGATAGCTACTGGAAATGATCCACGCCACCCACACGCGTGTTGGCTTTCTGCTTTCTGCTCTGTTTTGGCCTTGAATCACTTTTCGATATGTGGAAATAACTTCAAAACTTCTTCTAAAGTTGTGTTAGAGGTTTTTGATCACATCTGGGTTTAAATGCACGAAATTGTTATAAACGGGTGGCAAAACTTCCTATTCTATCCTATTTTTGACCCTTAATTTAGACTATTATTGGTGCTTATCAAAGTTTTCTCACTTATTTTTGACCCTTAATTTAGTAAAATATTTCCAACAAAAATCAAACGGGGCATTGAATTCGAAGAAGGGATAGAAAGTATACTCACAAAGCATATCCCTGTTAATAACCATATACACCATTCGTTGCCCTTCAAAAAGTTTCCTAAATCAAAGGTTAGAAATGAATAAGGAATTTAAAATCTACCTTTTAGCTCCTTTCGGATGTAAGCTATTTGGTGGTCTCTTATTCTTAGGCTTGGGGTGCCTCCCAAGAGCGCCACGTTTAACGTCTTTGACTAGAAGAAACGTGTAGTTCAAAATGCAACATTTAAAATAAAAGGAAATATGAACAGAACACAAATAAAATAAGGGTTGTCCAAAATCATAGTTTATTAAAGCATCACTCTCAAACCTTCAACCAACTGTGTTTGTCAAATCTCCTCACATCTTCCTTTTGGATGTGATGGCTTCCTTCGCTAAGTCCTCAATTTTCTTCATTTGTTCTAAGTGCAGCTGGTATTGGAACATTTGCAGAGATTTCCAGTCTGTGACCTTCACGATGTGGCTTGGAATGTCAAAGTGGGGAGATTGAGAGCTTTGTGCTTTGGCAGGTGGTGATGATGATGGTGCGGCTTCGCGTGGTGGTGGTGAGTACATCCAGGATTCCAAGGGTGAATATAGCTCTGGAGGAGATGGGGAAAGGAATGACATTGGTGAGGATGAAGGTCCGATTGGGGATGCCATTGGTGTGCTAGAATGATCCCTTGCCATGTCCTCATCCTCCCTTGCTAGATGCGCTAAGTTAAATCTAGAAACATCTTCTAAAGATAAAGGAATAATTTGCGCCCCATTGCACTCGGTACTCAAACCAATTGATTTTCGTATGATGTCCTAAGGCAATGCACTATCTCGTTACTAATGGCCCAATGAAGATGACTCTTGTTGTTTCTTGCTGTTGAGCAAGTAGCCAGTTCCTACAAATCATGCTCATATTCACCGAGTTCCCGGTATCCATGCTCCATAGCATAAACAAATATGTTTTAGAGACCGGTCATATGCTGCTGGCCTACCACTCCAAGAGTGTGCGACGATCTTCCATAACACCTTCAAATCTTCCCTCATGATTTGAGATACTCGAACTCTAGACCCGACCCAATCAAGTCCTAGCCTAGCAATCATGGCCCAGTATTTCCTTGGGATGTCCCTGTTACCAAAGTCATATCTAAGCCTCCGGTACCAATGCTTGGTTTGATCTTCTTCGTCGTAAAATCCCAATAGAACTCCTAGTGTGTTAATTGAGATGTTGTGGTCTTCGTTGAAAAGTCGAAATATGATTTTCGGGCTATGTAGGTCTCTTGTCACTCCTGTGACTTGCAGGCTTGCTATGAACTCGTGAACCAACGGTGCAAATGTGTCTTGCCTCCAACTTAACAAGTTGTTCTAGTATGGTTCGTGAATTAACCTCTCTAATCCATACTTGCATTCATAAGATTCCAAGGTGAATAGATCTACGTATTTCCATCGCGTGATTGGAAGTTGGAGGAGCTGCCTATATCTATCTCGCATTACAGGTGTCATCAACAGAATTTGATTTCCATTGGGGCATTTCCTTTGCGGATTCTTTCAGCGTTCCTTTGTGCAAAAGAGTTTTGGGATGACATTTCCTATAAGATAAGTAAACACAATACAACACAAGGAAAACATTTCCCATTCTTAGTACAAAATTCATTAATATGACACACATTATAAAATCAAATATTCTCATTACAAATATCATCACTTCAACAATTTGACAACAACTTGATATTTCCCATATAGTGATCATGTATCAACTTTTCATATTCTAGAGGCAATTTTCACTCTAAAAGTCAACATAAGAGTCAACTTCATCTTCATCATCAAGACTAGGTTGAGGTTGAAAAATGGAGTAAACATGAAAGCTCTCAAATTTAATCAAATAAAATGTTGGAAATAGAAATGTAACACCTAAGGAGCAAGAAAGTTTCAAACTTTACTTCCTATGCTCTCTATTTCATCTAGAAATCCAACATAACAAGAAAAGGCCCAAATCACATCGGGTTTATAATCTAGGTACCAATAAGTTGCAAAACATGGAATTTTCATCATCTAATAGCAATGTAAGCTTCACATAAGTCTTAGAAGTGATTTCATAACCAAATAATCTTAGAAAAACTTCAAGTAATAAAGACCCATAGAGATATGCTTAAGAAAAATGGACTTCTAGCATTTACGCAAATTAAAGTAAGGGAAGATATGTTTTACCATTTGGTTAGCTTTGAAAGATGAAGAAAGCTTGAAAGCTTGCAAATAAATGTCTTGGGGATGAAGTATTTTTACCTTGAAGGAAGTTTTTGCTCGTGGATGTGAAGAAATGAGGTGGGGAAGGGTTTTAAACTACCTCCGCGAAGTTTCTAGTGCCCGTCCACGCCAGCACCACGCGTGGATGGGAGCGTGGACGGTTACTAGTTTTAGTCCATGCCATCACCACGCGTGGATGGCTGCTGGAAAGCCCCCACGCCTCCTACACGCGTGTTATAGGCGTGGATGTGTTATGTGCATTTTACCTTGACTCATTTCCTCTCTTTTGCTAATGGTGGTGATTTGTTGATGGATTGTGGATAATTTACGCCTCCCGAATGCATAATCTGCACTTGTTAGCTTAAACGGGGCTATATAAAAATAAAAATTTGAGCAATTAAAAGAAAACAAAACAATAATATGAATGAGAGTTTCTTAAAAATGAAAGATAACGTTGGGATTGCCTCCCAAGTGCGCCATTGTTTAACGTCTCCGGCTAGACGTGGTGTGCTCTATCCTTCGAAACACACCGATTTTGGGACCTTACCAAGCGTCTCATGAACTTTAGCTTCAAGGTATGCCCGAAGATGGGGAACATCCTTGAACTCGTAAACAAAGAAGGGGAAAATAAATCCTATTGCTAAGTAAGTACGACATACTACCCCAAATTGTTTAAGGATATCTTTCCCTTTCTCCCTCTCTTTTCTATCTATTCCGTCTCCCAAAAATTTGTCGCTAAAATCATCCCAATGAACAAACACGTCCCTATATTTTTTCCTTAAAATGTCTTCACATGACTCACCATCTATAGAATCATCACACTCATAAAACTCACTTTCACAAGAATAATAAGACCGGTTGTCCTCACTCCCTAAGTCGTCATTACAAAATTCAAAGGAATCACACTCCCAAGAGCAAAAAGAAGCTCTATCACACTTATCAACATTATCTTCATAATTTATAAAGGAGTTATTCACATAATTATCATAAGTATTTTCAATGAGAGTTGGAGTGAAGGTATTTTCAGGAATAGAAGTGTAAGAAAAATCAAGAATATTAGCTTGTGTGGGTTTTTCATGACCTTGAATCCCTTTTCGATCTGTGGAAATAACTTCAAAACTTCTTCTGAAGTTGTGTTAGAGGTTTTTGATCACATATGAGTTTAAATCCACAAAATTGTTATAAACGGGTGGCAAAACTTCCTATTCTATCCTATTTTTGACCCTTAATTTAGACTATTCTTGGTGCTTATCAGCAAGCCACAAACTTTACTACTTTGTTTATTGTTTGTAAAGTATGCATCTGAGTCATCCAAAATTTTGCCTCGAGTAAAATGGTTCATGGAAGGAGCACCATACTGGCTAGTTAGTGAAATCTAAACACATTTATTGACACACAAAATAAATGAGAAACAAAAAAATAAAACAAAACAAAAACAAAAACAAATCCATAGACAAATGCAACTATATAATGAGAAAATCCTGCTCTTTGGAACACTCTCTTCTGTTAGAAAATCACAATCATAGACAACATATCGGCATTCATCAGCCGGCAGGCATGCAGTGAAGTCGTCATAGTTCTAGGAATACTACAGTGCATTTAAGCAACTTTTAGAATTGATTTGTCAAAAATAAATAAATGAAAATATAGAAAATATAGAAAATATAGACAAACTCTATAATATTCCTAGAAAATCTGCTGTAGTCCAGGATCTGAATATCTGATTACAAACTTAGACTTGCAGTGTTAACTAAATCATTTATTTTATTTGTTTTCACAAGTGAAAATACCTACATTAGATATGCACAACAAAAAAATACTGCATTACTAGGAGATTTGAGAGCAGATTTTCCACCCATTTTTGACATCGCCTTTATCTGAAAAACTAACCAAAAGAACCAAAATGTAGACATAAATCTTTATTTTTTTTGGCTTTATTATTAGAAGTCAGGGGAAAAGTAGGGAGTATAAATGCAATGTAATTATAAGGAACAAGAAACAAGAAAGGACAAACTGCAAAATCCCTAAAATCCTTGGGGCAATCCATGGACGTCACTGTAACTGCGTGCTCGATGATATCATAAAATCCAAATCACCGGCATTTAACAGAAGATCATATCGTTTCTGCAAAAAAATGAAATGTTAAATATTAATAAATAATGTATAAATCCAGAAACTTACCTTTTCGCGCTAGCGACCTTTGGGATGGGGTAGGAAGAAAACCAAAGACCTTCGCAACCAACAACCTGTTGTGCGAACCGACGAAGGAGAACCATCTACTGCGTACGAACTGATGTGTTTTTGTGGGAGAAGAACTGATTTTGCCCTAATTGTCTACGTCCGAAGTTCCCACTTCGGACGCAGATGGTGTAAGGCGACTAACATTCTACTTCGGACGCAGCTGGCTTGACGTGAAATTTTAATTAAAAAATAAATTAAATATTTAAATTTTAATTACAAAAATGCCACTACCCCACTTTAGGCGTCCGGTGTTTAAACTCTGGATGCAGATTATTCAGATGCATATGACTGATTCTGTATTACTGTAACTTTGAGTCATTTGTGTTTGATTTATGAGGAAAAAGCCATGAAATGTTGTTAATGTGCTACAAAGTTCCATAGCATGTGCAATATGTGTTTTGAAAGACCATTGGACAAAGGAAAAGGCATAGGGCTCGCACCATGATCGTGGTAGAGTGTGGAAGAGGAATCAATAGAGCTTACACCATGATCGGGGTGGAGGCTTATGGCTAAACATTAGACTCTACCACACAGCTCACCACTGTGACACCCCAACTTTTCACAAGCCGAGATAGCTAAACATTAACACAAAAGCTGCCTATCTCAACTATCATCATACATAGCGGAAGCGATTAAAAACCTAAAGGGGTATCATGCCACATCTAGGTAAGAAAAGCACGACCTAGATGCACAGGCTAACCAAAAGAACTGAATTGCATAGATAATAAATCCTCAAACATGTCTAAAACATCTGGAATCTAAACAAGAGTACATATAGTCTCATCATTGGCGCACAGGCCCGAACATAAAGTCTAAAACAACATAACTATGTCTAAGCTGCCTCATAAGGATAAGCTCTAACGCGCTCTCGCTTAGACTTATTGCATTCCTGGAAAACATACAATAAACCATTAGCAAAAGACTGCTAAGCAACCACCACTTACACCCGCAAGGAAATATAGATATATAATAAGTTTGGAAATAGGTTTACACACCCATATAGAATATAAACACCAACGAATTGTTCAATACTTGAAATCGGATACTCAACAATAACACGCTGAATAAAGGATAAACCAAGACTTCTCAACAATACCAATATTCAATTGAATTTCACAAGATAATAAGATATCAACCGAATCAAGAACACAATAGAATACTCATAAGAAACGACCAACAAGAATACATCCAAGATTAATCAACAACCAACGAGATATGATATAACTCAAGGATCAAGTAAGATACCAAACAGACCTCAACCTAAGGATAAGAACTAAGCCTTACCCTCCAACCAACACCAATCCTCATACCAATCATCAAACCCAACTCGGTGCACAGACGTAAATACTACCCGAATCATAAGGGCAAATGGTGCCCAAATAAATAGAGGCAAATGGTGCCCAAATACACAAAGGCAAATCGTGCCCAAATACATAGAGGCAAATATTCCTCAACTACACAAGTGGCAAATAATGCCCATATACACAAATGGAAAATAGTGCTCATACACACAAATGGCAAATAGTGCCCATATACACAAATGGCAATTAAAGCCTCAAGAATACACAAAGATACTCAAAGATCCACCATCCATATCCAACCTCAACCTCAGCCCAAGAACAACCACTCCGAGTGTTCATCTCAGATTATGAACACAAACCAACTCCCAGATAATATAATCAAGGATTCAACAAAACAAGAGATTCAAAAGATGGACCAAGAGATATGAATAAATACTCCAAAGACATGGTAAAATACCCAACAAAATACTCCAACAAGATTCAGAACAAAAGGGGAAACAGCCAAACAACAGACCACAGAATAGCTCACTGGAACATAACTCCCAACAGCCTGACGGAACAACCCAGCGGAACCCCGCCCTCCGCCACTCTCCTCCGCAAGGAGGGAGCGGACCTCCTCAGCGGACCTCCCTCTTCCGCCAACCCTCACCGTGAACCACTTACGGAAGACTCCAGCGGGACACATTATACCGCTGGGGTACTCCGCAATGGCAAACCCAAACCTCAGATCACAGACTCAGACAGAATACACAATGTTCAGATCAGAATACAAAAATAGGATCATATTGATCAGATTACAACTCCCAGAAGCCAAATAAACAAGGAATCCATACCAATAAACATCCATAAATATCAATATGCAAAGGATCAAGAACACAAGTTCATAATCCATCAAGAATGACTTCACAAACAACAAGAAATAGGCTAACAACAAAGAAATACTCAGGATTCCAACACACCAAGTAATATCATAGATTGAGAGTGTAAAAATATGTTTTAGAGGACATGATGGTTACCTCTTGAAGCACACTTCACCCAAGAACTCTCAAACCTCCTCACAAAGCTTCACCTCCACCTTGATCATCTTTTTCCCAAAAGATCCCCAAAAGAACAACATAAGAACTTGTATAAAGATTAGGAAAATAACATGATGCAAGTAGGGGTGGAAATAGGCTAGGCCGAGCCGGGCTTTAGAAAATTAGGCCTGGGCCTGCTATGGAAATCTAAAGCCTGGGCCTGGGCCTGAGCCTGTATGTAGGCTTTTTTTTAGGCTCAAGCCTGAGCCTACAGTTGGCCTGGCCTGGCCTGAAGCCTTTTTAAAAGCCTATTTAACATATAGGCCTTTAAAAAGGCTTCAAAATTGATCCTAAATAGGCTTTGAGCCTATTTAAATAGGCCTTGAACCTATTTAAAGCATACATTTTAAAGCCTTTTAAAGTATGCCTCTAAAAAATATATTAAAATGTATATATAAATATTATACATTTATATAAATATATATATATATATATTAGATATAAAATGTAATATATAATAATTAAATATTAAATATAAATATTATAATATATATATATAAATAGGCTAGGCCTGCGGGCTTGTAGGCTAGGCTTTTAAATATAGGCCTAGGCCTATTTAACTAAATAGGCTTCTAATTAGGCCTAGGCCTGACCTTTTTATTAAATAGGCTATGCCAGACTAGGCCCTAAGTAGGCCAGGCCATAGGCCCCTATGAAGGGGCCTGGCCTATTCCCACCCCTAGATGCAAGGTATACTCCTAGAGATAGACACTTACCCAAGCCTCAACAATCCTAAAAGAGCAATCTTGACTTGAATATTGAAGATGAAATGAAGACCAATCTTTGAAGGAGAAGATGATGAAAATGGCGTGAAGAATGAGTAGGGGAAGAGAGAGAGTGGAAATCTCTAGAAACTGCTAAGTCTTGAATATATATACCATAATACATATATACATATATGTATATATATTAGGGTGGAAGATTTAATAAGGAATGGGCTTAACTCTTTATATATATAACAATTCTATGTACAAGAATAATTATTGGGCCAAATGATTCATCTCTTAAATAAATGAATACATAGAATAAGGAGAAAGCCCATAATATTAGGAATTAAATGTCTTAGAGACAATATATATATATATATATATATATATATATATATATATATATATATATATATATATATATATATATATATATATATATACTAGCATAAGGAATTGGGCCATTATATAAATATTCTTACTTATAAGAATTGTAAGGATCCAAATTAGAATAAATCCCTTACAACGATTAAATCAAGAATTGGGCTTGTGAATAAAATAATTAATTTCGGGTTCAAGAAATCTATATATAAATATATATATATATATATATATATATATATATATATATATATATATATATATATATATATATCAATCGGAAAGACTAAGCCCAATTAAATCAAATAAATCATTCGGCGGAAACGATTACCGGTCTCAAGGCTTGAACAAATTTACGGGGTGTTACAACCATGATCGTGGCCGTGTTCCTAGACGAATAAGTGGCACCAGCCATGGTCGTGGCAGTGTGCGTAGCTGGAGGCGAGAAGTTTTTGGCGTGATTTCTCCCTTTACATTGGGAATTTCTAGATGTAGTTTGGGGGTTAGATCATTTTCCATAATTCTATTTCTCCCTTTAGGTATTTTAGCGCTCAAGAACACTCCTAGATCAAAAAGAAGCAAGAGGATCTAGCTTGGAGGTCTTGACAACACCTTTGATCTAGAGGTAATATCTTGTGTTTGTAGTTCAAGAACATGAGTAGCTAAATCTCTAGGGTTAGGATTGTGAATTTCTTGCAATTGTGCAAAGTGTGATGTTGAATTAATTGTTTGGAGCTGTGATTGTGTATTTTCATGTTGACGATGGATGATTCGTATTTTCATGTTGGCGATGGATGAGTAGCCTAGGATTCATCACTCTAGACAAGAAATTGTTAGTGTGAGATAGCATTGATTCTATTTTCAATCCTCGTCTTAGATCCAAGAGGGCATAGCCCGTGAAGAAGTGTAGACTAGGTGTTTGTGAAAATGACTCATAGAGGCATGTTGACAATTGGGTGTTACATAGCCCTATGATAAGCCATAAAGACCGAAATGGCTATGGCGTTGCTAAACACTTCTCTTGAAATGCATGATCCACACTCTCACAGCTACTATTTTAGACACTAGGTTGCACATTGCAGTGAAGGAACAATCCTACACCCATTTTCTCTCAATTTGCTTTTTTTACTTTGCTTACTTTCATTTACTTTTGCACTCCTACTCTCATATACTTTGCTACACAATGTTTCCCTTGAAACTTGTAAGTGATAAGCTTGAAGGATCGTGTTAATTCACGTGCAACTTAAGCTTCCGAATTTGCTATCCTTCAAGACCGACACTCAGAGATTTCATTCATATTTTATCTTTCCATACACCATTAAGCACAAAAAAAAATTCTTTTTCATCAGCAGTACACACAGAGTGTTTATTGAACAAAGTAACTGCTCTGATACAACTTGTTGGTCCCGATTAGGTTCGGGAGAGAGTTTAGAGGGGGAGGGGTGAATAGACTCTCTTAACTTTTAAAATTTCTTCACGAATGTTAAGTATACTAGAGAGGTAAGCTTAGCGAATCGTTCAGAGTTTTAATGCACAGTGGTAATAATTACTTAACCCTTTTAAACGTTTTTTGCACATTCGGGTTGTTTGGTAAAATGTTAGATTTGTACGTGAATAATATGCAAAATATTAAGCAATAAAAGATAGGGAGAGAGAGTTTTTATAGTGGTTTGGCTGTTAGCTTACTCCACTATTCTTCACAACTCGTGAAGGTTTGCACTAAATCCCCTTAGTA
Source organism: Ipomoea trifida (assembly GCA_003576665.1). Classification (NCBI taxonomy): domain Eukaryota; kingdom Viridiplantae; phylum Streptophyta; class Magnoliopsida; order Solanales; family Convolvulaceae; genus Ipomoea; species Ipomoea trifida. The sequence continues at coordinate 11,988,192 of CP025658.1, read as the reverse complement.
GAAAAACCACCAGCAGATCACCCTTTGTCCACAAAGCCGATGATGAACTGTTACAACAAAGTTTTTCAACTCCTACAGAGTTTATTCTGCCTCTTTCTGCTTCTCCTAATAGAGTTTACAAAGGTTGAAGAAATAGAGCTTCTTCTGCTCCAACTTGGACGTCTTGGCCTGAAAAGATTTGGATAGTTGCACTTGAAGCAGCTCAAGACTCCTTGAATACTAGATGTAGACTTTGAAGCTTTGTGTCTCTTCTCTTAGATCATTGGTCGTTAGAACTTAAAATTTTAACAAGCTTTTTCGCACTTAGAATTTTGAAAAATGACCAACTCCTTCTTTAGTGAAATGAATAGGGAATTTATAGGCAGGAGAAAATAGTTCCGTTGGAGGGAAAACCATTTTCAAATAGCCTATAGACGCATGTAGAGACAAGCGGGTTATCTGGAGAGTAGGTTAGTTGTAAGACTTTATAGTCATTGAAGATGAGCTAATTTTTGTGTTCGGATAATAATGTTTATAGGAGTCTTTTAGAGATGTTAACTGAATTGAGATCTCGTACCTTAGGTCCTCTTAGATATGATGGTTGACATTAACAATTGTCCCTTAACTCCTTGAATGATCTTTCTCATCACTTGGTCTTGATAATACACAAGAGGTAAACCATTCCACTATTCGGTTTTTGCAACCTCTTAGTCTTGAAAGTCTTCAATCTTCGAATCTTCTGTCTTCATAGACATTTGTCTCTGATTACACTTTGTTTCAAGCTGCTCAAAGATAACCCCTCGGGTTGGTCTCGACTCATTGTTTTGAGAGTTAAACAATGGGGTTACTCTATGATCCGGTGTTGAGACTAACTTTTCGAGTGTTCGTCAGATGTTACATTTGAACTACTCCGGTAACCACTCGATTAAGATCCAAATGTTGAGCAGACTTACTAAGTCTAAGAAATAAACGAATTGAGGGGTCTAAACTCCTAGGTCTAGTATCATCAAAATCTAATACAAAATGTTCCTAACATGCACCGCTAACAAAGGTTGAATTAGATCGTGCTAAATTGACCCCGGTAGATGAGGAAGACGAGCAAGCAATACCACCACCTCCTATCAATCTTGACATTTTCCCACAGTTCACTATTGTTAACAACTGGAGTCCATGCAGGCATTTCAATACTAGTTGCATTCAGAGCACATGGCCGAGCTTTGGGGCAATGAGAAGCCATTGATGCGTTGATAACACAAGGGGTAGTATTTAATTAGGAACTTAGGGGTAGAGAGAGGCAATCAATGCTCTCCAAAATCAGTTTGCGCAGCACTTTCATCCACCATCTTATGGAGGTGGCCCCGATGAATTTATAGGTTAATTTGGTTGGATTGTGTGTGTGTTCCACTAGTTTTATTTGTTGGATGTTCCCCTGTTAATAGTAGGTACCTCATGCGTCGGCTACCACCTTTATCTTTTATTTTTGTTCTTTATTTTCATGCTTTACTTTCCTGCACTTTCTTTATGCTTTAGTACTTTCTGTTTTTATGTTTTTAAACACTCTTTTCAATTGATGTCTATTACAATTTATTATGTTTTTCATTTGCATATAATTCAGGCTAAAGATGTAAAACATGGAGCTCTTGCGAGGCACCCCAAGGTTTTCTAGCTTTCATATTAAAAGAAAAAAAAATTGTATCTAGAGGAGGTACTTATTTAGTCCTTTGCACCTTTTCTATGCCACTAACATTGATCGATTGTTTGCTTGGAAGCTTCTTAGCAAAGGGTTGGGGCAAAAGTTGTTGATGATGCTTTGAATAAGGGGGATTTGCACAACAAGGAAGTGTACTATCTCTACCCCTCAATTTCCTTAAGCCCCATATTTTGTTTTTAAAGTGCAGAAATATGGGCTTTGTATGCATACATTGAGCTTTAATTATTTCATTTTGTCATCCACAAGTGATCACCCCAAGTCCCAGGCTCACTTCTAAAGTGTGGAAAGGGACATGCATTTGATAGACACATCCATCCTTTTCACCACACACTCATGTTGAACGTCGAGGAAGATATTCGTCCTAAAGTGTGGAAAGAATGCACTTTGTGCTTAATTGAATTTTTTTTGCTTTTGAATGGTTTATGAATGAAGTTTGCATGTTGATGAAATGCATGAAATGTTTCATATTATCTTGGAAATATGCTCAAATGATGTATGACAATTTGAAGTCTTGAGATGTTTTTGGAGATTACCTTTTTACACCTTGTGAGCTTGCATAAAACCTAAGTAGGTTTACATTTTCTTGAGCACTTGCATGGATTCTATCCTTCCTCTTGGACCTCGGTATCTTGGATACTTTGAAGTGGGAGTGTGTGCAAGTGGGGTTGTAGAAAAGATAATTCTGCAAGACCCGAAATTGAAAACAAAATTGGTGTAATATGGGGATAAAAACTGACTTTTGGTGAGCTTGAGTGATTCCCTACCCCTAAGGAAAAGCATGAGGGGTAGTTAAGGAAAAGAAAAGAAAAAGTCATAAGAAAAGGGCAAAAAAAAGAGACAACAATTTTTGCTAGCCCCATTATACCAAAGAGATTACATCAATGGAACCATGGAACCATGTTCCTTTCTTGTTTGTTTTTCCTCTTCTTTACCTCGGCAATGTGGATGGATCTCAGCGCTGCACTATGCTTACTTCCCAGGGGGTCACCCATCCCGTGACTGCCGGAAGTCAAGCACGCTTAACCATAGAGTTCTTTGACTATCTGGTTGCCATATCCTACTTAAAACCAATTGGTGATAGGTAGGTGGACATTAACCATTTAACCACATCCCTCCATGGTAAGCCACAGCGCCACGTCTCGAATCAAGCACGGGCTGAACTCGGCCAACCCTGCCGACGCCCAACACAATGAATGATAAAATGCTTAATCTGTCCAATTCACCATCCTTGTGAACACGACACTCGGGAACTTTTCCTCGTTTTACCGCGCATCCACCTCACCATAAACTACACTTTCACTAGGATTTGGGTACCCATTGAATCGTCTTCGAAAAAGTATGGAGCTTCACCTGAAGTTGGGTTACTCAATGACGTTATCCTATGGGGTTGAGAAGAAAAGAGAGTCACGCTAAGCCAAAATGCGTGGAGAGGCCCGTGTCATACCATCACTTCACCTTACTTGTTGTGTCTTTTTGGCCGGTTTTGACGCGACCTTGCGCACATTGTTCCCAGCAGTTGGCTTGGCTTTGCAAGGCCCTTTGAAGATTGGATGTTGTGAATCAAAATAAAAAGTTAAAGAAAATACCAAAAAATAAAGAAAAAAAGAGAAGAAAAGCAATATTTGCTTGCTTGGTTTAAGAACTGGTGTGTGAGAGGTGTGTCCCTTGCTGTTTTCTTGTGACCTTGTGGGTTTTTGTTTCCTTAAACATCACTTGACTTGAGAATGTCACATGTGGTTTGCCATATTTGCTTAATAACATGAAGAACTCCATTCATTTGATTATTGTGCTTACTTTGCATTGATTGACCATTTGATTGTTAAGTATCTTTTGGCCCTCATGCTTGGGATTTTTTTGATGACTCTTTTGAGGGCAAACAAGGTTAATGTGTGGAAACTTTTGATAAGTGCCAAAAGATACTACTTTTAAGGGTCAATTTGGGGTTATTACATCTTTATTTTGAATCACATTCATTTTATTAGTGAGAAAAAAGTCATGAAATGTTGTTAATGTGTTGCAAAGTCCAATAACATGTGCATGCATGTGTTTTGAAGGACCCTTGGACAAAGGAGTGGCATAGGGGCTTAATTCTAAGCAATTTTAGAAGAGTGAGAAGGAGGAATCACCAGAGCTAGAGCCACGATTGTGGTGGAGGCTCATGGCTAAACTTCAGACTTTGCCACGCAGCTCATCATGATCGTGGCCGAGACCCTCGGAGGATAAGTGGCGCTGGCCACGATCGTGGCGACGTGCCTAGCCGAAGGCGCAAAAATTTGGGCGTGGAATTTATCTTTAAATCAAGGATATTTAGATGCAGTTAAGAGGTTTGATCCTATATTCATATTTTATTTTCTCTCTCTAGACATTTTAGCTCTCAAGGAACACTCTCTAATCATAAAAGAAAAAGATCTAACTTGGAGGTATTGACAACACCTGTAATCTAGAGGCAATTTCTTTTCAATTGTTGATTGTAATTCACTTTGTATTGAAGATTGGTAACAACTCTCATTTCAATTTCTCATTTCCATATTATCTTTCAATGCTTATCTTCAACTTCTTGTGTTTACATTTTAAGAACATGAGTGGCTAAATTACTAGGGTTAGGATTGTGAATTAGTTGCAATTTTGCTAAGTGTGATGTTGAATTGATTGTTTGGAGTTGTTATTGTGGAGATTGTGTATTTTCATGTTGGAAATGGATGATTTTTCTTTTATTCTTAGAGTGAGGCCCAACTTCGTGAATAGTATAGGATTCATCACTATACATAAGAGATTTTTAGTGTGAGATAGCCTTGTTCAACCAATTCAGTCCAATCCACTCCTCTCTTAGAATCTCTTTGGAGGTTTTCACTAGTATATTATTCTTATAAAAGAGATGAGCGCTTGTGTTTTGAAGTCAGTCACAAGTCTTAGGTTTTTCACAAGCTAACTTGCTACTCCTCTTTCTACTTCCACTAGTAGATATGTTGATTGAACACAAAAGGTTGTTCTTCTCGAACTTATGACTTGGCGTTGAATTCTTCTTGATTCGCCAAAGTCTTAACTTGATGTAGAATTGTTGCACTATTTCTTTCATTGGTTAGCTTGATTTACTTTGAAAAAAGTTTTGCACTGTTGTAATTCTCTCTAAAAATTGACTAGCACCTCATTCATCTTCAAATGGAGGTATTTATAGACATGTTTGAATTCGTCCATTGGAGAAAAATAAAATTCAAACTAGTGTCCTTTACCATTGTGCAATGAATTTTTGCTCCTAAAAACATGGCTCCTACAAACAAGCATGATTAGTTGCAGAGTGCGAAGCCTTTCTCCCAAATACGAAGACACCTCTAAGGATTGAGATGCACGCAACCTTGATGTACACAATTACAATGGAACTTACATCCCCCTTGCCCAACTGAACACACATCCTCTCAGCACCAAAATTTGATAACAACCACTGACCCAAACGAACTGGAGAGTCCTTAATCTTCAGCTCAATAACGACACCAAAACCCAGTACAGTAATGTCCTTCCTCTTTTGTTTCGTAAGGTCTTCCAACGCCTGAACCAAAAGAGAAGGTGGCACCCTAACTCTAAGACCAGGAAACCTTTCCAGCTCCTCGGTGATTGATGTTGTGTGTATAGTGGGAGTGAAGGTGAAGTGGTAAAACGAAGAGTCAAGACTCCCCGAGTGTGGTGTCTCTCAAGGATGGCGAATGGGAACAGAATACGTGTTGGCATTCATGAGATTGAAAGGTAAGAGTTGCAAGAATCAAAGGTGGAGGTTTTGTTCATGGGTGGTTGAAAGGTTTGAAGGTAAAATGAGATGAAAAATACAAAAGGTAAAAGGAAAGGGGTGCATGCCAAAGTTAAACCAAAGGATTGATTATCGTAGGTAGCTTGGAATTGGGTTTTGGGATTGATCTAGGGAGTCACGGTATTGGTACCGCGTGGCGTCACACTCAGACTCTCAATCCTCATTCGGTTGAGGCATTTTATCGAACACCTTGCCTACCACTCCTATCGGATCTCATCCTTTCGTATTAAGAGCAGAGATATAGATAAGTTGGGCTCGTGAGAGGCCGCTATCGCGCACTCTCTCACTTCCACTCGGTTCACTAACTATCCCGGCCGGAAATAGAAGCAAATATTGAACAACATCATCCATACAAATATCAATCATACTCCCACAATACCAAGATCATAAGATAAAGTATAAGCATCAATCCATAGATCAACAAGGGCACACACACCCAAACTAATCTACTCTAACATGATAAACATAAATAGAAGCAATATAAACAAAGCAATAATGTAAAAGATCCAACTTTATATTAAAAGAAGAGAAATTATACCTAAGGAAGCTTGAATCTACATAATCTTCATCTTCAAATCCTAAGCTAAATCTATTCTAAGGAGTGTTTTCCTCCCTAAAGGGGAAGAATTTGGAAAGAGAAATCAGATCTAAAGCTATTGGGGGCTGCTGGAAACTGATCTAAAAGACCTATAAAGGGCATATATATAGCCCCCAAAATCTCGCCCTAATAATTTATGCGCTGTGTCGCGTCCACGCGGCTCACACGGACGCGACACACACGCGTGTGAGCGTGCGTGGGAGCAATCCAGTAAGCAACTACGCCGCTCACACGCGTGTGAGCGTGCGTTGTAGCTCTCGACGATACGGTTCCATAGCCACCTGCCTCGCCTCATTCAGACATTTCTAGCTCCGGTTACGTTCGTTTTACTGAAGTGTCGCCGGAATGCCCTGCGAAGTGCAAGAATTGTGCAAATTATAATGAAACACACAAGATTAGTCCCTAGACCTATATTCAATGAAATTACCCTATCTTTGCATGTTTCTAGGCCTAATGGACATCTATTATAGCATATTTCACACCTAAATGACCCCTAAAATATGGCTACTTTTGGCACTTATCAGTGATTAAAACAGTATCCAGGGCATCCGATGGAGGATCCTGCTGCATCTTTTCTAAGGAAGGAGGACCTCCAACAAAATCGTCATCATCAATGGGAGATCGGCACGAACACGCCATTGACGGTGCAACCCAAGTCTTTGTTGCTACCACCAACAAACAGTTCGAATAACGAAGAGAAAGTCAGTAATAAACCATAAAAAGAACAACGCATAATTCGAAAAGCAAAGGCATCAAATTCAGTTCATAACCCGTTTAGCAAACTTATAATTAAAAAAATAAATATCCAAAAAATAAATTCACAAAAATTTAAACACCAGACGGTCCTAACAGATAAAAAAAACACACAAACAAATTAGTGCCCATTAAAATAGAAATGTACATCATACACTGTGTATACAATATACTAAAAAGTAAAATGTGGCACAAAATATATCAAACATTGACATACAATACAACATCTATTGCATTCAACAATATACCTGAATTTTAACAATGTACTATCTAAATTTTAACAAATAACATTGTGATTGCTTTTTTTCCCCAAATTTTATCAAATTACCATGAGCTCCACCATTTCCAATCTAAAATGTTCAAAAAAAAAAAAAGAGAAAAAAACCACATGGTCCTAAAAAATAAAAAATAAAAAGAAAAAAACACACACTAACTTAGCAAAGAAGAAACCACCACAATTTTTTATTATTTAAAAAAAACGACGGGAATAAAAAAAAAACCTACTTAACTAAAACCTAGAAAACCCTAGAACCCTAATACAACAATGCCTCCCTACCAATAGGATGACTGTAAAAAACACTCATGCAACACCATCCAAGGAAGCAATTCAAAAAAAAAAAAAAACAAGCAAAAATAAGCCTCTAAAAATGCAACAATACGAAAAAAAAAAAAAAAAAAAAAGAAGAGAAATGGTGAAACTGACCTCGTTCTGAGGCCGACACTATGCCTCCAGCCCGTTTGCCCGGCCACGACCCTCCTCGCTCCACCATTAACGACCTAAGCACGCCGCCTTCTACGATGAACTCAGCGTCGTAGAGGACTACTCTTCAACCGCCAACCTTTTAGCTTCCAAACCGTCAAAAGGGGAGATGAGATACCGTGTTGCAAGGAGAGCAGGAAGTGAGACGGTTCAAAAATTGAAAAAGCCTACTGAAAAGCCGTGTGGGATCGTCGGTTGCGTGATCTACCAAAAACCCATTCGAAAATCAAGCCTTCTATAATTAAAACACACGCTACAATAGACAAAAATACCCCCATCACCTTAATTCATCTACAAACACGCCTTTTTTAAACAAAACATAATCTAAAATTACAATTAATCTACACTATTAATTTTTAAAATCCAATGCACAACATTTGTCTTCATAATCCTCCATAATATATGTATCCTCATTTGAATGAATACATTTCTATATATATATATATATATATATATATATATATATATATATATATATATATATATAACTGAAAAAATTATATTAGGAATATTAATGAGCACACAATGCAAAAAGAAGGATGGAAATGACGTTATGTTTTCGAATCAAAAGTAAGTGCAAAGGATGGATGTGAAATGTGTGAAACGAAATTAATGAAGAGATGGAAAAGTCGGTGAAAAGTTTGTCAATGGTCATATGACATTAAGGGGACATAATCTTTTTGTTGTTGAACAAATGGGAAGTGCTACATACATTAGCTTTCTTAGCTTAGAGATCAGATCCAAAGAATTACATACATTGGTGAAGGACAACTAATTGACAAGAAAGTGCAACAAATCTTACCCGTGAAGGTGATCGAGAGCAACTATGTAACAAATAATGGGTTTCATTCATGCTTTAACATAACCCAATGTGGTAGCTCAAGTGGCAAATGAGCTCTCTTTGTGGGAATGAATTTTAGGAGAATCTGGGTTCGGAATGACGATCCCCTGGGCCAGCTCCCGTGCCTCTCGGAGTGAATGTGAGTGGACCTGGACTGTTAAACGGACAGAGAAAGACTGTAAGTTTACCAAAAACAAATAATCCAGTTATTTCCCATAACATTTTTTAACATTTATTGTTGATTTTTTTTTTTGTATGGGTGAAAAAAAATATTATTTAAACACAATATCGTCAAATATTTTTAAAAATAGTGTAAAATGTAACATGATTACAATTATAATTTGCAGTATTTTTTTTTTTTTAAGGATAGCTAGCAGAACTGTTTGCTCACTCTAATCAATTTTTGCACAAAATTGATTAGATTTTGTTCATACTCTAAAATTTTGAGTATTGAGTGCTATTTATATTGATCTGATTTAATATAATTGACAACTAGCCTTTTAATTTCTGGCAAATTATGTTATGGACCCGGGTTGGACCCGAGTCTATGTTCACAATTTTAAAACTTTATTATGTTCACAATTTTAGATTTCAATATACAAAATTACATTACTCAATATTCACAATTTTGTTATATAGATTCAAAAATTGTGTTATACTGTTGAATATAGAGTTTTAAAATTGTGAATATAGAGTTCTAAAATTATGAATATAGACCCGAGTCCATCTTACAAAGTAGACCCCGATCCACGGTGTAACAACGGTTAATTTATACCCGAACTCTCTAGATACTAAGATATGTACCTGATAGCGTAAATGTAAACGGGGTCTACGATTACGCTACGGATACGTGTGTTACGGGTGGTGTGGAATGTCGCTCTGCCGGGTGACGAACAGTGATAAAGAGTAAGCAGGAGAAAGACAATGAGCAAATCGCAAGTGTATTAGTGTAGTACTGATGAGTCCTCATGAGTTCTCTCTCTTTCCTCCCCCCTCCTATATTTATACAAAGTGAATTCACTATGCACATGGTGTCTGATATGCAAGTGGATGGCATATTTGCATGGGTTGAACAGTCACTCCGCAAAATGCGCATTGGTTTGCTCGAAGTGGTTGAGTCACTCGAGGTGATGAAAACACGGATCCCTTGTTCCCGAAAAGTTGTCGGGTCGTCACATCAAGCAACTGTTGCACTCGTGAGACTCCAATCCACAAGGTGTGTTGCTTCCATTCATGCGGTCGTCAGACCGGTTGGGTGACCGTCGACGGACCGATTGGGTGACCGTTGACGGGCGGATGACCGTTGACGGACAGGTGATTTACAGACCGGTTGGGTGACCATCGACGGACCGATCGGGTGACCGTTGACGGGCGGGATGACCGTTGACGGACAGGTGATTTACGGACCGACTAGTACATGTGCATATTTACCCATCAGTACCCAATAATCTACGGAAAATCAACTTAGTGCATCCGCACATTAATGTATACAGTACAATTTTCGCTATTGATGCATCTGGTGCATCATATAAAAAATAAAAATGATGAGAACGAATATTTTAAGTGCTTGAAAAGACAATAAAAAGAAGTCGTTACACACACCAATATATATAGATAACGGATTGGTTTAAAAGCTTTCCTTAGGTGAAAAAAATGGTTTAATCTCATCCATTAATCTAGTCCAGATCAAGGATCCAAAATGAAGCTACTTAAAAAAAAATGGTGGCATGCATTATGGTAATTGTGTAAGTTAATTTTTTTTATTTTTGTCTTTCAGTGCAATTTTTTACCTTCTTCCCGGGCATAATGTTGTACCTTCAGAGTACAATGCCATGCCTTCCAAAGCACATTGATGTGCCTTTTAGAGCACACTGATGTGTCTTCAAGTGCACATGTTGACATTCCAGAATACATTGTTGAGCCTTCTAGAGCATATTGTTGTGCCATCCAGAGCACATTGTTGTGCCTTCGAAGTGCATATTGTTTTACCTTAAAGTACACATTGTTGAGCCTTTTAGAACACATTGTTGAGTCTTCCAAAGCATATTGTTGTGCTTTCCAGTGTACACTGCTGTGCACTCGAGGAAACAATTTTGTGCCTTCAATGATTTGAAAAAAAATGCAAAGATAGTAGATTAGAAATGATTTATTGGAAAAGATGGTGTCGTGTAGAATATTATAAGCGCTATTTTTTAAAGCTGTTGACCTGGACAGATCAAAGGCTCAAATTTCTCCTTACTTTTGTACATGTGGCCTTCTTCGCTTTTGGTTTTATTTGGTTTAGTAGTTCACTTTTTACTACTTAGGGTGCATTTACGGTTTAGATTTAAAATTTAGCTTTTTCATTAATTTTATAAAATTTACCAGGTTTGCATATTTTTTTTTGTTAAAAATTGCATATTAAAGTGTTAAACTTTGTATGGTGAAGTGGATGATAATTACAGAAATGTCACTACGTCTTATTTTTTAAAAATCTTATCAGATCTATTGAATTTTTACAGATGTTAAGCTGAGATTTGTTCTTAGTTTTCTCCTAAAAATTTTGTCTCATGTAGGTGATCCTAAGATATATATATATATATATATATATATATATATATATATATATATATATATATATATATATATATATATATATATATATATATATATATATATATATATATATATATATATATATATATATATATACTAGATTTTCTTATGCGCGATGCGCAAAAAATAGGTGCCTAATATTAGTATTTTATATTAAAATTTTAAATTTATTTAAATTTTAATATATTAAATAATATTAATAATAATAATTATAATTATAATTATAATAATAATGTAAAATATTTTTATAAATTAGATATTTATATTTTAAAAAATAATTAACATATAACTCTAATATTTAATGTGTATATATTATTATTATTATTATTATTATTATTATTATTATTATTATTATTATTATTATTGAAGAAGATAAGAAAACATATGGTGGATGCATGTGCATAGTAACAATAGTGGAAAAGATAATGGAAGTTATAACGGTAGGGGTATATTTGTCCAAAATATTATGTAGTACAACTTTTATAGCATAATGTACAAAAACAAACTTAACAGAAAAAACGGACATAAATGAGGGGTATAACCTTCATTCAAATTTATTATGTTTTTAGATATATATATATATATTCTATCTACACACTTTTACTGTTTCACAGTTGGCTTGTTGTCATAGATTCGAGCAATTCAAATCTAACCACATCTTTTTTGACAATTAATTAGTTCTTTAATTGAGTGCTTAATCTCCTTTTAAGTTGGTAGAGATCTCAGAAGAAAAGTGTCTACTTTTATGTGGGAAATTACTGTTTCTTCAACAATAATTTATAATAAATCTGTAGTAATAAGCAGGCCACATTGCTCTTGGGAAACACTGAAGGTGAAAGATATTCACCAGGGATACATATGCAATATTATATATATATCATAGGGTCCATGTTATAATTTGTTGAGCTTAATAATATTGCAACTAAACAGGGACATTAATTAGTGATTAGAAACATAATCACATGGATGTCTTTATGTTAAATCATAACTAATATTTGATTATCTTTGTGTCTTTTCAAGCATTTGTGAGATGATGATGATGATAGAAACATGAGGCAATTAATGGTTGCCATTTTAGGAAACTTTCATTCTTGTTCACAATCATTAGTTGTTAAACTGCACCATTCCCAGCCTGATTATATATTTTATTAAGAATTAATTAAGCAGCCGGAAGATCATTAATTAATTAACAAGAATATTTTTTAAAATTTTTTAAAAATTAAATAGCAATAGTGGAAATTGATCTGACTTCAAAAAGAAGCAATTACTTGAATTCATGTTCTATCTTGTCACACCTTCATCATGGACACGCTCGATCTGATCTTCTCGCAGAAAGAAAGAAAATGAAGTGTTTTGTGAATGAAATAGAGTTAATTTAACTTTTTGTCCTATGACTATTGGGGTCTTGTTAATTTCAGTCCACGACTTTTAAAATTATCAATTTAGTATCTTAATTATTCATTTTTTTTTATTAATTTTGGTCATTCCGACCAAACTCACCGGAAAATATTAATAGGTAAAATAATATGAATATTTTAGTCTTTTTACTTCTTTTTTTCCTTCTCTATTGGGTTCTTCTTCATTGCTTCTCTTTTCTTTCTTCTCCGACCAGATTGATGACTACATGTCATCGCCGACTTCCCCCCACCCAAAATCTATCTTTCTCAGCGGAAACCGCTACCCCGACCACCAACACCGCTCTGTCACCACAGGTAGGTACTTTCGATAAGGCCAGCTCAGGGCAGTGAGCCTCTACCCAATCTATCCGTTCCGAAGTACATACCCTTCTAAACACTTGGCCTTATTTTCATCGCTGCTGCTCAACCACAATCCCCAACCTGAAATTCTTGAAATTTCGACGTCTCTTCCCCGATGCAACTATTTTCCATAGAAAGGCACAGAATGTTTCGAGCTTCGCCCGCCTTGGTGTGAGTGATGAGTTTGGTATGTACATGTTGTCGAGAAAGAGATCGTAGTGGGCAGGGCGCCGTGGGAAAAAAACGATCATCGAAAACATGGTAGTTGAGATGGACTCGTTGGGGAAGAAAGAAAAAGGGAAGTAAAAAGACTGAAATATCCTCATTATTTTACCTACTAATATTTTCCGATAAGTTTTAGCCAGCAATTTGGCTTAAGTGACCAAAATTGATAAAAATTGAATAGTTAAGGTATTAAATTGACAGCTTTGAAAAAAGTGAATGGGAATTAACAAGACCCCAATAGTCATACGACCAAAAGTGAAATTAACTCTAATGAAATATAATAAGAGAAGGTATCTCAACAATTAAATTTTTGAAAAAAATATTTCTAATGAATGTATTTGATAAGAATAACTTTGTTGTAAAAATTAATTAATATGTTTCGTTTTATCCGAGAAACATAAGAATTAAATTAACCTGAAAATTTATTAAGTTGTTTGATTCGATTAAACTTTCCTAAGAATTTTTTAAAAACCTTTTAATATCCTTGCTATATAAAAACAATAAAAAAAACACATAATGAATTGAATAATATAATTAATAGTTTAATAAATCAATTATAAATTTAAAAATCATATGTCAAAAAATTTCAATCTACAACAAGAATATTCAAAATACAAAATAATACGTATGTAATGTGTTGAGAGATACATTTTTCGATAAACAGTGTTGTTATACTTCATACGGCGGGAGAGACAGGCTTCTTATATTTATAAGATTTTTTGACATGGCGTCAAAAAAGATAAATAACTAATTGAATAAATTTGGTAGATCTTCGATCACCTAGAAAAAAAATCCTACCTCCCTAGGTGGGATTTACTTTCCTTGATATCATGAAATTAGTTTCACATTTTTGTGCCTAGTAGTGCACATTTTTATACATTACAGTGCACATTTTCGACCTTAGAGTTCATGCTATTAACCAACTAGGAAGTTAGTTTTATGCTCTGTAGTGCACGTTATTATGCTCATACAGCGCAAAAGTTTGTGCTTTCCAGTGCACATTCTTATGGTTAATCAAATAAAATTGCACAACCCTCATTATTTTTCTTAATTACTTGCAGTGCATAATTTTCACTCGTGTAGTGCATATTTTTGTGCCCAGTATTGCACATTTTTGTACCTAACAATGCACGTTTTTCAGTCTTAGAATTTAGCCAATTAACCATCTAGGATGCTAGTTTTATGCTTATAGTGCACATTGTTGTGCCATACAGAGTACAATTATGCGTCTATCAGTGCATATTCTTTATAGATAATCAAATAATGGTTAATAGCCTGAACTCTAAGACAGAAAAACGTGCACTGTTAGGTAGAAAAATGTGCACTACTAGGCATTAAAATGTGCACTACACGAGTGAAAATTATGCACTGCAAGTAATTATGAAAAATAATGAGGTCGACATCGTCTGAAATTTGCTCGCTGAATTTGTCGACTTCACGTCGACTATACTAAAAATACATTATTTTTATACTAAATGTACATTATTTGATAGTATGATCCACATAGCTATGTAGACCATCAATAATGATTGATGGAACACGGTCTATAGTCCACAAGTAAAATTTTCACAAAATTTACTGTGGACCGCGGCCCAGAATGGATTGTGGTTCATGCATCAAAACGGCGTCATTTTGATTAATGAAAAGAAATGACTGAAACGGCTCTGTTCCGCGCCGTTAACTCTATGTGCATAACATATTCAGTTTCATTTTATATACATTGTAGTTCCCTTTCAACACAACTACAGTTCCTTTTATATACACTGCAGTTTCTTTTCAACACAACTACAATATCATTTCAATATAACTACAGTTCCATTGGACAATAGACTCAAATATGTGACACTGTTATTCAGTTTCATTTTATATACACTGCAATTTTCTTTCAATACAACTACAGTTTTATTTGATAATATAAAAACAAATGTGAGCCAGTATCTTTTGAGATGAACTGCAGTTTCATTTACGGAGCTCCATTAAGACTTAACGGCATCCATTTTTTTTTTTTACTTAATGAAACGAGAGTATTTTGAGACCATGATCCACCGTATAATGACGGTAAAATTTTCCCTCACCATTTGCATAGTTATTATTTATAGTAGATTAGGCTAGCCTAGTTAAAAGTTGAGCTGAGTTGAGCCAAATAGTGAAAACATTGATACTGACCCACAATTAAAAAAAAAAATCATAGTTTTACCTTTTTCTTTACAATTTTTTTTATTCAATGTTTTTACGTTTAAAAATTTAAATTAATTAATATTTTATAAGAACCATACTTTCTTTACCTTATATTCTAACAATTCTCAACTGTTGATCTACCTAGATGGATGGATCATATTACTCTACACCTTTTACAGAACACATGTTCTCACATGAACCCTCCCATATATATATATATATATATATATATATATATATATATATATATATATATATATATATATATATATATATATATATATATATATATATATATATATATAGGATGCGGCCAGCCTCCCTCATGCGGTTGTGTGGCCTGATTTGCAGCATTAGATCCCATGATCTAAGGCTTCATATTAATCCAAACAATACAAGCGCTTGATCTTTAGCTACGCGAACGGGAAGGATAGTGTTGACAATTCACTACAATTTCAAAACCAGATCAGACGACGACGGAGACTTGAAGTCGACGAGCACTTAGCAACAAACACCAAACGAGCGTAGAAGGGACTCCATCACCAACAACGAGCGCTCCGTTCTGAACAAAACACATAGGTCGACTCCAACAGAGGAACGAGAATGGAGTAATTTGCAATAGTTTGTGCATTATTAACATTAATCTGGCTCATATTTGAGATAATATTGGTGTAATTCGCAATAGTATGTGTATTTGGTGTGTGGTGGTTAAGTGGTGTGTTTTAATCTGAGAACTGGTGCATTTTATAACGTATAATGGTGTGTTTTAATTTTGTTGGTGCATTTGAATTGAGTGGTGTATTTCGGTATGGTGGGAAATGGCGTGTTTTAATTTGTCCAGTGGTGCATTTTATAACGTAGAATGGTGTGTTTTAATACAGATGGTGGTGAATTTTACGAGAGTAGTTGCATTTGGTGTGTGGTGGTTAAGTGCTGTGTTTGTGACACCCCAACCTCACATAGGCTGAGATAGCTAAAACTTAACATAAAAGCTGCCAATCTCAACCAACAAACCAAACATAGCGGAAGCGAATTTAAAACCTAAGGGCGTCATGCCACATCTAGGTATATCACAGCCTAGATGCACAGGCTAAACATAAAACGAACTAAACTGTCATATCATATAACTGAATCAATCCTCAAACATAATCCATGAATATCCAAGAGAAATACCCAAAATACTAAACAAGAGTATCATAATATCTCACGGCTCACAGGCCAACAAATCAAAGTCTAAACAGAACCAACTAAGGCTAAACATCCTCATAGGAAAGCTCTAGCGCGCTCACGAATAACTACTCCATACCTGGAAAACACACAAAGAACCATTAGCAAACGAATGCTAAGCAACCACCATTCACACCCGCAAGGAGATATAGATATACATAAGCTTGTAAATAGGTTTACACACCCATATAGAATATAAACACCAACGAACTGTTCAATAGTTCAAACCGATACTCAACAACAATGAGCTGAACGAATCAATAACCAAGACTCAGTCAAACAAAGCCAATATCCAATAACGAAAGCATAAGGCAATAGCGAACCATAAACGAGATACCAACTGAACACAATCCAAAAGGAAACATCCAACTCAAGGAAAGACAAGATATCAACGAATAATCCAAAGGACTCACAACAACCCCACAAGAATGAATCCCAACTCCAATCTCCAACCAAAGCCAAACCACAAACCAAACCAAGTCAAACCACATAGTCAGAAGTCAAGAGTCACGAGTCAAACAGGGGTGATGAGCCCAATCACAGGGACCGAAGTCCAATAGAGTAACCACAGGGTAATCAACCCAATCACAGGGACCGAAGTCCAATAGTAACACAACTAATAGTAGTCCACAACCAATAGTAACTCAATAGTAACACCATCCCAATAGCAATAGTCAATAGCAATAGCAATAGTAGCACAACAATAGTAACACAACCAATAGTTAGCACAACAATAACACACCCATCACAACCATACTCCAACATCAACTCAAACAAACCAAGACATGGGTTCATCTCACATATGAACACCAACCAACTCCCAGATTATGAATCAAAGGATCAATAGATCAAGAATACCAAAAATGGAAACCAAAGACACGAATCAATACTCCAAACTAAGGCATCAAATACCCAATGAATGACATGAATAAATACTCCAAAAAACATGGTAAAATACCCAACAAACAATCCAACAATGATCTGAAACAAAGAGGACAGACAACAACAGCAGAAAGTCGCTCACTGGAAAACCAATTCCCAGTGAACTAGCGGAACACACTCACGGATCACGCCTCTCCGCCGACTCCTCCGCAAAGAGGAGACGGTCCCCTCAACGGGCCTCTCCCCTCCGCCAACACTTCCGTCGCCACCTTGCGGATCGCCCTCGCGGGTTACATTGTGCCGCTTGGGTCTTCCGCAAGGCCAAACCCAAACCCAGATTCCAGAACCGAAGCAGACATGAACAAATCCAACTTCCAGAATACAAAATCCAACCAAATACACTCACATTTCATCCAATTTAGAGTCCAAAATAAGGAAATCCATAACATCATTGATCATACACAAGGCAAAAGATCAAGATGAAATCCAACAAAATACATCCAAGAAATAGGCTATACAACAAGAATTTTCAGGATTTCCAACACCAAGATCAATATATATAGAATAGGTGAATAAAATAGATTTGATGGACATGGATGGTTACCTCAAAGAGCTTTTCCTACTCCAATAAGCCTTTTGCTAGCTCAAAGCCCCACCTTCACCTTGATCATCTTTTCCCAAAGAACCCCAAAAGAACACTTATAAGATTATGTAAAAGACTACTAAAAACACAAAATGCAAGATGGATTCTAGGATAGATGCACTTACCCACTCCCAACAAAGCTTAAAAGAGCAACCTTTACTTGAAATCTTGTAGGGAAAATGAAGATGAATTTTAGGGAAATTATGATGAAAATGCGGAAGAAGTGTAGGAGGAAGAAAGGAGTGAAAGTCTTAGGGCATTTGATCTTCAAATTATATACCAAGAATACATACACTATTTAGGGTGTAAGACATAAAATGATGTGGGCTTAAGTAATCTTATAAAATAATGAGTGTAGGAAAATTAATATAATCAAGACTAGTAAGTTGGGCTTATTAAATTCACCCCTTACAATTTAAATACAAGAATTAGCCCATAAGAATGTCTTAGGATGTAATGTATGATCAAGAATGTGGCTTGTAAGAATATTTAATAACAAATATTGTAAGGGTCCAAATTGAATAAAATCCCTTACAAGAATAAATTCAATTAATTGGGCTCTTGATTAGAATAATTAAATTAGGCATCAAATATATATATACAAGTGTATATATATCTATCATATTGAAAGAATTAGCCCAATTGGAATTAATTAAATTGCCCGAAAAATTAATTGGATTGCCCAAGGAATTAATTAATGATCGAAAGGCTTGAAAAGAATTTACGGGGTGTTACACTCTACCCCCCTTAAAAGGAGCTTCGTCCCCGAAGCTCAAGGCTAACGGGAACTCGAAACGGAACGATTCAAAGGAAACGAAGGTTCAACGGAGTATTCGGAAAGAACGATTGCTCAACCAATCCTAAGCTCAGCAAACATACTAACATGCAACTAACTAAACACATACTAGACTCATAACTTACCCAACCCGAACTAGCATGCAAAAACAACACAAGCTAAACTACTCACCTACGCTACGGGGTTCTACTACGGTGCTAACACTAACGAGAACTAACGACTAACCTGG
Source organism: Ipomoea trifida (assembly GCA_003576665.1). Taxonomy (NCBI): domain Eukaryota; kingdom Viridiplantae; phylum Streptophyta; class Magnoliopsida; order Solanales; family Convolvulaceae; genus Ipomoea; species Ipomoea trifida. The sequence goes on along the minus strand of CP025658.1, from coordinate 11,969,219 downwards.
GTGGCCTCCCTGAGACGAACTGCCTGGACCGTGAGGTGGATACGGATAAGGGTACGGGTAGGGGTAAGGGTACTGCTGCTGGTAAGGCGGTAGATACTCCGGTGGCACTTCAATCCCAAGCTTATTCTCGATGTAGCCCAAACGCTGAAAACCACGATCTACCCTCAGATCCAACGAATCAAACCTCGCCTCCACCATGCGCTGCATCTCCTGCAGCTGTCTGAGTACCGGGCCAACTGGTGGCGTAGGAGCCAAAGGATCGTGCTGCTCCTTCCTTCTCTGCTCTCGGTCAGCCTCACCCACCGGTTCTTCTTCTTCGGCCTCTTCTTCAGACTCGTCATCTCCCTCACCCTCATCTGCTTGCTCGGCCTGCTGGGGCGCGACTAACCCTCGCAACCTCTTATGTGGAATGTGATAGCGCTCGATCAGCTCCCTGCTCTCGTCGGCTGGCATCCTACTCAGCTCATGAGCGGTGATGTACTCATTCCCTTCCACCTGGAACAGCCCGGAGAACTGCAACTCGGCGCATTGAACGCGCTGTGAACCGGCTGCCTGGCCAACTCCCCAGTCACATTGACCCTCCTCTGCTGAAATAACCAACTCAGGATCATCCCATACGGCCGATTGCGCCTCTTAACCGTCTTGCAGAAACCCATATGTAGGATCATCAAGGTAGGCAGATCAAACTTCACTCTGTGCTTCAGAAAGTATGCAAAGGCACACTCGATAGCTGTGACCTGTCGGCTGTTGTTCCGGTTGGGCAACAAACTCTCCCCAACCAACAAAGTCAAGATCCTCTGCTCACCCGTTAGGTTGTGCTTGTCGGGGCGAGTATCCAAAGCGATATTCTCATTCTGCCCTGTCATGTATCTCAGCTAATCTCGGAACCCCACTTCCTGTGTCTCCACCCAATTAGTACGCTCGTACTCATTAACTCCTCCCAAAGGTAAGTTAAGCCACCTGGCTAACTTAGGCGGGTCAAACGAAATCCTTACGCCCTTCACTATCGAAGTGAGCACGGGCACTTGATTGGTGGTCTTAACCTTCATATTTTGATAGAACTGATGGACCAGATTGGGGTATACAACATTCTCAATCCTCAAAAACATATTCAACAATCCTTGGAAATTAAGCATGTTCACAATCTCGGGAGAAAAGTGTAACGGGTCAAGGGCTTTACCATCGATTATGGAATAACGGATGTCGCTCGGGCCCTCCCCTTCACCGGGCTGATTTCTCCTAGCCATTGTTGTTGAGGTTGAGGGTCGAATTCGGTGTGGCTGTGGAAGAAAAACGACGACGTCGCTGCTGCGGACCTTTGGCGGAAAACTCACGTAGCTAGGCGCTGATGGCGGATGGAGTTCGCGGACTCGGGTGGCGGTGGTGCGTGACCTGGGCGTTGTCGGCGGAGTGGAACTGCGGACCTCAGTGCTCTTTTGCTCGCGTGCTACTACGGAAGGAAGAAAGAATACAGAGGCGGAGACGAAAGGCGGAACACCTAGGGTTTTAATCCGCTCGGATTGCGCAAAAGACGCATGTACCCTCGCACTTGCGGACCACGCTCACGGAAGACCTCGCACCGTTACGCTGCTACGTCTCTTCTGGCGGAGCTACATCGCGGATGACCCCATTCCGCCGCTCCATTCGGCACACACTCACGGACCGCCTTCACGGAGAGCCTTGCTCCGTCTCTCCCAACCGCACGGTTGCTATACTGAGCCTTTAGAAATAAAAACAGAGACTTCCGATAGGAACACAACGAGTCAGACTAGCCCAATGGTTCGGTCTCTTCTTCCTTAAGCGCTGGGCGCGGGTTCGAGCCTCCGTTTGAACATTAGCTAGGTCCTTAGGCTTCTTCTCCTTTCTTCTTTCTTTTTGTTCCTTGACTTGACTTCACGAACTTCCCAACCACTTAACGCAAGGTCGGGTCTTCAACTTCTTAACGAAACGCATCCTAAAACTTCCTAACTAACGAGGGGTCGCCTAAGGTTCACTTAATGGTCCAACTAACTACAAACACTTAACGAAAGACCCGGAAAGCACTTAAACCACTTATTGAAAGATTAAGCTCGAGGGTTACCTTCTTCAAGCCCATTGGCTTCAGCTTGTGTACGGCCCATCACGAAAATCCTTCTTTGCTGCGGCCCCGCCTGCTGGTGCTGCCCTCAGCCTCCACTCGGCCGGCTACCTCCACTACCCTCGGCCTCTCGAGAGGGTCGGGTCGTTGCTGGGGCTCCCTGTGCTGCGCTCGGTCTAGGCTGAGATGGTCCTCCCTTCTTTGCCGTGCACTCGAAGGCCCGATGTCCTCGCAGCCCGCAGTTGAAGCACTCCACCAACCTCCCCTCGCAATCACGACCGGGGTGATCCCTCCCACAGCGTCTGCAGTCGTAGCGTCGAGTGCGCGCTCCATTGCCCCCTGAACCCTGCCCAGAGCTAGGGCGAGCTCCACCGCTGTGGCTAGCACCTCCTCGCTGAAGACCAGCTCGCATCCCAGAACTCCCGTGCCTGAACCTCTTGGAGTCTGAAGCTCCACCCTCGGCTGGCCGCTTGGAGCGGTCCTGGGTCCCCCGACGGATAGACAGCACGCGGTAGTGGTCAGCGGCGCTGCTGTAAGCCTCGCTCAGCGTCTGAAACTTGAATACGACTAAGGCCATGCGCGTATCCAAGTTCAACCCGGCCACGAACCTCTCGATCCGGGTCTCCTCTGTCGGGGCTAACGTCGGCGCGAAGCGAGCCAACTCTAAGAAACGCCGGTGGTACTCCTGCACCGTCCTCGACCCCTGGGTAAGATGCAAGAACTCCTCCTGCATCGCCGCCTTGACATGAGCGGGGTAAAAGCGGGCTCTCAGCCGGTCCTTGAACACCTCCCAGCCAAAGCCGGGCTCCTGCCGCATCGCCGGGCCGCCGTGGACCCACCACAAGTCAGCTTCCTCCGTCAAGTAAAAGCTCGCCATCTCGACCTGGCGACCTGGTGGGCACTCCACCACCTCGAGGATCTTGTCAAAGGCGCGAAGCCACTCCTCCAAGATCATGGGATCCTCCTCCCCAGCGAAGAAGGGCGGGTGCTGCCCTGCCACCCTCCGGACCAAATCGGGCTGCCCGCGCTGGTTATTCTGAACCATCGCGTTCCCGAGAAGCTGTGTAATCTAGGTCAGCTGCTGGAGGTTCTGCACCAGCTGCTCTGCAAAGGGCACCTCGGGGTAGTCCTCACGTCTACGCGGCGGCACCTTACTCGCTAGAAGAGGGGGAGAACTAACAGAAGACGAGAAGGACGCTGCGGTCGGTCTAAACCAAACACGCAAGAAGGCAAGTGAGAACAAGCTCACAACAACAAACAACAAACAACCTGCAAAGCATAAACAAAAGCAAGTAAACGAGTCCTCACCGCGCGGCCTAGAAATTCACACATCTTAGAACTCTTAAACATCTTAACTTCTACTGATCAAGTCCTAGAGTCTCTACCCCCTTAAAAGGAGCTTCGTCCCGAAGCTCAAAGCTAACGGGAACTGAAACGGAACGATTCAAAGGAAACGAAGGTTCAACGGAGTATTCGAAAAGAACGATTGCTCAACCAATCCTAACTCAACAAACATACTAACATGCAACTAACTAAACACATACTAACTCATAACTTACCCAACCCAACTAGCATGCAAAACAACATAAGCTAAACTACTCACTACACTACGGGGTTCTACTACGGTGCTAACACTAACGAGAAACTAACAACTAACCTGGGTGGCCTCCCTGAGACGAACTGCCTGGACCGTGAGGTGGATACGGATAAGGGTACGGGTAGGGGTAAGGGTACTGCTGCTGGTAAGACGGTAGATACTCCGGTGGCACTTCAATCCCAAGCTTATTCTCGATGTAGCCCAAACGCTGAAAACCACGATCTACCCTCAGATCCAACGAATCAAACCTCGCCTCAACCATGCGCTGCATCTCCTGCAGCTGTCTGAGTACCGGGCCAACTGGTGGCGTAGGAGCCAAAGGATCGTGCTGCTCCTTCCTTCTCTGCTCTCGGTCAGCCTCACCCACCGGTTCTTCTTCTTCGGCCTCTTCTTCAGACTCGTCATCTCCCTCACCCTCATCTGCTTGCTCAGCCTGCTGGGGCCGACTAACCTCGCAACCTCTTATGCGGAATGTGATAGCGCTCGATCAGCTCCCTGCTCTCGCGGCTGGCATCCTACTCACTCATGAGCGGTGATGTACTCGTTCCCTCCACCTGGAACACCCGAAAACTGCAACTCGGCGCATTGAACGCGCTGTGAACCGGCTGCCTGGCCAACTCCCCAGTCACATTGACCCTCCTCTGCTGAAATAACCAACTCAGGATCATCCCATACGGCCGATTGCGCCTCTTAACCGTCTTGCAGAAAACCCATATGTAGATCATCAAGGTAGGCAGATCAAACTTCACTCTGTGCTTCAGAAAGTATGCAAAGGCACACTCGATAGCTGTGACCTGTCGGCTGTTGTTCCGGTTGGGCAACAAAACTCTCCCCAACCAACAAAGTCAAGATCCTCTGCTCACCCGTCAGGTTGTGCTTGTCGGGGCGAGTATCCAAAGCGATATTCTCATTCTGCCCTGTCATGTATCTCAGATAATCTCGGAACCCCACTTCCTGTGTCTCACCCAATTAGTACGCTCGTACTCATTAACTCCTCCCAAAAGGTAAGTTAAGTAATGTATGATCAAGAATGTGGGCTTGTAAGAATATTTAATAACAAATATTGTAAGGGTCCAAATTGAATAAAATCCCTTACAAGAATAAATTCAATTAATTGGGCTCTTGATTAGAATAATTAAACTAGGCATCAAATATATATATACAAGTGTATATATATCTATCAAATTGAAAGAATTAGCCCAATTGGAATTAATTAAATTGCCCGAAGAATTAATTGGATTGCCCAAGGAATTAATTAATGATCGAAAGGCTTGAAAAGAATTTACGGGGTGTTACAGTGTTTTAATCTAAGAACTGGTGCATTTTATAACGTCTAATGGTGTGTTTTAATTTTGTTGGTGCATTTGAATTGAGTGGTGTATTTCGATATGGTTGGGAATGGTGTGTTTTAATTTGTCCAGTGGTGCATTTTATAATGTAGAATGGTGCATTTTAATACACATGGTGGTGAATTTTACGAGAGTAGTTGTATTTGGTGTGTGGTGGTTAAGTGGTGTGTTTTAATCTAAGAACTTGTGCATTTTAGTCGTTGAATGGTGTGGTTTAATCATACGTTTGTTGGTGCATTCTGTACTCTACATTACCTTCCCACTTACAATTACCATAAAGCCCCACTTAAGTTACGTGAATTAAACTTCCTAAATCCTAATATATAACCCCCACCGTCAGATCACCCCAATCCAGCAGCATATGTTGGGCCACATGACCGCACATAATGCATAGGCCGCATTTGATTAATATTATATATATATATATATATGTGTGTGTGTGTGTGTGTGTGTGTGTGTGTGTGTGTGTATGTGTGTGTGTGTGTGGATGCACACTTGTGAGAATTGTTACTGGGAGAGAATTAGGAACCAATCAGAGTTGTACCATCTGAAAGGATTTAACATATCATATGCAACTATAGAAAAAAAAAAGTTGTAGCATTTTTTGTAAATAATTCAAACTTTAAAGTGCAAGTAACATCACTACAAAGTGCAACTTTCAACACAATAGAGTGCAAGTAACTAAAAGTACTTAGTGCATCTGTTGATAAATCCAAAAAGCTAAACCAGAAATCTAAATTCAAAGTTAAACTATAAAATTTAAACTCTTAAATAATAAAAAGTGAACCCTTAAACCAAATTGAAAAAACAAAATTAAACCATGAAGTTTAAAAAGTGAATGTTAAGTGCAATTAATGATAACGTTAGGTGCACTTAGTATTGTGGCTTGCTGTACTTTATATTGTTGTTAGATGCATTCTAAGGGCAAACACTAACTACTAAATTTTAAAGTGAACTTCTAAACCAAATAAAAAAAATGGAACAATAAATTCTAAAAGTTAGAGAATTCTACTACACCTATACGTATCATGAGATGCACTCTATGATATTGCTAACTGCACTTCATAGTGTTATTACTTGAACTTAAAGTTCAAATTATTTACTAAAATGGTACCGCATTTTTTCCTCTCTCCTTGCTTTAAAGCTGTTAGATATTTTCAGATGGACGACTCTAATTTGTTTCTAGATCACTCATATGAGAATATATTCCCACATGAAAACTGTGGACAAATTGTAGCCATAAAGAATTAGTGACCAATAGATATGATTAAAAGTCACCTTAAATCCATGTGTCTAGACAACAATCCAAATCACCCATAAATGTCAATTAAGAGGCAAATCTATCCAAGTAAAATTTTAACCTTCTGTCAAAAGAGGTAAGTCAGCGACAAATTAGGAGTTTCTAATATATTAAACCCTTTCATTTAAATAATAAATTATTGTTATTATTATTAAATATAAGAAAAATCTAATCGTTTTGTTAATGTCTGATACTTTAATTTAGCTAGACAAACACCTTAGCCCGTCCAAGGTTAACACCTGGTCGCTGAAGGATTGGACCACTGCACGGGGCGATGCATGCTCGACATGTATACCGCATGCCGACAGGCCAGAACTCATCCTGTTTTCACCTATAAAAGGCGCATTTCTTGCGGCGTAGAGGACTTTTGGCTTTTTTCATCTCTAGAATAGTCAAAGAGACCAGGAACCTCTGACCCACTGTCACGTAGACCAGTTTCGTATAGGAAATTTCTACTTGTACCCGATTTGGTATTTATACAAGAGTATTTACATCGCACTTCCGTATTTTACCATATAATTTTTGGCGCCGTCTGTGGGGACCGAAGTATAGAAGTCGACCATCGTGTTTCTCTTTCTTCGGTCTCTGACCATGTTTCTCTTTCTTCGGTCTGCGATCACGACTTAGATCCCGTGACGAGCCGAACAACATGACCGGGGCACCAAATCCCGACCCGGTTAATATCATCCATCAGCCTCAGGCTTTTCCTATCCCGGTCGGGCCGGTCCCTTACCAGTACCCGGCATACCCGGTGGATCCAAACATGCAGTGGTGGGCTAATTTGCCACGTTTTTACCCGCAACCCTACGCTTCGTCCTTCCCTATCCAGTCGATGCCGCCCGTCCAGCCTCAGGTTCCTCAACCGGAGACTCCTACGATCGAAGCCGATGCAACTGCATCACCCGGGTTGCGAAGAGCTCAGTCTGAGATACGTCAGGTATCGCCTAGATTGCATGAGCCGATCCCGGCGCTCTCCTGCTTGAGCGATTTAGGCTCCAAGCCCCCTGCCGATCGGGAATACCAATTGAGGGCGAGCGCCTTTGATCGGATCGATCCCCCCGTTGAACGAGGGCGTATGTCTTTACACTTGCCAACCGCTAGCAACAGAGATTCAAGCGAGGCCAGTTCATCCGATTCTCATCGTCACCGTTGTCGAGATCCAGCCCGTCCATCCGGACTATCCCATGGAATCCTGGATCAAGTCCGCGCCGAATTCAGTAGATTTAAGCAAGAGCAAGGTGATGACAAATCGGATGATCGGGCAAGCAACCTCTTACGAACGCCCTTCACTCAGGAGATCATGAGTCAGCCCTACCCAATCGATCTACGTGTCCCCGGAAATAAAGAGTACGCAGGCAGGTTGGACCCTGAACAGCATGTTAACTCGTACTCCAGCAACATGCTCATGATGGGGGTGTCTGAGGTCGTCATGTGCCGAGCCTTTTATTCCACTCTGGAAGGGAGGGCGACAAAATGGTTCTGAACTTTAGAACCAGGGTCTATCTCCGATTTTCGAGAGCTAGCCTGGAGATTCGTCCAGCGGTTTGCTATGTCTAAAACCATGAAGAAACATTTCTCTCACCTTGAAAACGCCAAACAGTTGGAGGGCGAGCCGCTCTCCGTCTTCATCGAGTGATGGAAAACCGCGATTACCGAGATCGAGCTGGTCGACGATGTAACCGCTACGAACCTGCTGGTGTCCTCCCTGCGAGCGGGAAACCTATACAAGGACCTCATTCTCCGGTCGCCGCTCAGTTATTTAGATGCCGTGCGCAGGGTGGTAGATCACGCCACCGCCACGGGAGCGAACTCGGCCAAGAGAATGATGGAGACAGGGGGACCGAGGAGAGACCAGAATCAGAGGGACCGACGCCTGAATAACCAAAGGCATAAAGATCGTGATGGAAACCCGATCTACACCCTGTTAACGAGACTAGTGGCAGAAGTACTACAATACGCCCAAGGATGTCATATGATCCAGCTACCTGCTCCGTCTAGGGATGGCCCGGACAAGGACAAGTACTGCGCATACCACCGAAACCGTGGGCACTACACCGAGGAGTGCCACGTGCTGAAAGGCTTGATAGAGGATTTGCTGCAGAGCGGTGAGCTGGGCCAGTTCGTTGAAAAGAAGAAGAAAGGCCGGCGAGGGTGGTGATTGATATTTTCTGCAAGCGCACAGAGTCAATCACAGTATAAATTCATGGAGTATTCCAGGGTCGATCCCACGAAGAACACAATTAACTACTATTCTTAATAACTAATCTTGTAGATAGGGAAAATGCAAATAAAGAAATTCATGTATTAAAATAAATATTTGTGAATTTAAAGCAAAGGAAATTTCCAATTGATAAAAGACTAGGGATTTGGGTTCACCTATTAGATAATTAACTAGCCATCCTAAGTATTGATTCATGCGATTATAGTGATGATTGCTCCATATATATCCTAATACTCCGTCGAGCTACTAGGTTGTATCCAATTAACTGTGATCATCCGTCGATATCTCACCAACATTAATTGAACCCATTAAACAACAACCAAAACTCACCACAAATACCTAAAGCTATGTCTAGTTTAGGTCAAGTGTGTTTATCTTACAAGGTCTAGGTTCATAATTCACCTGTCAGTTCTTCTTATAAATCTTAATAATAAGAAATATGCAATGGCCAGTCACACAGTTCACAACTAAAATACATAAGATAAATATAATCAAAATTCAATTATTCAATCGAAATTAGAAGAATCAAACCTAGGGAGTAGTCAATTAATCTAATATAAGGCTAATCCAAACCCCTAATTAAAGTTTTAACCAATAATCATAATTAAATACATAAAACTGTTCGAGAAATTTAGCATATCAAAAGCAAATATTAATCTGAAAATTTAACCCAACAATGAACAAAAATAAAACAGAGAGTGATTCAAGCCTAAAGGAACGATAACCGCAATCGAAGCTCGAAAATCTCCTGCGAGTAGGCAGGTTGCATGGCAGGTCTGTAGGGGTTTAACCCTTTTTGTGTAGATATTTTTGTAGCCAGGGGATGACTGATCTTGGTAGTAAGGACATGTATGACTCTAACCTTATGTTGACCATTGGGCCAACTTTTTGGACACTTATCTTGTAAATGTTAATCTCTATATATATATGCCTAGAATATTATTTTTGGATGTTGAGGTGTTGTTGTTGAGTGTAATTCTTTAGCATGTGCACTTAGAGTGAAAGTTTTATCAAAGAGGTGATAGACTTCTTTCTAAGTGTGGCGGTAGCACCCGGTTTTCTGCTAAAAGGGTAAGCTTCCGCAGCGTTATATTACGTATATTGTAATAGTTGTCAGAATAGGAAATCGGGGTGTTACAAAGACACTAGAACTTATCTCCCAATTAACATAGTCATTAGATGGCATTTTTTTAAAACTTTATTTTGCTGAAAAATTGGAGAAAAATGAATGAAATGCTGCTGAAAATCTCAAAAAAGTGTTGAAAATGTTGCAAACAAAATGCAGAAAAGTGCAGAAACTTATCGCAGAAAATTGCAGAAAAATAGAGAAAAATGCAGAAAATTCATAAAATTGCAGAAATATTTTTTTTTTGAATATTTTGCTGCTGCAAAACAGAAAACATCTCCTAAACTTTCCCTTCCCCACACTCAAACTCAACATTGTCCTCAATGTTAATTAGGAAACAGGTACGAGAAAATGGAGTAAATAGAAAACTCCCCTGTTAGTTGTCAAATGGAGTCGAGAGTGATCGTGTCAAGACAAGCCACAGTTTCCCCTTCTTTGTAATGCTTGAGTCGTTGTCCATTGACTATGAACGGTCTCTTCTCATCTCCTTCAATCTCTATGGCCCCATATGGATGAACTTTAGTGATCACAAAAGGACCTGACCATCTAGACTTCAATTTCCCTGGAAAAAGTTTAAACCGTGAGTTAAATAATAAAACTTTTTGCCCAACTTCAAACTCTCTTCTCAAGATTCTTTTATCATGCCAAACCTTGGTTCGTTCCTTATAAATGCGTGCATTCTCATAGGATTCACGTCGAATCTCATCTAACTCATTCAACTGTAGTAATCGTCTCTCACCTGCAACTTTCAAATCAAAATTCAAAATTTTAACTGCCCAATAAGAACGATGCTCTAATTCAACAGGAAGATGACATGGTTTACCATAAACTAGCCTATAAGGTGACATCCCTAAGGGTGTCTTATAAGCTGTTCTATATGCCCATAATGCATCAAGTAATTTCAAAGACCAATCCTTCCTAGATGAAGTAACTGTTTTTTCCAAGATTCTTTTAAGTTCACGGTTAGAAACCTCTACTTGACCACTTGATTGAGGATGATATGTGGTCCCGTGCTTGAGATGACAGCCGTATTTAAACAACAAAGCTTTAAATTGAGAGTTCTTAAAATGCACTCCATTGTCACATATAAAAGCTCTAGGAACACCGTAGTGTGAGAAAAGATATTTAACAAATTTAACTACACTATTAGCGGTGTTATTAGGCAATGCAATTGCCTCAACCCATTTGGAGACATAATCAACAGCTACCAAGATATAAGACTTACCATGAGAAGGTGGAAAAGGTCCCATAAAATCTAAACCCCAAACATCAAAAAGTTCTACCTCAAAGATTCCATGTTGAGGCATTTCATGTCTCCTCCCAATTGTACCTGTACGTTGGCATCTATCGCATGCCATGACATAGCTCTGTGCATCCTTGAACAATGTTGGCCAATAAAAACCACTTTGTAAGACTTTTGCAGCAGTTTTGTTACCTCCGTGATGCCCACCATATGGAGAAGAGTGACAATGATGAAGTATTTGGACCATCTCCTCTTCAGGTACACATCGCCTGACAATCCCATCAGCACATCTCCTAAAGAGCAGCGATTCATCCCAAAAATAGTGCTTGACTTCTGAAAAGAACTTCTTTCTCTGGTAAGTATTAAAATCATGTGGAACAATGTTAGCAACCAAAAAGTTCACAAAATCAGCAAACCAAGGTACAACATTATCTTTAATAAACCATAACCTCTCATCAGGGAACTCATCATTTATAGACTCCTGAACATCATATTTTTTCATGTGCTCTAACCTTGACAAGTGGTCAGCCACCAAGTTTTCAGTTCCTTTCTTATCTCTAATTTCTAAGTCAAATTCTTGCAATAACAAAACCCACTAGATTAATCTAGGTTTAGAATCTTTTTTAAGAAACAAATATTTAATGGCTGAATGATCTGTGTAGACAATTACCTTTGATCCAACAAGATAAGAGCGAAATTTGTCAAGAGCAAAAACAATGGCTAAAAATTCTTTTTCAGTAGTTGCATAATTATTTTTAGCATCATTTAATACTTTACTTGCATAACAAATCACATGCAACTTTTTATTTCTTCTTTGTCCTAAAACAGCACCTAAAGCAAAATCACTAGCATCACACATAAGTTCAAAAGGTAAAGTCCAATCAGGCGCAACCATAATAGGGGCTGAAATTAAAGCTTGTTTAAGACTATTAAAAGCCTTTGAACATGCATCATCAAACACAAAAGGGACATCTTTAACCAACAAATTACAAAGAGGTTTGGCAATCTTAGCAAAGTCTTTAATGAACCTCCTATAAAAACCAGCATGACCTAGAAAACTTCTAATAGCTCTTACAGAAGAAGGGGGAGGTAACTTTTCAATAACCTCAACTTTAGCACAGTCTACCTCTATCCCTTTAACCGAAACTTTATGACCTAACACAATACCTTCAGGTACCATAAAATGGCATTTTTCCCAATTAAGCACAAGATTTGTCTCTTCACAACGCTGCAAAACACGCTGCAAGTTAGCTAGACAAGTATCAAAAGAAGAACCAACTACTGAAAAATCATCCATAAAAATCTCAATAATGTCCTCAACCATATCAAAAAAGATTGCCATCATACACCGCTGAAATGTAGCAGGTGCATTGCATAAACCAAATGGCATCCTTCTATATGCAAAAGTACCATATGGACAAATAAATGTAGTTTTTTCCTGGTCCTCAGGGGCAATGGGGATTTGAAAATAACCTGAATAGCCATCTAAAAAACAATAGTATGCATAGCCAGCTAACCGTTCTAACATCTGGTCAACAAAGGGTAAAGGGAAATGGTCTTTACGGGTAGCTGCATTTAGCTTCCTATAATCTATACATACTCTCCAACCTGTGACAGTTCTAGTGGGAATCAACTCATCTTTATCATTTTTAACAACAGTGATACCACCCTTTTTAGGAACAACTTGCACAGGACTAACCCATGCACTATCAAAAATGGGATAGATAATACCTGCATCAAGAAGCTTGTGAATTTCAGCACGTACTACTTCTTTCATGTTAGGATTAAGGCGCCTTTGACTTTCCACACTAGGGGTATAATTTTCTTCCATCAATATCCTGTGCATACAAACTGAGGGACTAATCTCCTTAATATCAGCAATAGACCACCCTAAAGCAATCTTAAATTGCCTCAATATTCTCAGCAGTTTTTCTTCTTCTGCAGGGAGCAAATCAGCATAAATAATCACAGGAAAAGTATCATCTACACCCAAAAAAACATATTTCAGATGTGATGGAAGTGGTTTAAGTTCAAGTTGAGGTGGTGTTTCATTAGAAGGGAGTGGAAAAGGGTTGCCCCTACCTAAATCTTCATATTTCTACTAAGATGTGTAGGCAAATAACCCTGACCTTCTAATCTCATCAAAGACTCAACAAAATATGATTCTTCCTCTTCCATTTTTATACTAAGTGCAAGACATGCTTCTAATGGCTCACTAAATGAATGCTTAACAAATGCTTCTTTTGAAAGTTTCTCAATAGCATCAACAAAATGACATGATTCATCAAAAGACGGGAACTTAACAGCTTTAGAGATAGAGAATTCTTCTTTTTCTGTTCCTACTCTAAAAATTAATTTCCCTAAAGGCATATCTATTATTACTCCTCCTGTTAACAAAAATGGCCTACCAAGTATAAGGGATGTATCTGTATCATTACCCATGTCTAGAATAAGAAAATCAGCAGGAAAATAGAATTTACCAACTTTTACCAAGATATCCTCCACTACTCCCTGCGGGTACTTGACTGATCTATCAGCAAGTTGAAGAGAGATTGTAGTTGCCTTCATTTCAGCTATTCCCAACTTCTTAAAAAGAGTTAAAGGCATAAGGTTAATGCTGGCACCTAGATCACATAAGCATTTATCAACAACAGTATTACCAATAGTGCAAGGAATAGAAAAACTTCCTGGATCCATTAGCTTAGGAGGTAATTTGCTTTGTAAAATAGCACTACACTTCTCATTTAGATGCACAGTAGCAAACTCTTCCAGTTTCTTTTTATTAGACACAATTTCCTTAATATACTTGGCATAAGATGGCATATTGGCAAGTGCTTCTGCAAAAAGGAATATTAATTTGCAATTTTTTAAAAACCTCTAAAAATCTTTTAAAGATATTGTCCTGGTTCCTCTTTTGTAGCCTTTGTGGATATGGAATCGGGGGTACATAAGGTTTTACTGTAGAGGAATTGAGGTTTTGATCACTAGAGCTCTCTTTAGGCAATTGCTCTCCTTCTTTATCACTCTCTTTTTCAATCCTCAATGGTTCTTTTTCTTTCAAAACATCATTCAACATCTTACCACTTCTCAAAGTGACAGCCATAGCTCCTTCCCTAGGGTTCACTTCAGTGGCATTAGGAAACTTACCTCGATCTTTTTCTGCAACCAATTTAGCCAACTGACCTACTTGCACCTCTAAATTATGAATGGATGCTTGGCTGGACTGAGCAACCTTATCAATCTTTGCATCTAGCTTCTTCATCATGGTATCTTGGCTAGACATGTATTGCATGAACATCTCCTCCAGTTGAGGCTTCTTTTCTTGAGCAGGGAGTTGAGATTGTTGTGGTGCAGGTGGCTGCTGGAAGGGTCTGTATTGCTGATGCTGAAATCCTGATGGCCCTTGTTGCTGAAATCCAGGTGGTCCCATTGGCCTTGCATTACCTTGATC
>CP025658.1:11943002-11953116 GCA_003576665.1 Ipomoea trifida | reverse complement strand
GAAATTTAGCATATCAAAAGCAAATATTAATCTGAAAATTTAACCCAACAATGAACAAAAATAAAACAGAGAGTGATTCAAGCCTAAAGGAACGATAACCGCAATCGAAGCTCGAAAATCTCCTGCGATGAGGTCTCAAAGCTCTTTTTCCTCTTCGTTGAAGTTTCTTCGCCAATGATCGTCGATGCCGTCTCTCCAAAATTAATTCCCTTTTCTTTTTTTTCCTTTTCTTTCGTCCTCGTTCTGCCGCACACAAAGCCAAATTAAAAACCCCTTTTTCTTTTTCTACCTTTTCTTTCGCAAGTTCCAGTGAACCAAGAGGAAAGCTAAATTAATTTTCCATCCTCTTTTTCTTTTGTTTGTTGAGTGCTGCGCAAATCCTCAAAGACAAAATCAAATAAAAAATAAACTAAAGTTAAAGTAAAAATTAAAGCAACTATAACCTAATGACCCAACTTATTAATTAAACCTAATTACTAAAACACTTGTCTAAAATTGAATATATAAAACTACCAAATAAATGTAACTTATAGTTAAAATAAAATTCTTATTTATATTAATAAAAATGCAACATTAGCCTAATATTTATTAAAACCAATATAAACTAGTAACTTATAAATAAATATAATATTTATAATAAGATCAACACTAAAACTTAATTTATTAATGCAAAACACTTACTAAAATTACTCTACAAATGTCTAGAAATTAAGCTTATCAGGTGGAAGAAGTACTTCAAGAAGGACAAGGATAAAAAAGACAAGGACACTGACCAGGACAGAGAGCCTCCCCCAGCTGCTCCAAAGCAAGTTATGCACGTTATCTTTGGAGGACCGTAGGGTGGTGACAGCGCTTGAGAGCGCCGCAATTGGGCTCGGGACTTACACGTCGGCTTGGTCGAAGAAACCAATCCCGAGAAAAGGCCGAAGTTGGAACCTATCGTATTCGCAGACCGGGATCTGCCGAGCACCACTGATTGCGCGACCGAGACTTTGGTTGTAACCTTTGACATCAACAGAGTAGATGTCCAAAGATTCATGGTGGACACCGGATCGAGCGTCAACGTAATGTACCTGGAAGTCTTCCGAAAACTCCAGTCGAACAGATCCGAGCTGACACCTGTCAAGACCCCGCTTTCTGGCTTCACAGGAGCCATGATCCACCCGAAAGGAGTCGTATGCCTACCAGTAGAGGTCGGGACTGTTCCAAAGGTGCTCCGAGTAATGATGGAATTCGTCGTCGTCGACTTGGCGTGTGTCCACAACGTTATATTGGGGAGGCTGGGTGTAACACCCCGTAAATTCATTTCAAGCCTTTCGATCGTTAATTAATTCTTTGGGCAATTTAATTAATTCCAATTGGGCTAATTCTTTCAATTTGATATATATATACACTTGTATATATATATTTGATGCCTAATTTAATTACTCTAATCAAGAGCCCAATTAATTGAATTTAATCTTGTAAGGGATTTTATTTAATTTGGACCCTTACAACCCTTGTAATTAAATATTCCTACAAGCCCACATTCTTGATCATACACTATATAATACATATATTGTTCCTAAGACATTCTATGGGCTAATTATTGTATTTAATTTGTAAGGGGTGAATTTATTAAGCCCAACTTACTAGTCTTGATTATATTTATTTTCCTACACTCATTATATTATAAACTACTTAAGCCCACATCACTTTAAATGTCTTACACCCTAAATATTGTATGTATTCTTAGTATATAATTTGAAGATCAAACTACCCTAAAGATTTTCTCCTTCTTCCTCCTACCAACATTTCCACACGCCATTTCCTCTCAAAAATTCCCTAAAATTGATCTTCATTTCCCCTACAAGTTTCCAAGTCAAGATTGCTCTTTTATGCTTGATTAGGAGTGGGGTTCTTTGGGAAAAAGATGATCAAGGTGAAGGTGGGGCTTTGTGAGCTAGCTAAAGGTTTGTTGGAGTAGGAAAAGCTCTTTGAGGTAACCACTATGTCCATCAAAATCTATTTTATTCACCTATTCTATATATTATGTTCTTGGTGTTGGAAATCCTGAAATTTCTTGTTATTTGGCCTATTTCTTGGATGTATTTTGTTGGTTTTCATCTTGATCTTTTGCCTAGTGTTGTATGATCAATGATGTTATGGATTTCCCTATTTTTGGACTCTAAATTGGATGAAATGTGAGTGTATTTGGTCTGATTTTGTATTCTGGAAGTGGGATTTTTGATCTGAGCAGAAACTGTCTGGGAAGGGTTCGGGTTTGGCCTTGCGGAACACTGAGGCGGCACAATGTAATCCGTTGATGTGCTCCGCAAGGTGGCGACGGTAGGCTTAGGCGGAGGAGGGTGATCCGCCGAGGGAGGCCGTCTCCTTCTTGCGGAGGAGACTGGCGGAAGAGTGAGCTCCGTGAGTGTGTTCCGCATGACTCCTGGGAATTGGTTTCCAGTGAGCAGTTTCTCTGTTGTTGTTGTCTGTTGTTCTCTTTTGTTTCTGATTATTGTTGGATTGTTTTGTTGGGTATTTTACCATGTCTTTGGAGTATTTATTCATGTCATTTATTGGGTATTTTATGCCCTAGCTTGGAGTATTGATTCATGTCTTCGGTTTCCATTTTTGGTATTCATGATCTATTGATTCTTTGATTCATTATCTGGGAGTTGGTTTGTGTTCATATTTGAGATGAACACTTTGTTTTGGTTGCTTTGAGTTGATGTTGGAGTATGAGGTTGTGATGGTGGTTTTGTTGGTTTTGTTGGAGGTTATTGGTTGGATTTGACTGTGCTACTATTGACTGTGCTACTATTGACTTCTGACTTTGGACTTCGGTCCCTGTGATTAGGTTGATTACCCCTGTGATTGGACTTCGGTCCCTGTGATTGGACTGTCGGTCCCTGTGATTGGACTTCGGTCCCTGTGATTGGACTTCGGTCCCTGTGATTGGGCTCATCACCCCTGTGTACCGGTTTTCCGGGATTGACTCTTGACTCTTGACTTCTGAATATGTGGTTTGACTTGGTTTGGTGGTTGGTTTGACTTGGTTTGGTGGTTGGGTTGACTTGGTTTGGAGGTTGGAGTTGGGGTTCGTTCTTGGTTGGTTTTGGTGAGTTCTTTATGTTATCCGGTGGATACTTTGTTGTTCTCGTTGAGTTTGGTTGGTTCCTTTTGGTTTGTTGTTCAGTTGGTATCTCGTTTATGGTTCGTTATTGCATTATGCTTTTCTTGTTGGATATTGGCTTTGTTTGACCGAGTCTTGGTTATTGATTCGTTCAGCTTATTGTTGTTGAGTATCGGTTTGAACTATTGAACAGTTCGTTGGTGTTTATATTCTATATGGGTGTGTAAACTTATTTATAAGCTTATGTATATCTATATCTCCTTGCGGGTGTGAATGGTGGTTGCTTAGCATTCTTTTGCTAATGGTTCTTCGTGTGTTTTCCAGGTGTGGAGTAGTTATGCGAGAGCGCGCTAGAGCTTTTCCATATGAGGATGTTTAGCCTTAGTTTGTCTTGTTTAGACGTTGATTGTTGGGCATGTGTGCCACTATGGGATTTTATGACATTATACACTTTTGGCTAGTACTTGGGTTTTGATGATTATGACTTGAGGATTTTATTCTTGATTTATATCTATGACAGCTTAGTTCGTTTTATGATTAGCCTGTGCATCTAGGCTGTGTTTATACCTAGATGTGGCATGACGCCCTTAAGTTTTAAATTCGCTTCCGCTATGTTATGTTTGTTGGTTGAGATAGGCAGCTGTTGTGCTGAGATTTATCTATCTCAGCCTGTTTGAGGTTGGGGTGTCACACCGGGGATCTCTCAGCTCGGGGTAATTATTTCTATGCCGCATCTCTGTATGAAGTTCCAGACACCAGAAGGCGTGCATTGGGGATAGCATCGGTCGGTTACGGTTAATAACCGACCGATAACCGAATAACCGATGGCATTTTTTAAATCTTCATAACCGACCGAAACCGACCGAGCATAGCCCTCTAACCGAATAACCGAACCTCCACAATTAATATTATATTTAATTTTATATACTATAATATATTAGTTAATTACTATAATATATTAGTTATTTAGTTGTGTGTAAATCTGTATATATATACATAAATACAATAAGTTGAGTTAGTTACTCTAAGTATGTATATATACACATTATAATAAATCTTCCCTTCGCATGCATACGGTATGTATGGATATATAATATTATATATAAAATTGTGTCGGTTATTCGGTGACCGCGGTTATTATACATTCATAACCGATAAAAAACTGAATAACCGAATAACCGAAATTTTTTTTAACCTTATAACCGATAACCGATAACCGAAATTATCGGTCGGTTCGGTTAGCAGTTATCGATTTTATCGGTTTTTCGGTAATTATGCTCACCCCTAGGCGTGGGCACGGTTAGAGGAGACCCCCAGTCGGCCAGACGGTGCTATGTCAAGGCGGTACAAAAGCAATACGCTAGCATGTCCCGGGTAAACACCATCACTAAGAGAAAGGAAGATGTTCGAGTCGAGCAGCCCGAGCCGTCGGAGGAAGTTGAAGTGGTTGCCCTATCGGATTCCCAGCCTGATCAAACAGTGAAGATCGGCGCGGCAGTAACTGCAGATTTGAGAATGGCAATCATTAACGTTCTTCGGGAGTACTCCGATATTTTCGCATGGGCCCGGAAGACATGTCGGGGATTGACCGCCAAACCATCTGTCACCGACTGGCAGTCCGGCCAGGGTCTCGGTCGGTAAAGCAAAAGCAAAGGCATCTCTCTACCGACCTGCGTGAGTTCGTCTGGAACGAAGTAAAATCCTTAGCCGTTGCCGAGTACATTCGGGAAATCCATTACCCCGAATGGTTGGCGAACGTGGTCCTGGTCCCCAAGCCTCCGGCTTGGAGGATGTGTGTAGACTACACCGATCTAAACAAGGCTTGCCCTTTGGACCCATTCCCTTTCCCCAGCATTCATTAGATGGTGGACGAGACGGCAGGAGCCGAACTACTAAGCTTCATGGATGCGTTCAAAGGATACCACCAAGTCATGATGGCCGAGGAGGATGAAGCGAAAACGGCGTTCATTACCCCGGGTGGGCTATACTATTACCGAGTGATGCCGTTCGACCTACGGAATGCTGGGGCTACCTACCAACGAATGGTGAACGCGCTCTTTGGAAGTTTGATCGGCAAGACCATGGATGCCTACATTGATGATATGCTGGTAAAGAGCGCAGACATGCGCGATCATGCTGCAGATCTGAGACACAGCTTTGAGATCATGAGGCGGCACCGGTTCAGACTTAACCCAGCCATGTGCACCTTCGCCGTTTAGATTTATGATGACGAGAAGAAGAATAGAGCCCAACCTTGCAAAAGTGAAGGCGATCGCGGACATGAAGCCACCTACAACGGTCCGGGAGGTCAAGCAGTTGACCGGTAGGTTGGCCGCCTTAAGCTGTTTCCTATCGAAGCTCGCTGAACGGGCACACCCGTTCTTTCAAACATTAAAGAAGACATCCGCATTTGCTTGGACGGAGGAGTGCCAAAGGGCCTTTGAGAGCTTAAAAGAGTACATTGCTTCGCCAATAGTGTTGTCTCGACCAGAGCTCGGAAAAGAGTTGTAGGTCTACCTTTCGCCGTTGGACTGGGCGGTCAGCACAATACTCTATAGAACGGACGTTGATGGCGTACAGCGCCCGGTCTACTATATTAGTCATGCGCTACAAGGGCCAGAGCTACGGTACTCCCGGTTGGAGAAGGTTGTCTTTGCCTTGTATACGGCCGCGAAGAAGCTCACTCCGTATTTCCAAGGTCGGGTAATTCGGGTGCTGACGGACCAAACGATGGGTGCCATTCTCCGGACAACAGCATCTTCTAGCTGGATGATTAAGTGGGCGATGATGTTGACCCAATTTACCATCGACTACACGCCCCGACCTGCTATCAAGGGGCAAGCTCTAGCCGACTTTGTAGTCGAGTTTTCGGCGAGATATAGTACGGCGGCGAGCAACCCTGAGACTAACCCGACCGAATGGGAGATCGCGACAGATGGATCGAGCTGCAAGCAGGGGGCAGGTGCTAGAGTGGTGCTGACAAGCCCAGAAGGATTTAAGGTCTATTACGCCCTATCACTCCCTTTTTCGCTGACAAACAATGAGGCTGAATACGAAGCCTTCATAGCGGGTTTACGGAACGCCCAGTCCTTGGGAGCCCGACATGTTAGAATCCGGACCGACTCGGCCTTAGTTATCGGCAAGGTCACTGGCGCCTTCGAAGCGAAAGGAGAATGGTTGGCCCAGTTCCGGGATCATGCCTTGTCAATCATGGGGTCATTTGACGGGTGCGTCGCCGAACACATCCCGAGAGCGGACAATCCGGATGCTGACATGTATCCCGGTTGTCTCACGAGGCTCCTAAGTACATTTCTAAGGTATCCCGGGTGGAAGAAGTTCAAGCTGCCTATATTGATGCATCGCCCGTAGCCCCAGTGAATGAGGAAAACGACGACTGGATTTTTGATCTTCGATAGTATTTAGAGACTGGGACTATGCCGGAGGACGAGTAAAGGGCTAGAAAGGTGAAGTTGTGCGCTCACCATTTTCAGATGGTAGAGGGTTGCCTTTACCGACGATCTTACGGAGGTCCGCTGATGAGATGCCTATCCGGATTAGAAGCTGAACTAGTGATGACCGAGCTGCACTCCGGGCTTTGCTCCGCTCATCAAGGGGGGCGGGCCTTGGCAAGAAGAATTATGCTAATCGGATATTACTGGCCTTCGATCCAGTTAGATTGCGAATTGCTGGCCAAATCATGCGAGTCATGCCAATTGTATGCCCGGACTCCGGGGAGACAGGCAACTTTTTATCACTCGGTGAGTTCAGCCATCCCGTTTGCTAAGTGAGGCGTGGACATCCTAGGGCCCTTTCCCCAATTGTCCAGACGCCGGCGCTTTATAATCATGGCTAGCTTATGGAGGAACGTGGTCTCCCGGTTCAGGGTACCGGTGCAGTTGGTCACGGACAACGGAAGGCAGTTCGAGAGCGAATATTTTCAAAATTTCCTTGCGACGGTTGGCACTAGAGCAGTTCGATCCTCCGTGGCGTATCCTCAGGGGAACGACCAAGTAGAGAACGCTAATCAGACTATTTTAGAAGGCCTCAAGAAGAAGTTGCATTCAGCCGAGCGTAGTTGGGCCGACGAGCTTCCATATATCTTGTGATCGTACGGGACTACACCTCGCGAAGCGACCAAAGAAACACCTTTCGCAATAGAAGCATGGATCCCAACCTCTCGGGAAAAAGCTTACGACGAACAAGGCAACGACTCGATGCTGATATCTGAGCTGGATTCCTTAGAAGAAAGAAGAGACATTGTGGCTCGGAGGGTCAAAGAATATCAGAAGAAGCTCAAAGTGCACCGAGATGTAAAGGTGCGGCCCCGTTATTTTCAAATGGGCGACTACGTCCTGCGAGAGAGGAAGGCTAGCAAACTGCTCGAGGGCGAGAAGTTGGCTCAGAGTTGGGAGGGACCGTATGTCATCTCGGCGGTCGTGCGAACGGGCACATACAGGCTCGAAACCACGACCGGTAAGGTCGTAGATCGTATTTGGAACTGTCAGCATTTAGTTCACTTCTACAATTAGGATTTTGTAAGACCGGGAGCCTGCGAGCCCCAATTTATTTTACCCTGCGTGGCCACATCTATTTGTAGACCCTGCGCGGTCATTAATCTAAGCAATGAAAGATGTCGATCTCCGTTTGGATCGATGTTTTTCTTTTCATGTCAAGTAATTAATGGTGAGAGCAAGGTGCTCACCCCAGGAGCAAGGTACCCGGTTATCGGTTTTCGGACCTTAATGGTGAGAGCAGGGTTCCCGGTTATCGGTCTTCGGACCTTAATGGTGAGAGCAAGGTGCTCACCCCGGGAGCAAGGTGCTCGGTTACCAGTCTCCTGACTATAATGGTGAGAGCAAGGTGCTCACCCTGGGAGCAAGGTACCCGGTTACCGGTCTTCGGACCTTAATGGTGAGAGCAAGGCGCTCACCCCTGGAGCAAGGTACTCGGTTACTAGTCTTCGGACCTTAATGGTGAGAGCAAGGTGCTCACCCCGGGAGCAAGGTGCCCGGTTACCGATGAGGTCCTTAGACCGCTCGGTGTGGGGAGTATGCGTACCCGGTCCTTCCATCCTTTGTTGTTGTCGGGTAGGTGAAGGATCTTATAGAAGTGCCCTTGTGACTAAATGTAGAGGACACCCCCCACCGTGCTTCAGAGATAGGGGCGAATAGAGAAAAGATACCAGAACAGCTCTAGCGTTACCAGGAGACCGTGGCAGCCACATATTTGTGGGAAGCATGCCAAGGTGCGGTGAGCGTTGGGGACGATATGTCCGAGCAGCACCCCGTAGTACTTCATGAAGCCGAGGAGGAAAGGGTGGAACGGGAAGGACAGGGGGGCTTTTAGGGAGTCAAAATGCATCCCGAGCCAATCCCCGCGCGTCCGGTCAATTATATTCCCCAACGACCGTTTGGTGTCGAATCGTACGATACCGGTCAGTAGGGTGGATGCCTCCTCAATTTCACCGCGGGTGAGGAGTCTGGTGTGCTGCCGTAGGCCACCGCTGTCTATGCGGATTTTGTTTGCGGATGCAGGTGGGGAGGAGTCGACCGGAAGACCGGCAAACCAATCCCTACCGAAGGTCGTGAGAGGAGGTTTCCCCTGACCCGAGGTCCCCGCTTCAGTAGCAAGGGGCTCGATCACGGGACGGGAATCAGCTTCGTCAGCCGTTAAATTCGGTTAGTCGGGAGACCGGACAGGGCCCTCATTTTCCCCGGAATACGTTTCAATGGCGTTTATCACGGAATCGTAGGTCGAGACCGTGAATGACCCGACCTCGATCGAGCCGCCGTAACTGTGTATGGATGAGTTCTGGTTATCCGATCCGCTCATGGCTGTACCTAGCAAGAACGGAGAGACGTCTTACTAAGGGCAGCCTAGGACCCGAAGTTATAATAATAAAGGAAAAATACGTAAATAAAGAACAAGGCGGGAGAGTGTTACCTCTTGGTGGAACGCTAGGCTGCACAACAGGCTCGGTTAAAATTAGCTCGGTGGCCCTGGGTGCTCGGGAAGCTTTTGTCTAAACGTTTCGTAAAAACGAAACCGCTGGTAAACCCCATATTTATAAATAGCGTGGAGTAACCATACAGCCCGACCTCCGTCTCCTTTGAGGTCGTCTGAAACCGGGCTGGGGGGCTAGTTGATAGGGATGAAATCCCAGTCTACAGTTACCGACCTCCCGGTCCATTCTCCGCTTCAAGGGTTGTATTCTGAGTCCTCCAGAACACTCTTTATCCCGGTCCACGGGGACCGGTCAGAATCGCATCCCGACCTACTACCATACCCTTTAGGGGTTCGAGCCTTAGCCCGTCCAAGGTTAACACCTGGGCGCTGAGGGATTGAACCGCTGCACGGGCAGGTGCAAGCTCGACACGCGTACCGCATGACGACAGGCCGAAACTCATCCCGAGGTCGCCTATGAAAGGCGCATTTATTGCAGCGTAGAGGACTTTTGGCTTTTCTCATCTCTAGAATAGTCAAACAGACCGGGAACCTCTGACCCACTGTCACGTAGATCGGTTTCGTATAGGGAATTTCTACTTGTACCCGATTTGGTATTTATACAAGAGTATTTACACCGCACTTCCGTATTTTACCGTATCACACGCATACGACGGAAACCCAATCGCGAGAAACTAATAGTTCACACCCACTAAGGCCATAGTGCACACCAGTGCGTTGCCCGTAATTAAAAACTACACATAGATCAATCATAAATATAGATAATATTATACGTAAACGATATATAATGCTAATTATTACTCTTTAAAAAACAATCTTTTTTATGAGTTAATTCAATTTTTGGTCCTAGATTTATAGGTTGAAGTCCACTTTAAGTTCTTTTTTATTAGAACATCCACTTTTGGTCCTAGTATTATTGTGGCATGATTATTTTTGGTCCTTTATCAACAAAACAATGACATTTCGGTCTTCAATAATGGATTTTTTTTAAAAAAAAAATATACATAAAAACTATATTGATTGAATCTACTT
>CP025658.1:11895616-11942978 GCA_003576665.1 Ipomoea trifida | reverse complement strand
AAAAAAAAAAAAAAAAAAAAAAAAAGATTGAAATGTCTTTGTATTTAACTACATTTCAACGATTTTGTTAATTGAGGACTAAAAATGATCATGCCACAATAATAGGGTCAAATAAGGATGCTCTAATAAAAAGGGACTAAAAGTGGATTATCACATGTAAATTTAGGATAAAAAATAAAATTAACTCCTTTTTTTATCCATGTTTACATGTAGTAATATGTACACATTCTAATATGCATGCGTGCTAATGGTGTCTAAGATGATTAGCTTGACTCAACTATCTTAATTTTAGGGTAAGAAATTTGAGTTTGGTAATACATAAACTAATATATATTATGTGAGTATTGTTTTTGATTGAGCATTTAGACTCCTTGATTGAATTGTTGTGTACTTATATATATATACATTTGCATACACTGGCACACATCATCACGTGTGTGGTGCGTGGTTGTGTGTGCTGTAGTATTGATGTTATCTACAAGATCTCGTATATTGGATTAGTTTTTCAATCCATATAGGCATATATATGGTGATAAGCTTGTGTGCTCAAGAAATAAAATGTGTAGTGGATTATTTTTTCAATCCATATATATATGGTGCTAAGCTTGTGTGCTCAAGAAATAAAATGTGTAGTCTAAAATTGATAAGATCTGGAAATTCTATTTTGATAACTGAGAAGATCGAAGACCCAAATTGAAGGATCTCGAATTCTCAGTTTGTGAAGATCTCTTATCTTGAAAGTGTATGAATTTGCAAGAATATCATATTAGAATGTGTACATATTCAAATGCAATACTGTTTAGTTTGTGATTTGCACCAAATTAAAAAAAAAAAATAGTATAGCATTAAAATTTATTTATTAATTGAAATGGTTTAATTAGAAAATAATATCAAATGAAATTATAGATATTAATTTGCTTTGTAGGTATAGCTAAAAGAAAAACATTATGTTAGTACAGAGTATTTAACTATGTTATGCATCGTAAATTTGTAATACGCCTATTGTAGACCACTATACTTTACTTCATTTTTAAAATTTTGAAGAAAAAAAAATCGCGGGCTGGCCCGCGAACCCGCACGGGGCAGGTTAGTATTACACAAATTCTGACCCGTGGACCTAACGGGCCGGCCCGCAAAAGCCCGCCAGAAATCTAGCCCGAGGTAGGACGGGCCGATCCACTTTGACAGTATTGTCAATATAATTGTACATCCAAAATCTTTTTAGCCTCAATAATTAGTTACTTTTTTTTTTTTGAGTTCTACTGACTCGGTTACAATGTAGTATCTGTTCATAACTACTTTCTCAACCTAATGAAGCACAAAAAGTCAACAGATGCCTCCACTGAAGCTCGAACCCACTCCCTTCCACATGGGAGTGTACACCGGATGCCGCTTGACCACAAGGCCTTTGGCAATTAGTTACTTTTCTATTCTTTTACAAAATGAATAGATGATAAATCAGTCTAAGTCGCTTATAGCTGATTGTCTCAAATTAAAAAAAAAAAAAATTAATAAAGTGCTTTCACTAGAAATCAAATTTGTAATCTTATGATTACCAAATCAATAATCCGTGTAACTTGATTGGTAACTTGGGATGGCCCCCAATTGTTTAGTTTTCTTTACTTAAAAACATTCCATATATCTCCACAATACTGCTTTTCAACGTAACACTCTAAAACAATCCATTCGTTTTTCCTTTTTTATTTCAACTTTATTAACTTAATTTTACACATGTTTGTATTAACACAAAAATTTGTGTGAGGTCGTCTCACCGTGAGTCGGGTCGAATCGGGTCAAGAAGTAAATTTAATATTTATATGCACAAATGCATACTTATATGCTCAAATATAATCTAATCAGGAATAAAATTTTTGTTACTTGATAAATGTAACACTTTTAAGGGAAAATACAATACTTTTACAATTCACTTAAAAGTAAGGTGCATTTGTCAACATTACTTATTTTGAAAAATGTAGGCTAATGTGTCAACTCGCACCATAAACTATATTGGATTATTCATGCCGCACTTTGAACTTACATAAGGTCTATTTCGATACACAAACCATTAACTTTTTTTCATCTAGCAATTTTTACAGGTTACCTACAAGTTATAGGTAATCTATGTTGACTTAGACTTTTTTTTTCTTCTTTTTTTTTTTTTGAATTTTTTTCTTCTTCTAAACCTTATCAAGCCCAACAACCAGTACCGAAACCGTAAAATAAAAAAAATCTTATATTTAGGCATTTAGCTACTGGCAGTAGCTAAATATATATATATATATATATATATATATATATATATATATATATATATATATATATATATAATTATATTTAGCTACTGCCAGTAGGCAATAGCCAAAATAATAATAATAAATATTTATAATATGTTTTTTTATAATAACAAAACATATTATATATAACTATATATACTAAAAAAAAATTCATGTTGAACCAGAACCTTTATATAAGGTTCCGGTTCTGGTTTGTGTAACTTTGGAACCGTGAACTAGCGGTTCGGAACCGGAACGAACCGCGGTCACCCCTAGGCAGGTCGTCGATGGGCTCGGCGCACGCTGCCGCAAGGAAGGGGAGGTGCAGTGGGTTGTGGAGGGGCTGTGGTGCTTTGGTCTAGTGAGCACTGGTCCAGCTGAAGGCACATGGGAGGGGCAGCGTGAGGCGTTGATTTTTGGGGTTACTTAAAAATTTTGGGTTGACTTAAAAAGAAGATCCACATAAGCTAATTACTTGTGCCATGTCATCATAGTAACCTGATAACTTGTGAAAAATGCTAGATGAAAAAAAATTAATGGTTTGTATATCGAAATGGACGTTATCAAAGTTCAAGGTGCGGCATGAATAATCCAATATAGTTCATGGTGCGGAATGACACTTTAGTCAAAAATGTATTACTTTTTCTCTTATAAGTAACAAAAATTGTATTATTGATTAGTACTCCTCTGTCCCATTTTACTTGTCCTACTTACTATTCATTGGTCAAACCAACTTTTTCTTCTTTGTTTATTTTCTTTAGTAATTTTTACTCATTTTTAAATTTGATTTTTTGTGTTTAATAGTACTTTTAGTGTAGTTTCTAAATATATAAATTTTGAATATTAATACTAAACTTAATATTATGAAAAATTGAATTAAAAATAACTTCAGTCAAGCCTCGTTAACCGAATCAGACACATAAAATGGGACGGAGGTAGTATTATATTTGAGCATATAAATATGACATTTGCACATATAAGTATGTTATTTGCATGTTGCTTCGACCCAACCCGACTCGTCACACAAGTGTGACCCCTATATTAATAGTCTGTATTAAATAAAAAGTTGGGCTATACCAAAAAAAACATTACAAGATTGGAGTTAATTTTTTTTAGTACTATTGACTCTATTACAATGTAATATATGTTAGCTACTTAATTAAATGAACCACAAAGAGTCAATATCGCATCCACTGAAGCGAGAACTCACCTTCTCACATGTGGCAGTGCAATCGGGTGCCAATAGACCACAAGGTCTTTGGCGATTGGAGTTAATTAAAGATTAAAAAAAATCAAAAAAGAGAAAACAGAAAAAAAAAAAAAAAAAAAAAAACACAATCAATTACCCAGAGCTTTGTCGTTGAAATGTTGGCATAAATTGTCCCCCGGCGTTGAATAATCATCGATAACACACCTGCTTTTTCATACGTTACTTTGTAGTGGATCGGGAAATGATGAACAACTTTCTTCTCACATTTAATGCAACCTTTAATTATTGAGCGAGAATTGTGTGAGACAATCTCACAGATTCTTATCTGCGAGACGGGTTGTATTAGGTCAATATGCAAATGTAATACTTTTGATGACAAACGTAATATACTTTTATATTTTGATGTAAAAAATATTACGGAGTATTATTTTTATCAAAAGTATTATATTTTTCTTTATAAGTAATGTTTGTACTTATAAAGAAAAATGTAATACTTTTACATTAAAATGTCAAAGTATTACATTTTTTTCCACACGTATTACATTTTTCCATATAAGGAATAAACATTTTATTTTTAATTTAATATTATATTTGTTAGTATAAGTATTACATTTCATTTTGGTGATACCCTCTCACAGACAAGGATATGTGAGACGATATTACACAAACTTTTGCCTTAATTATTTGGGAGAAATCAGCTCATGCCCCTAGCTAGCTATATCCTATATCTATCAACTATTAGAGATTCTAAGTGTTGGAATGGCTCCTTTCAGTAGAGTCTTGTCAATCACCCCCAATGCTTAATTTACTTGTCTCCTCTTCATTGGTTAAAACCCTACCTATTCAATTTTCCCTAAAGGGGTTTCATCACTCATGATAATAAATCATACTTAATTAAAGAGGGGACACAAGTGATTTATCGGGTGTGAGTTAATATTATGTGTAGTTATCAATTTCAGTGATTTAATGTGACACTAGTAAATGTTAAAATTTGTACAATTGTTAACTTGATCAAAATATGTATACGGTATAGAATTAATGTATGAGCTGAGATTGATGACTATTAGTTATACTTGAAATTCATAGATTTTCTCATCACACAATTTATCGTAGGGCATCGATGTATTATATAACGAAAAATTAAATTTTATATTTTAAAAAATAAAGGACAAATATAACGATTTTATTTATTGATAGCAAAATTTTAAAAAATAAAAAACCAAAAATATCAAAGTCGAGGGCAAATTTTTGTATTAACTCAACTGAGTATAGTTGATTGAGTTGGTTGATACAAATAAACTCTCTTAATTTTAAATTAAGAGTTTGATTTAGGATAATTGATTGATTTTTTATCATCAGTTAGATTGCACTTTTTGTTTTAAAAATTTTAAAACATACATTTATAGAAATATTTCATTATTTAATTAATGAGACATTATTCCTCTTCTTTCTTTTTTTTTTTTATAATCCAAATTTTCCGAGTTCGCCGGAATATATTTTAGACCCCATGAACCAACTCCATGATCATAAAAAAGTCAGTCGAGCAAATCGAACCACCAAATTGTACATTTCTGTGTAAAAAGAGTCCAATCGTACACAAACCAAACCCTAATACTTGTGATAGGAATCAAACTTCACTATATTGTTTAAAACAAAGTTTAAGTGAGATTTTTCATTGAATAGTCCAATGCCCAAGGGTATTAGGACTCTATGTATTTGAGTCAGATTATGACTCCCTATCCTAGTCTCCATGTGATTCTCTTATTATATATATCCCTACAATTTGTATCATTCATTCATTCAATTCAATACACAATTCATTTAGTTCTCATTTGGTATCAGTTAGCTTTCTTTCTTCTTCCCCATGGCTAACGAATTTGTCAACTCCTCTGAACGGACCGTCTCAGATGAAGCTGTTACTTCCTCTGTTTCTATGAGCGTTAATTCACTTTCTACTACTCATTACTTTATATGTATTAAGCTTACCCATAAAAATTTCTTGTTTTGGAGGATACAAGTCGTGTCTTTCCTCCAAGGTCATGGGTTAATGCTGTTTATTGATGGTAGTCACCCATATCCAGATGCTTTCCAATAACCAACAACTAATAATGCAGTTCCGCAAGCCAATCTGGCTCATGCGGTATGGTTTCGTCATAACCAGGCTTTGATGTCTATGTTTATCTCCACTCTTTCATAAGAGGTTATGCATCTTGTAGTTCGCCGCCGGACATCGCGATAAATTTGAGAATCGATAGAATAGTCATTGGCATCCTCTTCACGAACACTGTCGCTTTATCTTTGTAGTCAACTTCAAACCGTTCAACAAGGTAACTATTTTGTAGCCAATTATATTATTTGTGCTCAAGTACTTATGGAGGACTTTGATTTGGCCGATTGGCCTACTAGTCTGGATGAGACGAATTTATACGTTTTTCGTGGTTTGTGACTAGAGTATCGCAACCTAACCGCATCCCTAGCGGTTCGAGGCCAACCTATCACCCTCCAAGAGTTGGTCAACTTCCTTGGCGCCTAAGAATTCATACATGGCGACATCGTCAACAGTCCATCACCGGCGGCCTTCATAGTGTACCACAGCGGACAGTGGCGTCGTGGTGCCAGTCTCGGTAGATCGACGCGAGGAGGCAATGGCGGTACTTCTCTTTACGGTCATGGCAGTCGGCAACAAGGTGGCCCTGGTGGTGGCCACAATCGTGGCAGTTAGACTCAGTGTCAACTTTGTGGTCATTACGGTCATACATTTTTCGCATGCTACAATCGTTATGATCCTCCTCCCTAGGCAAACTCAACATATCAAGGTCATGATAATGGTTCTAAGGTATGGGTCCCTGACACTAGGGCTACCAATCATGTGACTCCAGATATTGCAGCCTTGTCTACCGAAAAAGAGTATGTTGGTAATGATACACTGCGTGTGGTGATGGTAATGGTAAGGGTTTATCTCTTAGTCATGTTGGTCATGCTTCCTTTACTACTCCATCTAGGTCTTTTCAGTTGTCTAATATTCTTCACGTTCCTAGTTTGTCTACTTCTTTATTATCTGTTCAAAAATTTGCATAAGATAATAATGTGTTTTTTGAGTTTTACCCTTTTTTTTGTTGTTAAAGACATCAATACCAATGAGGTTTTTCTACGGGGCAGTAGTTCTGGGGGCCTATACACATTTCCTATCACTTCTCTATCTCCCTCTTCTTTCCTTTCTGCTCGTGCATTTGTGTCTGTGTGGCATGATCGCCTAAGACATCCACACCATCGTGTTTTATATCGTATTCTTCAGTCTTGTTCGGTAAGTGGGTCTAGTAGTTCTATTCATTGTTCCTCCAATTTGTGTAGTTCATGTCAATTGGACAAATCTGCAAATTTTCCATTGCCACGTGTTGAGTCATCTACTTCGAGTGTTCTTGATTTAATTATACAGATATTTGAGGTCCAGCTCCCTTGTTGTCTACTGATGGCTATCGTTTCTTTGTTATTTTCGTGGACGATTACTCTCGTTATACTTGGTATTTTCCCATGAAAATAAAATCTAATCTTTATGCCATCTTTGATAAGTTTCGTACTATGGTTGAATGTTCCTTCGATAGAAAATTTAAATCCATACAATCTGATTTAGAAGCTTAATACAAAAAGTTGCACTCTATCTTTCTTCAATTAGGAATCATTCATAGACAATCTTGTGCCTATACTCATGAGCAAAATCGGTGTCTTGAATGAAAGCACAAGCACATTGTTGAAACATGATTGACTCTTCCAGCTCGTTCGTCTTTTCCATATAAATTCTAGGATTATGGTTTTGAGACTACTATTTATTTACTTAATAGAATGCCATCTACTGTGTTAAATAACTCCAGTCCTCACCTAATAATGCATAAATCTCCTCCATCATATTCTCTTCTTTTTTTTTTCTTTGGGTGTATGCGTTATCCTTATCTAAGACCATACAATCATCATAAGATGTCATATAGGTCTTCCCTGTGTGTCTTTCTAGGCTATTTGAGTCGTTTTAGGAGTATAGGTGCATGGACTTACATACCAATAAGATTTACGTGTACACGCATGTGTAGGCTCCTAAACGCTTGCACTCTGGACCGTGGGCTGAATCCGTGTTCCAGCTCACTAGAACCATCGCTATCGCACCGGGGCAGCCGCCAACTGCCAGGCCGAGACCGCCCATTAGCGTTCTCACTATGCTTGAGCAATCCGCTATCTAGTCGAATGCAGCTGGGCAGTCCGAGCAAGCAATCGATTCGGACGCCACACTTGAAAAACCTGTCGCACGACCTCGTGGCCAACTGCGTGGGAAATTCGTAAATCCCACCACACGCACCCACGCAATGGCCACTCGCAGTCAATCTTAGGCTCCTCTATCAGTTTTGAATGTTTAGGTTTACTCTACAGATCCCACTTGTTACACTCAAGTAGTTAAATATTGATAAGCTTCCAAGATACCCATAAATTGAGTGCATATTAGGGTGTTTTGTCACGCTTTTAGCATCCTTACATGATGAATTATGATCATAAATGCTTTAAATTCACTAACCAACACACAGAAGCTACTTTTAGCCTAAAGGAGGTGGAACAGGAGTCCCGGGAGCCAATAGGAGCGAAAGCTGAGCTTAAAGAATGAACCAGGCAAGATCGGAGCCCCGGAGGACCCAAGAAGATTGCCACACGCGTGTGAGTATGCGTGGAAACAATCCAGTAGCCTCCCACGCACGCTCACACGCGTGTGGGCTGGCGTGGAGACTGCAATGCGCGAAAATTCACTAGGGTTGCTTTTCGGAGACTATTTAAACCCCTTGATAGATTTTCAGGGGGAGAGTTTTTCCATTTTTCAGATTTTCCTTCCCAACTTTGGGATTTACATTAGATCATTTTAGGAGTAGTTTAGATAATTTCCATTGGAGAAGACAACAAGCTTGGATTGAAGGATTGTTTCATTCTAGGTGATTTCTATTATATTTCTATTATATTTTACTATCTTGTTTTTGGATTGAATTAGCTTTTGTCTTGAATTTCATATCATGAGTGGCTAGTTTAATCTAGGGATTTGGATTGTGTGAAGATATCTTGCTAGTGTGATGCTCTTATATCTATTTTTGGATTTAAATGCTTAGATTGTTGGATTATCTATTATTGTCTTTTGATTGTTGTTTTGATGAGATCTTGTTTGGATTTGCCCAATCTAGATGAGAGATTGAGCTCTTGACTCTTTCATGTCTTTGATTAGAGTTAGGATTTGAAGCTTTGAAACAATCATAGATCCTATGGACTTCTTAAGAATAGTAGGATAGTGTGTAGCTTAAGTGTTTGATAAAATTCCTCTTAGAACTTTGGATGCTTGAATGCACTCCTAAGTCAAAGAAGCCTTAGTACACAAAGATGGAAAAGGACTAAGAACACACACTCTTGAATAGCCAACATCTTTGTCTTGTTTATCCATTACCTAAGACACACCAAGATGCAACATAGATGAACACTATCCAATCCATACCCCTTTTACATATTTTCAAACTCTTTTACTTTACTATATATTTTCTCACTCAAACCAAACCTTATGAACTCCCTCCACTCACAAACCACCATTCACCACACTCGAATCCCTTGCATGATTCGATCAAGTAAACACCCGAACACTTGACACACCTCCACGTCCTTCCTTCAAGACCGACACTCGGGGAGTCACTGACTTTCCATTTTAACACAAATATATTTTGACATTTCACCCTATCACATACAAAATCGTTGTCAAATATCTAGAGTGACGTGAGGCGATGGATCAAGAATTTAATGCTCTTTTACAAAATCATACATGCTTTCTTGTTCCACCCAAGGCAGGTATGAATGTCATTGGGTGTAAGTGGGTCTTTCACACCAAACGAAAGGTAGATGGTTCCATTGAGCGACACAAATCAAGGTTAGTAGCCAAAGGTTTTAATCAAGTGTTTGGTCATGATTTCTTTGATAGATTTAGTCCAACGGTAAAACCTACTACTATCAGATTATTTGTTTACTTAGTTATATCCTCTGGTTGGGTTATTAGATATCTTGATGCCCATAATGACTTTCTAAATGGTAATTGATGCTGCGGGTATGTGGTGAGGGTGAATGTGGAATGAAAGGTGTTAAAACGAAGAGTCAAGACTCCCCGAGTGTCGTGTCTCTCAAGGATGACAAATTGGAATGAATGTGTGTTGGCATTTAGGAAGTTGAAAGGGAAGAGTTACGGAAATGGCTAAGGGTAGGATTCATTTTGTAAGAAAGTAGAAGGTTGAAAGTGGTTGTGTAAAAGAAAAGGAAAGGCGGAGATTCGGCCTTGAGGCTATCCTATGTGGTCTACCGTCTTATGGTTTTGCGAGCAAATGACATGGATATGACTAGGGAGTTCATGGCAGTTTACCAAGTGGCGTCACACTTTGGACTCCCACATCCTCATTCGGTTGGGGCATTTCATCGAACACCTTGTCTACCACTCCTCTCGGACCTCATCCTTTCGGACTAAGGGCGGAGATGTGGGTGAGTTGGACTCGTGAGTGGCCGCTATCGTGCACACACTCACTTTCTCTGGGTTCGCTACCTAATGTGGCCACACTTAGGCACAAAGCTTAAAGAACATCAACCACACAAGTTCATCATCCAACATTCAAAGAGCTCACATTTCTACAAGCAATTTCATACACTACAAAAAAAACCGAAAATAGCGACGGACAATTTCCGTCGCTAAACGAGTAAAATCCGTCGCTAAACTAGTTAGCGACGGATTAGCGACGGAAATCGTCCGTCGCTAAAATGAGCGTCGCTAGAATTTAGCGACGCAATTTTTTTCCGTCGCTAAATTTTAGCGACGGATGTTTCCGTCGCTACGTTAAAATAATCCGTCGTTATATTCATTCGGACGACGATTTCGACGCTGATTGTTGCGACGGATTAGCGACGGAAACTTCCATCGCCATGTATAGCAACGGAATATCCGTCGCTAAACCCACAATATTTCCGTCGCTAAACTAGCTACGACGACGATTTGATGACTAACTTTGCGAGGGAATAGCTACTAATTTTTCCGTCGCTAGACTTAGTGACGAAATGATCCGTCGCAAATCCGTCGCTAATTCATTTTTACTATTTGAATATGATGTCATTTAGCTACGATTTAGTGACAGAATGATCCGTCACTAAAGGTAACTACGAATTTTTCCGTCGCTATTTCGTTAGTATTCTTTATTTTATTAAATATTTAGTTACGAATTTACTACAATATTTGTCCGTCGCTAAATTATAAAATTTTTTTAAAAAAATATACCCGCTAATTAATATCACATTCCTACATTAAACCTATAATATAATACATCAATAATTGAAAGAGGGAAAGCTTGTAATTCATACATCAATAAAATAAAATTAAAAAAAAAAAAGAATAATAAATAAGAAAATTTCTTTCTGGCCTTTAATTTAAATCATGAAATATGTTCATATATCCAAAAGAAGTTCAAAGAAAATGATCACTGGATCTTATAGCACAGAATACAAATTTTTGTTTAGTCATATTGTACCATTGGTACTAATTGGGCTAACAGTCTGTATGTGATCATACATCATATATAAAGTGTTGTAAGTTCCAGCAATATGTCAATCTATATCAAGTGTGAGCTTATCTCTTGTTTTAGACGAGTCCCAATTAGCTTGGTCAATGACAGCATCTGCGAAAAGAATTATTTGTGCTTATTTTAGATGAATCAGAACAAAATCTTTCATCAAACTGGGCCATAGAGGACTTGGTGCAGCCAGGAGCAGCCATAGCAAAGCCTTTCTCAATAGAAGGCATGATTTCCCAACACTATCTCCAATTAGCAAAAGTTTGAACAAATAGTCACTGCAAGGAAGGAGAAACATATGCAAAAAGTTTGAACATAATATTGACTCAGACTGCACTGCCTACCTTTTAAAGGCTCTACAAAAGCTAAGTCTCATTTTAACTTCACAAAAAAAAAAACCCTAACCAAACTCCCTAATTCCTGGAGCCTGCATATCAACCTTCCTATCCATACAAGTAATCAAACACCACAACTTCAATCGTAATATGGAATCCATCCTTAGTTAAACTTTCTCATTCATCTCACATGTACATTTTTACACATCTACAGCGAATCACAACTTGTAGAAAAGATGAAAGAACACATCTAATAAGAAGATAATTACCATATTTCCCCACAAGTATTTCCGTCAATGGACGTGGTCAGTGGAGGAGCGGTGAACTGGTCGAGGTCGCCGTCGTTGTGGTCGGCAGACGGCAGATCGCGGAGCAGGCTGGTGAGCTGGTCGCATTGGAGGAGTGGTGTAGCCGGTGCTGGTCGCGGTCGCGGAGGCGCGGAGCAGGCTGGACGCTGGTCGAGGTCGCCGGTGGAAGAGCGGTGTTGGTCGAGGTCGCCGTCGGCCACGCAGCTGGTCAGAGTCGCAGCCCTAGGTTCGCATTTTGGAGCAGCCAGTAGAGGAAACAAAGGAAATTAGAGATGCGATGCTGCTAGGGATTTTGTTTAGATCATATTTTATATTTATATTTGCATTTAGCGACGGATTAAAATTCCGTCGCTAGATTTATTTTTAAAAAATCATAGACTAACCCAGTTACTACGTTAGCGACGGAAATTTGAATCCGTCGCTAAATCTAGCGACGGATTCAAATTCCGTCGGTAGATTTTATTTTTAAAAAAATTGTAGCCCGCTCCATTAATTATCTAGCGACGGAAATTTGAATCCGTCACTAGATTTAGCGACGGATTCAAATTTCCGTCGCTAGATTTTTATTTTAAAAAATTTTTACCCATTCTATTAATCGTCTAGCGACGGAATATGAATCCGTCGCTATATATAGCGACGGATTTAAATTTCCGTCG
The DNA here is from genome assembly GCA_003576665.1 of Ipomoea trifida. Lineage (NCBI taxonomy): Eukaryota > Viridiplantae > Streptophyta > Magnoliopsida > Solanales > Convolvulaceae > Ipomoea > Ipomoea trifida. The sequence goes on along the minus strand of CP025658.1, from coordinate 11,930,586 downwards.
CTAGATTTTGTCCAAAAAATTCGCACCCATTTTAAAAAGGAAAATAAACCCGGGAATAATGCTCTAGCGACGGATATAGCGACGGATTTAAAAATCCGTCGCTAGAATATTATTCCTTGGTTTATTTCACTACTAAAAAAATGAGCGCGAAATTTTTGATAAATATCCGTCGCTAGTTCGTCGCTAGTTCGTCGCAAGTTAATGCGCGAAAATTTACCGCTCAAATTACCTACGAATTTAACGACAAAATTTATCCGTCGCAAAATTCCGTCACTAATCGGTCGCTAATCCGTCGCTAATTTTCAATTTTTTAAAAATAAGTAAATACGTCGCTAAACCGTCGCTATTTCGTCGTTAAATTAGCAACGGAATGAATCCGTCGCTAAATCCGTCGTTATTTCTGCGTTTTTTTGTAGTGATATCAAAACAACCACATAGTTTAGCTTTGGGGCCACCAATCCCCTTTCTAATCTACTCTAGCATGATAAATAAACAAGAAGATGAAATGAAAATCTCAAAGAAAACAAGCATTAAATTAAGACATTAGAGAGAAGAGTTACCACCCATAAGAATGGATCCTTTACATCTTGTTCTTGAAATTTCAATCCTCTATCTTGCTCTTGAATCTAATCTAATCTATATGAGAAGGAATTTTCCCCCAAGAGGAGAGAAAACCCTAAGGAATTTCAGATCTAATCTATTCTATGGCTCTCCCATGGCTGCCCCCTTTAGGTTTAGGGAAAAAGGGGTTTATATAGGTGACAAAAAGACAAATTTCCCGAAATAGCCCTTTGGCCCGACCACGCATGCCACCACGCGTGGTGGAGGGCGTGGACGGCTACTGGAAATATTCCACGCCTCTACACACGCGTGTTGGGCTGTGTGGGAAGATTCTGCTTTGCGGCTTCGTTTGTCTTTTGCTCTGTTTTGCCTCAAATCCCTTTCCGATCTGTAAAATACTTCAAAACTTTTCCTAGAATCAATGTTAGAAGATTTTAATCACATTTGAGCTAAAAATGCATGAGATTGTTATGATCGGATGGCAAAACTTTACACTTCTATTCCGTTTTAAACCCTTTTTGTGTACTATTCTTGGTGCTTATCAGTAATCTGTTTGAAACTGTGTATATGAAACAACCTCCTGGTTATATTGATGCTCAGTACCCTAAGCATGTTTTCTTGCTTAAACATTCGTTGTATGGTTTAAAGCAGGCCCTAGAGCATTGTATAATTGTCTACACTCCATTCTACTTTCTATTGGCTTTCAAGCATCCAAAGTTGATGTGTCTCTGTTTTATTACTCACAAGACTCGGTCTATGTATACCTCTTAATCTATGTTGATGACATACTTATGATGGGGAGTGATCCACATCTTGTAACTAGTTTATTATCAAAGTTATTTGCCACTTTCAAGATTAGGGATCTTGGTAAATCGGGTTTATTTCTTGGTATTGAGACAATTAAATGTGATGATGGAATATTGCTTTCGCAACAGAGATATATGACTGATATTTTGAAACGTGCTGGAATGGTAGAATTCAAACCATTATCTACTCCTATTTCTGTTTCGAAATCTATTCCTTTCAGTGCAGACTTGTATGAGGATCCTACTCAATACAGAAGTCTGGTGGGGGCACTGCAGTATCTGACTATCACGCATCTGAACCTATCATTTGCAGTCAATCAACTATGTCAACGCATGCATGCTTCTATGACCTCGCATTAGGAACAACTAAAGCGAGTCTTGAGGTATTTTAAAGGGACAATTAATTTTGGTTTACGACCTCGTAAGCCCACTAGTGGCTATGTTGTATTCCTTAGGTCAAATCTTATGTCTTGGGTATGCAAGAAACAAAGAACTGTTGCTAGGTCTTCTACTGAAGCAGAATATAAGGTTCTAGTAGATGTCTATGATGAGGTAATATGGATTCTTTCTTTACTACATGGGATCAACATCCCTAATGTATCCGTTCCCAAACTCTGGTGTGACAATCTTGGTGCTACATATATGTGTGCAAATCGCATCTTTCATGCAAGAACCAAGCACGTGTAGATTGATTATCATTTTGTTAGAGACGGAGTTGCTACTAGAGATATTCAAGTAAACTTTATTTCAACAAAAGATCAACTTGCTGAAATCTTTACGAAATCTTTACCTAGTCCTAGATTTTTCTTTCTTAGAGACAAGCTACAGGTTACTAGTATACCATGTGATTGAAGGGAAGTATTAGGACTCTATGTATTTGAGTCAGGTTATGACTTCTTATCCTAGTCTCCACGGTGATTTCCCTAGCCTAGTCTCCCTGTGATTCTCTCATTATATATATCCCTGTAATTTGTATCTTTCATTCAATCAATTCAACACACAATACATTCAGTTGTCATCAACGGCAAGACACATTATTCAACATACAATCCCCTCTTTCATCTTATCAACCCCAATTAGTCAGTTAGAAGGTGGTGGAATAATATCACATATTATTATTATTATTATTATTATTATTATTATTATTATTATTATTATTATTATTATTATTATTATTATTGATAGGGAATATTCCCTGGCTTGACTATACGGTCGGACGTCACGATCAGGTCGGGAAGACTTCGGTCGACCTAAATACCTTTCCCGATCTGATGCCCATTGGCTGGCCCGTGTTGTGTGTCATGATAACCCGCTTGAGACCCCAACTGTATGGTCGGGCCGACCTTAAAGGGTTAGGCTTTCCGTTATGTCTCCCACTGCGTAGTTGAGATCTCACGGCACGTGTACGGCCGTGGCGGGGTGACGAATAGTGGCAGTGCATGTCCCCCATGTCGTTGGCATGCCGAGCGGACGGAATTGCTTCCCCTCCACCTACCACTATAAATACCCGCATTTATTGCTAGGCGAGGACTTTTGGCCCACACTCTCCCGATAGCATATTGCCTTCCCGACCTTCCACCGTAAGGTTAAAATGCCTGTGAACAACTGTAACGCCTCTCCGATCATTTATATCGAAATACACTTTATTACACCTACGTCGTATTTGGGATCGTATTTATACTATCAATAATAATAATAATAATAATAATAATTATTATTATTATTATTATTATTATTATTATTATTATTATTATTATTATTATTTATGAAGAATGATGTTCTCAAACAAGAGAGAGTCGAGCCAAAAAAAAGGAAGATTACATGACCTTGATATTAGGGGAAGATGCAATTGATTACCTTATAAAAAGGCTAGGGATTAGGCAAAGGACCTCAGGCTCATTTCAATCCCAAATAATCTTTCATCTACGTACTTTTCTCTCACTTTCACTCCATGGTCATGGCTGTCTATGTAAATGTACCTACAATATATATAGTACGAAGATTTCGGCTTGACTTAACCTGAAAGGCCTGTGGTTACCATTGTGGTTTTCACTTTAAATCCTTATGTCCTAATTATTCAGTCATGGCATGCAAATACGTTAAATCATTAGGGCCATGTTTGGTAAAATAGTTAGCCAATCAGTCAACTTTGGCTTATTTACCATTATTAAGTGTTTGACTTGGTTAAAAAATCAATATCAGTAGTGTTTGATTAATCAGCTTTTTGTAATTCCAAATTGTTAAAATTCAAAAAGCTGCTCAAACCAACTTTTTCAATTAGCTTTTTAAGAAAAGAAATTATACTAAACAATTATCAGTTAACAGCTAATTTACAAAAAAAACATTTCTACAATCATCTAATATTATCAAACTAGTCATACCCTCTAACCTAATTAGCTAACAGCTATTCCTATTAGCTAACAACCATTTACCAAACAGGGCCTAGATATTTTCTATGGATAAATTAATTTCTCCATCAGAAGGATAATTAAATCCTTCATAATTTCATCTCTCCGATCCATAGCTCCCAACCATGCTCCACGACATCTAATTATTATTTTCTCTTTATATTTCTTTTAATTTTAAATAATTGAAGTTTTTATAACTACAACTAAAAAGAACAGGCATGTTTTTCGCGCGAATTATATTGTGGACCGTGGTCCACAATGCATTGTGGACCGCATCAAAACGACGTCGTTTTGATTAATGAAAACAGACGGATGAATTCGCGCCACTCACTTTCAGTTCATATACACTGCAGTTACATTTCAACACAACTGCAGTTACATTTCAACACAACTGCAGTTACATTTTGATATAACTACAGTTTCATTCGATAATATAAAAACACAAATGTGAAACTGTTATTCAGTATCAGTTCATATACACTGCAGTTACATTTCAACACAACTACAGTTACATTTCGATATAACTACAGTTTCATTCGATAATATAAAACAAAAATGTGAAACTGTTATTCAGTATCAGTTCATTTACACTGCAGTTACATTTCAACACAACTACAGTTACATTTCGATATAACTACAGTTTCATTCGATAATATCAAAACAAATGTAAGGCAGTATCTTTTGAGATTAACTGTAATGTCAATTACGGGCTCCGTCTCCCACTTACTGAAACGACATCGATCGTTTTGGTTGTGGACCGTGGTCCACGATATAAGAACTGTGTTTTTCGACTCTAAATTTACCATTTACAATTTTCATTATTTTTATATGCCATTAAGTATATTTGGAGAAAAAAAAAAGAAGAAAAAAAAAAAAAAAAAAAAAAAAAAAAAGCTATGAATACAATATGGTACATGCTGGTGGTCGAAGGACCATTATTCCTTGGATAACTGGCTGGTGGACAAAGAAATTGAGTGGAAATTAAGAGTCCTGCCTTTGAAACTAACATATGTTGGTCGGTTTAGAGTGAACTCACATTTGACTAATTAACCTTAATCATATACTCCATAACATAATTTAATCATATGCTCGATCCCTATCAACATTTTGTGCCACCACCCACTAATCCTATATTGTTCTTATAAAAAATGTATTGAATCAATAAATATTACCAATTTAAATCTAATGAAATACAGTATCACTATTTAGTAACCAACAAATCATAAATATAAATTTTTAAATAATTTTTAAAAGTTCACTAAAAAGGATAAAGTTTGCCATCAACGGACTAATTAATTAAGTTATGACTAACAATTAGGGATATCAGGCACTTTAAACTCGCAAATTAAATCGTGGACCATGGTCATGATTGATACTGCAGTTATGTTGAATAGATACTGCAGTTGTGTTGAAAAGATATTGTAGTTGTGTTAAAAGGAAACTGCAGTTGCGCGGAACAGAGATCGTTCATCTGTTCAACACAATTGCAGTATCCGTTCAAAACAACTGCAGTATCAGTTCAACACAACTGTAGTATCCGTTCAACACAACTGCAGTTTCAGACGGATGAAATGGCTTCTGCTCCGCGCAACTGCAGTTCCCTTTCAATACAACTGCAGTATCCGTTCTACACAACTACAATATCAGTTCAACACAACTGCAGTATCAGCTATGACCCAAGGTCCACGGTATAATCACTTCTTTAAACCGGTACACTTTAAATTCAGATCTTATAAATGAAGTAATAAAAATTAAAAAGACTTTCTTCAAATGGGATTTAATGATGTGTAGATCATGTAGCTTTTTGTGTTCATACATTTGGAAATCTCGACACAACTCACATACTAGCAGGATTAACACTTAGGAATTTGGGTTGCTGGGAGGGGGCCATGTAATTTGTCAAGGTAATTAGAGCCAAAGTCTAGGAAGGAGATTGTAACCACTTGACTGGGTCGGATGATAATCGTTTATTTTATTGACTACTATCAGGAGCACCACTGCTGTAAGTCAAGCACGCTTAACCACAGAATTTTTTGACTACCTAAAATCAATTTGTGATAAATAGATAGACATTGATAATTTAACCACATAATAAGGGTACAGAGCCACATCTTGAATCGAGAAGGGGTTGAACTTGACCAACCCGACCGACGCCCAACAATCCCCTCCCAGCATCTGTGGCAACCTTTGATTACCAAGCCCAATTCCATAGCATGGCTGACTCGGTACTTACCCTCCACGTCGATCATCTCTCTCCCAGGACTGGACTTGACCTAACCTACGTCCGCATCCCATCCAGGACTGTACTCAGCTACCGCATTTGTTTCATTTGATTAGCTTCACTAACACATAAATAATAGCCCCAACAGTAACTATTAAATGTCAAGAGTCAGCCAAAGACCTTGTGATCTAGTGGCACCCGGTGTCCCGAAAAACACTCCCACATGGATGATGGGAGTGGGTTCGAGCCTCAGTGGAGTCAACTGTTGACTCTTTGTGCTCGTTGAGAAAGTAGCTATAAACAGAGTTACTACATTGTAACTTAGTCAGTAGTACTCAAAAACAAATGTCAAGAGTCATGGGTCATGGTAAAAAATAAAATAACCCAACTTATCAGGGTACAAGAAAGTGAAAAATTAATTTACCATAACTACTCAAGTTCAATTCCTGGAAAGATAAATCAAGTTAGTTGGTGGCTTATCTAATGGAATCAAACATTGTGTGATAATTGCTGGTGGATGCATGTAATGTACATATAACATAATAATGATGAATATCATCCTAGAGCAAAGGATGATACCCCCATAGTCACATCGTTAGTTGCCTTAACCTCAATTAGTGCGTCAAATTTACCAACAAAGCTCTGATTAGCGTAGCAAATTAAATTAAAGGCAACGATTAATTAATAACCATGGGGATAAAACTAAAGCTAAGGTTTTGATGATGAACAATGTGATCCATCTTCTCCCACAATAATCATTCTCGTAGTACTAGAAATGGTCTAGTTGATGTAAGTTGTTAAACAATTATATTAATAGTCATCATTGAACTTATTGACATTATTATAGCTTGTTTTAAGTGGGGGAAGTTGGGATGTCATCTATGAAGACTTTAGCTCGCATGCTTGTGATCCCAGTTCACATGACTATATATATACGAGTTTCCATTACTATTACTTTATAGTGTGTGTTTAATTAGGGTGTGTTTGGTTTATGGGTTTATACACTGGGAATGTGAATCAAAATTATAGTTAGTGTTAACTTTTAAAACACAATTATGGGATTTTTTTTTTAAGGATAATTATGGGATTTGATTATCTCTTCAATTAAAAACCTCATTCCCTTCTTATTCAAAAAAAAAAAAAAAAAAAAAAAAAAACCTCATTCCCTAATTATTTCAAAAAAAAAAAAAAAAACATTCATCTTATTGGTAATATGATTTTTTAAGTGTGGATTAGTGCTTTTAGATGTTTGTTTTGATTTTTTTTTTGTTCATATTATTGCTTTGGATGTCGTTGTATTAGGATTAATTGTCTTGATTTTTTGTTTTTTTTTTTGTATTTTTAAAACCCTTATTCCCATTATATATGGTCATACATAACCAAACATCTTATTGGTAATATGATTTTTAAGTGTGGATTAGTGCTTTTAGATGTTTGTTTTTATTATTTTTTTTGTTCATATTAATGCTTTGGATGTCGTTGTATTAGGATTAATTGTTTTGATTTTTTGTTTTTTTTTTGTATTTTTAAAATCTTTATTCCCATTATATATGGTCATACATAACCAAACATCAATATTGGTTGGTCATACATAACCAAGCATCAATATTGGTAATAATCATTCCAATTTTATCCTATGACCAAACATGCAAAATACTTGCATCAAAATTCATACCATTAATTACCAAGTATTTGATTTACTTTCCGATTCCAATTCCCATGTGCGAACCAAACACACCCATAATTTCAAGGAAAAAAAAATCTTTTTTCTGAAAAAATGGAAAACACAAAACATAAAATGTGTTTTTTTTAGCATTGGTTTTAATTTTTTTTAATATGAAAATCTTTTATAAGTTTACCATTTTTTCAATTTAACAAAGGATTTGAAAAACAGTTTTTTCTTGTTTTTTAGATTATTTCTAATATGAAAAACAGAACTTTATTTATAATGGCTATTATTATTACCAGCAAAATTCCAGTTCACTTATTTATCTACTCATATTATCTATCCAACTAATAACTATACATATATGATATACCGTACCCTAACACAACGTAACCTACCTACCCTATCACTACCCATATTTATTTACTCCCATCACCACCATTACTCATTGTATTTATATATCCACTACTAGGACTATATATAATATTTTTTTTATTTAAAATTCTACCCATGTTATTAGAATTGACAATAAGTAGTAAAGTAGGTACTCGTCTACTTAGTTATTTTTAAATATGAATCTGAGTGCATTTAGAACTACCCGAATACAAATTAATATTACATGTACCTACTCCAAATCCGATTGCCACTATCCATATAGTACTTAAAATCAACCCAAACCTTATTACACACAAAGGAAAAAAAAAAAAAAAAAAAAAAAAAAAAAAACACACACACACACACAAACAAAATCCGATGCGAGAATTTCAGTAAAACCCAAACCTAATTCAAACCAAATTATCAACTATATATTCTAACCCATCGTATAGAGTTTTAAAGGTCATGGGCACAATATTATTTTTTTCGTGTCACCCATGAATAATATTCTTATTACTCGAATTAAAACTCGAAAAATAGCACTTAAATTTTTTAATATTCAAAATAAATTTTAGATATAACCTACTCAACCCAATGCACACACATAACCGCACTACTTGATATTATTGATTTATTATCACCTATCACTAGCATTATTGATAGGTTTACATGAGAAAAACAATTGATGTTTTCAAAAAAAAAAAAAAAACAATTGATAAGCACGTAGGGTTCGAGCCTCAATGGAGGCAGAATTGACTATGTACTTCAGTTGGTTGAGAAAGTAGTTATGAGCAATATTACATTGTAACAGAGTCAGTAATACTAAAAAAAAAAAAAAGGTTTAACTAATTTTTTATTTTCTCATTTAAAAAATAATATGGAAAATGCATATTGATAATAACATTTTCTATTTTTTAATGGAAAAATAAAATTAAAAAATACTGTCGAAAAAGAAAATAATTAAAAAAAAAATAGAAAAGTGCACTAAACAGACCTATAAGTGCATCATCATTTATAATAAAGAACATCAAATGCTTACGTTACAGTTGTTTAATTATGACTACTTTTTACCCCTACTTTTTATTATATCATAGTTTTAACAGTCTTATACAGTTTACTATTGTTTGCAAAGTTAGCCTCTTATTCCCTTTAATTTAATTGGGAACAACTGTTTCTCTTCTTCTTAAGATCTCTCTTCAACTGAAGATCTCTAATTATTATTATTATTATTATTATTATTATTATTATTATTATTATTATTATTATTATTATTATTACTTTTGGTGAGAACCGCCACTGCGCCTTATACGGTAATTACCTGACTTTTTTAAATCTTGCTCCACTAGCATTAGCAACTAGGAGTCCCAACATATCTTCTGGAGAAGTATGAAGAATTGTCATTCCCCCTTTCACAAATTGACTGAGATTGGCAAGGAAATTAGCACACCTATTTCTTTCCCTCATAATGTGTGTGAAGATCATTTCATCAAACCCCAAGACAAGGAATTTGCAATCAGTGATGAACGTAATGACAAAGTCACTATGGTCATGGTTGTCACTCATTACCTTGACCACTGCTTCCGAGTCTAATTATTTATTTATAGTTTAGAGTAATTAAGAAGAAGTAAACTTAGGTTGTATTCATTCAAGACTTTTTATAGTCTTTTGAAAGTAATAGATTTTAAATGACTTACCTAGAATACTTTCATAAAATCTTTTAAACTTTCATAAAACTTGTATGAATCTACTAAAATTTGTATGCCAAACATTTATAAACTTTTACAAATATTTTCATATTAAAAAGTCTACAAAAATTATTAAAACTTGAAATTGATTATCGCATTACAAACATTTTATAACTTCTGTTGGTTTTACAGTCGCGCTACAACCGTTCGGCAGGCCAACACTACCGTAAACTTAGAGAAAATATTGAGAAATAACACAAGGGCAATCGGAGAAAATAATTATACTTACATTCAAGTTCCAACCCTTAACAAGGTGACCCTAGGGGGTATTTATACAAGAATAATAGGCTTATCCAAACAAATATAGCCTTAGAAAAGTTATTCAAGCTGCTAAACCGCGATAACACTTGCCAAATCTTGAATTAGGAAAGAATCCCCAAGAATCTGCCATAAATGCCAGCATCGCTCTTCGAGAAGCACCCAGTCAGGCACCGCCTCCCGACTGGCTACATCAACTGGGCCGCTCGGATCATACGACCCGGGCCACGAGCTGGAAAGGACTAGTCAACTAGCAGGCTCCGAATACTGGGTCCCTTCGGGTTGAGTACCCTAGTCGGGGGTATCCATCACTAGTCCTTTACTTTCTTGAGCTCTTGCAAGGCAACGACTCGGCCATCATACAAAAATCAAGAATTCATACTACAATATTCATGGTCAACAACAAGGTCAATTTCATCATCTTCCCCAATTCAATAATGGGGTTGAAACATGTGGGTGTTAATTAACAAGATAGTGTGGCAATATGTGCAATTTTTCATCAAGAATAAGTACCAGAGACATGCTTCAAAGCAATTTCAATCATCAATTTCAACCAATCAATGCTTATCATCAAACCTATGTGCAAAATCCCCAATTTGAAAATCTAGGGTTCTTCAAAGCCTAGCAATACTCAAGAAATATGGCAATTAATCACAAGTATTCAACAAAACAATGTTCTACCATGCAAGGCTAGCCACATTTCACAAGTTTCAACCATCGACTTTCATTTAACAATGTAGAATCAATTTCAAAGTTCAATAGAGAGAAAGCTTCATGAATATGGCAATGATGGAATAGAGATTCAATATTTTACCTTTTGCAGATGATTCTTGGCAAGGTTAAGACTTGAAAACTCTCAGAGTTTTGAAGAAAAATAGCAAAGAGGCTTGTTACCTTCATTGAGAGAGCAATTTTCGTGGTTTGGGATAGATGAAGTGGCAGAATGAGGTTTTAAAATGATGAAATCGCGACCCTTGCTCTGTTCTCTGTCCACTCCAGGTCCACGTTCGTGGACTGGCTCATGGATGTTTCTGTTCCGAGACCACGACCTGTCCACGTTCGTGGTCGTGGGAGTTTCTATTCCCGAACAACTATTCATCCACGTTCGTGGGGAGCTTCGTGGGACATTCTATTCTGAGTCCACGAGGTGTCCACGATGGTGGGCTACTCGTGGACTGGGAACAGAATGTTCCTCTACATTTGCCCTACTTTCTTTGTGCTATATTCTCCACTTTTAACCCTTTTTAGCTCATTTTGTTTTCATGGTTTTCCCAACAAGATCACCTGCAAAGTTAGTTCCAATGGTCTCATACCAAAAACTAAGAAGAAAACAAATGAAACAACTACAATATTCACAAGAAAAACCTTGGGTTGCCTCCCAAGAAGCGCCACGTTTAACGTCCTTGGCTAGATGCAACTTCTCTTCCTTCAATCACAATCATTCACCATTGGTTGAAGGCATTTTGGTGCCCATGTATTCTTCCAAGCCAATTTTTCTAAATCCCATTTTGGTTTGGTATTGGTTTTCACCTTGACAATTTTCTTTGAAGCACAAACACCGTTTCTCACACACATGGCCATTTCGACCTTGGCCTTCTCCCCATCAAATCTTAGAGTTAACTCACTTGTGCCAACATCAATGATGGCACAACAAGTTGCCAAGAACGATCTTCCAAGAATCAACGGGTCATTAGACTCCTCATTTCCCATTTCACACATAACAAAGTCCACCGGTACAATAACATCCCCCACCTTTACCAACACTTCTTCTGTTATACCCTTTGGGCACCTTATGGTTCCATCGGCTAGGCGGATGGTGAGTCAGGTTTAGGTTAACTAAGGCAATTTCAACATGTAAAAAACACATGTAGGCATCAAATTGATATAGGCTCTGAGATCGGCTAACGCGTTATCAAATTCCTAGTCTTTAATAGCACAAGGAACCACAAACGCGTTGGGGTCTCCCCTTTTGGTAGGGTACCCCGTACTAATCAAGGTCGATATCTCTTTGCCAACAAAAGCAAACTCATCATTTCCTTCATCATCATTTTCCATGATTTTTCTCAATTGATTATCACAATGGAATTTTTGAAGGAAAGCATTAAATTTACCTCTCCTTTCCCTTGTGTTCATGTGCATCATCTTTGTTGTGGGAGGTGTTTGTGGGCAGTACTTTAGGAGTACCATTTCCTTATTTTGGGCATTGAGATCACAAGAGGTGACATCACTCTCCTTCTTGCTTGCTTGACCACAAGAGGTGGTCTCCACGACATGACTTTTTAAACCACAAGCGGTGGTCTCAACAACTTCCTTTGCTTGTAGACCACAAGAGGTGGTCTTTTCACAAATCCACTCCATGGCATCATTTTTCACATGGCAATCACTCAAGACCGAGATGGCATTGACCCTTTCTTTTGGATTATTCTTCGTAGTACTTGGCAATGCTCCTCATTATCGTTCCGACATCATCCAGAACATTTGGGCCACTTGAGTCTCAATATTTTTCATTGTTGATTTTGAATCTTGGCGCATCATGACCATTTCTTGGCTTATATCTTGAGTGATTTCTTGTTTAAGCAACACACGATTATTCTTTAGCTCTAGGATGGCTTTTAAGAGTCTCTCATCTAACTCTCTAACATCATTTCTTGGAGCGGGGTGATCACCCTGGGGGGCAAATGGTGGCTGGTAGTGAGTAATTTGTCCTCCTCCTAGATCTGGTGGGACATATGCAATTCGGCCTCTCTCACCACCCGGACCATAGGTAGCCTTGCCACATAGATTTCCTTGGGGCCTCCCTTGGTACCCCTCAAAATTTCGTCTGACACTCCTTGTCGAAAACGAGTGCAAGAGTTTAAGCAAAGCCCTCTAGAAAGTCTTGGTGAGGCATAGAGGAGATTCAATTCCTTGAAGCGTCAATGCCCACCCGATCTCCTCCACCCATGGGAAATCATTAGCTCATCCTATGGAGGCCTCACGGATAAAGGAAAACTGCTTCTTGACTCATTATCCTGTGGTGCCTATGTATCCTCATTTCTGGCAGATGTCGAGGAGCTCATTGAAATGATTTCCTCCAATATATCCTTTTTTTGGTACAATAAGCGTGATGCTAGATCCGGGACATATTAAGTGAAAGAAAATGTGGTTAATGATGCTAAGGTTGATGCAATGAACCACGAGATCAAAAGGCTCCAATCCATTGTGGAAAAGCTTGAAGCAAAATCTAAGCTGTGTATAGCCCTAGCTCTATATTGTAATGTGTGTGGTGGCCTTCATGACACTATGACATACACATCTCTTTCCGCTTTTCATCTTCTAAGGTCAGTTTCTTTCTTTCTCTCTCTTCTTTCTATCCCTTTTAATCTCCTTTACAATGTCTTCCTCCAACACCTTTTCTCCATGCTCGCCAACCCACCGCCAAAGGCGTCACCATTTTTCTGGCGGTCTCTTATTCTTCTCGCCCAACGACCGCCACACTCGTCGATTACTCGGCCCGGCGGTCGAGACTCAGGAAGCTGGTCAGCGACTGATCACGGACCCACCAACCGGTGGTTTCGTTAGTATTCATTACCAATCAGTCCGATACGGCTTCCGAGTTCCACCTTTCTCAACTAGTACGAGTTGGTGCCTGGTCAGCTGGTGCCCAACTCGTATCGCCTGATTGTCAGTTTACCCACTGTTCTTCACCGCCTTAAGAGGGAAGCCTCTCTGGTGCCCAACTCGTACCGCCTTGATTGTCAATTTACTCACTATTACTCACCAGGTTTTCCAACGGACTACGGTTGGATCGGTTGCTCCCGGTATATACAAATTCTTGCTCGGGACGGCTTTAGGGATTGTCATAGAATAAGTAGATCACTTCTTATCAAATATTATATTCATGAGGTCTTTATTTAAGGGGTGATGAAGAAAAATCAATGCTTTTTTTTTTAAGGAAATAAAATCAATGCTTTTAATTTGCTTATTGGGCGAAACTCTATTTAGTATTCAAGACTATAGTTTTGATTAATATAGTGTAAACCTTAACATTTAGGCTCGTCAAATAATTGTTGCCCTTAAGAGCAAATTCAAAAAATGGTTTCTTAAAAAAAAATTATTTTATAAGCCTAATCAATATATTGATTTGCTAGAGTTAAAGCGAAAATCCATGCTCAAACTCAGTTCACTTAATAAAACTGAATGATTATGCACACATCAATTATTGATGTACAATAGGAAGACATAAATATGTTAAGGGCACAAATCATGCATAAACCCAAACACAACTTCATCAAAGTCAAGGGCACCAAAGAACATATAAAAGTGATTCAAACATATTGCACTGTATATTATTTGTAGAGGCGAACTATTGGTTCAATTTTTAATTACTGGGATGTTATACTAGACGCAAACTGCACCTAAAGGTTCCACACTACAATGTTTGGATGCAGGAGTTCAGCTTCTAATCATTACGAATTGAAGCAAGTTTTCACAATATAATATATTCAATAAAAGGTTTTTCTCTACAAATTAGTTAGTTTATTTCAATTACTAATTCAATATAGACAATTCAACACGTAAGTTCACCACCAAATCTAGTAATAGGATCTACAAGTCCAGATCACCAAAAATAAAGGAATCATGAATAGAGATAAATATTGGTGATCGACAATTAATAACTATTTCATAGGAGAGCATATAAGAGAGTGTTTGACAAATAGATGTTAACTGATAGCTGTTAGCAAATTGGATTAGTCAGTTTGACAAGCTGATAGCATATATTGATTGTTTAATCAAGTCAAATAGCTAATAACGATCAAACAAGCCAAAATTAATAGATAAACTAATTATGTTACCAAACAAGGCCACAGAGATATGGTTTTCTTAATCTCCACAATGTTGTACAAAATTAATAATTCAAAACAAATTATAAATGATAATACAAATTATAAGAGGAAGAGTATTAATTTTGATTAAAAAAAAATGTAATACTTTAACATTTTTGATTTTTTTTTGAAAATTTTACATTTGATTTTTAGTATTACATTTTTCATCAAAAGCATTACACTTTCCTACACTTTACACTTTATTCCTAATTGATGTTCCTAAGTATTACATTTCCATATTGACCCGATATGGCCCGACCCATCTCACGACAGTCTCACACAAGTATTAACCCAATAACAGGCAATTTGCATTCGAAGACAGTGAGAGTTTCGCTAACTCAAACAGGCATATTAACACCTAAAACAACAGTAAGAGGCATACAAGCAACAGTAAAGTAGATCCATTGATACAAGCAAGATAAAGAAACCACCAATTCAAGATATTAGTGATTCCTCACAAACTCTGATACAAGAGCATTCTTTAACTGCCAATTAAGTAATTCCTGTTTTACCCCAGATTGTTAACAGTTTCTAATAATCCTGTTTGAGTATACTTTTTCATTCAAAGCTTCATCTAAGATTTGTGTCTATATACATACAACTGCACCAAACATATTACTCTACACCATTGTAGAGTAGCAGATGCAGCCTGTAGAACACAACCTTTACATGATAATGATTACAATCAAAGACATGAATCAGAATCCAATCCTCCAAACACAATCTTGGAGTTAAACAACTTCACAGCTATGACTCACAAAGCTAACAGTGCACAACAAATGAAGCACAAATGCATGAATCACACTGCAAGCAAGTAAAACATAATTCAATAAAATAACATGAATACTAATCACATATATTAAAGACTACTAAGAATCATGCATGGCTAGAAAACTTTCCATGACTTTCTCCGTGAATTTGTGTGGGGAATGCTCTTTACAATTTAGAGTAGATACCGAACAATTAAGAATAGTTTCAGTCCCCTCTCAATTTAATTCATAACCAAAAATTTATGGGGTTCATATACAAAAATAGTCATTCCTCCTTCCCATATCATCTTCTAACAATATGATCATTTCCTGCAGGCATACTTGATATAATTTTAAAATTTTTTGCTTTTAACCATTTCTAATGCCTATTGTAATTTTTCAATCAGTCATCAATTAAATAATTCTCATACTTTCAATCCCTATGTAAGGACAAATAGCCAAAGAACATAAAATTAGCCAAAAAAAAATCAAATTTCCAAAACAAATAAACAACAATTTATTAATTTAAACACAGACCAATAACTACTTCAATAATGCAAAACAGTCAAACCTCTAGGCTCCCCAATCAGCATTACCATTGTCAATTAGAACCACAGAGTGCATATCAATTGTATAGATAGAACAGAACAAATCATTTTCAACTACTCAACAATAATGGATTTTTGCCAAGAAATTAGAGCCTAACTCAAATATAAAATGTCTTACAATGTGGATCAAGTACACAAAGGTTAAGTAAAATATTATTCAGTAATGATGATAATTTAAACAACAATTCCATTACCAAAATGGTTAAAATTGAAAACAGTTTGAAACACTAAAGTTACTCATTTGTCATGCAGAACACCCAAAATATCTTCATCCCTAAACAAATGGTACCTGCAAAAATCCCGGGAAAAAAAAGATTCAAAAGGACACAAAAAGCAAAAAAATTAAAAAAAAAATAAAAATTGGGGAGACACGTATGTGTGTGTGCGTATGATTATCATTTTTTGAGAAAAATAAGTATCACTCACTCTTTATCATCCAATTTGACTTGTGTACCACCATAATCAGGCAAGAGAACATTATCACCTTCCTTGAGGGCTACCGGCACAACATTCCCAGACTTATCACGGAGACCAGGCCCGACCGCGACAACTTTCCCGGAGTTAAGCTGCATTCAATCCAAACCCATTCGCATATATAACCAAACAGTCAAAATCAGACTACGCGAAAAGAGATAACAAAAATACACTCTAAAATCCAATAAAAAATAGAATTGAACGCCGACCTGGGAGGATTTCTCCGGCAGCAGGATCCCGCTGGTTGTCTTGGCCGGAGCGTTGATTTTCTCAACCAAGACTCTGTTGAGAGTCGGGACGAGGCGTTTCCACGACATTTGCAAAGAGAGATTTTCGATCTGTGGTTGCAATCCGAGGAACGAACAGATATATCAGATATGCTAGAGGTAGCAGAAGATTCTAGGGTTTAGGGTTTATGTTTCTCCTGTTTAAGAGATGGAAACTAATTGGGTTTGGTCAGTATGGTCCAATTAGAATTGTAATTGGGCTGGACGTAAAAGTATAGCTGAATGAAATATTATTGTGTTGACTTTTATAAATTTTAAAAATTTAGAGATGTTCAATTCAAAATTTTGAGAAGTCTTTAAAAGTTACTCCTACTTATTACTGTATTATTTATTCATTGGTCAAACTTAAGGGGGTGTATTCAATCACGACTTTCATGAACTTTTAAATACTTTTAAAGTGATGGATTTTAATTGACTTTTGTAGAGTTTTTGTAAACTTTTCTAGAATCTTTTAAACTTTTATAATCTTTGTAAGAGTTTATAAATATCCATAGAATAAACATTTATAGATTTTTTAAAACTTTTTCATATTAAAAAGTTTACAAAAGTCATTAAAATTCTAAATTGAATACACCCTCACAAACATTCCATAACTTCTATTAATTATTATCTATAAATTAGTGCATTGTAGAAATTAAAAAAAAAAATATTGATGTCACAAAAATAGAGTATATCATTCATAAACAAAGTATAATCAATTTTTTTAAATATAACCAATAAAAATATTTCTTGAACTAATGAAACAAGTAATGCTGAGTAATAAACATACAACTATATAAAATTATAAACATATTAATTAACTAAAATTTAAAAATTATAAATTTTAAAAAAATTGTTGCAACCTGCAGCAAATATTTTTGCTGCACAGCAGCAATAAATTACTGCTGCTATTCCCAGCAAATATGCCGCGAACAGCTAGCAGCAGCTTGCCTGCTGCTGTTCGCAGCAGATTCTTGTTGCTGCGATCGCATCAATTTTTTTAGCTGCGATCGTAGTAATTATTTTGTTGTGATGGCAACAAAAAATTTGCTTGAACATAAAAAAAAAATATTTGTGAAAGATTTGATACGTACCGTAAAATTGATAGAAAATTTGCCTAGTTTAGATAGAGGAAAAAAAAGTTTGCAGAGAATATTGAAAAGTTTGGGATTGGAGGGTTGGATTTCATCTATTTATATTAATGAAGAGAAAGTCTATAGAAATCCTATTCTGACAGAGTTTGTGAAAGTCAGTAACTTTTTGAATACCAGTAGACTTTTAATAACTCTATAAAAGTCTGAATCGAATACCTGTATACATTTAAAGAGTTTTGAAAAGTTTTAATTGAATACAGGTATACTTTTAAAGAGTTTATAAAAGTCTTAATTGAATACCACCAAACTTTTAAAGTTGATAAAAGTATTTAAAAGTTCATGAAAGTCGTGATTGAATACAACCCCTTAAGTCATTTTATTTGTCCTATTTATTTTTCATTGGCCAAACTAACTCTTTCTTCTTTGTTTATTTTTTTAGTATTTTTTACTATTTTTAAATTTAATTTTTTGTGTTCAATAATACTTTTGGTGTAGTTTCTGAATATATTAGTAATTGACTCGTGCGATGCAAGGAATCCACATCTACTTCATGTATTTAAAATAAAAATATTAAAAATTTATTTTAAATCAGTTATTAATAAGGTATGTAATATATAAGTAACTTGTTGAACATCAATTTTCCTATGTTAGTGGAAACAACAATTATTATATTGTTACGAAACAATAATAAATGAAATAACCTTTGTTTGCACAAAAAAAAAATCATTAGATTATTAAAGACTTCTTGGTAAACAACATTAGTAGTTGAATTACAATGGATTTTTGACTCATTACAAATTAAGATTTTGAGACCTTTGTGATTGCTAACTCAAGATGCTGCAACATATAGTTAACCATGAACAAAATTTGGTTTCTTCAATAGCTCGAGGTAACGTTGTATCTCTGGCCACTTTGGGTTACATGTAAATGTAATAAATAGATTTTGATACCCTATTTAACGACAAATGGTCATTCCATCTTGGTAGTTCTTAATCATATACCTAGCTCCACCCATAAAGCTTGAGGGTAGGACTATGCGCTTTCCATACGTTCTGGGTTCAATTTCACCACGTGTCAATGCATCTGACAATCCTTTGTATGCTTCGCACCTCAAAGTTTTTTTATTGTTCCTTATGAATAAGAGCCTTCCTGATTCAATCATGGTGTAAGCATCTATTAAGAACTATTGGAAAAACCTCTTTGCGTAAAGTATGATAAAAACTTCTCCAAATCGTTTATATATACGAAAAGAGAAATAGTCTCTTGCTGAAACCCGTTGTCGCCCTGTACATTGGCTTGCATGGTGTCCACCGAAAAGGATATCTTCCCTGAACCCGTCCTCGTCGTACGAGAAAAGTAGTAGATACTACAAAGGTAAGTATGTTGGGTTCAACTTAGTTATTCTTTTTAAGGCATCAGATTTATACTCAATCAATATGTCACGCTCGCCTAGCATTGGGTCAAGGTCACCAACAATAAACGCAGCAATCTCTTTGGTTGTGGGTAAGTTATATGTTCTAGCACCGTTACCAATTAGTCTCATTTTAATTTCAACCCGGGGGTTAGATTTGATCTCGAATTTAGCATTGCGGAAAAATTTGACCAAGACATTCTGCTAATCTAGAACATCCTCAATGTCAACAATAACATCAACGTGTCTACTATCATTGTCTTGATCTTTCCTAAATTGAATCCCATTGAAAAACAAAATTAGAGTACTCTTCCATAAATGAAATGGTAGGAAACATATATAGATGTACAAAAATGTAAGTACTTATAAACTACCTGACAGAATTTATACGATTGTTAATCTCATGATCTGTGTCGTGAATATACAATTGTGCGAATCTCGGCTAGAATAGCAAGCTTGCTAAACACATAGGATGATAAAACCAAAAAAAAAAAAAACAAAAAAAAAAGAAAGAAGAAGAAGAAATCCATGTGGCATGCTAAGGCATCTTGTAAATGAGTATAATTTCTGGGTTAAAAGGACAACCTTAGTATGATTTTTTTGCTTAGTTTTTTTTTTTTTTTTTTTTTTTTTTTTTTTTTTTGTCAAATGCTTAGTAGGATAATAAAAAAATAGAAAGTAAAAAATACACATGGCATCATAATCAGCACAAACTTGTTGTTAACCTACTAAAAATGCTAATTGCTCTTTTTTTTCCAGGTTTAAAGATGAATTTAGAGCTTATTTGAGTTCAGTGGCATAATTGTTATCCATCAAATAGTTCAGTGACCTATTTGTACCTTTTCCCTATTTTTTTGAAAGTATTAATTAATTGTGTTTCTCATCCTGCTAGTGTACTAATATTTCCAGTTTGGCAAATGATGATATAGGATTCCGATGCCATTTTAAAGTTGAATATTAATAAGAAATTAAATTACCTCCTTCCTATAATAGACATCAGAAATGATACTAATAACCATTGTTCCACATGTTAAATTTTCACCCGTGCTACTATAACTCAAGCTTCAAAAGGAAGTGATACTCCTTTTTAGGGTGTGTTTGGAAAGCAGAAAAATGATTTCTGCAAATGTTTTCTGGAGAATGAGTCATTTTCTAGAAAACAATTTCATTTTCTGTGTTTGGTTGCATTCTGGAAAATTATCTTGGTGTGTTTGGTTTATTTTCTGGAAAATGAGTAGAATTGTAATTATATATTTTATTATTTTATTTAAAATATAAAAATATATAAAATAATATTATTTATTAGAATTAATTAATTACATTTTTGGTCCTATGACTATAGAGGTCTTGCTAATTTCAGTACTTGACTTTAAAAACTAACAATTTAGTCCCGTAACTATGCAATTTTTAACACAATAAGTCATTCCGGCCAAATCACTGGCCAAATTCGCCAGATAAATATGAATCATTTTTAATTATTTAATCATAAGGGCAAAATGGTCATTTCACGTCATTTCTTCTCCTTCTTCCTTGCTTTTCTCTTCTTCCCCAAAACTGAAGTTATGCCGCCATGAATACGGTGGTCGTCCGAGGACGAGCGTGGAGGTAGCTAAAATAAAACTATGGCCACTAGGAACTCTCTCATCAAAAGAACATCGCCGGAGAACCGCTCCGGCCGCCGGAGGGTAGTAATCATTAAGGGCGACGCTAGCTTTGATGGCCAGCACACACATATCTTGAAGGGAAAGCGATGCGTGCAACATAGAAACCGGATGGGGAAAGTAAAG
Organism: Ipomoea trifida; assembly: GCA_003576665.1. Classification (NCBI taxonomy): domain Eukaryota; kingdom Viridiplantae; phylum Streptophyta; class Magnoliopsida; order Solanales; family Convolvulaceae; genus Ipomoea; species Ipomoea trifida. Next base: position 11,909,292 of record CP025658.1, on the reverse strand, counting down.
TTGTCTTGAACTGCGAATCTTCATCTTGGTAACCTGCGGCATTGTAGATGTTCATCCTTTGGAGTTGGAAAGGAAGCAATTCTGGAATGATGGCTAGAGTTCACTTTACTCTTTTAATTTGAACTTGAAATGACAATATTGCCCCCTTCATTAAATAATTTAAACTCAATTAAAAGATTCCGGCAACATTTGGCCGGTAATTTAGTCGGAGGACCAAATGTGTTAAAAATTGCATAGTTACGGGACTAAATTGTTAGTTTTTAAAGTCAAGTATTAAAATTAACAAGACATCTATAGTCATAGGACCAAAAGTGTAATTAATTCTTATTTATTATTAAAAAAAAAAAGCAAGACAAATAAAAAAGAAAAAAGAAAGAAAAAAGGGAATTGGAATGATAGAAACACGACCTGTTATTCATTGCAGCCACCCTCAACACTTTCACTCAAGCCATACATGACGCCACTCTTTACCCCTCTTTCGGAAAATAACTTTCGGACTTTTTTTCGGGAAGTTGTTTTCCGAAAAAAAAAAAGGTCTTTTTCCATGGTCAACGGAAATCATTTTCCGTTGACCGCATTTTTCGGACGTAGCCAAACACCAAAAGCCCGAACGGGTTAGAGGAATCTGCTGAGCAGATATACATAGAAAAACTATTATATTAAAAGTTAAATTAAAACAAATAATTTGTTTTAATCTGCATGTAAAAAACTATCACCTTTCACGAAAATGGTCAAGCTCAGGTAAATCATGATTGAAGTTGAAGTCCCTACAAATTAAGTTGATGGAGGGCTTCCGAGATGCGGTTGAACAAAGCGGTTTATCAGACTTTCCCTTTGATGGACACCAGTTCACCTAGGAGAAGTCTCGAGGGAAACCATAATGGATTCAAGCCAAGCTTGATATGGTACTGGCCACGGATGATTGGCGTGAGAAATTCCGTGGAGCTACGGCGCAATCGATTATTTCCTCAAGGAGAGATCACATGCCAATTCTGCTGCAAGTAATTAGGGAACATCCACGCCAATACCAACACCATTTCAAATTTGAGAATCTTTGGTTGAGGGAAGCTAGGTGGCGGGAAATTGTTATCAACAATTGGATAACAACGAGGGATTTGGAGCTTTTTGATCGAATTGATTAGTGCACGGCTGCAATCTGGAGGTGGGGAAAAATGTTCACGAAAAATTTCAGACAGCACATTGAGTACTTGGAAAAACAAATGGTGATTATGAAAAGGAGGACTTATCCCCAAGGTTGTGCTTTATTTACTGAAGCTCAATTTCAGCACCAACGAGCCATTGAGCATCAAAATGATTACTGGAAGTAGAGGGCAAAAGAATTTTGGCTAAAAGAAGGCGATCAGAACTCTACATTCTTCCACAATTATGTTCGTAAGAGGCGCACTATAAATCAATTGTCAAGACTAAAGAATGAGGATGGTGAGTGGGCGGAAAAAGGGAACTGAGCTGAACAATCTCATGGTTAGGTACTTCCAAAACTTGTTCACAGGCCAAACTGGGAATTCCCATATTGTTACTGATTGTATCCAAAACAAAGTTAACCAAGAAGTCGGAAAAATCCCAGAATACGTGACTTCTTAGGAAGTTCTCCTATGAGGAACTCCGAACTACTCTCTTTGACATGAATCCGGAAAAATCCCCGGGTCCTGACGGATTTTTTCAACACTATTGGGACCTTTGGGAAAATTTTAGAATCTCCAGGTCCTTACCAATGGGTAGAAATTCAACCCAAATTGTGCTAATTCCAAAAATTTATAAACCTACCACCACCATGAGTGATCTTAGGCCCATAACCCTATGTAATGTGCTATACAAAATCTTAGCCAAAGCCCTCTCCAATAGAATCAAACCCCTCTTGAATGACTTGATCTATGAAAATCAGTGTGTTTTTGTTCCAGGTAGGATGATCACTGATAACCTCTTGATAGCCTATGAATCTCAATATTTTTTGAAAAGGAAGTGTCAAGGGAAGGTGGGGAGTATTGGTATGAAATTAGACATGAGCAATGCCTATGTTAGGGTTAATTGGAAGTTGGTGGAGGATGTGCTCTTGAAATTGGGGTTCGATATGGTTTTTGTGGCTATGATATCTATTTGTATCCGGTCTGTAGATTTCTTCATTGTCCAGGAAGGTCAGACTTTAGGCCCTATCATCCCGTAGCGGGGTTTGAGGCAGGGAGACCCACTGTCTCCTTACCTATTCATCTTGATTATGGAGGGATTGAGTGCGATGATCAATAAGGAGGCCAGGGCGGGGAGCTACATGGGATTGTTGTTGCTAGAGGAGCCCCGGAAATAACTCATCTGTTTTTTGCATATGATTGTTTTCTTTTTTGTAGAGCAAATTCGCTGGAAGTAAGGTTCCTGAAAGAATCTCTGGCTGAATTTTCAGCTGCCTCAGGACAGGTTATAATTTAGCAAATCTTCCATCTTCTTCAACAGAAACGTTGACAGTATTACACGAGAGGTGGTCTCAGAGATCATGGGCATTGAAGAAGGACCTACAGGTGGAAAGTACCTTGGACTCCCCTCTCTAATAGGCAGGAAGAAGAATGAAGTCCTGGGTTTTATCAAGAACAAGGTGGTGGGCAGAATAAATAGCTGGAATAATAAATTCCTTTCAAGGGCAGGAATGGAGGTGCTAATAAAGAATGTGTTACAAGCTATTGCTTCATACGCGATGAGCATATTCTTACTCCCCCTGGGTCTGTGCAAAACTATTGAATCTGTGTTAAATGGTTTTTGATGGAGAGGTAAACATGCTGAAGGGGGAGGCATTAGGTGAAGGAGTTGGAACGATCTGTGTAAACCAAAGTACTCTGTGGTATGGGGTTCCGTAAACTTCGGGAGTTCAACCTGGCACTTCTAGGAAAGCAAGCTTGGAGATTCATCAAATTTCCTAATTCCTTGGTGTCAAAAGTTTACAAAGCTAGATATTTAAAAAACTCTTCCTTCCTTGAGGCAAAGATTGGTAGTAACCCCTCTTTTGGTTGGAGAAGTATCATGGAAACTCAACCCGTTATTGCTGCAAACTGTCACTGGAGGGTTGGCAATGGCTTGACTATTGACGTATGGAAGGGCCCTTGGCCACCAAGTCAATTATCCCCCTATATTCAAACTCATGCCCAGAACATCTCCATTGTATAAAGGTCACATCTCTTATGAATATGTAGAAAAACAACTGGGATTTTGAACTCTTGGAAGACTTATTTGATGAGAATGACAGAGAGCACATATGGAAAATCCTAATATCGTGTAGTTCGAAGGAAAACACTATAATTTGGAATGGGGAAGAGAATGGCAACTATTCGGTCAAAAGCTATTATAGTCTTTTCAGGGGTGAGTTTGAGTCCAATAGTATGCAATGGACTCGTGTTTGGAAAACGTAGAGTGGACTGTTCCCCGTTTTGCACATTTTGCCAAGACTATCTAGAATCAATTGACCATCTTATCATCAATTGTCAGTATGCGAAAAGCTGTTTCAAAAATATTCCTAATGTTCTGGTGGGGGTAAGTATGGGTTTAGCAGATTGGATAAGTTGGCACATGAAAACACTTGATAATAATTCCTTTTGTCAGCTTCTCACCATCTGTTGGAAGATATGGGAAGCACGTAATAGCAGAGTTTGGAAAAATACATGCATTAGCCCCAGTGTTGTAGTTGCTGAGGCGAAGTCATTTTTGGAGGCATGGAACCGTGTGCAACCAAAATAACACAACTCCAATTCTAGAGCATATGGAAGTATTAAATCTCTAGAAAAGAACTTACTAGATAAAATGAAGAAATCCTCAAGTTCTATGCCAAACCTTGCACGGCCTAAATCGGAGAAGAAGATGAATCTTCCCTCCCGGCACCGCAAACTCAAACATATGCACCTAGATATGCTTCGTGAATCTGCAATGAAGAACATAGCACTCAGGATGAAATACAAAGGAAGAGATATCGTGAAATGACAAATTTGCCCCCTCTCAAATAGCCATCTAACGTGGAATATAGACAGAGGACCAAAATTGTCTCCGTCACAATAAGTAATGTTAATTAAAACCCTTTATGCGCTTATAACTTGAATGCGGAAGCACAAATAACAATGAACCGCATGTAAATCAAATTAATCAACTAAACAATGTTCATGATTATGGATCTTTAATTAAAACAAGAATAAAGATAAAGACTTACTTGATTCCATTGAGATGTAATCTCTAACCTGAACAATCAAGAATGCTTCACCTCTCTGATCTGTATACCTTAATCACCTCCTGATGATACGGAGACTAGAAAACTCAGAGACTAAAAACCTTATGATCAGAAAATCATGTTGTCCCTAGAGTTTTCCTGGGTATTTATAGATGTGATGAGAAACCCTCTTTCAAGAAGAATGGGAAACCTCCTTTCAGGAATAGAAATCCCTTTAGGAATGTGAAACCTCATTTTAGGAGAACCCATATCCTTTTTCCATTATACATCTTTTAACCCTGAGTTTTTACCCATTTTGGTCCCTTGACTATTGCCTTTTCTCAATTTTACATTTTGACTATTAATTTGACCCAATGTGGTCCCCTGACTTTAAAAAATTACCCTATTTTGGTCCTCCGTTAGGTTGGGCGTGAAGCAAACGTTAAATGTGAGGGTATTTTTGTCACTTTGCTTGCTTGGCGCCTTCCAATACCTGCCTTGACCGAGTAAACAGTATAGCCATATTCATTCCAGTCACCGCAATCCGCAGCTGCTCACCAAAAACCCTAGTTTTGTTTGCTTTCTTCTTCCTATAATTTGCGAAAATTTGTTACAATGTCAACACAATGGAGGCAAAGCACTAAGCTTTCTTGTTCATCATCATCATCATCGCCAAGGCAAAGGTACCATTACGGAGATGCAATCCCGACGCGAATTTGCAATTGTGGCAGTGAATGGAGCATTCAAACGTCTTGGAGTAGCGAAAATCCAGGTCGTAGGTTTTGGGTTTGTGTAAGGAGCACTAATTCCCTTATTTTGTATTTTGGAAATTTTTTTCAATTGGACCTCCGTTGTGAGAATTCTTGAATTTGTTGATAGGATGGTGTCAAATGTGGATTCAAGGAATGGTTTGATCCTCCCATGTGTGCCCGTTCGAAGAAGATAATCCCTGGCTTATTAAGAAGTATGAATAGAAAAGATGAGGAAATTGAGAGGTTGAAAGCACTGGTGGTGTCCTCCTCTGGTGGTGTCCTCCCAAGAACTTGTAATTGTGCAAAAGTAGGAGGCTTTAGGTGTAGGATTAAGTGGTTTGTGCTTATTATTTTAGCATCTAGTTTGTTTTATTTGTACTGTAACAGATATGAAATTGGTAGTCCTAGTGTTAAACTATCTTTACCATGAATGAATATATGTTTTATTGCTACTGTAAGAATGAATATATGTGTAAACTGGCAATACTTTAAGCATGAAACCAATGGCTGGTCCTAATGAATAAAAGTGCACTGTTTTATAAGCCCACCGTAATACTCACTGGAAAATAAAACAATGGTAAACTGGAAAAAATTATACATTCATAAACAGAGGGCAGGTATCCAAAATACTGTTGATTATACTTGCATTACATCACAGATTATATAAACTGCAATTGTATTGGATTACAAGTGCATTAGACCACATGTTTTGGACCTACAAAAGTATCACAATGAGTCTACCATTGTATTGGATTACAAAAGACATTCATAATGTTCATGTCAACATCTACCAAAATATTTACCACCATTAACTGTAGCAAATTACATCTCAAAAAGCAGTCAACTTCAAATGCACCAAGCAAAATATTTCAGCAATTTTGGCCCTTAATCAATTTCAATTGGTTGTTTAGCATTTCCAGATTTGCCTTTATAAGTCATTGAAGACCTTGTCCTATATTTTCTCTGCACTCCCTGAGCAACAGGCTTCCTTTTCTTTGTTAGACCAAGTGTCTTAGGCATTCTGGGAGTGGGATTTACAGCCAAGTTTGTCTGGACACCATGCCCTTCTTCATCACTGTTATGGCCTTCATCATCTTCAAAGTGAGGTTGTGTAGGTATATCTTCTTGTGTAGGTAATGGCATTTCTTCCTCAGCAGGCATCAGTATCTCTTCTTGTGCAGATTCAGTGACCTTTTGAAAACAAAGAACAAAAATTAATAAAGAAACAAACCTATACCCTTAACAAATAAAAAAACCATGTACCTCATTGTGAAAAGCCTCATCCTCAGTATGCAATGACTCAACCTCAACATTCAAATCAGTTGCAACAACTTCTGAAATTACATCTTCAACTGAAATTATCCACACTTCCACTTCTCTATCCTTATCACTAAAATCAATTAAGTCCCATACTTCATTATCTGAAATGAGCTCATACAACCCTTCAGCTACAACAGTATACATCTTACATTCACCAGTATCATACCCTAGCCCAATGACTGTCTCTTGAAGAGTCATAAACCCCCATTCATCAACATCCATATAGTCAAAATGATCTATAACTCCTCCCACATATGACACTGGTTCAGTCATTACTATCCTCCCACCATGTCTAACCTTAAGTGTAAAGTTATTGCATTCATCATCCTCTAAATGATTTAAATAATTAACAAACAGAAAAAAAAAAACATATGAATCAGACAAAAAAAAACAAAATGATAACACAACCAATGCAGAACACAAAGAGCAGTTCAAAAATAAAATAAAGAACAATAGTGGTCCCCCTTGGTTCCCTGTTTTACAAACACATAGAACACTTTTATTATACAATGTTGAAATTCTTTCTAGTGGTCCCCTCCAAAAGCTAAAGCAGAAAAAACAAAGTAACAAGCAAACACATAGCACAATTTTCTAATACATATGCTACCAAAAAATACTCAGTGGTCCCCTGTTTACTTGACCCTATAAAAGACACAAACTGAACAACATACAAAACACAACAATACACAGACACGCATACGCTGACATTCAACAAACGAAGACACAAAAGCAGAACAAACGAAGTAAAAAGCTATTGCGTACCATATATTGGCAAGTTCGCACTCCCAGCCCTTCGAATCACCATGAATTCCTCGCCGATTGTTCACTGCCTTCGTCGCCAATTTCTGAAATTAGGGTTCTTTGTTTCGATTATGTTTTAATTTGGGGATTACTTGGGTTTACTCGGTCAAGGCAAGTATTGGAAGGCGCCAAGCAAGCAAAGTGACAAAAATACCCTCACATTTAACGGTTGCTTCACAGTCAACCTAACGGAGGACCAAAATAGGGTAATTTTTTAAAGTCAGGGGACCACATTGGGTCAAATTAAAAGTCAAAATGTAAAATTGAGAAAAGGCAATAGTCAAGGGACCAAAATGGGTAAAAACTCTTAAATTTTAACAGAATGAGAGGGAGGGAATTTCACCCAGTAATTCCGCCTTTATACATCACTAATCATCAACGTGAGTCCTTATGGAATTAAAACCTTTATTTTATAAATCAATGTTAGGAAATAATTATTTCTAACAGTCTCCCACTTGATTCATATAAGCATGAAACCTTTATTATATGAATCAACGTTAGGAATAAATTATTTCTAACATTCTCCCACTTGATTCATATAAGCATGACTTTACATTTTCAATCCTTAGTTTGAGCTCACTTAATATGAAAATGTAAGAGTCAGAACCTCATCGAACTTTACTAACCGAATCATGGCGGTTACAGGCCTGACATAGCGTCCTGCTCCCTTCCATGTATCACAGTTAATAAGAATTCGAACCATAGTAATAAGGTCAAAATCCGAAATAACCTTATTCCTTATGTCTTAACTAAATAAGACCAATGTTATCACTTCTGAATTATGCATAAATAAGTGATCAACATCAACAATAACAAAATCAAAACCTGAATAGATATCTAAGAGTATCAACATCCCAATGTGCTAATCAAACATAAATCCATACATGTATAACAGGATTCACAAGGACTTTACCAGTATGGCCATTCTACCAACATGGCCAATGAAGGTTTTGGGCGCCAATCCCTTAGTCAACGGATCCGCGATAACAAGATCAGTGCCAAAAATTGCACTATTGATACTCTTTTTGATTTTGTACCTTCTCCTTAACGGACAGAAATTCCAAATCCATATACTTGGCACCTCTAGTATATCTGTCGTTCTTTGAGAAAAACACAGTTGCCGCATTATCACAATGAATCCTCAATGGTTTGGCTATAGTATCGACAATGCCCAAACTAGAAATGAAATTGCGCAACCATGATGATTTGAATCTGTAGCCTCAAAGCATGCTACAAATTCTGCATCCATAGTGGAAGGAGTAATGACAGACTCCTTCACACTTTTCCAAAATACTGCTTCACCAGCAAGTAGGAAAATATGCCCGAATGTGGAGTTTCTGTTATCCAAACATCCGCCATAGTTTGAGTCTGAATAACCTACAACCTTCAGGTTATTCTACCTTCTATATGTGAGCATGTGGTCCTTCGTGCCTTGTAAGTATTGCAGGACCTTCTTTGCAGTTTACCAGTTTATATCTTTCTAAAACTTTGTTAATGTAAGCCTTCTGGGATAAACCTAAAATCCCTTGTGATCTATCATGAAACATTTCTATTCCAATCACAAATGAAGTCTCACCCTTATCCTTTATTTCAAAGTTCTTAGAAAGATATTCCTTAATGCCACTTCCTATTGAGTTTGCACTTGATCATTAACTTGAGTTTCAACCTCATCTTCATTTACAATAGTTTTCTTATGTGGAATTGGAGCATCTAGTTGCTGTTGTTCCAAAGTATTTCCATAAGGCTGCACTTGCAGCAATAGGAACTACAGCAAGGAAAGGATCACTTGATGAAAATGGATCCATCAATGACTCCTTAATCTCAATATTACGAGCTCCCACACTCCCATGGACTTTGCTATTTTCAATGAAGCGAGCATTACCAGACTCAACAATCCCCGTACTATGATTAGGACAATAAAACATGTATCCCTTAAACCTTTATGGATATCCAATGAAATTACCACTAATGGTTATGGAATCCAATTTATTTCATGAGAATTATATATCCTCACTTTAGCTTGACAGCCCCAAATGTGAAGATGCCTCAAACTAGGTTTCCTTCCTATCCACAGTTCATAAGGTGTTTTAGAAACAACCTTACTAGGAACCCTGTTGAGTAAGTATGTTGTTGTCTTTAATGCATACATTCACAATGAAACAGGCAATATACAGTTTATTAACCATACTCCTAACCATTTTCATAAAAGTATGATTTTGTCTATCAGAAGAGCCACAGATATCTGTATGTATCAAGTAATCCCAAACTTCTTGTGGCTTAGTGTTTTGATACATGTCTGACTTGCTATCTCCTTATGCAATCGACACATGCATCATTCCAGTCAATAAAATCCAATTGAGATAAAATTTCAACCTTAATAAGTCTCAATATCCTTTATTTGGATACATGACTAAGCCTTTTTTACGCCACAAAAAAGTTAAAGATTCATTCGGTGCACTTCCTTTAACACTAACCTCACTCATAACATTAAACAAGGAATTAATAAAGTCTGCATTAAGATTGAAACAATATAAAGTATCCAACAAAACACTATAACCACAAAAAGGTGTTTTGATGATACAAAGAAAATATTCATTTCCAATCTTAAGGTTAAAACCCAATATGTCCAACCTAGATGCTGAAGCAAGATTTCTAGAACGTTCTGGAACATATAGACAATTCTCAAGATCAAAGCAAAAGCATGTATCCAGCTTAATGCTATAAGTTCCAATACCTTTAATTCTAGCTTTCATCTTGTTCACATGAAAAGAAACTTTTCATTTTCCCTTTGAGGTTGAAACATAAGAAAACCTTGCATAATGTTAGAAACATGTGTTGTAGCACCAGTGTCTAACCACCAAGTATTAGAAGGAACCTCAATAAAATTGAATTCAAAGCATACTGAAACTAAATGTATACTTCTCCTTTCCATCCAAGCTATCCTCTTCAGGCATTCAACCTTCTTGTGCCCAGGTTTGTTGCAAAAATAGCATTTATGCACTTTCTGAACGCACCTTGCACCTTCATAGGATGCTTGCCCTTCTTTTACTTTTAGACTTACAGCCATTATCACTGACATCATAACTGTCACCATTATAGCGTGATACAATAGTGTTCACTACAACCTTTTATCTCACATATCAATTGCCTTGAGTTAACAAACCTTTATTCAGACTATGATATATAAACCTTAAGTTTGTATTTAAATCCGCCTTTGGGTCAAATTTAAATACAATGTCAATTTACCGACATGCATCATTCACACATACTTGAATGAGATTATTCATCAAGTTCAAATTTAATATATAGGCCATCTTTGGACATGCGCTACATATTAACAAAACAAGAATCATAATCTCCTAAAATTGTCATTAATCACATGTCTGATCCACCTTTGGGTGACCGCTAGAACCATGTGTTAATGATCACAAATGTTTATCAATCCTTAGTGTCATTCAATGATGCAAAATATCATGTGTATAATAAACATTTGTAAACATAAATAATTATTTAGCTATTACCTTGAGTGGGCCACTTTGGTGACTAACGCACTCGCCTTATGCTAATAATTCATTTATGTGAATAAACCTTAATTTATGTTGTAAACATAAATATAAATGACTATTTAGCTATTTACCATGAGTGGGCCGCTTTGGCGACTAACACACTCGTCTTTTGCTAATAAATCATTCATGCGAATAAACCTTAATTTATATGTCGTTCTATTATAACATATAAATTAAGAGTGGATCAAATCTCCATCCACAATTGATCCTTTATTTTTTATATATGAGCCCAGAATTTAAAGCTAATCCAAATGCTTTAAACAAACCAAAAGAGCCCAAATTTATATATAATCCCTTAATTTTTTAAAGCCCAAATTAAATGAGCCTAGAATTTAAAGCAAGTCCATAATACTTTAAATAACTCAAATAGGCTCAAATTAATTGGTCCAACAAAATAATCAATCATTTTGTCTTTTCCTCTTCATACCTCCAACGGAGCCAGCCGGAAATCGGAGAAGCTCCACCGTATGCCCTCCGTCGTGGGAACCCAGCTACGCCACCATAGCCGTTTGTGACTCCAAATTTGATTTCATTGCAGTAGTTGATTCCAACATTCATACAAATAATCCAGTAATAGGAATACACATACGTAATATTCAATTCCAGAAACCAACCAAATCAACTTATATATAATCAAACAGTACATGTATATATTTGTTGGTTTCAATTGATTTTGATTCCACGAACATATTTATGTGGACAAGCCTTAATTTATATGTCGTTCTCTTATAACATATAATCCATGATTAATAGTGACAAACAATATACTATATAAATCATGTAATAGCAAGTAATATGGACAATCATATTAATTTTGATCCCAGTACGGTACGTACATACGCATCATATATGCTATTGATTTCATAACTTTGATTCCAAGAAATCAGGACAATATATATGTAGTATATATGTATAAACAGTGCGCTGTACGCACATTGATTTAGAATCATGCAAATCAATTTTAATATACATAACCTATATGTTTGTTGATTCTAGGCGAACAAATATCTTGATGTCGAATGGAAACAAAACCAATATATGTATATAAACAATACGATCGATTCCATCATCAACAATACTAAAGGTAGCAAAACCCCAAACAAAATCATGAATCAAGAACCACATGGCAGTGAATATTGTACCCTTATAATTAAAAAATCCTCAAATATCATGAACCCTAATTTTAGTGATTAATCAATTTACAAGTAGGCTCTAATACCAAATGTTAATTAAAACCCTTTATGCGCTTATAACTTGACTCTTTTATTATGTTACTTTTAACTTGTTGCGCTAGTTTTAGAATTTAGCTAAAATACTCTTTAAAAAAAATTCTTAAGACAAGTTGGCACAAACATTATTCTTGTAATTTTGAGCTAAGTGAAGAATAAAGAGTATAAATTCCCCTTCAACTTACTTCATGATGGACAACCGCTTTTTCTACATGAATGAAACTTTTCTTTTTACCATGAAGAATTGTTGTCCAAGAGTAAAATCCAACAGTAGTATGATAGGCTGGTGTTAGTGTTTGGCTCTCTACGAAGTTTGTTAATCCCGACACATCTACACAAACGTGGAAGCGAAGAACTCCAGGTTTGGATCCCAAGTACGGTACTCTATGTGGAAGAACCTTGTGGGTTCCTATGACAACAGATCATAGTGGATCTTCAAGTTAAATCCTTTTTTATTTTCATGAAAATTAGGAATTCACTAAAGCATCTAGTAGAATCGCATCATGTTGTATTAGAGCCTCGGTTTTAATCCTATTTTCATGGTTGAAAAAATCGTTAGGCGCTCGGGGAGTGCCTAGGACGCCTGGGGAGCGCCTAGGACGCCTAGGCGGGGATTAATCGTCGCCTAGCCGCCCGTGTATTTTTATTTTATTTTTTATTTTTTAAAAATTTGTTTAAGTATTTTTAATTTTTTAAAGACTAATAATTATAAATTATATAATACTTTAATAGTTAATACTAAAATATTAAATACTAACCTAAAAAATATCTAGAGTTTGTACAATTTAGGGTTATTTCGCTCAAAATGATGTTGTTTTGAGTGAAATAACCCATTAAAAAAAGAAGAGCAATCGTTAATCAGCCAACTAAGCGCCCTAGTCGGTGCCTAGGAGGTCTAGTCGGCGCCTAGGAGGCCTAGACGGTCAGCGCCTAAGCGGCCTAGGCGGTGCTTAGGCGGCCTAGGCGGAGCTTAGGCGGCCTAGACGGACGCCTAGCCGGCCAAGCACCTAGACCACCATTTAAGGTGATACGCTAGGCAGTCGATCAGCGCCTAGCGCCTAGGCGGAGATTAATCGGCGCTTAGGCGGGATTTTTGCAACACTGCCTATTTTACTTTGCTATCCTACATTTTGCGTTGTTGTTTGTTTGGGGTGGCACTAGGAACTTGGCAATCAGTCTAGAAGTAGCCAATTGATTCTCGTTCTCAAGAGCTGCTCGGACCACAGGCCTTCGACTTTGTTTGAAGTGCTGGTGATTTTTAGAGGCTTGAAGGATGTATAAAAAGAGTCCAGATCCATGAGATTTGGAGGATCTTTCTTAAAATCGGATTATGAAACTTGTTACTTAATGTGATCATCTTTCCCATTGTATTTTACGAAGTAATTTTATAGTTTAAAGCTAGATTTAGAGGCCCATTTTTAGGAATTTAGTTTCCATTCGTGTACTAAGTCCTCTTATACAAATGCCCCCTCCGAAGGAGGAAGAAAAACTTGAAATTCTAAAGGTTTGAGACAACTTATGCTGAAATTATTACTTTAAGGGTGTGTTTGGAAACCCGGAAAATGACTTCTGGAAGTCATTTTCCGGGTTTCTCTTGTTTGGCACCACTTTGAAAACCCAGTCAACGGAAAATGATTTCCGTTGACTGGGGAAAAGAAGGCCCTTTTGGCGGAAAATGACTTCCACCAAATTTGGGCGGAAGTCATTTTCCGCCCAAGGGAAAATGGCACCGTTTGAGAGAGGGACGGCTCAAGCCGTCCCTCTCTCCCTCCGGCGGACTGGTTTCCGCCGGAAACCAGTCCGCCGGCTCTGG
>CP025658.1:11863660-11895004 GCA_003576665.1 Ipomoea trifida | reverse complement strand
CATTTTCCGGAAAATGAACCAAACACCTAAAGACAGTTTTCCAGAGTACATCCAAACACGGAAAATGAACTCATTTTCCAGAAAACATTTTCCAGAAGTCATTTTCCTGCGTTCCAAACACACCCTAAGTCTCTTAACCTTATGTTACTCGACTTTACGCACGTTTATTTCGTTTTTCAATGATTGTGTTGCCCATCCGTCGATTATTCAAAAATCATAAAACCAACATTGATGTCGTTCGTGGAGATTAAACAAAAAGCAATCACTTTTAGGTTCAAGTCTTTAGTAATCGATATGTGGAAATCATTGAGGTTACCCGTAAGGAATGTGGAGCTCGATTATAGCGAGACCTACGTGACACGCTTAGTAGGCCCAATTCGATCACAGGCACACTCAAGGGATTCTATCGCCGCCTAGGCAGAGAGGAGAGCTAAAGGTTAATCCACGGTAGTCGCTGCTGGCTAGCCTACCGCTAGTACGCGAGGAGGAAAAACAATGGGTGACCATTGCAGAGGCAGTTAACCGCGTTTTGGAGGTGCTAGGGCATAACCAGGTAGCGGAGATAGCCCCTGTAACACCCCAATTTTCATAACAAATTTACTTGAATGTTTTTCTCATTCTTAATTCAAAATTTACTAAAATCAATGCGGAAGCTTTTACTAACCAAAAGAAATGGGGTATTACCGCCACGCTTAGGCATCTTTCCTATACCCAAACGCTAAGGCTAATACTTAGAACTTACAATAAATAATCCAAATTCAAACTTAATACATTTAAATACATTTACAACAATGAATAGATAAATAAATTCCTCAAAAATAAAAAATCTTCTCAAAACAGTCTATTCTTATATAGACTTAATTCCATCCTCAACTTGAATTCATCTCACTTTCTTATCCATGTTCACCTGTAAAAATCAATTAATACAAAAACAAAGTGTAGACAAAAATTAGCATAAGCTAAGTAAGAATCACTTCACCCCGTAAAATATAGGCTTGGATTTTGTTTTTCGAAAATCACATATTCTCTTTTCCAAAATCATATGTACGTATACTTTGCATAATATACTAATATTGTTTTACTCAAACATTTTCCATTAATATATATATATATATATATATATATATATATATATATATATATATATATATATATATATATATATATATATATATATATGTGGAGAATATTTCAACTCAAAATTTGTATATATACAAGGAGAGTAGATACTCATATAAAAAATCCACGGTTAGAAACTGAACTACCACCTATGTGTACACCCCCGTGGGATTCCAAGCCCTCCGGGTAGTATATGATCCAAGTAGCTACTCTTGCTACTTCACCCTTATAAAATTTGGAAACTGGATCATAACCTTTGTGTACACAACCATCGGATTCCAAGCCTCCGGGTAGTGAATAGCCCCTAGTGAACAATTTCTCTATTGAACACCACCCAAAATTTGTGATTTCATCAAATTGTATTTTCTTTTCAGATATACATTTTTTTTTCAAAAATATATAATTTTCCAATATGGGTAATTTTCCCAACATAATCAATGTAACACCCCGGCTCGGCTTTACCGTACATCCGGAGTAGTTACCGCCACACCTAGACTAAACCCAGCCAAGACCAGACGGAGTTCACCCTAGGTGCATAGGCTAAAGAAGAAAACTGTTTCACACCATCATCGTCAAACCCAACATATCTTCATATATATATATATATATATATATATATATATATATATATATATATATATATATATGTTCAGGTGAGCAAAAGGGATAGATGCACTAACTACCAGCATATACGAAAGTTTAGTTACAACTTACTAGCCAGCTAAGTTCATCATGGCTACAAAAAGATACATAAGATTGCCCCTCGGGCCAAAATACCAACAAGGTTCGACCTAGACGCAACTGGTAATGCCTAGTCATCACTAGGATATTGCAGCGGAAAGATAGGAAGGTAGCTAGGTTAGCTACTACTATATATACAAGGATCGACCCATTGGGTCCAAAAACATGAGAGTTTATGTTGTTCACAACTTGTTAGCCATACTAGGCTACAAAAGATTTCAAACAACAAAAGGAAGAAGTTGTTCTAAACAGTATACTTCGGAAAGGGCGGAGCAGGAGGAGCAGGAGCGTAGGGGTCATCATCAAGCAGGAACTGCACATAATCGTCATAGTCCAACGCTGGAAACACAACTTAGATGAGCTCTCAACGCTCATCGGGCTACAAGAGCCCACACTAGACAACATCTGATAAGAGACACGGTGAAGTGTAGTTAGCGCGACGGCTAAGTAAGGATATCCATGGGTTATTCAAAACTAAACAAGATTTTGTAAAGATTGTTACATAGGAAACCCTATACCTTACTCATCTGCAAGATTCTACCTGCAGCAGTTGTAATAGCAATTTGCATACATTATGAACAAAATTCAATAATGTCTCATATTATTTCCCTTTTGGCAAGGTCATTTGGTAATCATTTACATACTCAATAATATAATTCCAAACAATTAAGCATACTAATAATTAGTATAAAACAGAAATCACATATCTTGCTTGTGATCACTTTAGTAGAAACTTTTCCCTCATAATGGGATTTTCATCACTTTTCACTTCTCAAAGAGGAAGATTACCCACAACCTTTGGGTACTTAAACACTTGTCACATCTTTCCTTCCCGTAGCTACAGCGTAACTACATTCACATTTCAAATTCCACTTAATCCTAGCTAGAAAGTGTGAGGCCTTTGGAGTATCCTTTCTCCACTTTTGACCACTTGGATCGTTGAACTCGGGTTTAGTGGTCATCGCCCGGTCTAATACTGATCCCCTGGACTTATAGGAGCGTTGGAATGATTCCTAGCTAGCCTCACTAGGTTCATAAGAACGACACCTACCCGAACATAGAGTGACTATACTTAAGTGTGCACACCCCCGTAGGAGTCCTTTTCCTTCCGGGTGATATAGTACTCGGCGAATAGACTTCGCCAACAGTATGATTGATCATACACATAATTACCATGCGGAATAGGCACTTTAAGCTCATCTTTATTCCGTGGTTAACAAGATCCTTCACCACTTTTACTAGAATTAAGGTTTGAAAACATTTTCTTTTCTTTCTTGTAATCAAATAGCATTTTCAAAATAATTTAATTCTTCCAAATATGGTTGTGACATCCCAAAATTTCGTCACTAATTTTGGGACAAAAATATTTTGTAAAAACTGTTTATAACCGATTCTGTCCAGAAATTTTCAGCATGGCGCAGTCTGAAAGATTAGGCCAGTAACTATAGTTCCCAAACACTTTTTCACTTGACATTTTTATGGTAGAACCCTAACTCATAGTACTTGATGTCCATAAAAAGTTTTGGTCATTTTGGTTCACAAATTAACACAGAAAATTCCATTTTTGCCCTTGGCAGTGTGCTGTCCAGCACCTTTCCTCTCTGGACCAGTTTTGGGGAAAATTCCGAAAACCATACTTATACTACTCCAAAAATTATGAAATTTTATATGCAGCTTCTACACCTATAGAACTACATGTATAAAAAAATTGGATCAAAATACCTTACCGATATTTCCCAGAAATTCACGGAAGTCACTGCCAGAGACTAGTTAAATTTCTTGTCAATATTTTCACAAGTGTAAGCCTATATGGGCATAAATATGATATGTACATGCATTTTCAGCCATTATCATGTATAAAAACATATTCATAAAACTCCTAATCTCATCATTTACTATCAATCATCTAGTTTCAAATAACCTCAACCAAATAAAGGGATTCCATACCTCAAAGGTTTATTAACACCTTAGGAAGAAATTCTTGGACCTTTCCCCAACTTTCACCTTAAAACCCTAGGTCCAAATGAACACCAAAACATCAAATATTAAGAAACTAAGCATAGATTCACAATTTAGGAAGGATTACAAGGCTTTCTACTGAATAATATCGAAAACTTACCGAATAGTTTGAAGACTTGTGTGCAAGCTTGGCTATGGTTTAATGGAGGAAAATGGTGAAGAAGATGAAGTGCTCTCTCCCTTTCTCTCTCTCGTGGGAAATCAGCCAAGGAACACAAGGATGGAGCAAGAAGAATAAAACATGTTTGGGACATTATACTTTTGAGGTGAATGTCTTTATGGAAGAAAAAAATTAGAATAAAATAATAATGTATTTTTAAACTTATCAGTTGGGGTCCAAACAGATAAAGTTTCGGTAGAAAATAATTTATATAGGAATAATTTTGAAACCAAAAATTTATCCCAGACTAAAACTTGAAATCGGGCTAGGTTCGGTACACCGCGGAATTTTAGCGATGTACGATCAATAAAATTTTTTTTTACCGCTATGGGCTGATTTAATTGATTGGGATATTCAACAATAATAATATGGTGTCTAATAATTCATTTCCTAGGACAAACGAAGCTGAAAATTCGTCCTTAAAAATTTTATGGTTCGTGACCGACACGAACGATCGCAACTTAATAACAACTATACTCACCTATAAAAATCCTTTTGGAAGTATCGGGAGATCATTTCATGAATGTCATAGCCTTAAGGAAATATTTTTCTAACCTTAGTCTTACGGAAAATTCCGAGGGGTTACAATCAATTATGCAATATATGGATCATTTTTCATATCATAATACTCCCATGAATAATTTCTTAATACAATCAATTTTTTCCAGAAATAAATTCTCCACAATAATCCACAAAAAAGTAATTTAATTTCACCATATAAATATATTACACCAAAAATTCCAAGCCAAGTAATTACACAACACACGGGCTCGGCACATCGAGACCCATTCTCGATATCTCAAGAATTACTACTCACAATGTTACCATTTATCGATAAATGTACTTGTGTTCACATGAATAGCATATATCATATAACATCACACATAAAATATTCGGGGGAAATAATAGTTTTGGTGAACATAAAATCTTACCTAAGATCCATAATCCACGAAATAATTCTAGCACAAGCCGATAGTCCTTACATTTTTTTTTTTTTTCGTTTAACCTCCTTTTCTCTCTCTCTACTGACCGAACCTACGAAGAAGAAAGAATCCTGACCATTTTGCGACTAACAAGAGTTAAACTCACCATTCTGCGACTAACAAGAGTCAAACTCATGTCCAAATCCCAATGCTCAAGTCCCAAACCACCAAGCCGTTTCATCTTTCAAGTTCTAACTTACACTACAAAAAAACACGAAAATAGCGACGGACGATTTCCGTCGCTAAACTGTTTAGCGACGGATTTTGTCCGTCGCTAAAATGAACGTCGCTAGAATTTAGCGACGCAATTTATTTCCGTCGCTAACTTTAGCGACGAAAATTGTCGTCGTTAAATAAAAATATCCTTATATTTCAATTTCAGTGAATAAACTTGAGTTCTTAGAGATCACTAAAGCATAAATTGTAGGATTTTATAGCCTGAATGAGGTTTTTTTCTTCTTTTCGTTAAACCTGAATAAGAAGTCTTAGATGTACTAGTATTCTTATATATGCTAGGGGACGTCAAACAAATTAACAAACAGATTAAAAAACAAATAATCTCCATCAAACAAATTAACAGACAAATTAAAACACAAATAACTTCCATCAAACAAATTAACATACTTGTTAGCAGCGGCAGTCGGCAAGCAGGTAGAGACTTCGGCGGATCGACTAGCGACGTTAGCAATCGGCGGAGCGACCAGCGGCGTTAGCAATCGGCGGAGTGACCAGCGGTGTTAGCAGTCGGCAGCGGCGTCATCAGTCGGCGAAGCGGGCAGCGGCGTCATCAGTCGGCGGTGCGGGCAGCGGCTAAGGCAGTCGGCGAGCAGCAGTCAGCGGAGGAGTTTTGAACTTTTGATTTGTTAAAGGCAACTAGGCAAGGAGAGGCGGCTTAGGGTTAAGCAATTTAAACAAAAAAAAAATTGAGCAGATGATATATTTCAAATCATTCCAAACTTAGCGGCGGACCTATAATCCGTCGGTAGAATTAAACAAAATTCCACTTTGTATACCTAGCGACGGACAAATATCCGTCACTAAATGTAAAAGTTTTCCCACTTCTAAATGTAGCGACGAGTTTTAAAATCCGTCGCTATGTAGCTACGGATACTAAAATTCGTCGCTACATTTTTTTTAAAAAAGCCATCTTTACGAATGTAGCGACGGATTTGAAATCCGTCGCTAATTTTAAACTCGAAAAATATTCTTCTTGAATATCTAGCGACGGATTTATATATCCGTCGCTAATCCGTCACCACTCTGTCAATAATTTTTGCGGTAAAATTTACCGCTAAAATTAGCTACGTATTTAACGACAGAAATATTTCGTCACAATATCCATCGAAATTCCGTCGCTAAACCGTCGCTAATCCGTCGCTAAAAATTAATTTAACAAAAATATTAAAATCAGTCACTAATATGTCGCTATTCCGTCACTAAATTAGCAACGGAAAATATCCGTCGCTAGATCCGTCGCTATTTCGGCGTTTTTTTGTAGTGTTAACAACAAATATATATAGCTATATATAAAGAGCAATATAATAGGCTTTGAAAATAAATTAATTTTTGCCCAGATTCGACCCAATAACCTTTCATATAAATCTTAAAGCTTAGTCCATCAAACCAAACAAATTCATATTAACCATTTTCGAAATAAATATATATATACATATACGTTCGAAAATATATATTTTGTCATAAATAATAATTTCTAAAAATTCTTTTGGGCAACATAAAACATTAAAGTAGTATAAATAATTTTTTTAAAATAATATTTTCTCAAGAAAATACCTACCGAATTTTTGAGGTGTCACAGCCCCCGAGCGGGAAACCCTCGTTTCCTCACCATTATGACGGCGATCGATAGATCGGGACTAACCACAACGCAGTGCGCGGAGGTCCAATTCACCGTGTCAACAAGGAGATGATAGAAGATAAGAGCAACCATAGTCGCTAGTAAAGCACTTGGGTCTGTGCAGCCATTGGTCAACTTTCGAGCACTTGGGCTCAAAAAATAGTACTACTAGCGTCCATCACTGGCTAGTTAGATAAAACCCCCGCTGCCACCACGAAGAGATTGTTCGGCAGGCTGAAAAGTTAAGGAAGATAGTGCAGAACCCGGAGGCTAGCTTGGAAGGGAGAAGGAAAGTAGTTTGGAGACTCTAGAACCTATTCAGGGAGCCTAAGCCGAGGATGTCGCGAAGTTGGCAAAGGAAGTGCGTGATCTTTAGCGCAAAATTGAAGTGGTAAGAAGGATCAATCGCATAGTCACTACTGTCCACCTGGCTATTTACTATGGAAGTTCAAAACTACAAGGCCCCAAATGACTTCAAATGTCCTTACATGCCTACCTATGATTACGTTGGAGGGTGCTACTCAATGCTGGTTATTGTCCCTGCTGCCCTGATCGATAAACACTCTCCAGACACATGTCGATTAGTTTCTAATCCATTTCGCCAGTAGTATGCAGGCAAAGAGGCACTAATGAATTGTAGTTTAGTGGTGGTGGATAAGTGTAAACGGAGATGGAATCCCCGAGTGTCGTTCTCTAATGATGAAAAATTGGAGTCAATCGAATGCAATGCTTTCTAACGGAGAATTCAACAAGAGATAGCTAGGTGCAAGGAAGTAAGGGGAAGCATTTGAAAGAGAGCAAATGTAAGGAAACAAGAAAGCAAATGAAAGCGGGGAGTTGGATTCAATCACTAGAACGATGCATGCACAAGGCTAAGGTGGATTCAATTCAATGCAATCATGTCTAGACTTAAGGGATTGCAAGGCACAAACACCAATTGGCGCCGGTCACACTTAGACTCCCATTTTCTCATGCGGTTGGGGCATTTTATCAAACACTTTGTCTACCAAATCCTTCCGGGCCTAGTCTTTCGGACTTAGGGCAGGAATGTGGATGATCAAGACTACATGGAGGCACGATTTCTCGCTACAATCATTCTCTCACACTCCTCAGTCATTGTGGCCACTAATGAGCAAAGGATCGAAGCATCACATCATCCACACAAAATAAAATTAAGACACGGTAACAAGAATCTCATCAATTCATTAATGGAGGATCAACATGCATCAATTCTAGATCATCAATTCCACACTTTAAGTTTGCTTGCCCTCAAGCAAGTCTCAATCAAATCAAGATCATTTAAGTGCCAAAGATACTTCAAGGATAGCTCAATCAATCGAATGGTCAATCAAGAATGAATGTGCAAGAAAACGGAGAGGGTGAGATCCCTCATATTATCCAACATGTTAACCATGTCTCATACACTCTAGGAATATACAAAAGAAGCAAAACCCCTATGGCCTCATTTGGACAATGGAAACACATTCTTCACACCATATTGCCAAGCATGCAACCAAGTTTTGATTCACCTCCTATTTTGCAAAGGCCTTCAAGTCGAGACCCCTAGTGGGAACAATGTACACTCAACCAAATCAACCACCCAAAATGCCAAAGCCCAATGCATAAAAGTAAGTGAAAGTAGGACATGGGCCGCTCACTACTAATGGCTTGGTGATAAGCACCAAGAATTGCTCATTTTAGGGATTATTTAAGGGCTATAATTGTATGGTTTAGTACCCATTTCATAAGAATATCATGCGTTTAGACTCTAATGTGACCAAAACTTCTAACGAGAGTGTGCAAGACGTTTTTAAGGTATTTTACAGCTAAACGGAGGACCTAAGGCCGAAACTGAGCAGAAAAAGGAGAAACCATGAAGCAGGAGCCTCCCACGTAGCCTCACACGCGTGTGGAGGGGCGTGGAAACATTCTAGTAACTCCCCACGACCTCCACACGCGTAGCGATAGTCGAAGTCTCAAGGCTCGACGCGTCGAGAGTGTGCCGTAGCATTTTCTCAGAAAATCCTTGAGGGCTCGATGCGTCGAGAGCCCTGATCCTAACCTAAAATTCTACTGCGGGACAAATTACTATGTTGCCCCTATTTTGTTTCCCCTATATAAGGCTCATTATTTCAGACCTTTGGGGGAGGAGATAAATTAGTTTTAGATAGATAAATAGAGTAGAATAGATCTAGAGGGTTTTCTCCCCTCTTGGGGGAAAATTCCTTTCATTCATAGTTTAGATTAGATCTAAGTGCAAGATTGAAGTTGGGGATTTCAAGAACAAGGTTGTAAAGATCCCCTTTCTAAGCGTGGTAACCATTCTCTCCATTATCTAATTTAATACTTGTTTCTTTGTTATTTTCTTTCTTGATCTTGTTTCTTTAGTATGTTAGAGTAGAGTAGAAAGGGGATTGGTGGCCCCAAGGTTAATCTATGTGGATGCTTGATATAAATTGCTAAATTAAATGTGAGCTTTTTGATTGTTGGATGATGATCTTGTGTGGATGATGTTTATTACTGCTTTGTGCCTAAGTGTGCACCTTAGGTAGCAAACTCAAAGAAAGTGAGTGTGTGCGCGATAGCGGCCACTCACGAGCCTCACTCACCCACATCTCCGCTCTTAGTCCGAAAGGACAAGATCCGAGAGGAGTGGTAGACAAAGTGTTCGATTAAATGCCCCAACCAAATGAGGATGTGGGAGTCCAAAGTGTGACGCCACTTGGTGATGTGCCATGAACTCCCTAGTCTAATCCACATCTCTAGCTCACGAAATCATACAAAGATATACCACATAGAGAAACCTAAGGCCCCGATCTCCGCCTTTCCATTTATTTTTATCACAACCATTATCAACCTTCCCCTTTTTACCAATGAATCCAACCCCTAGCCATTCCCGTAACTCTTTCTCTTCAACCTCTTAGATGCCAACACACTAATTTGATTCCCATTCGCCATCCTTGAGAGACACGACACTCGGGGAGTTTTGACTCTTCGTTTTATCACCTTTCCACCTTCACATTCACCCTCATCGCAAAATACTACACATCAAAATGGCGTCGTTGCCTGGGATGGCAAACGGTTTCGAATAGTGTTGACATCTTTGAAGTTGGATTTTAAGAGTTCTTGAATTGCTTTCTTTTTGTTTGTTTTATTTTTTTATTTTTGTTATTTGCTTGATGAAGTGAGCTTACATTGTGTTGAATATCTTGTGCTCACTTGCAACTACTTCTAGTTGCAAAATATTTGTTGTTTGTTAAGCTTTGCACAGGAAAATTTTCTTTGTCAAATCAATTGAAGCTTACCAATGAGTGCTTATCCGTATTCCCATGATTACCCATACCATGAAAGACCATATACAACAAATATTCCACCCCAAACTTATCAACCTTACCCACATTATTATCCAAACCCTTATGAATATCCACCACCACAATATACATATCCACCTTACCCAAACACTTTCCCTTATTCCAATTATGCACCATATCCTCATGATACCCCCTCTGTGCTTACCCACGAAAGAATTGAGAAACCTACATACCAAAATGGAGAGGAATCCATTAGTTCTATAGCTGAGAGTATTAACAACCGACTTATTCAAGTCATGAAGGAGATTGATCCTAGTTGTGAACCGGCATTACAGGCCGCAATTCCTTCAATTGTTAAACTTCCATCTCATTATAACCCTCCATCAAATTATAATCCTAAGAGAAATAGGTATTCTCATTCTTACACTCATCCTAGCTATTTACCCCCACCACACCAAAATGACAAATATCTTTGTGATACACCACCTTTTGCGCAAAAATTCACCCAATCCATACCATATGAGAGACCATCTTGTGAGTATCTTCCTCCGGTCAATGAAGAAATCCAAACCTTGAAGGATAAATTAGAAATGTTCATCCAAATGGCCAAGGAGGATACTATCAACTTAAGAAATGAAATCAGAAGCGAAATGAAGAAGAATCTTGTTACTCTTCGCAAGGAAGGACTTCCACTGGACGAAATTGAGGCTAATATGCTATCGATGTCGGAAGAGCTCATGAAGAGAATGCTACAAATGGATCACCCGACAATGGAAACCGACCAACAGGAGAGTGACAAGATGGACAAAATGATTGACGATGAAGAGGTGTGTGTAAAAGAATCCACATAATTTGACACCCCGGTGCTCCAAGAAGTTACGACTCCTGAGTTGAACACGTAACAATGGGGAGGGATTGAGAGTGAAGATGATGATCACATTGAAATTGTGTGGGAAGACGAAAAACCCACACAAGGTAAGACTCTCACTCCAACTCTTATCGAAAGTTCTTATAATGTTTGTGAGGATGATTCCCTTGAACTTCATGATAATTTTTATGACTGTGATAAAGCTTCTTTTTTCTCATGGGAGAGTGATTCCTTACAATTTTGTGATGATTTGGGGAGTGAGGATGATATCGAGTTATTAGGGATCATAGAAGGAGAAATAGAAAGAAGGGAAAGGATTGTCACCATTGGCAATCCAAAAGAACAAGAGTGGAGAGAAAATGCTTTAGATGAGATAGACTGTGGAGAGAGTGTTCATTGGGAGATCTTTAAGGAAAAGGTTGCAGGGGTAGAAACCTATAAGGAGAAAGAAGAAGAGGGGTATATTATCTTTGAACATCCTGAAATAATACCCCGAGCTTACTTATCGTTGCATTTTATTTTCCTCTCTTTAGTTTCCAAATTCAAGGATGTCCTACATCTTGGGGCATACCTTGAAGCAAAAGTTCACGGGACGCTTGGAAAGGTCCCAAAGTCTGTGTGCTTTGAAGGATAGAGCACACAACGTCTGGCCAGGAGACATTAAACCATGGCGCACTTGGGAGGCAATCCCAACGTTATCCTTAGATTAGAATTTTAATTCTTGTTTACTTTTCCTTTTTTTTTTTTTTGTTTATTAGTAATTTTCTTTTTAGAATAGCCTTGCTTGAGCTAACAATGCAAGTGATTTTGGTGCTAAGCCATGACAAATGAGCTAAACTTAATCAAACATGGAAGGCAAAAGCCAGGAGACAAAGAAGGTGATCAGCACTGCTGACCATGCCTGCTCACACGCGTGGTGGCAAGCGTGGAAACTTTCCTGTGCTGATCCACGAGGGCCAACACGCGTGTGAGTCCGCGTGGACAGGTCCTGATAGATTCTCGTGCATTATTTTCTTTTTATCCAATTTTCATAAGTCTCCCAGGTCTGGCCGTGCCAATAATCCCAATATTTTTAAGCAAATTTTATTTTACGACTATTATTTTGTTTAGTTGTTTTAAGTTTATTTCTATGCACCCGTTTGAGCTAACAAATTCAGGATAAACATTCCGGAGGCATAGATTTACTTTTAAGTTACCAAAGGCGAGAGGATGATGAGCTGACAATCTTAAAGAGAATAGATGGGCAGTAAGCTGAAGATAAGGCTGTAGACGCATCGTATGGTATATCATTCTAACTTTTCTTCCAAATTTTATGAGCATATTTGCCTTGGTTCACAAAGGATGAGTTGCATGATTTTGTTATAATGGGTATAGTATTTTTAGAATATTTATTTGAAGCCCAGAGCACACTTTTTAAGTGTGGAAAGATGCTTAAATGCACAATCTTTTAAGACCCTAATCCTTTTTCCTCCGTTCCTAATGGAAACATCGAGGACGATGTTCACTTTTAAGTGTGGAAATGATTTATGCTTCTTGAAATAGTTGGTTAATTGAGTGATAAGGTATAGGAACTAGAGGGCGCGTTATTGCCAATACTATCTAGGAAGGTTCCTAACCTTGTGCCAAATATGAATGTCTTAAATATGTTTTGGAAGTTACAGTTGCACCAATTTGCACAATTTGACCCAAAAATTGAAAATTTTTATGTGTGCTTGCATGCCTTCACCTTGTATTTTGTTTGGACCTCAGTCAAGGATCTCTCGAAGTGGGAGTGTTTACCCCTTGAGTTTTAGAAAGATAAAAATTGCGAAGCCCAGAAACTGAATTAATCTTAGCAGGACATGGGGCAAAAGGTGAGCCTAAGTGAGCTTAGAGTGAAAAATCCCTAATCTCTAGAAAAGGGCATGAGGGGTTGATATATGGTGAAAAGAGTAAAAAGGCAAAAAGGCCATTCCTAGAGATAAAATCGAGGTGAGCCATCTAGTCTGGATACGGGGTAACCATTGCACCGTCTTCGAAAAAGCATGGAGATCCATGTGAAGTCGGTTACCTCGAAAAGATCCTGAAAGATGAGAAAATAGAGAGGAGGTGAGCCACTTCGCTAGGATTCAGGCACCCATTGCACGGATCTTCGAAAAAGCATGGAACCCCATGTGAAGTCGGGTCGCCTGATGACGTTATCCTAGGAAGCGAGAAAATAGAGTGATCGCCCAAGGCATGGCGATGAGCGGTCCATGTCCCTACTCTCACTTATTTTAACGTAAAGGGGCTTTGGCGTTTAGGTTGGAAATTGGCTAGGGGGTGAACATCGTTCCAACTAGTCGGATCGGCTGGAGGCCCCTAGAAAATACAATGTGAAACCATTTTGTCACTTGCATGCTTGAAGCTGTGAACAAAACTTTTTATGTTATATCTATCTCCTGAGACTTTAACTTCCTTAACATATTTCTTACATTTGGTCGGCATGAGTCTAGTGGTCTTGGTAGATAGTGTAGGGGATTTCACCGACTCAACTCCGAACACCTATACATCGCTTGATCAATTGACAATGACAGAACGAACTATCCTTGGTGCTTAGATGATTAGAGTTTAGAAAAGTATGCTTGCTTGAGGACAAGCAAGGTTTAAGTGTGGAAACTTTGATAAGAACCAAGAATAGCTCATTTTAGGGGTCATTTAAGGGCTATAATTGTATGGTTTAGTACCCATTTCATAAGCATATCATGCGTTTAGACTCTAATGTGACCAAAACTTCTAACGAGAGTGTGCAAGACGTTTTTAAGGTATTTTACAGCCAAACGGAGGACCTAAGGCCAAAACTGAGCAGAAAAAGGAGAAACCATGAAGCAGGAGCCTCCCACGCAGCCTCACACGTGTGTGGAGGGGCGTGGAAACATTCCAGTAACTCGCCACGACCTCCACATGCGTAGCGATAGTCGAAGTCTCAAGGCTCGACGCGTCGAGAGCCCTGATCCTAACCTAAAATTCTGCTGCGGGACAAATTACTATGTTGCCCCTATTTTGTTTCCCCTATATAAGGCTCATTATTTAAGACCTTTGGGGGAGGAGATAAATTAGTTTCAGATAGAAAAATAGAGTAGAATATATCTAGAGGGTTTTCTCCCCTCTTGGGGGAAAATTCCTTTCATTCATAGTTTAGATTAGATCTAAGTGCAAGATTGAAGTTGGGGGTTTCAAGAACAAGGTTGTAAAGATCCCCTTTCTAAGGGTGGTAACCATTCTCTCCATTCTCTAATTTAATACTTGTTTCTTTGTTATTTCCTTTCTTGATCTTGTTTCTTTAGTATGTTAGAGTAGAGTAGAAAGGGGATTGGTGGCCCAAGGTTAATCTATGTGGATGCTTGATATAAATTGCTAGATTAAATGTGAGCTTTTGGATTGTTGGATGATGATCTTGTGTGGATGATGTTTATTACTCTTTTGTGCCTAAGTGTGCACCTTAGGTAGCAAACTCAAAGGAAGTGAGTGTGTGCGCGATAGCGGCCTCTCACGAGCCTCACTCACCCACATCTCCGCTCTTAGTCCGAAAGGACAAGATCCGAGAGGAGTGGTAGACAAAGTGTTCGATTAAATGCCCCAACCAAAGTGTCCGCCTTTCCATTTATTTTTATCACAACCATTATCAACCTTCCCCTTTTTACCAATGAATCCAACCCCTAGCCATTCCCGTAACTCTTTCTCTTCAACCTCTTAGATGCCAACACACTAATTTGATTCCCATTCGCCATCCTTGAGAGACACGACACTCGGGGAGTTTTGACTCTTCGTTTTATCACCCTTCCACCTTCACATTCACCCTCACCGCAAAATACTACACATCACTTGGGCAGTCTCTCTTTCTTCTCAACCCCCTAGGATAACGTCATCGGACACCCGACTTCAATAGAGCCCCATGCTTTTTGGAAGATCGGTGCAATGTGTATCTGAATCCTAACGGGGTGGCTCACCTCCTCTCTTGTTTACTCATCTTCTAGGATAACGTCATTGGTGTTAGGAACATTATGTAATAGGTTTTGATGATACCAAATGTAATTCAGAATCCCCTAAGTCTCGAAAGATAGGAATATATGTAAGTTCGACAAGTAAACTAAGAGCGAAAATATAACCGGGTAACTTTGAGCTCAACTCGGAAAATATTTAAGCTTAAGGTAAACTTGATTGAACATATTAGATATTGTCGTGTTGTAAGTCTATAGTCAGATCAGAAGAAGGCACGAGACTACACTGGAGGAATAAGGGTCTGCGAGACATCAACTAAGTCTCGAGACATAAGCAGAGTTCGAGAGATGGAGTCTCTCGAGACATCAATCCAGTTCGAGACATGGATTCTAAGCATCGACCAAGCGAGACATCAGATCAGGTCTCGATACTTCTCCATAAGGCTGAACGGCAGTAAAAGTAGCTTAGATTAATTTAATCTAAGTTTGGAGAAGAAGAATATCATGGAGATAAGGAAAGGTGTCTACAGAACGTTATGGGATCTACCGGAAGTGGATGCCACGTCAGAATTGCACATCAAACGGATAGAAAGTGCACCAATCCAAAGTCGGTCGTATTCCCTAAATCAAGGATCATGGGAATATAAAAAGAGTAACGTTTGCCTAAAAGAGTAAGTGGAGCATGGACTCTAGAAAGTGGATTAAAGAATATTCACTACAAGACAAAAGGCACAAGTTGCAAGACCACCACTCCATGGAACATGCTGAAAATGTTCAAGTCCCATGACCAGCATGGGAGACAAGTTTCAAACGGAATAATTTTCCCTCCAACGGAATTATTCCTAACTCTCATATATAAGGACGTGAAGACACAAGCTAAAGAAGTTTGGAAGTTCAAGAATTCTAAGTGATTTATTTCAAACGTTCAAAGTGCAAGTGCTAAATCTGGAATATCATCCTTGATATTCAACACAGCGTGACAAACACATCTTAGTGTTTGAGAGAGTTACAAAGCTTAAACATATACATATCCAGAAGGTGACCGAAGTAGTTCTACATCGACTTTATTTCAACGATAGCTTGCGGTCAGATTGGAGTTTGTTACATTAATCTGTGACAACCAAAGGTCCTTGCTTTGGATTAAGCAAGAAGAGGCGGAGTAACCTGGCAGCTGTCTAGTGAAGATCCTGAGGCTTGAGGCGGGCTTGGTGATCAAAGCTCAAGTGCTCGAGAGGTGGAGTAGCTGGAAGCGGGGAGAAAAACCTGAGGAGAGGCGGAGTAACCTGGGAGCTGTCTTGTGAAGATCCTGAGGCTTGAGGCGGGCTTGGTGATCAAAGCTCAAGTGCTCGAGAGGTGGAGTAACAAGAGGCGGGGCGAAAAACCTGAGGCTTGAGGCGGGCTTCGTGATCAAAGCTCAAGCGCTCGATATTGTACTAAAAAGGGAAGTTTTAGTGCAATCCTTCTAGGGAGTTTCTAGAAGAAGAGTGGACGTAGGCGGGTTGGCCGAACCACTTAAAAATCTCTCTCGCATTTACTTTCTGTCTTTTATCTCTCGCTATCTAACTCTCGAACTGCACTACATATAATCACTTCTCGAACTAACTCAAACTCGTGCTAATTAAAAGGGGATAACATTTTCCGCTGCGCATAAAACTTTGTCTTCATCCCGTGAGGTATCGGACCTAAACATCCTAAGTCCAATACACACGAGAGGTCGAA
This sequence comes from Ipomoea trifida, assembly GCA_003576665.1. NCBI lineage: Eukaryota > Viridiplantae > Streptophyta > Magnoliopsida > Solanales > Convolvulaceae > Ipomoea > Ipomoea trifida. Next base: position 11,878,270 of record CP025658.1, on the reverse strand, counting down.
AAGATTTGCAAAATCTTATACAAGTCTATTCACCCCCCCCCACTAGACTTGTACCCCATCCCCTTGGGACCAACAATTGGTATCAGAGCAAGTTCTCTGATCGATATAAACCTTTGTTTATATTGCCTAGAGATCCTTCTTTGAAAATCTTTTAAAATCTTTTCAAAAGCACGAGATAAAATTTTCAATATGGACAGCATGTTGTCGAGACATCTCCTTTTTGATCTTAGCAGGTTCGATGACTGGAAAACACGCATGCTTGCGTACCTATCAGCCCTCCACGATGAGATGGCCGAAGTTATAAAAACCGGACCAGTCAAGATCGTGATGGTCAACACTGCTGCAGAACAAACCAAAGACACACCAAAGTATGTTCCAAAGCCTAGGGAAGAATGGACAAGTGATGATAGGAAGAGAAACAACTTGGACAACATTGCCAAGGACATTCTCTTCAGAGCCATAGATGAGACCATCTTTCCGAAAGTAAGAAAATGCACAACGGCGAAAGAAGTATGGGATACTTTGATGTTAATTGGTGAAGGTGACGAACAGGAAAAGGAAAACAAGCTCACCGTAGCCATGAAGAAGTTCGAGGACTTCAAGATGAAGCCGGGCGAAAGCATCGACAGCATGGAATCTCGGTTCACCAAGCTATCTATCGAGATCAGCGATCTCGAAAAGAAGATTCCACAAAAGGAGCTGAATTTGAAGGTCTTGCGAGGACTAACAAAGGAGTGGGAAATGAAGGTGATCACAATGCGAGATCACAGGGATCTAAAGAACACCACAACTGATCAACTATTCAGAGATCTCAAAGCTTTCGAGTTCGAGATGTTCCCGAGAGATGAGGATGTGGTGGACAGACGGAATGTGGCACTGGTTGCTGAACAACCATCCACATCTTCAAGGTCAGACCCTAAACCCACAAATATTTTATCTGATGAACAGTTTGCTCTCTTTATGAGAAAATTCAGGAAATACATGAAGAAAACGCCAGAGAGCAACACAAGTTCACCTTCCTCCTCAAGAAGGAAAAATGAAAGATTCACATCCAAAAGAACGGAGGAAGAAAATCAAGGTCTTTGCTACAACTGTAGAAGACCTGGACACTTCAAGGCCGAATGCCCTTACCCTATGGTAAGTAAGTATCAAGGCCAAGAAGGCAGGGATTCTAGAAGGAAGGAGGAATCCAGAGAGAAGCCAGCACAAGGTGGCTTCAAGGGAGAAACAAAGAATCATCCGCGCAGGAAGGCGCTTGTTGCTGAAGAACTCGAGAAGACAATCGAGGAGTCCGAGACGTCGAGCTCCAGCGATAGCAGCAGCAGCTCAGAGGATGAGAGGGGGCTCATCTGCTTATACACTACAGAAGAGGAGGATCAATGCTTGATGGCCATAAATAATGAGGTAATCTCCACTTCTACTTCTCGCTGCTCTATCTCCACTTCTCAAGTTTCTTCGTTTAGAAGCGATGAGGATCCCTTCGAGACTATGGAATTGCTCAGAAGGAACCTTGAAATCGCTAATAGCACTCATGCTAAAACGCTGGAGGAAAACAGCAGGCTAATTGCTGAAAGAGAAATACTTAAGAATGTCTCGAAAGAGAATTCAGAGTTAACTCTCAAAGTAAGCAACTTAGAAGCTGAAATAATCCAACTTAAGGAAGAGTGCAGAGCTCGAGAGGTTAAAGAGCTTAACCTTAAAGAGGTCATTGCATCATATACTAATTCCTCCAAAGCTATGGAGAAAATGGTAAATGATCATAGACCCACAAATGATAGAACCGGACTCGGGTTCCGTCAGAACAATCTCTCGAGAAATAAACCGACCACAGGTTTGGGAACTTCAAATAATGGAGGATCTCAACCCAAACCGAATAAGGGTCATAAAGGACTAACAGAAAGGACCAGGGTAGCTATTCACAAACCGTCCCTGTACACCAGAAATGGAAAGTATAGGAAAGCTACGAAGAATGGCCGGGTAAACGCTATCGAGAGATCATGTAGTTATCTCTCGCAAGGCCATTCTAAGTACAAGAAAAGCTACATTCCATATAATGCACCTCAAGGTAAATATGGAAGGTCTGAGATCCAAAGGGGTAGGTCATCACGGATGGAGGCAGGCAGACACTTCCCATCTAGTGATGATTGGTCAGAAGAACAAGAACCGTGGAATAAAGTTCAGTTTCTACGGTATCATATGACCAAACAGGCAATGAAGGGTATGGTGCGTAAACCTGAGGACAAGCCTCAACCTAAACTGATCTACGTACCTAAAAGGCCCCGAGTCTTTGCTAGCATTCCTTTTGATTATCAAACGTATAATGGCTACATTGCACCTAGACCTGGAGTAATGGGTCCAAGGTATAAATGGATGCCTAAACTCACTAACCCATCAGGACCCAAAGTTTGGGTACCTAAATCTGCTTGATATGCTTGCAGGACACCAGGGACACATGGTTCATTGACAGTGGATGTTCGAGACATATGACGGGAAACTTAACGCTGCTAGAGAACATCCAACCTATCGAAGGTCCCCTGGTGACATTTGGAGACAACGAGAAGAAAGGACGTACAAAGGTTGTTGTTGAAATCCATAAGAATGGATTGGTGATAAAGGGGGTATCCTACGTTGAAGGTCTTAAGTTCAACCTCCTTAGCGCTAGCCAATTCTGTGACAAGGGCTACAAAGTAATCTTCACCAAAAGCAAATGTCAAATCATACAAGAGGAATCTCTCGAAGTCGTCCTGGAAGCAGCAAGGAAAGGAAACATGTACATAGTGGATTGGAGATCTGCCAAACCATCCCTATGTATGCTAGCAAGGAGCAAGGAAGACTTATGCTGGGATTGGCATAGTAAGCTTAGTCATCTAAACTTCAAAACCATCAACAAGCTTACAAAGAGGAATCTTGTGGAAGGACTGCCAGATGTGACGTTTCGAAAGGATAAAATCTGTGAGGCATGTCAACGCTGTAAACAGATCAAATCCTCTTTCAAGAGCAAAGCCGAGACATCATCCACCAGACCATTAAGTCTCCTTCACATGGACTTATTTGGGCCAGTGGATCCACCCAGCGTAAGAGGAAGGAAGTACACTCATGTGGTAGTAGATGACTACACAAGATTCACCTGGACCGTGTTCTTAACAAAGAAAAGCGAGACAAAAGTGGCTTTGCCAAATCTGTTGAAACAAATGCAAGTTGAAAAGGATGTCTCGATATTAAAGATCCGGTCAGACCAAGGTGGAGAGTTCGTCAATCAAGTGATCGAGAGCTACTGCAACGACAATGGGATTCATCATCAACTGTCGGCTGCTCGAACTCCTCAACAGAACGGAGTTGCTGAAAGAAGGAACAGAACTCTCAAGGAAGCAGCAAGGACCATGATCTCACAAGCTAATATATCTCAAGGATTTTGGGCAGAAGCAGTCAACACAGCATGCTATACCCAAAATCGATCCTTAATCGTGAAAGGAACTGGAAAGACTCCATATGAGTTGTGGAACGGAAGGAAGCCAAATGTAAGTTACTTCCACACATTCGGATGCAAATGCTATGTCCACAACAATGGAAAGACTCAACTAAGAGCCTTTGATGAAAAGGCGGATGAAGGAGTATTTCTGGGATACTCATCGATAAGTAAAGCATTCAGAGTCTTCAACAAGCGGAGGTTGGTGGTTGAAGAATCCATACATGTCTCTTTTGATGATAGAATGTTAGCAGATCAACCATCAAAGACAACAGAAGTAGCTGAAAGTCCAGAGGAAATTCAGCCAGAGTCTATCGAGAGATCAGATCTACCTCTCGATAGTTCGATAGCTCGAGATGTAGCAGAACTCCAGTCAGAGTCAGAGGATGAAGAAGCCAGCAAAGAAAAGACATCTAAATCAGCTGAACCAATCCAGATAACAGTTGATCTACCCTCACCTCAACCGACAACAGAGGCATCAATTGAGGAATCACAACCAGATTTAAGATGGTTGAGAGGTCACCCCGCTGATCAAGTGCTTGGAGATGTACGTGACAGAGTTCGGACCAGATCAGCTTATCGAGAGAGCATGCTAGCCTGCTTTCTATCTCAAATAGAGCCTAAGGTGATTGATGAGGCTCTAGGTGATCCAGATTGGGTTCAAGCCATGCAAGAGGAACTTCATCAGTTCGAGAGGAATGACGTCTGGGAACTGGTTCCGAGACCTCATCATCAGAACGTTATTGGCACGAAGTGGGTTTTCAGAAACAAGATGAATGAGGATGGAGTCATTGTTAGGAACAAGGCCAGAATTGTTGCTAAGGGTTACTGCCAGGAGGAAGGAATAGATTTTGATGAAACCTTCGCTCCCGTGGCACGTCTCGAAGCTATACGCATTTTTCTCGCATATGCCGCCTTCAAAGACTTCAAAGTATATCAAATGGATGTCAATAGCGCTTTTCTAAATGGACTTCTCGAAGAAGAGGTGTACGTTGAACAACCTCCAGGTTTCTTGAAGGACGTGGGAGCTGACAAAGTATACAAGTTGAAGAAGGCACTTTACGGCTTAAAGCAAGCTCCGAGAGCTTGGTATGATACACTATCCTGCTTTCTACTTCAATGTGGGTTCACCAAAGGCCTAGTGGACAAAACATTGTTCAGAATTAAGGATGGGGATCATATCTTATTGGTGCAAATCTATGTGGATGATATTATCTTTGGGAGCACTAATCCAGATCTATGCGAGAAGTTTTCCAGTTTGATGAAAGGGAAGTTCGAGATGAGCATGATGGGAGAGCTCAATTACTTTCTTGGGCTTCAAGTCAGACAACTTAAGGAAGGTATATTCATCAACCAGGAGAAATACACCAAGGATCTGCTCAGGAAATACAACATAGAAGGAAAATCTTCAGTCAAAGTACCAATGGGAACCTCTCTACGCATCGATGTTGACAGCGAAGGTCGAGAGGTCGATCAAACTACGTATCGAGGTATTATTGGATCCCTTCTATATTTAACTGCCAGTAGACCAGATATATCCTTTGCAGTAGGTGTATGTGCTAGATTTCAGGCAAGTCCAAAGGAAAGTCACTTAAATGCATCGAAAAAGATCCTTAGATATCTCAAAGGTACGCAAAGTGTTGGGCTTTGGTATCCGAGAGGTGGATCTTTCGAACTTATGGGATATTCAGATGCGGATTTTGCCGGTTGCAAAATAGATCGAAAGAGTACATCAGGGACATGTCAGTTTCTAGGAGGGAGACTTGTCTCATGGTTTAACAAGAAACAGCATTCGATAGCTACAAGCACCGTTGAGGCAGAATATGTAGCAGCTGGAAGTTGTTGTGCTCAGATTTTATGGATGAAGCAACAACTTATAGATTATGGGGTTGAATGTAAGGAAGTGAAAATTATGTGTGACAACACAAGTGCTATTGCTATTACTCAGAATCCAGTGTTACACTCAAGGACAAAGCACATTGATATAAAGTATCACTTTATTCGGGACCATGTTGAGAAAAAGGATATCACGTTGGAATATGTTGCAACGGAGGAGCAACTAGCAGATATTTTCACAAAAGCCTTGTGTGAAAATAGATTCTCTCAACTAAGGTTAGAATTGGGAATGATAGAATTGGGTTGAATGGTCAAATCTTATCTCCTTGTATTAAGTGCCATGCACTGTTTCGCATGTGAGGAGCGTTTCATCAACTTTATGGCAGCTTTGGAGTTACACAGCATTGAATGGTCATTCAATATGGCAACCCGTGAATCTACAGTTTCTACTCTTTGGGCTATAAATAGAGGAGTTCTCTCATCAGTTTATGTCATCAACTTCTTCATGGAGAAGAAGAAAGGAAAAGATGATGTACCGTTCTTTTATAGAGGGAGGAAATCAGCAATCAAGTCCAAAGACTTCCAAGGAGAAAATTATCCAGATCTAACGACGGGTGAACAGATTGCGGAGCTTCCTGATAATCCAAGCAAGGTCATAAGCGAGCATCCTATTCCCATCCATAATGAATGGATCCCCAAATGCGTGGAGATCCAAAATGGTGGGAAATTGGAGTCAGGTGAAGATGCTTGCACAAGCAGGACTCCTACCGCTGCACATTCTGGAAAAGAAGTTCCTCACAACCAAGGGAGAAGGAGCTCCTGAGGAGTGCAGCAGCGGAGAGGCAGAGAAGAACAAGAAGGACGAGCCACCTCTACTTCTGTTACTCAGTCAGAATAGGATGTAGATGGCTAGTTCTTGTTCTAAATAGATTCCTATTTGGCTAACCAAGGCCAAACATAAGTTTCTCTGGAATCTAATAGGATATTGATTCATATGTAATGCTTTTGGAATCACTAAATGAACTTAAGGAAATGTTCTAAGTGACATCTTTTGAATGAATCAATCTTGTGTCCTCTATCGCAATCTGTGTTCGAAAGGTTATTCGAGAGATACCATGTCAGTTTAAGCTAAAACGTTATGTCTCGAAGAAGGATAGTTCGAGAGTTCACTTCGAAGGATAACAAACTGACTGTTTATATATCTCTGGATGAAGGAATAAGGAGGGTTAGGGATTAATCACTCAGGGGGAATATCCTTTACCAGTGGAAGACTTAAATGAAGGTATAAGGAGGTTTAGGGATCAATCACTCAGGGGGAAGATCCTTAAACTAGCGAATCAAGAGTTTACCTTCGAGAGGTAAACCTTATGCATCAACGGATATAAGTGGAATGGCTATTTTTGGGTTTTTAATGACATCCACGTGGCCATCAGTTACTGACGGTTTCCCATGTTTTAAGGTCTCTATCTCGGATAGTGGGAGCATGCCTATAAATGTTTTATCTTATTTAAACCTCCACTCAAAACCGTCACCCACAATTCCAAAATTACCCTTACCATATCTTATACACTTAACCGTTATAAAAGGGTATTCTTGACCTTTCGCTTATTTTTAAATAAGCCGGATTACAACCGAGACCCATATTCTCAACCCTACCCATATATCCGACCCAAATCCAGCACTATAAAAGCTGTATCCATCGTCTTTACCCGGATTCAAGCTCACAACCGAATACCCAAAATTTCCCAAATCCGAATACTGTTCACATTCCCTCCAAAACTTCAATCTTTCAACAATGGCGTCCGATTCATCATCTTCAACCTCTTCCACCGACGCATACCAGAAGGAGGTGCAACACATTCGCGAAGCATAATAAAGCAGGTCAAGGCGGGAAGCATCCTTGACAAGAGTGGGTTCGTCAAGCATTCGGAGGACCCAAAGAAGACAGAGAAAGTCCTCAAGAAGTTCGAGAAGGCAGGGCTTCTCAAATATATGGAGCATAACTATCGAACCATCCACGCCTTGGACTTCACCGAGTGGTTCGCAAATGCCAAGGTCACGAAGGGCGCAATCGAGAGCAGCGTCAATGGAATCCACATTACGACATCTGTGGGTGACCTAAGAGTGGCATTCGACTTCCAGGCAACGGAGGAAGCAGTCCAGCACCTCTCAGATTACGAGTTGGATAAGCAGATGTTCTGGGACAAAATCCGATTGGAGACTGCACCGCAACGAGCATCCTCTGCCCTCCGCAAATTCCATCTCAAGGAGAGGTATGCTATAGCTGCCGATTTAATTATGAAGTTTGTCCTCGGCAAGGTGTCTGGAACCGACGAAATCAATCTGGACATCCTCAAAGTCCTCCATGCCATCTGGAACAACATCAACCTGAACTGGGCACAGATCATCTTCGACTCCTTATCACAGCAAGTGCAAAGCTCAGTCTCAAGTGCCAACCGGTTGATCAGTAAAAAGGTTGGTTTTGGTTTTGTTGTTCAGTATCTTTTACAATTGAAGGGCTTAGAATTGAGGGAAGGGCGAGAGATTCATCGAAATACCTATATGGGTAGGACGAAATCTCAAGCTCCGAAGGGTAAAAGTGCTAAGGATGCACCATCTCCCTCTAAGCCGAGAGCTAAGGGCAAAAGGAAAGCCCAGCCAGAGAGTGCTAACTCTGATGATGAACCCTTAGGTAATTTGATTAAAAGGGTTCAATTGCCAAAAAGGGCCAAGAGGGCCAAGAAAGTTTCTGTCAGTCTAGTCCGAGAAGTAGCTCCAGCGATGATACAAGTACCATTTGAAAACAGGGCACAAGTCCAGGGGGAATCTCAGGCTACACTGGCCGCTGAGATTGAGAGAGTGCCCCCTACTAGGTCTCTATCTGGAGCTCTGTTTGTTGATTTAAATGTTGATGTTGATGGTGCTGAGGGGGCTGCTGAGTCTGATGTTGGACCTCGAGAAGAGGTTCGAGTGGTTGAAGGCACTGGGATCAGTGATCCAGTGCGGGCAGAAACAGAGGAACCACGAGAGGTGGTTCGAGAGATGGAAATTCCGGCAGCAGATGAGAATGATCAAGAAGCTGTTGATGGTCAGGGCACTGTGGTCAGGGACCCAGTGCAAAGTGCTGAAAATGTAAGCCTAACGCCAATGGAATCTGCCCGAATTGAAAGGACCATTGCTCAAACTTTGGCAGATGTTGGGCTGATTAGTGATCTCTCGGATGGTCATCGAGAGGTCAGTGAACAAGCAGTGAGTTGTGCATCACCAACAGAGCACGTGTTGGAGAGAACAGATGCTGAAGTATGCTCTCAGTTGAATCAAGCTGATGACGAGGGGACTACCTTGGATGATTTCTCCAGAGTGCTTCGATGGATTGAATGGAGAACTGGTCCCATTGATCAACTAATATTGAGAGCAGCAAGCATGATGGCTGAAGAAGACTTTGCCCTAAACTGGTTAAATCTGACAGAAATTCCAGCCACTGAATTACTAAACATGGCCCATGAGATGAATGTGACTAAGATAAATCTTGGTCGAACTGACAAAGGCAAGGGCATAGCGGATGCACAAGAAGAAGAAGCTGAGTCTGAGTTAGATCCTGCTGCTGAGGCACAATATCAAGAAGAACTCAGGCTTGCCACTGCTTTATCCTTGGGACAGCAAGTAGAGTTCACGAGAGGTCCAGGAGAAACCTCTGGGGTTGCGAAAGATAGCATTGAACATCCAATCGCCATAGCCGCAATACCCGTGTCCCAAGTTGCTGATTCTGCTCTGGTACTTCATGCAAATGCTTCGAGAGATGATGTTGAGGCCTCTGAAGCACAAGGAGTGGCACAAAATTCAGATCCACTACTGCCACCGCATGAGTCCACACCCTCGTCAGATGAAGATGAAGCACAGACTGTTCGAGAGGGTGAAATTCCGTTGCTCCAACTCCCTGGCTTTCCAATCGACATGGAAGTGCCATCACCATTCCTGCTGCCCACTGACGATGTAGAAACCTTTGCAGCTAGGATGGTTGATAGACAAAGATGGAGTGCACCAGTTGCTCCTGAACCAATCGAAATCTCTGATTCATCTGAGCAAACTGAGGTGCAAGATGAGCAACAAGAGCAGAATGATACAAGTCCTGCTGGTTCGAGAAGTGCTGAGGAGACTGATGTGGCTATCGAAGGTGAAAATAGGGAAGCACCTATCGATCCTTCATCTCCACAACCACCAGCAGATGACCAAGTTCCCAGCACTGGTTCGAGAGGTGAAGCTGAGGGGGAAGTTCCTTTGGATGGAAACCGGGAAGCATCCAACACAGAAGTACCCTCTCTCGCTGATCCAATCCAATCAGTTGCTGAAGCTGAGGCTCCTGGTTCGAGAGGTGACGAGCGAGAAGTGATCCATCCCTCAGGTGGAAACCGGGAAGCACCTGACATGGAGCTACCTTCAAGCTCTGAACCCAGTGTCCCTGCTGATCCTCAGAAACAAGTTCGAGAGGTGGACTCGTAGATGCAAGTCATGGGTGGAAATCTGGAAGCTGTAACCCCTCGTCATTTCCGGATCAAATTAAAGTTCGAGGAATATATTCTTAAGTTAAAACATACCTGAAATGAGTGACCGAAGCATCAAAAGAATTTTTATAAGGAAATATAGTTGTTATTAAGCTGCGATCTACGTACCGGTCACGAACCGTAATAATTTTAGGAATTAGTGTTCGAACCCGTTTGACCTCAGAAATAGATTTTTAGACACCCTACTATTATTCTGGAATTTCCTAAATTATTAGATTAGCCCATAGCAGTCAAAAATTATTTGTGATCGTACATCGCGAGATTTCGCGGGATACCGAACCTAGCCCAATTTGGAGTTTTAGACTGGAATTAATTTTTGGGTTCGAAAATTATGAGAATTAAATTAGTTTCACCGAGGATTCATCTGATTTAATCCCCAACAGTCTAGATTAAGATATTTTAATCCAAGAATAGGTGATGTCCCATCCATTAGAGTTTTGACTAGTCAACCATTTGACTAATAAAATAAAAAGGCTTTCTCCCCCATTTTTTTTGTTGTTGTGGCCGAAAAAAGAGAGAGGAAAAGGGAGGAAATCATCTTCATCTTCAACCTCAAGTCCAAGACTCCATAGCCAAGTTTTCTTCATAGCTCCATCAAAGCTTTGGTAAACCTTTAATTTTATTTGGTAAATAGCTTTATTTCCTTCCCTAGAATGAGAATCTAAGTCTTGATTTCTTGAATCTTGTTGTTATGATGATGATTTGGGAACTAGGGTTTCAAGAGAAATTGGGGAAAATCTATCAAGAGCACTTTTAAGACCATTTTAGCTACTTTGGAGGTAAGGAGTTCCCTTAAGTTGGACTAGATTGCTCAAATTTGAATAATTGATAATTAATTGTGACTTTGTGGATTTTAGTAAAAATGTTTGGTATATATTGATTGTATAAAGTGTATATAAGGTGTATATCTCATGATTTATGGCTACAAATTGTTATGTTAGTGAAAGTTGGTTACTAGTATGTCAATAAATATATGAAGGCATGTTATGGAACATATATATGTGTATATATGTGGCGTGTGGGTATATATGTATAGGTAAGTGGATTATGGAACATTATGGAGAAAATATAATTATGTATATATATATGTATCGTGTAATATGTATATATATATATATAAGTATGTTACAGTATGTTTATGTATATATGTATGTATCGTGTAGTGGGTATATATATATATGTATAGGTATATTATAGTATATACATGTATACATATGTATGTATTTCGTATAGTATGTATATATATGTATATGTAAATATGTGATGGTATAGAATAAATATATATATGTATGTCACGCATAGTATGTATATGGATATATATAAGTAAGTGATGATACAATTATGTATGTATGTATGCCACGTGTAGTATGTATATAGATATATATATAAGTATGTGAGGGTATAAATAGGTATATGTGTATTGCGTGTAGTATATATGTATATACATATTGTATATGTAGTGAGTAATGTATATATATATATATATTACGTGTGTTGTGAGTATATATGTATATATATATACTATATGTAGTATGGATATATATATACATATGTAATATGTGTGTTATGAGTATATAGGTATATATGTGCTATATTTAGTATGTACGTGTACTCGGGTTATATTTATATAGTAAGTATGTATATTGAATTATATTCATATAATATATGAATATATGTATAGTATGTTCGATATGAGATATATATATAGTAAGAAAGTATGTTAATGGGTTATATGCTCAAGACTTGTTAATTGTGATTGAGTACGTGGGGATGATTATACTTAATTATCACTATGGGTGATAATTAAAGTGCTATCTAATTGGCTAAAGTATGGAGAAATGCTTCCAAAAGAGGTAAAACCTTAGTTTCTGAGCAAGAGGAGGAGGACCTTGATTAACCCACGGGTGGCATGTGCTCTGCACGAAGTGCCTTTGCCCAGCGGTTACATATTAAAGATTATGCCGTATGACATCCAATTCATACTTATGCGACGTCTAGTCGCTGGGTACTATATAACTCGTCGGATGCGGTATTCCCACGGGGGTGTGCACACTTAAGGTATAGTTACCCCGATGATTGCGGGCAGGTTTCGTTTTGACGGACCCGGTTAGGCCAACTGGGAATCATTTTAACGTGCCTGGTGCCAAGGGATCAGCGTTAGATCGAGGGATGACCACTACCCCGATCAATGATCCAAGTGGTCAAAGAGGGAGACAATTAGAGTGCTCCGAAGGCCTCACACTTTCGAAGAAGAAACTAAGTGAAATTTTTTGTAAGGAATCAGGACTACTTTGTAGTTGATAAGATAATGGAATGATGAATAATTGGACGCAGTGATGTGCCAGAACACTCTCAATCTATGAGATGGAAATTGATGGAAAGATCCTTGAGGAGAAACGGTTGAAACTAGTTTGAATAACTACAGGTTTGACGGGAAGAAAATGTTTTTCTCTTTTGTTTTAAGGGAGGTTTGATTTGACTAAACCTTACGATTTCTTCTACATATTTATATGTTTCATTATATGGTCATAATTTAATCAAACTATATATGTTTTGAAAACCTTTATTTAAGTTTGGGTGATCCACGGATCTTCTTACTTAGCCGTCGTGCTAACTACACTTCAATGTGTCACTTTCAGATGGAGTCCAGCGTTAGTTCTTGCAGTCCGACGAACTCCCCCAGTTCGTCGGAAGATGAGAGTCGTAGCATGGACTACGACGCTTTTGTGCAGCAGTTGATTGGAGAAGACCCTTATGCGCCTGGCTTTGCTCCTACAGCTCCTAGCGGCTCACCAGTAGTAGATAGTGATCTCCATATCCCTGATGGACCGGATGTGCAGGCCTCTTTTGGTTTTTACCCTATCGAGGTGCTGGTAGGGAGCGACCCCTTAGAGTTCATAGTCTATTACCCTTACCCTTGGGACCCCAGTCCTCCTGAGTATTACGAGGAGTGGTCTATGGTTGTTGTTACTTCCCGGTTCCTTGACCATATCACTTGGTATGAAGGGGAGTGGCATCTTGTCTGGGGTGAGTTTACGGGCCCGACGTACTCTCAGATCGAGTAGGCAGGTTGCATGGCAAGTCTGTAGGGGTTTAGACCTTTTTGTGTAGATATATTTTTGTAGCCAGGGGATGACTGATCTTGACTAGTAAGGACATGTATGACTCTAACATTATGTTGACCATTGGGCCAACTTTTTGGACAGTTGTTTTGTAAATGTTAACATATATATATATATATGCCTAGATTATGATACTGGGTTGTGAGGTGTTGTTGTTGTGTGTTTTTCTTATAGCCTGTGCACTTAGAGTGAAAGTTTTATCAAAGAGGTGATAGACTTCATTCTAAGTGTGGCGGTAGCACCCGGTTTCCCGCTAAGAGGGTAAGCTTCCGCAGCGTTATATTACGCATTTTGTAATAGTTGTCAGAATAGGAAATCGGGGTGTTACAGAAGCGCCCAAGTCCCCTCCTACGAAAAGTACTACTGATTCGCCTTCTTCTACTTCTGATTTTGGTTCACAGGCCGAGAGAGTGTTCATTGGCGAGGTGCGTCAATTCATGGCTGACCAAACTCAGAGGATGGCTCAACTCGAGCGCATACTGGCTGTTGTTCGAAACCATGCAATGCCCGTGGCTGGCACAAGTACTTCTCAAGCTCGCCACGAAGAACTTCTCGAACAGACAGTGTGGGCTGAGGATGCAGCGCGAAAGGCTGCTGATGATGCTGCTGTAGCTCGTTCAGAGGCTGAAAAAACGAGAGATGAGCTAGCTGAGCTACGAGCAGAATTTAGAGCCTACAAGAATTCCAGTGAGCTTCGATAGGATGAAATGAAGGCCATGCTTGATGATCTGTCGAACCAAGTGCCTGCCCAGCTTGAATCACTCTTCGAAGGGCTATCTACGCTCCTTTCCCGTGGTGATGCTGCCAACAAGGGGGAAAATAGTCTAAGAGGAGGAGCAAGAGGCAAGAAAAGGGCAGCAAGCAGTGAACCAGCTGGACCTCCTACGAAGATTCCAAAGACTATAAGCCAACAAATGGAGGAAGCTAAAAAGGCAGAAGCTGCAAGGCTCCAGCGCACACTGGAAATGGAAAGAAGAAGAACAGAAGATGAAGAAAGAAGGAAGAAAAGACAAGAACAATTGACAGCCAAGGAGAAGGAAGATGAGAAACTCATAAGAAGTCACAGAATAGGAGCAAAAGAAGAGAGCACAAAGTTCCTAAACGACATCATAGTAAGCTTCATTGCTAAAACTGACTTCTCGTTTCATAGTGGTTTAAATCCTTCAGAATGCATTGAATGGTGGAGAGACGGGGTAATTGAAGGGGATCTCATAGGAGAAGCCTTCATCAACTACATTCACCTTTACGTCTCAGAAGAGTATCGAGGGAAGGTGAGCTCTGAAGATCCCGTCAAGACACGAGCAGCCATAAACGAAAAGAGAAAGGAAAACAAGCAGTAAGCTCTCGATGTCTATATGCAGTCTTTCCTTGTGTTGTTCTTTATACTTCTGTAACCTTTTCTTCCTATCCTTTGTAAAACATTCCCTTTATGCTTAATATATACATATCCTTTGCTGGGGGTGTTGAGTGAGTTTGTATCGCATGCATAAGTATACTAGCTCACTTGTCAAACTTACCGTATGCGCTGAAAATAAAATCAAAGTTCTTTTCTTGCTAAATCAGCCATATAAGTAAGTATAAGTGTTGGCATCATCAAAAAGGGGGAAATTGTTAGGAACATTAT
>CP025658.1:11633408-11862590 GCA_003576665.1 Ipomoea trifida | reverse complement strand
GCTTCGTCAGATTGGAGTTTGTTACATTAATCTGTGACAACCAAAGGTCCTTGCTTTGGATTAAGCAATAAGAGGCGGAGTAACCTGGCAGCTGTCTAGTGAAGATCCTGAGGCTTGAGGCGGGCTTGGTGATCAAAGCTCAAGTGCTCGAGAGGTGGGTAGCTGGAAGCGGGGAGAAAAACCTGAGGAGAGGCGGAGTAACCTGGGAGCTGTCTTGTGAAGATCCTGAGGCTTGAGGCGGGCTTGGTGATCAAAGCTCAAGTGCTCGAGAGGTGGAGTAACAAGAGGCGGGGCGAAAAACCTGAGGCTTGAGGCGGGCTTCGTGATCAAAGCTCAAGCGCTCGATATTGTACTAAAAAGGGAAGTTTTAGTGGCAATCCTTCTAGGGAGTTTCTAGAAGAAGAGTGGACGTAGGCGGGTTGGCCGAACCACTTAAAAATCTCTCTCGCATTTACTTTCTGTCTTTTATCTCTCGCTATCTAACTCTCGATCTGCATTACATATAATCACTTCTCGAACTAACTCAAACTCGTGCTAATTAAAAAGGGGATAACATTTTCCGCTGCGCATAAAACTTTGTCTTCATCCCGTGAGGTATCGGACCTAAACATCCTAAGTCCAATACACACGAGAGGTCGAAAAGATTTGCAAAATCTTATACAAGTCTATTCACCCCCCCCCCCCCTCTAGACTAGTACCCCATCCCCTTGGGACCAACAATTGGGACAACCGACTTTACATTGAGCTCTATGCTTTTTCAAAGACGGTGCAATAGTTGCCCCAAATCCTAGCAAGATGGCTCACCATGGATCTTACCTCTAGGAGTGGCCATTTTTAGCCTTTTTTCTTTCTTTCTTCATTTCAACCCCTCATGCCATTTTCTAGGGATAAGGAATTTACTCTCAATTCTCACCATAGGCTCACCTTTTGCTCCATGCCCTACCAGAATTAGTTCAATTTTGGGCTTCCCTTGCAATTATCTTTCTAAAATTGAGGGATGCACACTAGGGGTGGGCATTTCGGTCTTCGGTTTAGTTTTTTTCGGTTTTGGTTTTTCGATTTTAAAAAAAATTAAACCATTCAGTTTAACATTAGAGTTCGGTTCACTTTGAAATGGTCCAGATTTAATTCAGTTCGGTGTTCGTTTAGGTTTACGACCGCCGAATTTCAACATTTCTTAGGCGATAAGGCGGTCGGGTGCGTCATAATAACTATGCATGAAACATCACATAACCCAAATCCAAAGTCTAATATCTAAATGTTAAATACCAACATAAAAAATTAACAATTGAAACAAATTAAAATAAAAAATAAAACTAGAATTACAGAACACAACCACATCTCTATCGGATCGCAACCAGTCTAAATTTGCCTTTCCCGACTAGTTGCACTTTTCCCGACTGGTTCTACAATCTTCGCCATCAATACGGCGTAATCATTGCGTCTCCTTGATTCTCGACGGTTACCTTTTCGAGATAACAACCGTCTTGCCTGGCAGCCGTTATGGAAAGCTCCCTGTCCGTCCGATTTGGGACATGTGTCACAATCCCCCCGTCCGGCTATCCTTATAAATATCCTTCTATTTCCCTCCTTTCTTATTTTCAATCCTTATTCTTCCTTCGATGCTTTCCTCTCACTCTTAGTTACTCCGATCGCCTTTTCTTCCTCCAATCATCCCTCTTTTGTCGTCTTCTTCTCCCTAAAATGTTAGTTTCTTCCTTTTCTCCCTTCTCTATCGCAATGTCATCTTCTTCTGTAGCGTCCTCCTCATCTCGTTGCCAAGGCAACACTATCTTTCCACCACCACTTCTTCCCTTCAACCAATGGCTGCGACCCGAGCCACCTCTAGGGCCCGAGTCATGGAGAGAGACCCGGGTTACTTTGAGGACTTGGAGCGCCCCATTCCTCTTCGTTCCTCCATTTTTGCCTTTGATTGTGTTCATGCTCGTCGTTTGTTGGGCTCGGCGGCGGAGACTTGGGAAGTTGTTCAGCGGTCAAACACCAATCCACCGGAGGGTAGTTTTGTTGGTATACACTACCGGTCGGTTTGTTGCGGTTTCCGAGTACCCATTCTCCCATTTCTCAACACTCTTCTTAATTACTACGGGTCCTCTATTGCCTCAAGAGGGAGGCTTCTCTAGATCTCTTCCACCAGCTTTTTCGACTGACTGCGGTTAGTATTGTGGCTCCCGGGCATGTACAAATTCGTGCTCGGGATGGTCACAAATTTTTGAACAAGTTGGAATCGTCCCATAAGGGCTAGAAGTAGAAGTTCTTCTTTGTCAGGCCGGTTTCCCCACACCCACCTTTCAATTTTCCACTTACTTGGGTAGCCTCCTGCTACCGTTTGGATAGGATGTCAATATGTCTTCCTGATCTCCTGTCGTTGGTCAAGGCCTTAGTTGAGGAAGAACTTCTCTCAGCTTGTCGCTAGTCTCGCTTGAGTGCCATGCAAATGGCTGGTATGCTACCTGCAGGCGTGGCCAAAATAGGTTTGCCTTTCTCTTTCATTCTCTTCCTGACTACGTCTGCGTTGTTTGTTTATGCTCTTACTCTTCTTCTTTTCATGCAACAACGACACTGAGCAGTCGTCCAGCGGCTTAGAGGAGGAGTCTGAGCACAACGAACTAATTGCCCACCATGACGGATCGCAAGGCACTCCTTCGCACGTAGGGTCTAGCCCACCTGACTGCCACCGAGAAGGGTAAAGGCATGGCTACTTCTGGCTCCAAACCATCCCCAAGTGCATGCAGCCTGGGCTAACTGGTCATCGGTGAGTCAGCTGCTAGCGCCCGGGCCACCGTATCTACTAGGTAGAGAGAGTCAGCCTCCTTGACTGCGCTACTCGCTCGTCAGTCATGGAGGAAATACCCTAGTGAGACTATGATTGAGCATCTGGCTGCCAAAAGGATACTGGTCGGCCTAGAGGCCAATGAGAATGAAGCCATTCATAAGGGAAAATACCATATGGGTGACTGTCTAGACAAGGTTGTCTTCCCTCACGACCTGGACATCATTGAGGGGTTAGACGTCGAGGACTTTCTGCTCGGGGCTGCTCATCGCACCTACCAGGTACTTGCTACTCCCAGACAGTCTTCTTATCTTTCCATACATAACCATTTTTTATTATGATCTTTCTTTCATTGCTCGCAGTCTCTGATGTCTCAACTAGCACTCCGCAGATGCCACAAGGCTATCCTATCTGAGATGGAGGTTTTCCATGCTGCTTGGGCGAATCACGACAAGCAGGTAAAGGAGCTGAACCTCCAGTTGGCCACTGCTAACTCTGCACTAGAGGCCGAACAATGACGCAACGAGCTGTCGACGCTGGACCTTCAAACTACCCGCTTGGTTGCGCTTACTACCTACAAGGAGTCGGAGGATTTCTGAAAGGATGCCGAGTAGTATGCATGAGAGTGCACTGAGTGCATTGCTTAGGACTGGCTAGCTACTCCGGAGGGGTTGAAGTTCTCAGCCGAAATGGGTGGCGAAGATTGCCAACTGGGCTTAGCAAATATGCAGAAGACAATATATGCTACCCTGGCCAGCCGCTACGAAGGCTTCAAACCGGAGAACTACGGGCTCCTAGCTGTTCTAGAGCAGGTACAACAACACTCAGCTATCCCCGTACTTGACCAGGGGGATGCAGTCCTAGACCATCAGGCTGTGGGACATAATAGCGGTCTACAGATTCCTTTGGACTCCGAGTACTTGGACTCAGCCGCTAATCAGCAAGCTCTATCTTGGGGCTCTAGAACGGGCCTACTCGATCTACAAGAAGATGAAGATGCATTCGATAGCCTTGTGAGGCGTAGCTCAAATGTTGCTGCTACTGTCGTAGATGCCCTCGCCTCTAGACCAACGGGGGAGACTGCTGGCCAATCAACTAGCTAAGATAGTTTTTAGCAGTTTTTTCCCTTTCTACCTTCTTTTTGTAAACACTTGCCTCCTCCAAGGCCTTTTTGCTTTTTAATACTATCTCCTTTACTTTCCATAGTCACTTTTATTTTGCTTGCGTATTTTCTCTATTTTAGCTAAGTGTTTTTCACACCTAACCCGACTGGCTGCCATAACTGACCAGTTTCCATTTTAGGGTTTTTCCCAAGTCATTCTATTTGCTTATTCCATAGCTGTCAGTCTGATCCATCACAAAGCTTTTCCCTTTTATCTTTTCCGAGGGACTGACAGACTGCGAGTTGTCTCTTTGCGATTATTCGATCGTAGTGAACATGACTTTAGGCCTAGGCTTCTTTTTATCCCTCCCAAGTCCATTTTCTTGCCAATAAATATGACCGTCTTCCTAGGGGTTATTTATACAAGAATAATAAGCATGTTAAGGAAATAAGTAAAATACTTAACAAATATGACTTAGGAAAGCAGTTTTAGGGCTGCACAACGGCTATGTAAGTTAACAAATTCTAATGAAGGCAACAACCCCAAATCTCGACCCAAATCCCAAATTCTACATAAGGTAACCGCCTTTCGGTATGAACCCGGTCGGGCACCACCTCCCGACTACCTGCTCGGATTGAACCACACGAATTTACACAACCCGAGCTACACATCCGTTCATTATTCGGTCAGCCAGTGAGCTCCAAATACCGGTCTTCTCGGGGCAGGTACCCTAATCGGGGTATCCATCAATTTTGATTCTTGTCATTTATAATTTTCTTACAAAACATGTTATAATATATCATAAAATTCTTCTTATTATATAGTTCAACACCCATACCAACATTCTCAGCATTATTATTTTTATCTATAGTATGATGAGACTTATATGTTCATTACTTATATAGTATTAAAAAAAATTCATAACAATATTGAACACTAAAATTTATAGTAATAGAATTTTTTAAATAAAATATTTAAAAATATAATTACTAGGCGCATAAAATTAAAAAAAAATTAATAATATATATAAAAAATTATACTTTATATATTGTTAGGCATCAAGCAAAGAACTATTATTTGCAATAACAATTTGGGACTGCGAATAGTAACAAGGTGCTACTATTTGCAAGCCTAAATTATTGTTGCAAACAGTAATTTGCTATTCGTAATAGCTTGTTGTTAATATATATATTACGAATATAAACATAAAAAAGAATAAAAATCAAAATATATAAGTATGTATATGAATATTATGAAAAATATAGTAAAATTTGACAGTGATAGATGAAAAATTTTCTTTGTTCTATGTATTTAGGAAAAAAAAAAGTTCTTAGAGAAAGTTTAGAAGTTATGGTGAAAAGTTCGTAGAGGAACTTATTAGGGATAAAAACTTCGTAGAAAAACCTAAAAAATCAAAATATTCAAGCAATAATGAAGTAAAAATAACTTTTTTTTGAATTTTTAGAGGAGGATTGTAGAGTTTAAGAGAGAGAAAAAATTGGTAGAGTTTAGGTATGAAGAAAATATAGGATAATGAAGAAAAAATAATTTATTGAATTTAGGTATACGGTTTATAAAGTTTAAATAGAGAAAAAATAGAGTTTGAATAGAGAGAGAAAACCTTCTGAGTTTGTAGAAAGAAAATTTTGAAATCTTGAGGTTGACGGTTAGATTTCAACTATTTATATTTGAGAAAGAAAAGTCTACAAAAGTTCTAAAATTAGAAAGTCTACAGAAATTCATAATTTTTTGAATACGATATATGACTTTTAAAAATCTTTATTTAAATGTTATAATTGAATACCATCTGACTTTTAAAGACTCTTTAACAATAATTGATTGAATACCGCCGGACTTTTAAAGACTCTCTAAAAGTTTGAATTAAATACCTCCAAACATTTAAAATTTATAAAAGTCTTTAAAAGTATATGAAAGTCTTAGTCTTTATACCATATATTCCTTCTCTCTTTTTTTAAATAATTTTATTTCTTCCTACCAAACAATATAATTTACCTACTTTATTCCACCTTATTCTCTTTCCACTTTCCCCTCCCTACTTTATTCCACCTTATTCTCTCTCCACTTCTCCCTAATTATTCGTTTTTTTCCTTCCAACCAAACACTCTGTCTTAAATAGTCAATCATAGAATATCAAATAGCGTTAATACCACAAATGGTCATCTGACTATTCGGCTAGTACTCTTTTTGGTCCTCGACTTTCAATTCGGCCAC
The DNA here is from genome assembly GCA_003576665.1 of Ipomoea trifida. Classification (NCBI taxonomy): domain Eukaryota; kingdom Viridiplantae; phylum Streptophyta; class Magnoliopsida; order Solanales; family Convolvulaceae; genus Ipomoea; species Ipomoea trifida. The sequence continues at coordinate 11,856,464 of CP025658.1, read as the reverse complement.
AAATGGTCATCTGACTTCCATTTATGATTTTCAGTTCACCAACAAGCATAATTGAAACAATTAACGAATATAAATACTCCTAAATAAAAAGACAATGCACCCTATTCTCGTAATTATGCGTACAAAATGAAGATTTAATATTAGAGCTATCTATTTTTAATTTAACCAACAGATTAAAACAGAAGAATTTTTTTTTTCAAAAACCTTGCTTCCATTATTTTCATGGTTGTTCATATATGGCCGATTAATAGTAGTTTTCACTCTTCATTAATCAATCAAACATTTTGTTTGGGACATAAGTGAAGGCCGCCACCATTGAATTAATATAATTAGTCAAGTACAAATTACGAATATTAATCATTGATTTTTATTTAATTTGTTCATTCATGTGATTTGTCAGGGCCATTTTGTTTTTATATTTATTAATCTTTTAAATTAATTATGTTGTTATATAATTCTCAAAAAGAAGTAATTATAATAATATTACTCAATTTAACGATATTACCCCTAGATTTAACACATATTTAACATAAATTTTAACGGACAACTATTTATGATAAAAAATGAAAGTCAGAGGACCATATGTGGCGGAATTGAAAGTCGATGACTAAAAAAAGTACTAGCCCAATAGTCGGACAGTCAGAGGACTATTTATGATATTAACTCTATCAAATATTATATATTAATTATTGTACCATTAAGTTTAATTTCTCGCGTGAAATATAATATTTCGCTCAAGAGGAATTATAAATTTTCTTTAGATATTAGTAGAACTGTCAATTTAGAAAATTTTAAAATTATTTTTATCAGCCAAACGTAATGTAAAAGGAGTATAATTACTTTATTGACTGATTCAAGAAAATTTAATTGTATCGTCTTACACGATTAAAAAAAATCATAAACATAAAACATATACTAGTATTTATCATAAAAATATCAAGCCGGTTCACAGCACGTTACAAATGAAGTAGACAAGCAAGTAGGAAAATGACCCTCACAATTATCATAATCAACTACTATACATACTTATCAACTTTTTAAATTTGACATATGGCAACAGCACTTCTAGAACAGGAAAATAAACTAAATTAAAAATGGTGGAACCCAAAAAAAATAAAATAAAATATGGCGTAGGCATGACCACATCAAGTCATTAACAGTGTTCACAAAACAAATAATGGCGACAATGACATAATTAGTATATATAACACTCCATTCACACTAATTTAATGATTAAGAAAATGCATGGCCAACTTCACATCTCCGGCCACCTGTCAAAACAAGAAAAGAAATTAAGAAATTATTATAAAGAAAAGAAATTAAGAATCAGATACCCTCTTGATTATTATAAACATTTTAAAAAATGTTTTCTGTCAATTATTGCCTAATCTTTTTCTTTATTAATTAATTATTATTTTGTTAGTACCAATAATGCAACTTCTTTATACTATTGAAATACAATATGATTGTAAATATTATTGTAAACCATGAAATTCGCATAAAAGTTAAAATATCTTGCTCGAGTTCAATTAGAAATTAAACCTTTTTTTTTAATCTATAATTACTATAAGAGTCGAATTTATTTTGAACTAAATTTATATGTGATAGTTCACTTTTAGTCATACCTTCTCGTAACATCGCCTGGTCATAGTATTATTTTGACATGATTATTTTTTGTCCTTTATCAATAAATTATTAAAATAACGTTAAATACAAGAACATTTCAATTTTTTTTAATACAAAGTGAATTGAAGATCTAAATTCCTTTGTATTTTATAAAATTTAAACGATTTTATTAATGTGGTAAAAAATGATCGTGTCACAACAATACTAGAACCAAATTAAAAGAAAATGTTCTGAAAAAAAAAAAAGGACTTCTCACTTATAAATCACCAAAAATGGAATTCTCTTATTATAATGCATAGTCCATCTTAAAAATAATTTGCTTAAATTACTAAAAGCATAACAGTTTTGTATCTAAGAAGGCGTCTTAATCAAGAATTATTATGTCTACAACAAATAAATAAATAAATAAATGTGGTTGATAATTAAAGATATAGTGAAGGAGAATTTCAGCACGCAACCAATTACCTGACAGCTTAGAAAGTCTATCACTTGGTGATTATCCAAATAGCATAGATAATTCCAGGGATGTACCCAAACAGAGTCAGCAAACAGCAAATCCAAAACTCAATCTGGATTTATCACAAAATAAAAATTCACAAGTTCAATCTCTAAGTTTGACTGTAAAACTATGATAAAATTTCAGCAGAACCTTAGAACAACATAATCATCGTATCAATCAAAAACACAAAAACTAAAAAATAATTAAGATATATTTCTTATTCTTTTCAACATAGTAATGTCTTTATTTTCTTAATCGATATCCTCATCATGCTTGGATTGCTTGCATGCCTGATATATATATCAGCAAATTATTGTGTAGACCATAACAAAATGTACATTTTTAATATATTAAAAATACATTATTCGTGTATTAGATATAAATTATATAAAATAATGTACTTTCAGTACTTAAATAATGTATTTTTTTTGAATATAATGTACAATTTTAATATACTAAAAGTACATTATTTGTGTACTGAATATACATTATTTGATTAGTATGGTCCACACATCATTAATAATGATTGATATAATTATATATCCTGCTGGTTGAATTGGGGAACTTGGGCAATCATTTTGTATATAAAAAAATGATGACAGAAAAAAGGAGTTCACGGGTTCATTAAATAGTATTTAGATAAGAGACAAGGTTTGAAATTCAACAACAACAGTGTAGAGATTATGCTTAAAATAAATAAATCCTTTAACTTAATTATTTAAAGGACATTTGGCCCTGCCTATTGAGCTAGAGAATTACTGTGATTCAAATTTTGCTAAATTTTTTGTTGAATCGAGATTGCGATTCAACCTTTTGAACAAAAAAAAAAAAAGAAAAAAGAAAAAAGAGATCGAAATAGCAACTAAGATAAGCTAAGATAAGAATAGTACCTTGCAGCCAAACTTGAGGAAGACACCTAGGGGAGGCAACAAGATAGCCAGGAGAATGTCTACACAAGTGGCTGTGCTTGCCATTTTTATGATCAACTGAATGAAACGAAAAGAAAAGGAGTTGAAGCAACGTAACCCCTTTAATTTGGTAGATCAGATCGAGTCCGCAAATTAAAGGTGAAGAGAAAACTGGGATTGGAGAATTTATACAAGTGATGAGATGAGAACTGAAAACAAGATGGATGTGCAGTTGTCACAAGGCGGCTTTGAAGGAGAAATTGGGGTACATTTATAGGCGGCTATGAGCAACGTGTAAAAGTACGCGGTTTTAGATTTCTTAATCTGGTTATGATAGGAAAATATTACATATATGGATTCTCACTTCTTATTTTTCTCACAAATATTTTATGTATACACTGAGACACACATGATGAAAATATTCTATTCTTAATGAGAATATCTAACCTTATTTATTAGGAAAAATTGTAATTTATGTATCTCCATAATGTTAATAATCATTGTCTCTCTTAAATGTTAACCCTTAATTTTCAAAACAATATATATAAGGACAATATATGTAATGTTTTGAAAATTGAGGGACAACATTTGCACCACTAATAATTTAAGAGTAATATTAATAATATGTATATTATGAAGATGCATAAATTACAACTTTTTTTATTTGCTATTATGGAGTAAAAAATAAAAGAATAAAATTTGAGAATAAATATAATAGATCTCGATTATCATATAACGTAGAATCCATTTTGTCTTTCTCTTCCCTTCCATTCTCTAGATAAATGATATTTTAATTTAATAGAAAAAAATTACGTTCCTCATCTATTTTAATTCGTTATAATTGCTCTTCGCTAAGTTAGAATTATTGTAACTATGGTTAGAATTTTGAAAAACTTTTCAAAAAAAAAAAAAAAACTTTTTCTAAAAATTTTAAAAATATGTGTAATTTAGACTATCAACTACCAGAATTGATGAAAGCCTTCGTATTTCTTAAATGAAATATTGTACTTTTCGCTTCTAAATTATAGGGTAATTGTAGGATATGTCCATACTTATCGGTTGGGCTCACTTTTAGTCCGTAAGTTATAACGAACGTTGTAAGTTTCATTATTTTTCTAATAGGTCGGGCTCACTTCTCACCCCTAAGTTATAATTGACGCTGCAAATTCCATCGTTAATGTTTTGTTATATAAAAAGGATGAAATTTCTAATGTTAGTTATAGCTTAGTGATGAGAAGTGAGCATGACTTACAAGTAGCATCGGATCCTAGTAAAGTTATCCTATAATTTAGGGGCAACAAGTGCAATTTTTTTATTATTAATAATAGGGGTTGGTATTTTGGTTCAGGTTATTCGAACCGAGCCAAAACCGAACCTAAGCTAATGGTTAGGTTTTGGTTTATTATTACAAATCGACTGGTTTCGGTTCGGTTCGGTTTGGTTCAGTTAAAACTGAATCGAACCGAAAAATCGAATGATTTTTAAAAAATATATATATATAAGTAATTCTATATTTTTACTCATCCAAATGCTTTTATATTTATAAATTTACCCAAATGTACAATATATCCTAAAGCCCCAATTCTCTAACTCAAATTTTCACAATTGTTTTTTGTTCTCAATTTTTTTTGGTGAGTTTGTAACGTTGTTGTTGGATGGTAAATGCAATGTCGGGTTGGTTTGGCATGGACTTATTTTAGATAGATTGAGAAATTTGAAGTATGCATTGTGCACTTGTTGTTTAGATTTTTAAATTTAATTTATTAGTGAAAATAAATAAATAACTATAAGAGAACTAACTAGGGAATGTTTGAGTTCTCAAACCGAATAAAAATTTGAATTGAACAAAATCCGAGCCAAAACCAAACCGGATAGTTTCATTTTTTGCAAAACCGACAAAGCTGAAATCAAACCGAACCCAAAAAAATCAAACAAATTGAAAAATTTAAACGCTCACCCCTAATGAATTACTCCGTATCTGTTAAGTTTGTTAATGTAACAGGACACAATACATATTAGTGCAGCCAGCTTGCGTACACTCTTATATTTTTTGAGTACACTATTAGTTATTATTAAAATATATGTACGCTCAAATTTATAATAATTACAAATATATCACTGCCCCTTTTTTTTTTTTTGAATACTACTAACTCTATTACAATGCAGTATCTGTTCATAACTACTTTTCTCAAACTATTGAAGCACAAAAGTCAATATTGCCTCCACTGAGGCTCAAATCCACCACCTCCCGTATAAAGGGAAGGGTTTGATGCCACTGGACCACAAGGTCCTTGGCCACTGCCCCCTTTTTTTTCCCCCAATTTTTAACTTGACTAAATTGACGCACCAAATGATTTCACTAAACATGTTTTTGAAGCCGTCCATGTAATTAATGTAATGAAATTTTGGTTACTATATTCCGTGCTCTTAATTTTTGAATTAATTTCATTTTTGATATGATTGTTGAGTCATTTATTCATATGTGATCCTGAGTATTATTTTTGACACACATGACTTTAATTTTAATTTTTTCCATATTTAGTTATTCAAGCCAAATTTATGGCAAAAAATAATTGGAATGCATCACATTTTCAGTTCAAAATCATACATGTTAGAACACATTGTTGATATTTAACGGAGAAAACATATGGTCCAAAATTGAAAATATGATTACATTTTCGCTATATTTTACTCAAAAATTTCTTTAGAGGAACCAAATGTAGCAAAATATTAAAATTGTATGTTCATTAAGTGTGACAAAAATTAGTATTTGTGAACCAAATATAATAATGATGTTATAGTTATAACACTAAAAGTAAAAATAACCCTCAAGTTTTATAACAAAACTAAGCAATGAAGATGTATTCCAATCTTATTTTCTAATCCTATTCTACTAAAGTTACGGCTCTATTTGATATAACTTATTTTAGAGTTTTGTTTTAAACTATAAAAGCTATGTTTGGCAAACCTAGCTGAAAAGGTAGCTGAAAGCTGAAAAGTAGCTAAAAACTGAAAAGCTATAAGCTCGAAGTTGAAATCTGAAGAGCTGTTATGATTAAAAGTGTTTGGTAAAATTTGCTTTTTGATAAGTTGATAAATTTAAAAGGAGTAAAAAGGACATCTTCATACAATTTAAATAGTTTTAAATTTAAATAAGTTTTTTTTTATATATTAAATACTCCGTATAAAATACTGAAATGAATATATTTTAATAAAATATAAAGTAAGAACATATATTTGAAAACATATAAATTAAAACAAAATGTTTATAATTCATAAGATTAGTTCATACAAAAATCAATGTTCAAACACAAATGTCAAATTGAAATTACAACCAAACATATTGAAAAGAAAAAGTCAAAAAGGTTTAGCCAAAACTGTTTTAATTGGGAAGGGAAAATAATGTCATTTTTTTAAGATAATAAGGTTAAAGATGGAAAGAAAGTTAGGAAGCTACTAGCTTATTTTGAAATGACATCATTTACCCTTCTCAATTAAAACTTTTTTGGCTAAATCGTTTTTACTTTTTCTATTCAATATGTTTAGTTGTAATTTCAATTTGACATTTGTGTTTGAACATTGATTTTTGTATGAATTAATCTTATGAATTATAAACATTTTGTTTTACTTTATATGTTTTCAAAATATATGTTCTTACTTTATATTGTATTAAAATATATTGATTTCGCTATTTTATATTTTAATATATAAACAAACCTATTTAAATTTAAAACTATTTAAATTGTATGAAGATGTCCTTTTTAGTCTTTTTACATTTATCAGCTTATCAAAAAGCTAATTTTGCCAAACACTTTTAAGCATAACAGCCAGCTTAACAGCTCTTCATATTTAAGCTTCGAGCTTATACCTTTTCAGTTTTCAGCTACTTTTCAGCTTTCAGCTACCGTTTCAGCTAGGTTTGCCAAACATAGCCAAGGAGTTTAAAACAATAGCTTATTTTGAAACGCTACTTGGAGTAGGTTTTTAAAATAAACTATTGGATTTTAACATTTTTTTAATGTTATTAATTTACAAAAATGACATTATCTATTCTTCATTAATCAAAATCTTAATATCTCATTTTACTCTTTTATATCTTTTTACACTTATTAGCTTATCCAATGGTTAATTTTACCAAATACTTTACTTTCAATAAATTAGTTTAATAGCTAGTAGCTTTTTAGCTTTTAGTTAGATGTTCTAAACAGAGCATACATCAAGAATTTTTATATATTTTTTACTTTATTTTAGTTTATATTTTCATCAAACGTTATTTATATTCCCTTTGTTTAAAATATGCAAACAAATTGTCAGTTTAGATTCCCTTGATCCGTTTGGAAAAGTTTCCAAGTTGGCCAGCTAGTTATGAGAATTAACAACTAGATCATCAACGTAAAGAATAAAATTGATACTTGCATGGGCAGCTCAATTGATCACATGGATAAATTTTAAAAAGAAAAATTAATGAGGGACTCCTATGTGTTCAACTAAGTTATTATGATTTACATCCTTTCAGGCTGTCTGGTCGAACAGTAAAAACTGTTGGAATTGAGAATTCAACCTTTTGAAAAAAAAAGAATAAAGTGCATGAACAGATCATTGAAATAAAGTTAAGAACAAATTTTTCTCCCATATTCTTCTTGGTAGGGTAACGGTTGTCTGCAACTTTATTTATGGTTCACTTCTTTTCCCAGCAAAACTTAGATATTCCCCATTTAGAATAAAGTATACATAAAGTACCCATGATATATTTAAATTGCTTAAAATTAAATAGAATTATAAATTTAATATACTATCTTTAATGCATTGTAAGATCAGACATCTATACTATTAATAAAAACAAAATCCTTCATTTTAATTTCCCCGCCCAAAATACTCGTATACTATTAACGTTTGTGTAATATTGTAAAATATGATAATACAATTTCTTTTCATGCTACAATTGTATATTAAAATATGGTAATACAATTCTTAATACAATATATTCTTTGCTACTTCCCCATTTGTAATACAATTCTAGATTAAAATTACTAATGACATAGAAATGTAATATTTTTAATAAATACAAGCTATTATTTGATTATTTGACGATTATTTGACAATTCTAGATCTACTTGTATTTTATTCAAATTTTTATAGTGAAATTTTAATGTAATATTCTCCCGCTTTTTTCAAACCATTCCCCTCTTTTTTCTACTTCTCGGCTATGCCTTCGGTGATCGGCGGCCAGTCGCAACTCGCAGGCCTAGTTTCAGAAACGTACCGGCGACGGTCAGTCATGGCAACGTCACTGCGGGCATCTCCGAACTGGTGGCGTCTATCTCGACCGTCTCTAATGCTTCTCAAACTGGTTCGAGTAGTTCCGACGACATGGGCGACATTGTCGCTGCTGCTCCAGCAGTCCTTTTAATTGTTCGGGGCTGAGCGACGCCGGAAAAGGGAACAACGTAGTAAGAAACGGCGGCGTGATAGATGCAATGATGAGCATCCATCCTAAATACACCAGTTAATTGATTATTTGATCCATAAGTGCAAATATAATATTGCCTTTCTAAGCTCATGAAGGATATTTGTAACACTTGTGAACAGTTGTTTGGAATCCATGGGAAAGGAAATCAAAAGCGATAATGGATTTTGGAGACGACCACCAAAAGCACCGCCGAATTTACGGCCAATAAGCTCATCACTGAGAATTTTGGACGAGAACTCAAGGGGATAAGGGTTTGGGGGGATTTTTTTGGGGGAATTTTCTTTTAATTAAAAAAAATGAACATGACAAATTTAACCTTTAACTTAATTCATTCGTCAGGAAATAGTTATCGGTGGCCGGAGTTTTGATCAGAAGGACCAAATTTGGCTGAGATTTAAAAGTCGTGGGATTAAATCTAGAAATTTTAATAGTCAGGGACCAAATGTGGAAATGGTCCCATACTCGTGGGACCAAAAATGGAAATTTCTCTATGACCTAATATCCTCCTAAACCATATTATCCTTTGAGCCAAATAGTTTCTTAATACTAATTTATGTGTTACATGTTATTATTCCCTAAACCTTACGCAATTTTTGCCAAATCCTAACCCATGTTTGTGTATGACTATGTATATACATCCAGTTTACTAATGAATATTACCTTCTAATGAATATACATCCAGTGAAAAAAAAAGGTCTCCGATCTTTACTAACGCGAACTGCAGGGGTAGTGTTGGCAATTCACTACAATTCAAAAGGCACTAACCGACCTCGACCTCTCCATTCACTCTATTCACGATCCCAACGCACTCCATTCCCTACAAAGCTCTCTAGGCGAAGCAATCTAAGTGACGAACGACGACGATGACGGGCGCTCTTCATGTCGAAGAGCATAGAGCAACGAACACTAGACGAGTTTAGAAGGACTCGGTCACCAACAACAAACGAAGCTCTGTCCCCAACAAAGCACACAAGTTGACTACCACTAGAGAAATGGGAATGGCGAACGAACCAAAGCAACGAACATGCAAAGGTATAGTCTCACACTCTAAACACATCAATTTATTTAGAAATATGGAAGAAAGTTACAAATTATTAATGTATTTGAGACTAGGGCACCACATAATGTGTTGTTTGTGCATTATCAACATTAATCTGGTTCATATTTGGAATAATATTAGTGTAATTTGTAATATGAAATCGGAATATGGCAAATAACCCTAATGTGTGTTTTATTAGTCTATTTAGTGCATTATTAACCTGACATTTTACACAATCACATCAAAACCTTAGAGCGATTTTGACAGTGGTGCATTTCTAAAACAGTGATGCATAATATATCTTCTGATGCATTTTAATACGTAGAATGGTGTGTTTTATTACAAATATTAGTGAGTTTTACGAAAGTAATACAGTTGCATTTGGGGTGTGATGGTTAGTGGTGTGTTTTAATCTGTGAACTGGTGCATTTTAGTATGTTGAATGGTGTGTTTAATTACATATATTGGTGCATTTTTGTGAGTAGGTGTATTTGGGTATAGTGGGGAATGATTTATTTTAATTTGTCTAGTGGTGCATTTTAATACGTAGATTGGTGTGTTTTATTACAAATGTTGGTGAGTTTTACGAGAGTAGTTGCATTTGGGGTATGATGGTTAGTGGTGTGTTTTAATCTTTGCGCTGGTGCATTTTAGTATGATGAATGGTGTGTTTAATTACGTATGTTGGTGCATTTTATGTGAATAGGTGTATTTGGGTATGGTGGGAGATGTGGTGTGCTCTAATTTGTCCAATGGTACATTTTAATATGTAGAATGGTGTGTTTTATTATAAATGTTGGTGAGTTTTACGGGAGTAGATGCATTTGGGGTGTGATGGTTAGTGGTGCGTTTTAATCTGTGAATTGATGCATTTTAGTACGTTGAATGGTGTGTTTAATTATGTATGTTGGTCCATTTTATACTCTAATTGTGCATTTCCCTAATGTTAGTGGTGCGCAATTTGATTACTATACACTTATATTTAAATTAAAAAATATCATGCATGCAGGTAGCAAGAGAAAGGCAACAGAACAATGACAAACATCAACATGCAAAAAGCCCGGAACAAGGACTGCACGCTCAGTCCAAGAACGAATAGAACAAGAACCCATTGAAAAAGCACAACAACCCCAACGAGAGCAGGCCGAAGAAGAACAACATGCCCAAGTAGAAGAAGTTGATAGCCCGAAACAAACAGAGGGTGAGGATGAGACATCCAGGGAAGATGATGACTTAGGCCTTCATATAAGGGCCCTGGCAACAAGACTAACCAAGGCCATAGAAAAACTTTGTGATACCTTGGTTATTTTTAATATTTTGATAAAAATACTATTCTTTATAGAATAAGTTATTTAATTTTATTATGTGATCCAAAATTATACTAGCCTATTATTAAATTATATTTATTTGATCAAAAATTATTTTGAGAGTATTGTACAAATATTATTTTAGAGATATTATATAATAGCTTACTAATCCTAATATGTACGCTACGCACAATATTTTCCTAATTTTCCTAATCATATATATATATATATATATATATATATATATATATATATATATATATATATATATATATATATGTATGTACTTATGAATATTTATAATGTACGTACTAATCCTATTTATTTTCCTAATCCTAATTATATTTTCCCTCTACATATATAGTATGTTCTCTGAAATAACTCTAAATCCATATATTTTTCTATTCTCTTTGAGTCGACATTCCCTTCTCTCCCAAACAAATAAAATCCTAGTCTTCTCCATATTCATCATCAATCTAGTCTCAAATTAGCTGACAAGGACCATCAAGATATTTCTAGTGGGTGCAGTGGAATTTTCGTTTTAGGGTAAGTATCACCAAAATTTATTACTTTTTTCCTAATAAAAATATTATTTTTCCTACGTTTTATTCTGAATTTTGTATAAATATGTTTGGTGTGGTATATCATGATTTTATGGTGTTTTAAAAGGGAAAAATTTCTCAATTTGTTTGTTGTTTGAGAAAATTCTGACTGGCGTAATTTGAAAACAAAATTCATGAAAAATACTTTTTGAACTTCAATTGGCCTGAAATGTTTTTTAGAGAACCTATACTTATGATATTTGATGTATATAAAATTATTTTGTTAGATATATTCTTCAGTTTTTTTCTAGAAAAATTACGTAAAGTTGTGGCGGTGTGCTGTTAGTTAAATTTCTGTCTGGCGCAATGTTGGGAAAAATTTCGAGAAAAATACTTCTAGACCTTGGATTAGCCTGAAAATTTTTGTGTATAATCTAGACTTGCTGTACTTATTATCTGGAAAAGTTTGTGTTAAATATGCTACCGATTTTCCTCTAACAATTCTACAATCCATGTCATAATTTCTCAAATTTCTGTCAATTTCAGTTTCTTGTGTCTTGTTGATTATTTGAGCCATTGAGAAGTTGCTTATTTGAGATTATATGCACATGTGTTGGTTACAAAGGTTGAAATATTATGTTGATGGGAGGCATATGAATATTTTGGGAAAATGCATATATTTGTATATGAAATTCAAGTGAATCTTATTAGTAGTATATGTTTTAGTTGGCTACAAAGCTTATGATTGAATTTTGAAAATATACTATTTTGGAGTGTTATATGAGAAATATTGTTATTATTGGCCTTGTTTGGTAAATGACTGTTGGCTAATTGGTTGGCTGTTTGGGTTAGATGAATGATTTGTTGACAATATTGGTTGATTGTAGAAAGTTGTTTGATAAATTAGCTGTTAGCTGATAGCTGTTCGGTATAATTTCTTTTCTCAAAAAACTAATTGAAAAGGCTGCTTTGAGTAGCCTTTTGAATTTTAGCATTTTGGAGTTACAAAAAGCTATTAACCAAACAACTAATAGTGGTCAAATAAGCCAAAATTGGCTGATAGGCTGATTATTTACCAAACAGAGCCATTATCTTTATAAATATAGAGGATAAAAAGTTCTGTTGGGTTGTGATACCCTTAATGAATTTTAAGATTTGGGTAGTATCCTGTTATGAAATTCTAGATACTTGGGTTAAGACCCAATTTGTTGTGGTGTGAGCAATAGAAACGTATCCTGTCTCACTTGGATTTTTAGTTCTGTTATTTTATAGAGTGGTTGGCCGAGTCTACCACTTGGCTACTAGGACTAGTTACTACCCATTGGACTTGGAAACCCATTGGGGGTGTGCACACTTAAGGTGTTAGTTCTGTTCTACTTAAATGAGATTTTTGTGTAGTGTTCATTAGAGTGATTACTGTTCACTAGGGCTTATTAATTAAGACCCTGCCCATTATTTGAGATTGAATGGGATTTTGCGTAGTGTTCAGTAAAGTGATTATTGTTCATTAGGGCTTGATGAGACAAGACCCTGCCCATTGTATTGAGATTGGTGTTCCTCCATGTATATGTACATATTATATATTGAAAAATATATTACTTTTGAAAGGTTCCTAAAATTTTATTGTGGGAAATAATGGTTTGGAAATTATGAATTATGAGTCTTTTGAGAAATTATGAGTTTTGGAAATCTTGTTTATTTTGGAGAACTATGAGTATTTGGATATTGTGAGTATTGCGTATTTGCAGCTTTTGAATATTTGAACATGTTCCAATAATATTAATATACTCATTTGTACATATTATTATCTACAAGTTCTGCTCCTATGTGCTATGTGTAAATAGTTATTTTAGGAGATTAAATCTTACTTAGCTTTGCACTAACTTTGGATACTCTTTGAGTGTTTTCAGGTGTATCTGCATGAGCATGGATTATGAGAGCGAATCACCTGGAGAGTTTATCATTTAATTAGATTAGTTAGATAGTTGGTTTGTTAATTGATTTTGTACTAGTACGTACTAATATATGCTATTTTGTATAATTATTCACCCCTTATTCTAGTTGTTTTGAAGGTTATTTTCTGTATCCTAGTGAAATTGGGAATTCTTTGTGTGTTATATTGTCCAAGTGTTGAATTATCTACAAGGAACAACAAAGGAAGAATATTGGAACATTTTGGACAAGTTCTGGAAGAAAAGGGAATTACAAGGAAGAATACAAGTTGGAAAAGAATTGGAAGTTGCCTAATGGGCCAAGGCCCATCTACCTCCTATATATTTGACCTATTCTCTACAATTGAAGGAGGTTCCCTTACAGAGTTCTGAACCCTAGTTTTACATTATTTTCCATTTCTCTTTATATTTCCCTAGCATAGTTTAGATTAGTTATACATTAGATTATTTAATTTCAAGCTTGGAATCTTGGATTGAAGTTGTATTTATTCTTTATCAGTTAAGTTTCTCTTCCCTTTTATTTCTTGCAATGTTTATGGTTATTTATTATTGCTCTGCTTTATTTACTTTAACCATGCGCGAGTAATTCGCTTATGGGTTTGGATTAGGGATCCATTGTTAATCTTGATGTTCAATATGTAATTATTGCATAAAGGGATTGAATCTTTAACTAGGGTTTATGTTGATTTGGGATTTCTTTCTACTTGTTAATTGATTGGTGGCCACAATTAATTGCTAGTCTAGGAGAGGGATTCATTACAATGAAAGTTGGATGGAGACCTCAAGCCTTACTTATTTCAACCTAATTTTCCTACTATGAGAATATGGGTAATTTTGGGGGCTTACAATGCTTAGGTGCTTAAAGTTATGATTGATGCATCACGACAGTGGGGCAATTGTAGCCTAATTCTATTTATTGATTACGAAAGTAGCTAAATTGAATTCTTATGTGCATTGCCCATAAATCCCTTGGTTAATTATTCTTTCTCTAATCTTGAGTTTGTTAGAACATCAAGGTTACAATCCTCCTAATCTGGCCCATACTTTTATCATACAGTTTACACCTTAATTAATTGCTTTCGTTTATTTTACATCCTTCAATCTTTGTGCTTGGATTCTATAAATTCATATACTCTAGTGTCTGGTAATTCACACAATTACGTGCCATAGCCTCAATCCTCAGCGGAACGACATTACACCCTTTTTACACTCATCATTTGTGCACATCACGTACCTTGAGTTATTTTAATTTGGTTGGTTTTAGCCTTAGCGTTTAGGTATAAGAGAAATACCTGAGCGTGACGGTAACACCTATTTCCTTTTGGTTAGATGTTTGAGCTTCCGCAATATTATTAATGATTTTAATGGATATATTGTAATAATTTGGATATGGAAATGGGGTGTTACAAACTTAGCCCTGCACAGCGACAATGCGTAAAGGACATAGGGCTAGGCAGGCTTCTAAACCTCAAAATCACCAACCTACCACGCAAAATGGGGCTATGTCTTAGGGAGAACTTCGATCCGATAAGCTGCACATTACAACTGCAGAATGGACAAATAGTCCATATCACTACTGATGATGTCGCTGCAACTCTTAGACTGTCAATGGGACACATTGAAATCAAGAAGAGAATAGCCAGGGCATTGCTTGAAATCTTGAAGGAATGGAGGGAGATCTTGGAGAAGACAACCGCATACATCACCCCAAAAGCATTGACTAGAAAAATGTTAGAAGTGAATGCTGCAGACCCTTGGTTCAAGTAACATTTTGCACTGTTGGTGATGAGTATATTGATAGACCCGATGGTGAATGGCTATGTCAACCAAAATTATATTGGCCATCTCCGAGATGTGGGGAACATAGCAAATATGAATTGGTGTCAAATGGTGATCAATGCACTGGTCAACAACAAGCTGGTGTGGACGAAAAACACATAACCTTCCAAACCATTAACCATCAAACAATCCAACTAATAATACTCTAAAACACAATATGCAGGTATTCTACGTTGACCATGTGGTGCTTTACAGACGGATTGTGCCAAGAAGCTTCCCAACCTTCATGACTTGGACATTCAAGCTGCTCTTAAAATGAGAGAATGATGAGCTACAATCTGGTAGCTTCGGATATGGGCATATTGATAGTGTATTGCAGTTGGAAAATGCACCACCTGAGGAAGAGAATCCCTCCATTCCACAATCTAAAGTCCCACACCCACCACAACCACATGGTGAGAGCCCACTCGACCAGTTGTCCATTCCGGCCACTGAAGCTATGGTTTCATTTCTTTGTCCGTGTAGCCCATTTCCGGAAAATGACTTCTGAAAAAATATTTCGGAAGTTGTTTTCCGGATAAATGACATCATTTTCCTTGGTAAACGGAAATTGTTTTCCGTTGGCCACATTTTCCAAGCATTTCCAAACAAAAAGAAACCCGAAAAATGATTTCCAGAAATCATTTTCCGAATTTTCCAACACACCCTAAGTGTTGTATCCTTATATTGGTCTATTTTAAATTATTTTATTATATTATTTGGCCCAAACTATATTGGAATTATTTTATTAAATTCTTCTCAAGATTATTTCTAGGTTCACTACAAGAAAAACACTTTTTATTGACAAAAAATTAGTGACGGGTAGAAAAACCATCACTAAATGTGTTATTTGCATAGTTTTTGTGAGGGTTAAAAATTACTCTCACTAAAATAAAATTTATAATTTAGTGACGAAATTTTAATTCTATATTTATTCTAAAAGTATACTCTCACTATTGATACAAAAGATGTTGTTACTCTCACTATTGATATCTGAAAATTACTCCACTAAACTTTAATTCCCACCAAAATTTTAGTTTTGGGCGCCATCTTGGACATAAAATTTTACAGCCACACATCTTCCTCTCAACCTCTATTACTCATTTACTCCAATAAACCCTTTTTGTCTCTCAATCTCTCCATCTCTCGATCGTGATTCGTGAACCCTGAAATCCTAATCGCCGGCCAGCCGTGCAGCCCTCTCTGTCTCTTAATCTCTCGAAGGACTGTAGGAGACAGGAGTCCAGCCTGCTAGCCCTCTCGTCTATGGCCGCTCAAGCGCTCACTGCGTCGCGCGTCGCCGAGTCGCCGATCACTGCTCAGCCAGTCAGCCTCACTGCTTCACGGCCCTCACCCATCTCAGACTATGTTCTAACTATCAAGGCAAGTTACTCATACTAATTTTATTATTTTTATTTGATTATTTGTTCACTTTGATAGTTTGATTTATATAAAGAAAATCACACAGATGTTTATTTTTTAAAAATTTGCAGTGATTCTCCAGTGGCTTAATTGTTGACATGGGAAGAAATTTAAGTTTGCAGGTTTAGTTTTTTTTTAATTCTTGCTCAGTTTGATGATTTAATAACAAATGACTTTTGCTGCAATAAGAGAATGCTTTTGTTCCTCATGTGTTTGTGAAAATATCTCACTGAATGCGTTTTGTTGTTTCTAAAAGTAACTTGGAGAGAAGCTGTAAGTTGGAGAGATGTAGTAAAATATCAATTCAAGATTTTGGTTCTGTGGCTCTGTGCTGAATTTATTTACAAAGATTTTTGGCTCTGAGAGCTCTAGGTGCTCCTGCCTTCCTAATTTCATTGCTTCTGCAGCTATTTGAAAATTTATGGCTATATTTTTGTTTTCATTACTTATGTTCTGCAGCTATTGGAAATTTTATGGCTATATTTTTGTTGGCTATCTGAAATCTGGTGAGTTGATGTAATTATCCTGGAGGTTGTACTGCTTCATTACTATCCTTTTGTCTCCACCATTTTTGTTTCGAATTCTCTTATTTTTTTGAGAGGTATTTTGTTTCTATTTACTTATTTATGTATATTATTTTTTACTTATGTCTAACAAACTCATTAATTCTCATCTCTCTGATATATTGTGCTTCCATATAGGATTGGGAACCCATCCCTCTGCCAGAGAAGATCAAGGAAGACATTCATCTTCTATTCTTCAAACGTTATGACCCTCTTGGGCAGGGGATACGGTATTACCTGCTCAGTTTTTTTTTTTTGGTTAGATAAAATTTGGTTATTCAATGAGATAGTCATTCCATGTTTGTCTGATGTGAACCAATTTAAAAATTTCAAGTAAAATCTGCATGAAAAAAGATTCATCACTAAGTTTTGGTACTCCTATGAATGTAATAATGTGAAATGATTATCAGTTTGGCATCTAGGTTCCAATAATAATTTGGTTGAACCACTACTTTATTTATAATGTGAAATGATGTTTTGGTCCGTTTCTGTTTCTATTTCTATTTCTATTTCTATTTTGGCCCTTCTTCATCTGTTGGTAGATCAATTTTGTCAATGGTATCCATACCCTCATTCTTCTCCACCTGTGTGAATCCCAAGCTGAAAACTAGGCATTTCGCACCCATCTGTCCTCAGTAGCGCGACTCTCTCCACATCCTCCATGACTCTTATGTTTTCGGGGTTTGCCCAAAACTCTTCTTCGTGTTGGCTGTCTGTGCTTTCCTTGCTCCCTGGACAAATGTTCTTCTTCGGTTGTTGCGTCCCCATCATTCCCACCAGTGACTCTGTTGTTTGCTGAATTTCCCGAATCATTCCTTCACAACCACGTCCTCCGTGTCCTCTATTAATTTCTACAGATCTAGCACGATGGACTTCAGCATTGTCATTTTCTCTGAGACCCAAACCTCAAAAGTCTGCAATTATGTGTACAGGAAACCAGTGTGCATTTCAGTAGTTAATAGTGTGCATGCATGATCGTATTCAGTCTTTAATGGTATAGTTTTGTATACATACCACCCAGGTTCACCTTAGATCAAAACATTGTGAAGTCACTACCATTTCTTAACTTTTATTATGTTCAATTTCTATACGCTACGTGCATGTCATATCAGAAGTGTGCACTTCAGAAGATAGCATTTAGAATGTGTTTATGTTCAATGGATCTGTTGCTGTAGTACTACACCTAATCCCCATGTGCAACTTAGTTTCTTACCCTATGCATATGACCGCATTTTTTAACCTTCCCCAATAAACTTTTTCTTACAACCACCCCTGTGCATCTTAGTGTTAACGGCTGTGCACTTTATTACCTAGCAATTTCCATGACTTTTTGAATTTAGTTCCCTTGAGTGGGGATACATTCTAACCACCATTATCGTTTTCAGTCTTTAATGGTCTAGTTTTGTATACATACCACCCAGGCTCACCTCACATAAAAATAGTGTGCAATCATTACCGTTTATTACCCTTTATTGTGTTCAATATCTATACGCTATGTGCATGTCATAGCAGGAGCGTGTGCACTTTAGAGGTTAGCATTTAACATGTGTTTAGGTGAAATGGATCTGTTCAGGCAGTACTACACCTACCTCCCATGTGCCATTTAGTTTATTACCCTGTGCATATGACCACATTCTTAAACTTTGTACTGCTAAACTTTGTATTACAACTAACCCTGTGCATCTTAGTGGTAACAGCTGTGCACTTTATAACCTAGCAGTTTTCACCTTACATATTATTCATAAACAAAAACATATGGTTTTTCTTACCCTCTCCTCCACGCATGGTGCGGGTGCGTCTGTGTTTTCAAGTTCTGCGTCTAATAGCTCGCCCGTCCCAAATCCCCCCAATCTGATTTCTGAAAATTGTCTGTCACTCATTATCTGGCAGGTCCAACCTTTGATTCGTGGCACTTGTCGCGGTACTTTGTTGCCATCAAACTTCATGCGGTCCATATACAGTACCTACATGGTCACATAGTCACAAAATATATTACACTATGTATTTTCAAGGATTTGGCCACCTTAATAATATTCTCATCACTACTGTGCTTACTGCCAGAAAGAGTAATGGCCCGCAGAATCTCTTATGTTCTCTTCTTTTCCATTTATCATGGGTGTCAACGAGGTTTGTCAGCATGTATTTGCACCAATTTAGGTTGGGTATGCGGGCGACATCTTCCAAATCATCAACGAACAGCTGGTGGCAATATCCATTCGTCATGGCTCGGATTAGTGTGGTCACAAGCAAAACAGTGAAGTGCCTCTTGAAAATTTCACACCCGTCGGGGTATTCTCCTAGCTTCTCGCTCACCATTGTTGGTGTTATGTCGTGCTTTGTTGTGAGAAAGCTCCCTCGCCATTCCAGTAGTGTTCTGCTTACGTCTTTTGGGTCCCGGTTTCTCACATCAGTATTCCCCCGTGGGAATCCAAACACTCTGTGCACATCGTCTTCCTCAATCCGTAGGATTTTCTCATCCTCCAACAGTATGGTCATCGTTGCTGGGTCAAAGTTTGTAAGCAACCAACGGCCTAAGCGCTTGGGTGTCTAGATGACGTTAAGGTTGAGGATATCTTCAAAGCCTATTGTTGCAACTGCATTACGCTGCCTGGGATTGAGGTTTTTGATGCCATCTACTAGTGCTTTGCCCGTGATCCTAGTTTTCATGCTGGGGAATGGGGTCCCCGTCCCCGAAATCCATCCCCCATTCCCCGTCCCCGCCCCGTTCCCCGGCGAGGATGGGGAATTATTCCCCATCCC
This sequence comes from Ipomoea trifida, assembly GCA_003576665.1. Lineage (NCBI taxonomy): Eukaryota > Viridiplantae > Streptophyta > Magnoliopsida > Solanales > Convolvulaceae > Ipomoea > Ipomoea trifida. The sequence goes on along the minus strand of CP025658.1, from coordinate 11,836,558 downwards.
CGTCCCCGCAGGGATTTTTCGGGGACAGGGAATCCCCGCGGGGATTTTTTTGAATTATGTAAATTAAAAAAAAACTAATATTATTAAAAAAAAAAAAAACTAAGCATTGAATCCTTAAACATAGTTCAAATTTAACATACATAAATCAATAAAATTAAAATATCCAAACTCTAAAATTACTATGAATATCCAAAGTTTCAAACTTTGAAATAAAAATACATAATCATAAAATGACCAAACACTTTAAATTGTTTCAAACTCCTTCAAAGCCCAAAGTCCAAATATAAGTACATAACAAAACAAATGAACTTCTAGAATTTTAACTTTTAATTTCTTATATACTTTGTAGATAAATAATATATAATATAATATAATAATATACGGGGAATCGGGGACGGGGCGGGGAGCGGGGATCGGGGACGGGGTCGAGGCGGGGAATACCCTCCCTGTCCCCGTCCCCGTTCCCCGCGGGGATTAGGAATTTCTCCCCATCCCCGCCCCCGTTCCCTGAAATAATTCCCCGAACCCGTCCCCGTCGGGGCGGGGATCGATTTTCCCCGTCGGGGGCGGGTTGAATTGCCATCCCTAATCATCCCTATTCCTTTCCTGGTGTGTGGCAGGATTGGTCAGCCGCTGTTTGGAACCTGTTCATGTTAATAACAATATTTGGGTCATTATGAGATAACTTTAATCAGTGCGCAGCCTTCTGTTCAGTAGTGCACAAGGTGTGTGTATGCAGTTTAGCTAAAACAAGTAATGTATCTAAAACGGCCACGCATTATTCGATCAACCCAACAATGTTCACAAATATGGATCAACACATAAATGCACATGCAGGTTTAACAATTGAACATTCAGTGCATAATAGACATGAAAAACACACATTCTAATAGTTTTATGTATGCAGAAACTAATATAATGTCCACCTTTCTCTATTCACAAAACAAAACAAAAGGCAACTAATATTCTCAACTTTATCAAATTAATATGGTTATAATATTTGAGTTAAAGGCGTTGATGTTGTGTATTGCGGTGAGGGTGGTAAAACGAAGAGTCAAGGCTCCCCGAGTGTCGTGTCTCTCAAAGATGGCGAATGAGAATCGAATTAGTGTGATGACATCTAAGAGGTTGAAGGAAAAGAGTTACAAGATTTGCTAAGGGTTGGATTCATTGGTAGAAGGTGGAAAGGTTGATAGTGGTTGTGTAAAAGAAATGTAAAGATGGAGATCGGGGCCTTAGGCTTCTCTATGTGGTCTATCTTTGTATGGTTTCGTGAGCTAGAGATGTGGAATAGACTAGGGAGTTCATGGCACATCACCAAGTGGCGTCACACTTTGGACTCCCACATCCTCATTCGGTTCGGGCATTTCATCGAACACTTTGTCTACCACTCCTCTCGGATCTTGTCCTTTCGGACTAAGAGCGGAGATGTGGGTGAGTGAGACTCGTGAGTGGCCGCTATCGCGCACATACTCACTTCCTTTGAGTTTGCTACCTAAGGTGCACACTTAGGCACAAAGCAGTATGAACATCATCCACACAAGTTTATCATCCAACAATCAAAAAGCTCACAGTGGATTATGCTCATACTGATTGGAAGATGGGTGATAGAGTAGGAGACACTGAACCCTTGAAGGTTTAGGAGAATATAAAAAAATGGAAGAACAAAGCTCTCAAACATGTGTTCTTGAGAGGTGTATAAATTTCTCATGTTAGACTTATTACTTGTTAATGATTTTAATACATGGAATTATGTATTTGAATATATGCTTCGTTTTTGCTAAAATATATATATATATATATATATATATATATATATATATATATATATATATATATATAGTCCCCATCAGATGCGGCTAGTATCCCCCGTGCGGCTGTGTGGCCTTATTTGCACCATTAGATCCCATGATCTAAGGCTTCATATTAATCCAAACAATATAGGCGCCGATCTTTAGCCACGCGAACGGGAATGATAATGTTGAAAATTCACTACAATTTTAAAACCAGATCAGATCAGACGACGACGGAGACTTGAAGTCGACGAGCACTGAGCAACAAACACCATACGAGCGTAGAAGGGATTCCATCACCAGCAACGAGCGCTCTGTTCTGAACAAAACGCATAGGTCGACTCCAACAGAGAAACGAGAATGGAGTAATTCGCAATACTCTGTGCATTAACAACATTAATTTGGTTCATATTTGAGATAATATTGCTGTAATTCGCAATAGTATGTGTATTTGGTGTGTGGTGGTTAAGTAGTGTGTTTTAATCTAAGAACTGGTGCATTTTATAACGTATAATGGTTGTTTTAATTTTGTTGGTGCATTTGAATTGAGTGGTGTGTTTCGGTATGGTGGGGAAATAGTGTGTTTTAATTTGTCAAGTGGTGCATTTTATAACGTAGAATGGTGTGTTTTAATTTTGTTGGTGCATTTGAATTGAGTGGTGTGTTTCGGTATGGTGGGGAATGGTGTGTTTTAATTTGTCCAGTGGTGGATTTTATAACGTATAATGGTGTGTTTTAATTTTGTTGGTGCATTTGAATTGAGTGGTGTATTTCAGTATGGTGGGGAATGGTGTGTTTTAATTTGTCCAGTGGTGCATTTTATAACGTAGAATGGTGTGTTTTAATACACATGGTGGTGATTTTTACGAGAGTAGTTGCATTTGGTGTGTGGTGGTTAAGTAGTGTGTTTTAATCTAAGAATTGGTGCATTTTAGTATGTTGAATGGTGTGTTTTAATAATACGTTTGTTGGTGTTTTCTGTACTCTAAAATTACCTTCCCACTTACAATTATCATAAAGCCCCCACTTAAGTTACGCGAATTAAACTTCCTAAATCCTAATATATAACCTCCACCGTCAGATCACTTCCATCCAACGACATATCTTGGGCCACACGACCGCACCTAATAACACAGCCGCATTTGATTAAAATTCTATATATATATATATATATATATATATATATATTATTGATTATGGGGTTGCACTCTCATGCGTACTCTCGCTCAGGAGAGAACTACGGATATTATAAGTGCAAGTGAATTGTACACTAACCATCAATACTAAGTGCACCTAATGTTATAACTAGGTACACCTAATGTTATAATTAGGTGCACCTAAGTTGCACCAGGTGCATGAATATTAACAAGGTAAATTACTTGCATTTGTAAGTGAAAATATTTGAGAAAATAAGTGCATGAATATTAACAAGGTAAATTACTCGCATTTGTAAGTGAAAAATAGGTGCACTTGTAAGTAAAACTAGGTGCACTTTTAAGTGAAACTAGGTGCACTTGTAAGTAAAACTAGGTGCACCAAAGTTCCAGTTATTTACAAAAATGCCACCACGTCATTTTTTAAAAAATTGCATCTAATTCGTTGATCTGGACACGTGGGCGGCTGTGATTTGTCCGTAGTTCTCTCCTGAGCGAGAGTACGCATGAGAGTGCAACCCCATAATATTATTGATTATGGGGTTGCACTCTCATGCGTACTCTCGCTCAGGAGAGAACTACGGACAAATCACAGCCGCCCACGTGTCCAGATCAACGAATTAGATGCAATTTTTTAAAAAATGACGTGGTGGCATTTTTGTAAATAACTGGAACTTTGGTGCACCTAGTTTTACTTACAAGTGCACCTAGTTTCACTTAAAAGTGCACCTAGTTTTACTTACAAGTGCACCTATTTTTCACTTACAAATGCGAGTAATTTACCTTGTTAATATTCATGCACTTATTTTCTCAAATATTTTCACTTACAAATGCAAGTAATTTACCTTGTTAATATTCATGCACCTGGTGCAACTTAGGTGCACCTAATTATAACATTAGGTGTACCTAGTTATAACATTAGGTGCACTTAGTATTGATGGTTAGTGTACAATTCACTTGCACTTATAATACATTTTACTTGCATCTGCAATACATTTTACTTGTACTTGTGCAAGTAATTTACTTTGTTAACATTCATGCACCTAGGTGTAACCTATGTGCACATAGTTATAATATTAAGTGCACCTAATTATAACATTAGGTGCACTTAATATTGATGCTCATTATACAATTTACTTGCACTTGTAATACATTTTACTTGCACGTGTGCATCGCTTTTCACTTACAGGTGTCAGTAATTTACCTTGTTAACATGTATGCACTTGGGTGTACCTAGTTATAACATTACGTGAACCTAGTTATAACATTATGTGCAACTACATTCTGGACACGTGGCGCACTGTGATTCATCCGCAGTTCTTTCCTAGGCGGCCAGTACGCACCTGAACGCGATCCATTGATTAGGTACGTAAGTATGTTTAGGATTTTTTTTAATAATATATATATATATATATATATATATATATATATATATATATATATATATATATTGTATCTGCTTGATTGCTTCGCATAAAATGCACCAATATTAGTAATAAAACACATCATTCTACATACTAAAATGCACTGCTGGACAAATTAATTTATGCATTTTAGTATGTAGAATGATGTGTTTTATTACTAATATTGGTGCATTTTATGCGAAGCAATCAAGCAGATACAATATATATATATATATATATATATATATATATATATATATATATATATATATAGAGGATTGACTACACATTAGACAACCCCTTTAGATGAGAAAGAAGACAAAATCTAAGCCATACAATTCTATAATTCTACGGTTCAGATTTGGTAGCACACTCACGCACGGGGTTATTTTTAATTTTGTTAATTAAGAAGCAGTAAAGCTAAGGAAGGGTAATTAGTAAAACAGTGGCAATGGGCGGCTCGAGATAATAGGAAGGGCTTGACTTTTCCTCTCCTATAGCCTCCCAGAATTTGGCTATTGTCGATCAACCTACATCCGAACTCCAGTAGCGACGCCGAGGAATCCCATCGTTCCTGCGATTAACCATGGCCGGAACGAAACGCACGACGAAGAGGAGAAGGGGAACGAGGTCTCGACTAGAACCCAATGGTACCCAATACGTGACTGTACATTCGCCATTTTTTTGTTTTTTTTTGCAATTGTTTTTGGTTTTCTCGTTTCGTACTGGCGATGTGCACCTCGCCCCGGTAGAAACGGGTTCTGTTCCTAGCCCACGCACACACCCCCCGTAGGATTTACGGCATATTGCACATGATGGCGATTATTGTTGTGCAAAATCAGAACAAAAACCCTATATGGAACGAGCTTAGCAAAGATGGGGTGAGAGATGTACAATGGGTAGACATGGATGAGTGGATAGAGTGTTGCGGACAAGGCAATGGTAGATGAGTGGATAGAGTGTTGCGGACAAGGCAGTGGTAAAATTGTGTTAGGTAGTTGCAAAGCAAAATTTTTGTGTTCCCTAGGACCAATAAAATTGTGTTCCCCCTTTTAAAATACTAAGAATGTGTTAGTAAAAATACTAAGTCAAAATTATCTTGAAACCCCCTGAATTGTACCAAGTTCTTGTGACAATGTTATTAGTTCAGTAGATAGTTCAAAAACATGTCTCTTAAGATGTTTTAGGCTTATAGTAGTTTAGTACATTAAATAGTTCAGAAGACTTGGAAGACTTTGAAGACAGCTTACTGAACGAAGCATTGTACAAAGGCAAGAAAGATGTTTAGAGTTGGTTACTGAGACTTCAACCGCTTACCAGATTCAGACCAGGATATATATGAGCCAACTCTCTTTGTGATCGTGTTGAGAAAATTTACTCTGAAGATCTAGACTTGAAGTTTCCATTTATATGATTACAAGAAATCTTGACAAAGCTTACCTTTGATTTAAGATACATCTTCTCCGTGAAGTTTAAATCTAGCAACTAGGTTTAATAATTGGGAGCCACTTATAAACTCCTAGATTTTGTCTAGGGTAGTCTAAATCTCACTTGATATGTGCATTTGTTGTATGTGGCACAATTGATAGTAACCCCCCACACAGTCAAACTGCCATACAAGGTTAAATTGGTGCTCCCAAGTGTTTTATTGTATAGGAAACACATGAATGTAGAGTGGTCTTTTGAGAGTGAGGCGAGTTATAGTGGCTTCCCAAAAAACAGATGACATCTTTCCTCTTGAAAGTAGATGTAGACACGCAGATTGAACCATGTTGAGCATCCACTGTGAAAAATTTAACGCCTTTAACTCGAATATTATAACTATATTAATTTGATAAAGTTGAGAATATTAGTTGCTTTTTGTTTTGTTTTGTGAATAGAGAAAGGTGGACATTATATTAGTTTCTGCATACATAAAACTATTAGAATGTGTGTATTCCAGGGCTATTATGTACTGACTGTTCAGTAGTTAAACCTGCATGTGCATTTATGTGTTGATCCATATTTGTGAACATTGCTGGGTTGATCAAATAATGCGTGGCCGTTTTAGATACTTTACTTGTTTTAGCTAAACTGCATACACACACCTTGTGAACTACTGAACAGAAGGCTGTGCACTGATTGAAATTATCTCATAATGACCCAAATATTGTTATTATTAACATAAACATGTTTCAAACGGTGGCTGACCAATCCTGCCACCCACCAGGAAAGGAATAGGGATGATGATGATGACTTCGTAAGCCCTTCACGAGCATTCTTACGGCGCTTAGAAGCTGACCTAGCTTGGGATGCCCTAGAATATGAAATAACAAATGAAGAGGAGGAAAGGTTCCCCAGCATGAAAACTAGGATCACGGGCAAAGCACTAGTAGATGGCATCAAAAACCTCAATCCCAGGCAGCGTAATGCAGTTGCAACAATAGGCTTTGAAGATATCCTCAACCTTAACGTCATCTAGACACCCAAGCGCTTAGGTCGTTGGTTGCTTACAAACTTTGACCCAGCAACGATGACCATACTGTTGGAGGATGGGAAAATCCTACGGATTGAGGAAGACGACGTGCACAGAGTGTTTGGATTCCCACGGGGGAATACTGATGTGAGAAACCGGGACCCAAACGACGTCTGCAGAACACTACTGGAATGGCGAGGGAGCTTTCTCACAACAAAGCACGACATAACCCCAACGATGGTGAGCGAGAAGCTAGGAGAATACCCCGACGGGTGTGAAATTTTCAAGAGGCACTTCACTTTTTTGGTTGTGACCACACTAATCCGAGCCATGACGAATGGATATTGCCACCAGCTGTTCGTTGATGATTTGGACGATGTCGCCCGCATACCCAACCTAAATTGATGCAAATACCTGCTGACAAACCTCGTTGACACCCATGATAAATGGAAGAGAGAAGAACATAAGAGATTCTGCGGGCCATTACTCTTTCTGGCGGTAAGCACAATAGCGATGAGAATATTATTAAGGTGGCCAAATCCTTGAAAACACACAGTGTAATATATTTTGTGACTATGTGACCATGTAGGTACTGTATATGGACCGCGTGAAGTTCGATGGCAACAAAGTACCGCGACAAGTCACTACAAGAATGAAGACATTTAGTGACAAATCTTTTGTGACACTTTGTAATTTAGTCACAAATAATACACTTTTTGTGACCAAAAAAATAATTCGACACTATTGTGTGGGATAATTGTGATAGCATTTTTTTGGTCACTAATAGTATGGTAATTGTGACAAATAAGTATTTGTTACGAGTAAGTTGTCACTATTACTAGAATAATAGTGTCGTAACATACGTTGTCACTATTTGTTGTCACTAAATGTATGTGTATTTTGGTGGTATTATAATTATGGCGGGAATAAATGTAGTTGTGACAAAATGTAATGTGGACACAAATTTTAATACTTTTTGTGACAAATAATTGTTGGTCACTCTTGTTTATAATATTTGTGACAACTTATTTTGTCAATAAAAATACAATTGGTTAGTACCATTATAAATGAGAAACAATTGTGAGAAAAAATACTATTGTCACTAATATTGTCATTTTTTGTGATGAAAATGTTACAAATATTTGTGACGCTCTATAATTCCATAACAAAAATTACTAAATTGTGACAATAATTGTGTTGATTTTAAGTGTTGTCACTAATTTATGATAATTATGACGAGTAATTAGTTCTTACTAAGAATGTCATTCCTAGGGATTGCTTGTTCTTCTATCAATATGGTGTAATTATATATAATAAAAATTTTGTTATAGACCAATTAATCGAATTAGTTAAAGTATAATTTAGTTTGGTTGATTAAGTTACGAAAAATTTAGTCTACAAAATTTCATCTCCTACATCATCATTAAGGTAGTATCGTGGTGGTGGTGGTACATGGTGGTAATAGTAGTAGTAGTAGTAGTAGTAGTAGTAGTAGTAGTAATAATAGTAATAATAATAATAATAATAATAATAATAATATAATATATAATAATAATAATAATAATAATAATCAAAATTAAAAGAAAAAAAAATAAGAAAGTGATGTGGGATTTTATCCCACATCGTGAAAGTTTTAAAAAGTGGGCGTTGAGCTCCCTTTTAAGAGGGAGCTCAACGCCCCATTATTGATTATATATACTGCCCATCCAATATTCGGATGGGCAGGAAAACATAGAGAAGCCTCCGGCTTCATTATTTAATGAAGTCGGACACTTCTCTTGAAACAATGTTAAATTTTTTTATTTTTATTTTAAGTATTAATTAATGGTGTTTTGAGTATTTGTTCAAAATATTAAGGGGAAACAATATTAAATACAACGTTTGGTACTATGTTTTGTGGTCACAATAAAGTAATTATTTGTATTTATTTTTAGGTCACTGATGATCATTTTTGCGTCAAGAACAATTGTACAATTATTGTGACTAAAGTGTTGTCACAATAAAATAATTAATTGCAACAATTTTAGTTGTCACTAAATCAATTTTTTGTAATAACATATTAGGTCACAAATTGTACATTTATTGTGACCATTATTGGTATCACTCAATAATACTTTTAGTGTACGTAAACATTGTCACAAAAGTCTAAGTAATTGTGACAACTTTTGAAAAGTTGTCACTACTACAATAGTGACGGAGGATATAGTGACGACAGGTGACGACTTCAAAAATTGGTCACTAATTTCAATAGTGACCAAAATCGGTAGTTTTAGTGACAATTTCTGTTATCACTAAATGTGAAATTTCTTGTAGTGAGTGCCACGAATCAAAGGTTGGACCTGTCGGATAATGAGTGTCAGATAATTTTCAGAAATCAGATTAGGGGGATTTGGGACGGGGGAGCTATTGGACGCAGAACTTGAAACGACATATGCACCCGCACCATGCGTGAAGGAGAGGGTAAGAAAAATCATATGTTTTTGTCTATGAATAATATGTAAAGTGAAAACTGCTAGGTAATAAAGTGCCAGCCGTTACCACTAAGATGCACAGGGGTAGTTGTAATACAAAGATTAGCAATACAAAGTTTAAGAATGTGGTCATATGCACAGGGTAATAAACTAAGTGGCACATGGGAGGTAGGTGTAGTACTGCCTGAACAGATCCATTTCACCTAAACACATGCTAAATGCTAACTTCTAAGGTGCACACACTCTTGCTATGACATGCACATAACGTATAGATATTGAACACAATAAAGGGTAATAAGCGGTAATGATTGCACACTATTTTTATGTGAGGTGAGCCTGGTATGTATACAAACTAGACCATTAAAGACTGAAACCGATAATGGTGCTTAGAATGTATCCCCATTCGAGGGAACTAAATTCAAAAAGTCATGGAAATTGCTAGGTAATAAATTGCTATCTTCTGAAGTGCACACACTTCTGATATGACATGCACGTAGCGTATAGAAATTGAACATAATAAAAGTTAAGAAATGGTAGTGATTTCACAATTTTTTGATCTGAGGTGAACCTGGGTGGTATGTATACAAAACTAGACCATCAAAGACTGAAAACGATCATGCATACACACTATTAACTACTGAAATGCACACTGGTTTCCTCTACACATAATTGTAGACTTTTGAGGTTCGGGTCTCAGAGAAAATGATAATGCTGAAGTCCGTCGTGTTAGATTTGGAGAAATTAATAGAGGAGACAAAGGACGTGGTTGTGAAGGAAAGAATGATTCGAGAAATTCAGCAAACAACGGAGTCACTGGTGGGAATGATGGGGACGCAACAACAGAAGGAGAACACTTGTCCAGGGAGCAAGGAAAACACAGACAACCAGCACGAAGAAGAGTTTTGGGCAAACCTCGAAAACATAAGGGTCGTGGAGGATGTGGTGAGAGCCACGCTACTGAGGACAGATGGGTGCGAAATGCCTAGAGGGTATGGATTCACACAGGTGGAGAAGAATGAGGGTATGGAGACCATTTACAAAATTGATCTACAAACAGATGAAGAAGGACCAAAGGGGGGGGGGGGGGTACTCCAACAGTTTTAGAAATGGAAACGAACCACGAGTGTGCACCGAAGGCGGTAGAATTTGCAGCGCCAAGTGGTGAAATAATAAAGACCCCATCAGAGGTAATAATTTCCAGCCTAAATAATTAACAACTGCGTGTGCAGCAAATATGTATTCCTATTGCAAATAATATTGGATCATCGAAAGGAAATGCACATACCACTGTCAAATGGTACTACGGAATATTCTAACACGTGTTCTTGAACTAGCAAATTATTGGAGTCTATGACAGCGAGAAGAAGAACCTGTGCGGCCCACCGTTCGGTGCCCCGACCAAGATGGGGCGACCACAAAGGAATGAGGCTGAGCGAGAAGACGGAGAAATGGAAATGCTATGCAATTACATAAGCTAGATTATGGGCATAAAGTATGAAGAAATCCCACAGCCATTAGTCATCCACCAATGGATTGCACAGAGCGTTAATAACGACATGTAATGGATTAAGATGCCGTTAACCTAATTAATTTTTTTTCCCCGCCTGAAATTGAATTCAGATTTTGATTTCTCTACACATTACTATGACGGCCCTTATATGATAAAACTTTAACACCGCACACGATGCAGGTATGAGGTGTTGGTCACATACAAACAAAGAGTTGCTAGGTTATTGGACTTCACATCCCTGCTGATGGAGCAGGAGGTATCTGTTGGGATCATGAACGCGTGGGCATGCATTTTAAATCATCGAGAGCACCAGAATACAAACGGCGCGCCAAGGAGGGTATTCGCATCACCCACCACCGCGGTTGAATTTTGAACCTAAACTAATTACCAAGCGCACTTGTTTTGTCCATGTCAGCTAATAATGAATCAATCAATGTTGCTCCAAACTGTAGTGGCACACAAGAAATCAAGGAGACAAAGGTTGGCTTGGTTCTGTTCTCGGTTTGCTCAAGATTTGGAGTCCTCCCCTTACAACAAGTGGTCAGATGTAGACATGGTAAATGATTAAGACATTACTGCACATTTAACATATACACACACATTTTACAACAGGTGCATAGACCTTACTAACCCCGAAGGGTAAGTGCACATGTGTACTGACACAAGTGCACACATGCAGAATGGTAGGGTGGGAGCCAGCCCCTTACAAGAATTGGTCAAATGTAGACATGGTAAATGATTAAGCCATTACTGCACAGTTAACAAATGCACACACATTTTAGGAAAGGTGCACAGACCTCAATAAGCCATTTGCTAGGTGCACACGGGTACTTACTCAAGTGCAAACATGCACCCACCCCATGCTTAACTTTACTTACGTTGTGCATGTGATATTCCCAATACTCCAGGAACAACACTTCTACATGATAAGCTTTGACCTACTAAAGATGAAAATTGAAATCATCGATAACTCATCAAAGAAGGTTCCCAACGACAGAAAATATCTGAAGGTCCCGGAGGATTTGGTGAGCATTATCCGCCATATTTTACAATGAATAGGTACATTATGGAACTACCAAATTGAAGTGCAACCATGTTGTTTCAAAATTATATGTACAGGTTGACTTGTTTTCCACACACTTGTATGACGAGGGTGAAGTTACAAGAAGTGGAGGCATTGCCAGGGTAACACCAACACGTATGCAAATGCTGTGGAGAGACAACCGAAACAAGGTAGACTGTGGAATCTACACAATGCGACACATGGAAACCTTCCTCGGGCAGACATCCAACACATGGAAGTGCGGACTCGTGAAAGGTGATCACGCAATTCGACGCAACCTACGAATGATATACATGAGGGAATTGCTAATGACCGAGATTAATGAACATCGAGTTTCCAACATTAAAAGAGTAAGAAAATTCCAGCATGAGCTATTCCTAAGCTATGTGATGCAAGGCAATTGATTACCTGCCAATGATGAACACTTTTAATGAAGACTGCTTTTTATTTTGGAGCACACACAGATTATGACATTATCATGAAATTTACCAAGTTGCAAACTGTGGGATATTATTAAGTTTTTTGGATCCTGGACAATGGATAGGTTACAGAGGGTGACATAGATTAGTGGTCGTAGGTGATATGTTTTTGAAGTATGTGATTCAGGGGACTTGTGTTCGCGGGTGTTTTGTTTTTGAATTGTGTGGAGCAGCAACAGTGAACAATAAAATGTACCCACAACTCCTTCTTATGAAGAAACTTTTGAACAATCAACTATGCACCCCCCCACTAATATAGGCCATTAAATCCCGCTTAAAATTCTGGAAGTCTACACCGGTAGCCCCAACATCAACATACTTCCCAACCATCTGTAACCAAACATATGTATGTGTAATTAGTGCATCCCTGATATAGTAATTAGTACGTAAATATTTGTGTATGTGTGGTATATTCTGATGTGTATTCTGTGCATAGATATGTGGTTATTATATTGGTTATATATTATAATATGATAATTAGATATGAAATTTTTCTCAAGTTGTCTACCGGTATTCGTATATGGTGTAAATATTTGGTACATGGTATACTGGGTAGTGCATTTGGAGTAATGTTCTAAATTTTGTATACATCTGGATAAGTGTGAAAGTGTGATATATTCTACATATATTTGTTTATATTCAAATATGGTGGAGAGAAATAAATTATTTGGTATGAAAATTATATTTAATTAATTTTGGTCATGGATGATTTGTACCTAAATTTTTTTTGTGAGGTTGGTCTCTCACGTTTAGTTATGGATTACTATGATATACCGGTGTGGGGTTGGTCTCTCACATTTAGGTATAGATTATTATTATTATTATTATTATTATTATTATTATTATTATCATTATCATTATCATTATCATTATCATTATCATTATCATTATCATTATCGTTATCGTTATCGTTATCGTTATCGTTATTATTATTATTATTATTATTATTATTATTATTATTATTATATATCTTGTGAGGTTAGTCTCTCACATTCGAGTTCGTTTTACTCATTGGGGGTGGTCTCTCAATGGGACTATGCATACTTAAAGGAATTGATCTAGAACCAACTAGGTTGGTCTCTAGTTGGTTTTCTTTTGGTCAGTGGGGCCGAAGTAATGGCTCTTGCCTAGTATTTCTCTTCATCCTATACAAAATGGTTAAAGATGGTTAAGTGTGAAAATTCTGTTGCGGTGGAATATTATAAATATTATATATTATAAAATCTTATTTTGGTGAGAGTGGTATACTTATTATGTGGTATGACTATATGACTGTCTATGAACAATATGTTTCATACTATTAATTGTCAATATGTGCTACATGTTGTTAGTAGTGTAATCAGTATCATGTTGTTATGTGATTTGATATGATGGCTTATTTGGATACATGGCATACATCTAGCATGTTTAGTTTCATATCATGCATGTGAAAATTGAAAATAATAATGATAAGTTCCAAGGGGTTAGATTATGTGTCATTTATGTGTCCTGTGTGAGCATAAATATAATATGTGCAGTCCAACTATCAGTTTAGGCTTTTAGTTGGATGGAGCACATAATTCAATTTGGTATCAGAGCCATTCAAAAGGTCATGGGTTCGAATCTCCGCGCCACCCGAAAAACTCACACGTTAGGGAATTGTTTTACGGGGTGGAGTAAGTCTTGCCAGCTTTATGCTGAGTTTGTCCCCACCTTAGTTCTTTTGCAGGTGTTGTTACATGGCATTCGGAGCATGAGAGCGATTTATATTTTCCTACTAGTTTTTTTAAAGTTTTTTTTTGGTTAGAAAATTTAGAAGTGTTTCTAGACAATTGTACTTAATTTATTTTACTAGTAGCAGTTGGGGGATTTTTTTGTTAGTTTGCTTAAGCCTGTGCTTTTGGATATAGGTAGTTATACAAGCGTGGCGGTAGCATTCTCCCTTTCCTTTGTTTTTATTTTCACTTTCGCTATTGTATTGACTTATCAAGTAAAAATATATGTCTTTTTAAGAGTTTCTCTGGTTTGGGAAATGGGGGTGTTACACTTGCCAAGGTGAAAATGTTGTTGTTGATGTTGGTGAAGTGAAGGAGGTTGAGGATATGATGGAGATGATCTAGAGGTGATTGGAAAAGAAAAAAGGGAGAATGAGAAAGAAGGAATAATTATTGAAGGGATTGAAAAGGAGAATGAAAAAGTAGATGTTCGTAAAAAAGAAAGAGACAAGAGAAGAGAGTGTTGGGAAGAAAGTTGACAAGGAAATGAAAGAGATGAAGAGGAGAGTCAAAAACATACTTGAGGGAGTTGGCATGATTCTTGACGTAATTCATTGTTTGACCTTGAAGGAAGTTGTGCCTACTACACTTGTTGGTGAGTTTGTGGACGCCCGACACTTGGGAGCATACCTCAAAAGCAAAGTGGATGGGACGCATGGCTTGGTCCCAATTTTTGTGTGTTTTGATGAGTGATGGTAAGTTACGTCATGCTAAAGACATTAAACATAGCGCTTTGGAAGGCAACCTAAGGAAATTTAAAAATAAAAAATAATCATTTGCTTTGTTTCTGTAGTTGTTTTTTTTTTTTTTTTTTTTTTTTTTTTTTTTTTTTTTTTTTTTTTTTTTTTTTTTTTTTTTTTTTTTTTTTTTGGTACTTTGTCTTTGAGCTATCTCTACAGGAAAAGTCATTTTTTTTGAACCGAACAAATTGAGACTAAAAAATTCGAACCGAATACCGAAACACCCACCCCTAAAAAATTGTCTTTAAACACTACAAGAAAAACAACTTTTAATGACAAAAAATTAGTGACGGGTAGAAAATCCTCTCACTAAATGTATTACTTGCATAGTTTTTGTGAGGGTAAAAAATTACTCTAGTTAAAAGTTTATGTTTTAGTGACGAAAGTTTAATTTTATACTTATTTACAAAATGTACTCTCGCTATTGGTAAGAAAGGTGATGTTACTCTCGCTATTGATGTATGAAATTATTTCACCAAAATTCAATTCCCACCAAAATTTTCTTTTTGAGCGCCTCTTGTACATTTAGAATTTTACAGCGACACATCTTCCCCTCTCTTCTCTTTTCACCTCTCCTGCATCTCACCAGTTCTCACGGACACAATCTCCCCATCTCTCTTTCTGTTGACTCTCTATGTCCCTTCTCTTCACCAAAATCACTGTGTTTTTTTCTAGGTATCATCACTAACTAACCATAAGGTAATTTTTTTTAGTTTTTTCGTCTTTTTCTTTTGGCAGTATTTCTCCAGTAACTTGATGGTAGCTAGGGTGCAAAAGCCTCTGTGCTTAAACCCATACAATGTAAGAACTTGCTTTTCACATATTATGTAATATGCGTTCCTGAACCTCAATAGCGACGGAGGATGATCCGAGTGCCTTCCGGGCCGACGAGGTGCCGAGTGCCTTCTGGGCCGACGAGGTGTACGATTTCTCTGCCCCGAAATTCTACGACTTCGCTCACGGTGAGTCTGAGGAAGATGCAACCAAGGCTGAACTCTAGTTCGAGATGAAGCAACCTTTCTTGTACACTCACGACTCATCGACAGTACTGCAGCGTAAGGTAAAATTGTGGGTGATTTTGTAATTCATGATGGTTTTTATTGTTTTTGTTTTGTTTTGTTTTTTTTTAGGATGGCGATTTCTGTTGTTAGATGATTGTTTAACCGTTTGACTGTTAATCTCATGTCCTTCAATGTTGCTTAAGGCTTCAATTGAAGGGTTTTATCCGATTGTCTCTATAGTGTTTGACGGAAGTCCGCAAAGACCCAATGTGATATTTGAACTCTAAAATTACAAATCATGTTTTTGCAAGAGCTCTGAAGCATTTTATATTGATATTAATAACTTATCTTTCATTTGACAAGCAAAATCAGAGGCATGGTGTGAATTGTAACATTTTACTCTGTAGGAATTTAGCATATTATATTAAGATGTAACTAGTTAGTTTCTCTTAATTTCTATTGTGGAATTCTTGTTAAAGCCTCATTTTCACAGTCTGCATTTAGGAGTTATACAATGTTCTTATATTAATAGCAGGGACTTTGCTGCCTATTTTCCTTTTCAATAAGATTGTAGGATAATGAAAACAAGGATGTGTAATGTGTTATCTAGCTGTTCTTTGATGAATTGAGTAAATTAATGATTGATAAGTGTGTGTAGTCTTCAATCACATGAAGTTTGTTAGTTAGTTTGATAAATTAGGTATCAACGACAGAAATGAGATTCGAGGTGGACCTGAACCAGATTCGTAGGCACAAAAACCCTATCAGGTCGTATCTTTTCTCTGTTTTATTTTATTCTCTCAGTCTCTCTAATATTGTTCAGTTGGTATTTATATTTATATTTGATTTTTGTACGGTGTCGATCAACAGCGGTATGTATAGTGTGTATTTAGTTGTACTAGGTGATCTGGGAACTACTGTTACATGGTACAAATCAAATAACATATATGGTTGGGTTGTATATTGAAATAAAGACACTGATGCTGGTTGAAACCTTAAAAATTTTGTGTTTGAAAGTGATGTTCCCTTGTTGTATGTGTTAGGTGCTGATTTGGCACAGCTTGAGTTAGAGAAGAGATTGGCTTTGATCAAAGCTTAGGAAGAGAATGAGAAAGCTAAAGCTGATAACAAGTATGATTCCCCTCCCTCCCATCCTGGCTTTTTATTTATTTTAATTTAAGTTTCCACTTGTTTTAATTTGGTGTTGAATTTTAAATTTTATAAGTACATAGAAAGTGTATAATACTGAATAATCACGTACATTATATTTAACAATGATGATCAAGGCACACAAAAAGTTGTCTGCCATTGCAGCATGGGAGAACACTAAGAAGGCTTCTGTGGAGGCTCAACTGAAGGAAATTGAGGTAATAAAACATAGAAGTTTGAGACACTTATTATTATTTTTTTTCTTACAGTTGCTAATGGTACTGTTATCAATCAAAGATCGAATTTTTTCCTTCAGGGATAGATATGGTTTATGGTTTATGGTTTAATTCCATATGCTTTTTCATATTTGTCTTTAGCCAGTTTCCTTTGAGAATTTTGATGTTGAGTTATTTTGATTTTAAATTAAAATTTAATCATTAGTGCCACATTCTCCATTATTGATTGTTGAACTGTTAGTTCTTTTTTGAATGAGCAAATGGAGTGGTTTAATATAGATTTACATCACCCTGAAACAGAGAAAATACTAGATGGCTAACTCCTCCATCCCAAGCCAGTTCCGGAAGCCTTATATAGTAGACTAGTAGGATTTCCCAACTTAATTTAGAGTTACGATTTAATTGTGTTGGAACTATATTTAATTGTCATTAAGTTGTTTCATGACAATATATATAATTTAAATTTTGCATTAGGGAGTAGTTGCTTTAAATTTGTGTCTTCATTTAAAGTTTGCTGATTTAATTTTTTCTTGAGTTAAGGTCTTATGAATTTTTTTTTTAGCTTGAGTTTGCGAGTTTTATCTAGGAATATATAACTTGAATTGCACACTATGTATTCCTTGGCCCTTCATCTATCTGGTTGGGTTAGTTGAATTGTGAGTTAAATGCTTCAATATACACCTTTAATATGTGAAAGTGCATGATTTTTAATTGCAAATTATTATATATTTAATTATACTAAGTATATCGTCCTTGACTATTTCTATTTACCAGGTGTCAAAGCTATTGATGAAAGAGGACATACCTAACACCACATTGAAAGTAATTTTTTTTTATTTTTTTTTTTGTATGAAGTAGATTGGACATTTTTGCTTTGGGGCTACTTTTGTCTAACACATGACAAATTGTATTTTAATATATTGATTGAGTTTACTTTGATTGTATGAAACATTTCATTTTGATAGTGATGATGAAGTTTTTTAATATATTGATTGAGTTTACTTTGATTGCATTATGGCAATACAGTACTATAGTTACAACAAAATATAATATTGATTAGTAAGAAAAAAATATGTATTACAAAAATTAATATTTAATGAGAACTAATGATATATACAACATTAGAAAAACAAAATTTGACATTAAATTATAATTTTTAGTGACGGGCAAAATATAATATAGTGACGGGATTTTTCATCATTACAAGAATGTAATGAGAAGAAATTATGCTAGTGATTAATTGCATTAGCGACGGGATTCTTTGTCACAAAAAGAACGTTTTAGTGAGGGTAAATATACTATCACTATATGTTTATTAATGATGGTATCATATCCCGTCACTAATTGTTTTTAACCTCGGAAGATATAACGACGGGTGGCGACGGTAAATTTCCCGTCATTAAAAGTCTTTTATGATGGTTTTTGAATTTTTAGTGACGGTTTTACCTCTCACTAATGAACAATTTTCTTGTAGTGAAAATAAATGAAACTTAAATACATTTTATTCAAGTTATTGCATTTCCAATTTGTGTATTCTTTTAATATATCTCACATTACTTAAAAATTTTGGGAGAAATGAGATTGCAAAAAATGTGTTAAAAATAGACTACAAAATTATCACTGAAAATCCACATTACCTTAGTTTCAAGAATATTACATTCTCGAAAACGAAATAAGGATAAATAACATTTATTAGATGATGTGAAATTTTTGAACACATTACTTAAACAAAACACACATGTTTCAAGCAATTAATTGTCCAGAATTGGGAAATGATAATTGTTAATAAATAAAAACAACAATTTTCTAATTCTGGACAATTAATTAGTATTTGCTCGTGTGAGAATTATGGTTACAGTGGGCAGATCCCTTGTGCGCACTTGTATTTGGCCATGTTTATTGAGCCACTAAGTTACCGTGATTTTCATTTGAGAGAAGAAATATATATATATATATATATATATATATATATATATATATATATATATATATATATTAACATTCCAACGGTAAAATAAATTGGAAAGTAAAAGAAGAGGAAAAAAAACCTTATCCGAAATATGATATAAGAGGATAATAAAGTTTTGAACTGGCACAAGATATGAATTGAAAAATGGGAAGATAAAATGAATATTGGTTGAACCCTAAGCCAAGATATCCAAATAACCCTACAAGACCATTGAGAAGCATACGTGTGAGGATATGAAGCAGCCAATTACTTGCTATGCTTATGGTGGACCCACTATAGGTATCAATGCTATGATTATCCATATTGTAAGAAATGCAAAGGGAAGTTTTCTTGTGAATGTAACGACAAGCACCATGTGGATGATAGAAGTGAACCAGGGTGCAAAGACAAGCCTCAAGGCAAATATCGATTGAGTGAGGAGACTTTGGCCTTGGCTAGGCGTTTGGGGATCACCATTGTACCCCGAGTAGCTTAGAGGTAGACATTAATGTGACCCCAATGGTCTTGGAGGAGGTGATTGAAGTAGCAAAGGAGAGTGGCCAAGAAACCCCTGTGATTGAAGAAGTGCAAATCCATGAGTTGGGAAATCAAGAAGGGGTAGAAGAGGAAGATGAAGAAAGTGATGAACAAATTGAAGTAGTGTGAGAAGATGAAAAGCCGAATGGTGACACCTTGAATTTTACATAGAAGCATTCACAAGGATGGCCAAGGAGGACACTGCCAACTTAAGAGCCGAAATCAAGAGCGAATTGAAAGACTATCTTGCTACCCTCCGGGAGGAAAGACTTCCATTGGAAGAGGTTGAAACGAAAATGCTATCTATGGGAGGAAAGACTACAAGGCGGTTCTGAATGCCATTCCTTCGTATACTATGCAGACCACCGTGCTGCCTACCGGAGTTTGTTTGGAGATGGAGAAACGCACCAGGAAGTTTATTTGGGGAAACTACGGCCCTGATTCTCACTCCAAACTCAACCTTGTTCGATGGGATGTAGTCACGAGCCCTATGCATGCCAGGGGCTTAGGTTTATACAGACTGCAGGACCTTAATAAAGCTTATATGGCAAAGCTTCACTTTCGACTGTACACGGAGAAAGACAGCCTCTGGGCAAGGACGATTTGGAGCAAGTACAACCGCTCTCGGAGGAGTCTCGCGCCCACGAACGTCTCAAATGCTTGGCGGGGCGTTTTTTCCGCACAAGCCGTCACAGACATGGGCATGGTGCAACAGGTCCGCAATGGTTGCTCTACGAAGTTTTGGATGGATAAATGGCTTACGCAGGTCCCTCTGTACTCCCATCTACAACAACCGCTGAGTTTGCCAGAGCTTTATGCAACTGTGAATGATTATTGGGAAGAAGGGCGAGGTTGGAAGTGGGAACGGCTAACAGGACTCATTCCAGATGGTTTATTACAACTTCTTGCCGGTTTTGTTCTCTCGGGGGACAACACCGTGAAGGATGAAGTAGGCTGGGGATTGGATTCAAATGGCATGTTTTCTATACGATCTGCTTATGAGGCTATCACCCTACAACCACCACAAGCTGGAACGACGATATGGAAGAAGATCTGGGGGCTTCGGGTTCCCCATAGAATCTGTTTTTTTGTTTGGCTTGTTATGCATGATAAAATCTTAACAAATGTCGAGAGAGGGAGAAGGCATCTCACGTCTAACACCTATTGTGTATCATGTGCAGGTAGCCAAGAAGATTGCACCCACCTTTTCCGTGAGTGTAGGGAGATACAAGGGATATGGGGAGCTGCACTTGGGGCACGGACGTTACAGAACTTCCAAAGTCTTGATTGGGAGGAGTGGATGACGGCACAGCTTACCGGCGACCAATCGAAGGGTATCCCCGCCAATTGGCCCGAGCGTTTCGCAATCAGATTGTGGTGGATCTGGAAGTGGCGAAATGCAAAGGTTTTCACAAATACGACCACCCCATTGTCCCATAAGATTGCTTGGCTGAAAAGGCAAGAGGAGGAAATCGCTAGTGCGTTTTCGAGGCGTGCAGAGCCAAAGTTACTAGGGGCGAACTCTGTTGCAAAGTCGACATCTTGGATAAGGCCTCCTCGAGGCTGGGTGAAACTGAATGTGGATGGCAGCGTTATCAATGCGAATGGTGTGGCAGGCTGTGGAGGAGTTTTGCGCGACGAATCGGGTTGTTGGATTGAAAGTTTTGTGTACAACATTGGGCGTTGTTCGGTAGCGGAAGCTGAAGCGTGGGGAGTGCTTCAAGGCCTCAGAATGGCGGCACGTAAGAGGCTTTCCAACGTTATTGTTGAGAGCGACTCGAAGGTGACGATTGATCAGTTAAAGGTTGTGTCTCCCATTCTTGGTCAGCATAACAATGTGATCGCCCGGTGTATTGCCGAGGCAAGGGGGTTTAGCGGCATTCGTTTTGTGCATGTCTTTAGGGAGCAGAACAGGCTGGCAGACGGTCTGGCAACGATGGCACTCTCGAATCACAGTGGCTTGATTTCTTGGTCTGATGCTCCCAGTGAGTTAGAGGCTCTCGTCCTCCATGAGAGTCTGAGTAGAAAGCTGTGTTAGGTGTTCTTCTGGGTAGCCCCCTCCGTCTTTGATCAAAAAAAAAAAAACTATAGGATGGTCAACCCACAATCCTTCTCCATGATCAGTACGCATGTAATTGGTATCAATGTTATCTTCACCTAAAGCCACAGATTGAATACCAATAGAAAATGGTGGGATTTCATCAAAGTTGTCATATACTTCTTCATCCTCAACATCACCAACACCAACAATACTTCTTTTCCCTTGCAAGACAATTGACCACTTACTATCAATTGGATCAGAAACATAGAAGACTTGTTTAGCTTGAGATGCAAGTATAAACGATTCATCACTTGTTTAGCTTCTTATTATTTATTGTACAGTTTATTGTAAAATTTAAAATACTACCAAACACTAATTAAAAATTTTACCAACTAAAACTAACTAAATAATTTAAAATTTAAAATACTAATTAAAAAACTAGCTATTTACTTATATACTTTGTTAAACTTGTTAGGTTAAATACTAATATGTGTTAAATTTAGCTACTTAAAAATTTTCTATATAAATAACACATAAAACATAATATTTCTAAAAAATTTCTAAAATCTATTATTGAACATTTTTACACATAATAGCAAGTATATGGATGTAAATAATACATAATTATTTTAATTCAACTATCACAATATTAATATTTAAATTTGTTAGGTTATATGGGTTAAATTTAGCTACTTAAAAATTTTATATATAAATAACACATAAAACATAATATACAAAAAAATTTCTAAAATATATTAATATTAATTCAGAATAATTAATATTTAACATATACAATAATACACAAAATTAAATTTAACAATAATAAATATTTATTATGTATAAAACAAATAAATAAATAAATAAATAAATAAATAAATCTGCGTACCGGTTGGAGCAACGGCGACGACCAGCGGCGGAGGGGGGAGGCGACCGGCGGTGGAGCGGGGGAGGCGACCGGTGGTGCAGCAGCGTCAGCGGCGAGGGAGTGCGGCGGTTGCGTTGGGCGGCGAGGGGCAGCGGCGCGGTGGCTATGGAGAGCAGCGGCGACGGTGGCTGTGGAGAGCAACGGTGGCGGCTGTGTCGACCGGAGGCGGCGGCGGCTGTCGTCGGCTATGGAGGGGGAGAGGCTGTCTTCGGCTCTGGAGGGGGGGAGGCTATCCGTCTTCCGTAAGATATGATCTACTTTTATATTTAAAAAAAAAAAAAAGAAGAAAATAAAAGGTAGCTGCGTCCGAAGTTCAAACTTCGGACGCAGCTACGTGTCTTCCGTCAAGGAGCTGCGTCCGAAGTTTGCAGCTGCACTTTATCATCTGACCAGCTGCGTCCGAAGTGTGAACTTCGGACGCAGCAAGTCATTTAAAAAAAAAGTGGACAATTTAATTACAAAAATGCCACAGCGTCGCTTTGTGCGTCCGGAGTTTGAACTTCGGACGCAGCTGGCCCTAAATTTATTCTCTATTCTGTATTAGTGATTGATGCTTGAATTTTGCCATATGCTTGTGAAAATGTTGAAGTAGGATTTTAGTCTTGTGTGGGTGATGTTCTTCATGCTTTGTTTCTATATCGGCCGGAATAGATAGTAGACTTGGTGAAAGTGAGTGTGTGCGCGATAGCGGCCTCACACGAGTCCAACTCATCCACTACATCCCCGTCCTCTATCCGAAAGGATGTGGTCCGGGAGGAGTGGTAGGCAAGGTGTTCGATTAAATGCCTCAACCAAATGAGGATTGAGAGTCTGAGTGTGACGCCACTCGGTATAAATACCGTGACTCCTGTGTCCAATCCCGAAACTCATTTCCGCATTCCCTTTAAATAATCAATCGTTTGGTCTAGCTAAGTCACACGCCCCCTTGTCCTTTTAAATTGTTTAGTTTAAATTCACTTTTGCAACCCCCAATCTATGATTCAAATGTCCCTTAGTAATCCTTGTAACTCTTGTCTATTACCCTCCTAAATGCCAACACTAATTCACTCCAATTTGTCATCCTTGAGAGACACGACACTCGGGGAGTCTTGACTCTTCGTTTTATCACCTTCACCTATACCTCACCACTAAAACTAACACCTTCAATTACATTCTCGAAAACGAAATAAGGATAAATAACATTTATTAGATGATGCGAAATTTTTGAACACATTACTTGAACAAAACACACATGTTTCAAGCAATTAATTTTCCAGAAATGGAAAATGATAATTGTTAATAAATAAAAACAACAATTTTCTAAATAAAATGTTAAACTAGCGTATTGAAATAAATTATTATAATAATATGTAAAATGATGCGTTACCATTAGCTAATTGTTTATGTTAATTTAACAAGATGAATTTGTATACATAATATTTCTCAAACCTTAAGTTAGAACCTTGGTTGTAGGTTCTAATCTTTTTCAAAAATTAAATTTATATTGTATATTTAGAAGATCTATATAAATTTTTTTTTTTTTTTGTAAATTATTGTAATAGACTTACTAATCTCTGAATAGTATATTATCCGCATGAGCTTAACTCACAAATTCAATATGAAATATTTGGGAAAAGAGACTAAGGTTCAAAACTCAGTTGCAACAGTGTGAAAATTATGCTCACAACGGGCAAATCCCTTGTGGGCAGTTGTATTTGGTCATGTTTATTGAGAGAAGAAATATATATATATATATATATATATATATATATATAAACATTCCAACGGTAAAATAAATTGGAAAGTAAAAGAATAAAAAAAAAAATTAAAACCTATCCAAAACATGACACAAGAGGAGAATAAAGTTTTGAACTGGCACAACTCACAAGATGTGAGGGATTGAAAAATGGGAAGATAAAATGAATATTTGGTAATGAATTCTTTCCAAATTTGGTACGCTCATAATTTCCACCTCCAATTATGTTAAATGGCAAAATCTTCCAAATTAATTACGCGCCACCTCCATGTGAGTATATATAAGAAATGCCATTCCAAGGAACAATGCAATTGCTTCCATATTCTCATACCATCATACTCTTATTGGCTTAATTTTGTTTTGGAAGATGACGAGGAAGAAGGTGAAGCTAGCCTTCATCACCAACGACTCAGCTCGAAAGGCGACGCTGAAGAAGCGGAAGAAGGGGCTGATGAAGAAGGTGAGCGAGCTGAGCACGCTGTGCGGGATCGAGGCCTGCGCGATAATTTACAGCCCGTACGAGAACCAGCCGGAGGTGTGGCCGAGCACGGCGGGGGCGCAGAGGGTGGTGGCGCAGTTCAAGCGGATGCCGGAGATGGAGCAGAGCAAGAAGATGGTGAACCAGGAGGGGTTTATCCGGCAGAGGATCGCCAAGGCGAGCGAGCAGCTAAAGAAGCAGCACAAGGAGAACAGGGAGAAGGAGATAACCGAGGTGATGTTCCAGTGCTTGACGGGGAAAGGGCTGCACAGCTTGATCCTCACGGACCTCAACGATCTCGCCTGGTTGATTGATCAGAACCTCAAGGAGATCAATAAGAGGATTGAGGATCTCGAGAAGGCTGCTCCGGTGGTGGTGTCGTCTCAGCCTGCCGCGCCGCAGGAGGCGGGGATAGATTTGGGGCAAAGGCCGCCGCAGTGGTTCGCCGATTGGATGATGAGTAACAACCA
Source organism: Ipomoea trifida (assembly GCA_003576665.1). Taxonomy (NCBI): domain Eukaryota; kingdom Viridiplantae; phylum Streptophyta; class Magnoliopsida; order Solanales; family Convolvulaceae; genus Ipomoea; species Ipomoea trifida. Next base: position 11,811,216 of record CP025658.1, on the reverse strand, counting down.
GCAAATGGGGTTTGAGCATGGCGGCGGTGGCGGAGGAGGGGGAGCTGCGGAGGAGATGATCATGCCGCTTTTCAACGACAATCATCACCCCATTCCTATGTGGCCTGCAACTGGTGGCGCCTTCTTTCCTTAATTCACATCATATCTGCATTCTATCTTTATTTAATTACATCAGATTTACAACATTCAATTATTACTATTATTATTATTACTATTACAATTATTGTTATTATTATTATTGAAATTAAAATGAGATGCATCAATATACATACATATATAAATTTTATAATTATTATGTACTCCGTATTGTTGTTTTAAATATGAAGTCTTAGTTTATGTTACTGTATTCCGTTATGTTCTATGTTTCATATTGCCTTACAGCATTCTCAATACTCTACACCTAATTTAAATCATTGATTTTGATGGCTGTTTGTGCTTAATTAAATCATCGACTTTGATGATTATTTTTCAATTACGTCCTTTGTTAAATAACTTGGTAATTTCACCTCTATTAATACCTAATTTAGTATGCAATTACCCAAGTTAGTCTTCGACTATAGTGGTTTTACTCAATTTAGTCATTAACTATATATACAGATTTTTCTCAATTTAGTTCTTGATTCTAATAGGCGAAGACTCAATTGAGTAAAACTATCAAAGTCGATGACCTAATTAACCATAAAAAATCATTTAAAACTAATTTGAGAAAAAACCACCGTAGTCAATGACAAAATTGGATGGATATCTAAAAACTTAATAAGTCTCAATCAAGGTTATATCCTTGATTTATGTCCCTCTTTCTATATGCTAATAAATTTGTACATTTTACTTTAAATGTTGTACACTTCAATGTTATTAGACAAAATTGTCCCTATTACATTGTTGTTATACAAAACTACCCTTACACCGTTATAACACCGTTAGTTTTTAACTCCATCATTATTATCATACACATATATCTATCATATCATTTTCCTATTCCTTAATTATCATTTTAGTAAAATCATTATATAATTAATTTAATGGTTAATTATATTTTAATTAAATTTCTATACATGATAAATCATATATGTGTGTGTATAAAATACATATACTATGTTTGTATATATAATTAGAATTAAAAATTGTAATTATTTATATTTATTAATGTTTTAATATTAGACATGAACTTTCGCGCATCGTGCGTACAAATACTAGTTAACTCAATATATATCATATCAATGCTACTATTTATTATTATATCCTAAATCATATATCTTTTATTAACACTAATTATGATCAATACTCAATCATGTTTATATGGTCTAAGATTAAACGCCTTAAAAAACATATATTTAATTAGATACGTACCGTTACACCTTTTAAAAAATATTAGGATGTGTTTAGTACGGACTAAGGAAATTATTTTATGTTTTTCATATTACTTTTAAAAATCATTTCACTTTTTTATATTTACATACCAAAGAAAATGTCTTTTCATAAAATATGTAGAATAATATCATCCGTTTATCTGTGTTGATCAATGATAGAAAAATAAGAAAGAAAATAAAAAATATAATGACATTTTTGTAATTATAATAAGAGTAAATACCCAAAATGGTCCCTCGACTATAACATAATTCACAAATTGGTCATTGACTTATGATTTTAACCAATAACCTCCTTGCCTTTTCAATTTTTACCTAATGTAGTCCTCCGTTAATGAGCCCGTCAACTCGCCGTGAAACACAAGGATAGTCACGTAATTTCACATGGTTCCTGCCTTCTCCTTAACCTGTTTCGCTAAGTAGACTATGAACGCTAAAATCCCAAAATCAGAAAACCTAATTTGATAAAAGGTCTTCGTCGAAATCCCCAAATGAACAAAACCTAACTTGTTCTGTGTATATCGTCGACATCTCTTGGACTACATGGCGTGGGTAGGAGCACAAGGTCGTATCAACGATGGAAGCTATTGTCCAGGTATGTTTTCTCTGCGTTGTTCAAATTTGAGATTATGTAAATGCTTTTGCGAACACTTCAATTTATATATGGTGACTGTCAATGGTGGTTCGGGACTATGGGGACCAGTGGGAGACCAGTTGGTAGTTTTATTGATGAATGTGATGTTTATATGTGTTCTTTTTGTCTGTAAAGTAGGCTTTAAGCATGGGGACCAGTGGGTAGTCCCATTATTCAAATAAGAATGGGGACCATGCACTTACTTTCTGAACCTTTTATAAATTGTTTACTGTATGACTTTAATTGTGATGATAGTTGTGTTTGGCTTGTAGTGAGTTATTTAAGTGTTTTACTGTACTGTACTTGACTGATGGCCATTATTTAAGTGCATTATTTGACTCAATGTTTGGTTATTTTTTATACTAGCAGTAGATGCCTACATATTCTGTTTGAAGTTAAGATATGAGGGCAGAATAGAGCAAAGTAGGCCACCTAGATATCTAGAAGGTAAAGTGAAATGCTTTGGAGGTATGGATTCAGATGAGTGGGGCATGATGACATTAAAGGAAAAGGTGTATGAAGTGGGATATAAGGAGGAAGATAACATGCATTAGGTTATTTAGTTTGACTGATAATGGGTTAATAGAGTTGCTTACAGATGAGGCACTACTACAAAAAACACCTTTAACGTCGGTTTTTTAGCACTTTTAACGTCGGTTAAAATTCGACGTCTATCTAGCAGACGTTGTATATAAATGATACAACGTCGGTTGTAAAAACTGACGCCGTATGTTTTTTTTTATTTTTTAAATATGATACGACGTTGGTTATTACGGAAAACCGACGTCGTATCATTTTTTTAAAAAATAATAATAATAATACGACGTTGGTTTTTTTAGAAAACCGACGTCGTATCTTTTATTAAAACAAAAAAAAACTAAACGACGTCGGTTTTCTCAGAAAACCGACGTCGTATAATATTTTTAAAAATAAAAAATATACATACGGCGTCGGTTTTCTTAAATAACCGACGCCTTATGTATCTTTTCAAAAAAAAATATTAACGCCGTTTTGATCAGTAACCTGAGAAATCAATTCAAATGAAAAACTTTGAAAGAAATAGGCAACAGTATATTAGAAATAATTAGTAGCAACTGCATGCGTTTTGATGTCAACTCATTTTTTCTTATTAAAATTACAATGTATTAAATAAAAACAGCGAAATGCCAATCGACAAATGGATCCAAAATAAAAACACAGAGAATCAAAGAAAAATTGATCAGTAGTAACTGCATGAGTTTTGATGTCCACATTTTTTTTTCTGATTAAAATTATTAAATAGAAAAAGCGAAATGCAAGATATGGCGCAGAGCTGATGAAGTTGAAATTGCAGTCTTCTTAGAGATAAACAAATGGATCTCCAAAATTACAGAGAATCAAAGCTTACACACGGATGAGTGAAACACCTAACCAGAAAGGCGCTAATACATAAATACACACACTAGAGGAGATCGGAAAAGAAATGCGAGTGTTGATCACAAGTACTTACAGCTTTGAAATCGGAGATATAAAGCAGAGAAAAACTATGACAGTAAGAGAGGAAGCGAAGCAGCTCGACCAGAATGTTCGCGCGTGGGAGGTCCAGAGCGACTGTGCGGTGCGGTGTGGATCTGTCGCGGTGGCGGTGCGGTGGTTGCGGCTGCAATGGCGCTGCAGTGGCTGGGCAGAGATCGAGCCGTCCCGGTGGCGTGCGGCAGCTGCGGCTGTGTGCGAAGAAGAAGAGTGAAGAAGAATGGTTGCAGCGTTTATTTATGAATGATGAAGAATGGTTGCGGCGTTTGTTTACAGATCTAATATGTATAAGGTTTTTGAATAACCTACGGCGTCGGTTGTGTCAACAACTGACGCCGTAGGTTTTAAATTTTCTTTTTTAAAAACAAAACAGCCTCATATTTTTGTTTAAAAAAATAATAATAAATATACGACGTCGGTTTTAGCCTAACCGACGTCGTATATAATATAAACAATTTTAATTTTTTTTAAATATATCATACGACGTCGGTTCTTCATCGAAACAACGTCGTATCATATATTTTTAAAAAAATTAATATATATACGACGTCGGTTCTCTTTCGAACCGACGTCGTATAGTATTTATTTTTTTTTATTTTTTTTAAAAATTATATACGACGTCGGTTCGCTGTCGAACCGACGTCATATGCTTTTCGTAATTTTTTTTAAACTTTTTAACGTCGGTTGTTAATGAAAACCGACGTCGTATCCCTTTTTTAAAAAATTATAAATATAAATAATTTTTTAACGTCGGTTTTGTAAAAAACCGACGTTATTTCTGCGACGTTGAAAGTGTTTTCTGTAGTAGTGAGGATGCATGTGCCCTAGCCAACTATGTTGTTAGACAAATGTTAGTAGAGATATGGGTGGTGTTAGGGGTGGTTGGAAATGATGAAGAAAATAATGGTGAAGCTGAAATCAGTGCAGATGAGGGTGATGGTGATTCTGATTGGATGATGGGGGATTCTGCAAATGAGTTATCTGACAGTGAGTTTGAGGTTAGCAAACTGGAGTAGATGACTCAGACTTTTTCAATTTCATTGATCCAAATGTTGAGTATGGAGGTGATGAAGGTGGTGAGGGTGATGGAATGGATGAACATGCTGAAATTAATCCAAAATATATCAATCCTGAGACCTATTTCTCTGGCAGTGAAGGGGAGGGAAGTGAGGAAAATCTGAGAGGTGAGGAAAATGATAGGGAGTCTGATGCTCATAGGCCAATTTTGCCATCTCCATTATGGGTTGGGAAAACTTTTTTGACCAAAGGACAATTTAGAGAAGCTGTCAAGACATATGGTCTACAAGAAGGAAATGAATTAAAATTCCTGAAGAATGACAAGGTCAGGTGTGTAGCCAAGTGTGTGCAAGAGGGCTGTAACTGGAGGGTGAACTGTAGGAGAGATGCAAATGAGCAGTGTTGGAAAATAACTGTTTTATCTGATGAGCACAATGACTGTCCATGGGTTCATGAAAACAAATTGGTGACTGCATCACTAATTGCAAAAAGGTGGAAAGATCATATTGCAGGTAATAGTGAATGGAAAACAAGTGAGTTTAAAAAGAAGGTATGCACTCAGGATCACCATGGCTTAACTGTTAGGCAAGCATACAAGGCTATGACTATGGCTAAGAAGGCAATCAAGGGTGAATTAGAAGACAACTTTAACAAAATTTGGAATTATTGCATGGAGATATACAAAACAAATCCAAACACAAGTTGTTATACCAAATTATCTGATTTGACATATGAGGGAGGCAAGAAGAGATTACTTAGAGTATATATATGTTGGGAGGCTTGCAGAGAGGGTTTTAAGCACTGTAGGCCACTAGTTGGTTGATGGATGTCATCTTAGAGGAAAAACAGGGGGTATGATGCTTACTGCCATTGGTGTTGATGCTAATGATAGCATATTTCCAATTGCATATGCTATAGTAAAAGGGGAGAATACAGACTCTTGGTGTTGGTTCTTGGAGCTATTGAAGAAAGATATTGGGATAGTTCACATGGGCCAAGAGAATTACACATTCATTTCTGACAAGCAAAAAGGTCTAATCCAAGCTTTTGATGAGGTTTTACCTTTGGTTAGTCATAGGTACTGTGTAAGACACTAGCATGGAAATATGCAAGTTGCTGGATTTGGTGGGTTACCAATTAAGGATGCACTTTGGACAACAACAAGGGCTACAACTGTCAGCACATTTAGAGATGCTATGAGAGCCTTAAGAGATCTAGACAGTGGGGCTTTTCAATGGTTGAATGATAAACACCCAAGTGAGTGGTCTAGATCTCATTTTAATACAAATGCCATATCTATTATGCTTGTCAACAACATATGTGAGTCCTTCAATGCTATGATAAAAGATGCAAGGCACAGTTCATTAATCAATTGCTTGGAGATAGTGAGAAAACAAGTCATCACCAGCCGAAAAGAACACTTCGATTTTGACTCTCTACACAAACGACCTCCTTCTTCAGTAGCTCTCAACCTTAGCTTGATTTCAAGTTCTGGATTTTCCTCATTCCAATTTATACGCCTTAACAATCCGGGGATGATTGTCTTTGACCTTGAACACATAGGAGGATCATACCACCTAACGAAACCACACCTCCCACCTCCCCTGCCTTATACCCAAAAGCGATTACAGTCTAACATTAAATATTCAACAAATATAAATTGTTAGGTACGTAGTACTCACCTTATTCTGTTCACAATTCCAATACCTTCTACCGGGGTTGTCATTCGTCCATGAGGTTCGTAGGTTTAACGATTCACCATAGTGGCAATGCATATTCGAAATTACTTCACCGTGTTGAAATGTCGAGTGGTTGCTTGAGGAACCATAGCTGTCTTGGGTGTAGTTGCCTTGCATCTCTCCGAATTGAAGCCAAGTTTGCAGTGCTCTGAACAATGAAGAACAATGACGGTAATAATGTGTTACTGGTATATTATTTGAATGAGTATTTGAATACAATGTTGAATATTTGAGTGCAGTGCTCAATGTACAAGTGAGTGTAGTATGTCTTGCCTAGTAAGAAGTGTCCCTCACTATGTGGTTGTGAGACCTTTTATTCTTTTCACCTCAGTAACGGAGCATTGATGAAGAGTTGAACGTTGGACATCAATACCTAAGGTGTTGAATGCTAAGGAGCGGAACGTCGATCATCAATGCCGAGGAGCTAAACGTTGGCCATCAATGTTGAGGAGTTGGACCGTTGCGCATTGATGCCGAGGAGTGAGGTGTCTTGGTAGTTTGAACGACAACTGTCTTGGTTATGATAATGGTTCCGGGTCGGGTACCCAATTACCCTGTCAAACAATTAGGGCTTCTTCAACAACTTATAACGACCGGGTTAAGGGAGAAGACATGGAGCATGTGAAATTACGTGACTATCCCTGTGTTTCACGGCGAGTTGACGGGCTCATTAACGGAGGACTACATTAGGTAAAAATTGGAAAGTCAAGGATGTTATTGGTTAAAATCATAAGTCGAGGACCAATTTGTGAATTATGCTATAGTCGAGGGACCATTTTGGGTATTTACTCTTATAATAAACATCGGTCAATATACTAGACAAATTTGATTGTAAATTTATTGATAACTAAGAGTGCATTCAAGATATAAAAAGAGTGCATAATTAGTCATCAACAATTAGACTATCAAACTTATCTAATACACGTCTAAAGTTTGTAATAATTACGAAAATATTATAGCATTTTCTCTTATGACAACTGAGATTATTTCACACTAGTTACGACAAGACATGTTTTCCTTATTCTCTAATTATTGATCAACAATAAAACATAGTGATAATTTACGAGACAAAATGAATGTATATCTAATGTACACTATCTTTAAAATTGATTTGTCGTGTTAGGAGTGTTGAAGCTTCTGTGATACCTCAAATATTTGGATAGTTATTTTTAGTAGGAATTTATTATTATAAACAAAATTATTATTTTATGATATAGTAGTATGTGTATAGTATTTTTTTTTAACTAATTAAGGATATATTATATTAATAGTAGTAGTATTTTGTATATATAGTATATATACATGCATAATATATATATATATATATATATATATATATATATATATATATATATATATATATATATATATATATATATGTGTGTGTATATATATATATATATATGTGTGTATATGTGTGTGTATATATATATATATATATATATATATGTGTGTGTATATATATATATATATATATATATATATATATATATATATATATATATATATATATATATATATATGTGTGTGTGTGTGTGTGTGTGTATATATATATATATATATGTGTGTATATATATATATATATTGTTAGGAACATAATGTAATAGGTTTTGATGATACCAAATGTAAATCAGAATCCCCTAAGTCTCGAAAGATAGGAATCAATGTAAGTTCGACAAGTAAACTAAGAGCGAAAATATAACCGGGTAACTTTGAGCTCAACTCGGAAAATATTTAAGCTTAAGGTAAACTTGATTGAACATTTTAGAAGTTGTCGTGTTGTAAGTCTATAGTCAGATCAGAAGAAGGCACGAGACTACACTGGAGGAATAAGGGTCTGCGAGACATCAACTAAGTCTCGAGACATAAGCAGAGTTCGAGAGATAGAGTCTCTCGAGACATCAATCCAGTTCGAGACATAGATTCGAGACATCGGTCAGGCGAGACATCAAACTAAGTCTCGATACACTAACACTTCTCCAAAGGACCAAACGGTAGTAAAAGTAGCTTGGATTAATTTAATCTAAGTTTGGAGAAGAAGAATATCATGGAGATAAGGAAAGGTGCTACAGAACGTTATGGATCTACCGGAAGTGGATGCCACGTCAGAATTGCACAACAAACGGATAAAAAGCGCACCAATCCAAAGTCGGTCTTATTCCCTAAATCAAGGATCATGGGAATATAAAAAGAGCAACTTTTGCCTAAAAGAGTAAGTGGAGCATGGACTCTAGAAAGTGGATTAAAAAATATTCACTACAAGACAAAAGGCACAAGTTGCAAGACCACCACTCCATAGAACATGCTGAAAATGCTCAAGTCCCATGACCAGCATGGGAGACAAGTTTCAAACGGAATAATTTTCCCTCCAACGGAATTATTCCTAAACTCTCATACATAAGGACGTGAAGACACAAACTGAAGAAGTTACCGAGTTGAGTTCTAAGCAAGAAAAGAAGTGTCTTAACCAAACGTTCAAAGTGCAAGTGCTAAATCTGGAATATCATTCTTGATATTCAACACAGCGAGACAAACACATCTTAGTGTTTGAGAGAGAGTTACAAAGCTTAAACATATACACATCCAGAAGGTGACCGAAGCAGCTCTACATCGACTTTATTTCAACGATAGCTTGCGGTCAGATTGGAGATTGTTACATTAAACTGTGACAACCAAAGGTCCTTGCTTTGGATTAAGCAAGAAGAGGCGGAGTAACCTGGCAGCTGTCTAGTGAAGATCCTGAGGCTTGAGGCGGGCTTGGTGATCAAAGCTCAAGTGCTCGAGAGGTGGAGTAGCTGGAAGCGGGGAGAAAAACCTGAGGAAAGGCGGAGTAACCTGGAAGCTGTCTTGTGAAGATCCTGAGGCTTGAGGCGGGCTTGGTGATCAAAGCTCAAGTGCTCGAGAGGTGGAGTAACAAGAGGCGGGGCGAAAAACCTGAGGCTTGAGGCGGGCTTCGTGATCAAAGCTCAAGCGCTCGATATTGTACTAAAAAGGGAAGTTTTAGTGCAATCCTTCTAGGGAGTTTCTAGAAGAAGAGTGGACGTAGGCGGGTTGGCCGAACCACTTAAAAATCTCTCTCTCGCATTTACTTTCTGTCTTTTATCTCTCGCTATCTAACTCTCGAACTGCACTACATATAATCACTTCTCGAACTAACTCAAACTCGTGCTAATTAAAAAGGGGATAACATTTTCCGCTGCGCATAAAAACTTTGTCTTCATCTTGTGAGGTATCGGACCTAAACATCCTAAGTCCAATACACACGAGAGGTCGAAAAGATTTGCAAAATCTTATACAAGTCTATTCACCCCCCCTCTAGACTTGTACCCCATCCCCTTGGGACCAACAATTGGTATCAGAGCAAGTTCTCTAATCGATATAAACCTTTGTTTATATTGCCTAGAGATCCTTCTTTGAAAATCTTTTAAAATCTTTTCAAAGCACGAGATAATTTTTTCAATATGGACAGCATGTTGTCGAGACATCTCCTTTTTGATCTTAGCAGGTTCGATGACTGGAAGACACGCATGCTTGCGTACTTATCAGCCCTCCACGATGAAATGGCCGAAGTTATAAAAACCGGACCAATCAAGATTGTGATGGTCAACACTGCGGCTGCACAAACCAAAGACGCACCAAAGTATATTCCAAAGCCCAAGGAAGAATGGACAAGTGATGATAGGAAAAGAAATAACTTGGACAACATTGCCAAGGACATTCTTTTCAGAGCCATAGACGAGACCATCTTCCCTAAAGTAAGGAAATGCACAACGGCTAAAGAGGTATGGGATACCTTGGTGTTAATTGGTGAAGGTGACGAACAGGAAAAGGAGAACAAGCTCACCGTGGCAATGAAGAAGTTTGAGGACTTCAAGATGAAACCGGGTGAGAGCATCGACAGCATGGAATCTCGGTTCATGAAGCTATCTATCGAGATCAGTGATCTTGATAAGGAGGTTCCACAAAAGGAACAGAATCTGAAGATCTTGCGAGGTCTTACCAAAGAGTGGGAAATGAAGGTGATCACAATGCGAGATCACAGGGATCTGAAGAACACCACAACTGATCAACTATTCAGAGATCTCAAAGCTTTCGAGTTCGAGATGTTCCCGAAAGATGAGGATGTGGTGGACAGACGAAATGTGGCACTGGTTGCTGAACAACCATCCACATCTTCAAGGTCAGACCCTAAACCCACAAATATTTTATCTGATGAACGGTTTGCTCTTTTTATGAGAAAATTCAGGAAATATATGAAGAAAACTCCTGAGAGCAATACAAGTTCACCTTCCTCCTCAAGAAGGAAAAATGAAAGATTCACATCCAAAAGAACGGAGGAAGAAAATCAAGGTCTTTGCTACAACTGTAGAAGACCTGGACACTTCAAGGCCGAATGCCCTTACCCCATGGTAAGCAAGTATCAAGGCCAAGAAGGCAGGGATTCCAGAAGGAAGGAGGAATCCAGAGAGAAGCCAGCACAAGGTGGCTTTAAGGGAGAAACAAAGAATCATCCGCGCAGGAAGGCGCTTGTTGCTGAAGAACTCGAGAAGACAATCGAGGAGTCCGAGACGTCGAGCTCCAGCGATAGCAACAGCAGCTCAGAGGATGAGAGGGGGCTCATCTGCTTATACACTACAGAAGAGGAGGATCAATGCTTAATGGCCATAAATAATGAGGTAACCTCCACTTCTACTTCTCGCTGCTCTATCTCTACTTCTCAAGTTTCTTCGTTTAGAAGCGATGAGGATCCCTTTGAGACTATGGAATTGCTCAGAAGGAACCTTAAAATCGCCAATAGCACTCATGCTAAAACGCTGGAGGAAAACAGCAGACTAATTGCTGAAAGAGAAACACTTAAGAATGTCTCGAAAGAGAATTCAGAGTTAACTCTCAAAGTAAGCAACTTAGAAGCTGAAATAATCCAACTTAAGGAAGAGTGCAAAGCTCGAAAGGTTAAAGAGCTTAACCTTAAAGAGGTCATTGCATCATATACTAATTCCTCCAAAGCTATGGAGAAAATGGTAAATGATCATAGACCCACAAATGATAGAACCGGACTTGGGTTCCGTCAGAACAACCTCTCGAAAGATAAACAGACCACAGGTTTGGGAGCTTCAAATAATGGAGGATCTCAACCCAAACCAAATAAGGATCATAGAGGACCAACAGAAAAGACCAGGGTAGCAATTCACAAACCGTCCCTATACACCAGAAATGGAAAGTATAGGAAAGCTACGAAGAATGGCCGGGTAAACAATATCGAGAGATCATGTAGTTATCTCTCGCAAGGCCATTCTAAGTACAAGAAAAGCTACATTCCATATAATGCACATCAAGGTAAATATGGAAGGTCTGAGATCCAGAGGAGTAGGTCATCACGGATGGAAGCAGGCAGACACTTCCCATCTAGTGATGATTGGTCAGAAGAACAAGAACCGTGGAATAAAGTTCAGTTTCTACGGTATCATATGACCAAACAGGCAATGAAGGGCATGGTGCGTAAACCTGAGGACAAGCCTCAACCTAAAATGATCTACGTACCTAAAAGGCCCCGAGTCTTTGCTAGCATTCCTTTTGATTATCAAACGTATAATGGCTACATTGCACCTAGACCTGGAGTAATGGGTCCAAGGTATAAATGGATGCCTAAACTCACTAACCCATCAGGACCCAAAGTTTGGGTACCTAAATCTGCTTGATATGCTTGCAGGACACCAGGGACACATGGTTCATTGACAGTGGATGTTCGAGACATATGACTGGAAACTTAAAGCTGCTAGAGAACATCCAACCTATCGAAGGTCCCTTGGTGACATTTGGAGACAACGAGAAGAAAGGACGTACAAAGGCTGTTGGTGAAATTCATAAGAATGGATTGGTGATCAAGGGGATATCCTACGTTGAAGGTCTTAAGTTCAACCTCCTTAGCACTAGCCAATTCTGTGACAAGGGCTACAAAGTAATCTTCACCAAAAGCAAATGTCAAATCATACAAGAGAAATCTCTCGTAGTCGTCCTGGAAGCAGAAAGGACAGGAAACATGTACATAGTGGATTGGAGATCTGCCAAACCATCCCTATGTATGCTAGCAAGGAGCAAGGAAGACTTATGCTGGGATTGGCATAGTAAGCTTAGTCATCTAAACTTCAAAACCATCAACAAGCTTACAAAGAGGAATCTTGTGGAAGGACTGCCAGATGTGACGTTTCGAAAGGATAGAACCTGTGAGGCATGTCAACGCTGTAAACAGACCAAATCCTCTTTCAAGAGCAAAGCCGAGACATCATCCATCAGACCATTAAGTCTCCTTCACATGGACTTATTTGGACCGGTGGATCCACCCAGCATAAGAGGAAGGAAATATACTCTTGTGGTAGTAGATGACTACACAAGATTCACCTGGACCGTGTTCTTAACCAAGAAGAGCGAGACAAAAGCCGCTTTGCCAAATCTGTTGAAACAAATACAAGTTGAAAAAGACGTCTCGATATTAAAGATCCGATCAGACCAAGGTGGAGAGTTCGTCAATCAAGTGATCGAGAGCTACTGCAACGACAATGGGATTCATCATCAACTGTCAGCTGCTCGAACTCCTCAACAGAACGGAGTTGCTGAAAGAAGGAACAGAACTCTCAAGGAAGCAGCAAGGACCATGATCTCACAAGCCAACATATCTCAAGGATTTTGGGCAGAAGCAGTCAACACAGCATGCTACACCCAAAATCGGTTCTTGATCGTGAAAGGAGCCGGAAAGACTCCATATGAGTTGTGGAATGGAAGAAAGCCGAATGTGAGTTACTTCCATACATTTGGGTGCAAATGTTATGTCCACAACAACGGGAAGACTCAACTAAGGACCTTTGATGAAAAGGCGGATGAAGGGGTATTTCTGGGATACTCATCAATAAGTAAAGCATTCAGAGTCTTCAACAAACGGAGATTGGTGGTTGAAGAATCAATCCATGTCTCTTTTGATAATAGAGCATTAGCAGATCAACCACAAAAGACAAAAGAAGTAGCTGAAAGTCCAGAGGAAACTCAGCCAGAGTCTATCGAGAGATCAGATCTACCTCTCGATAGTTCGATAGCTCGAGATGTAGCAGAACTCCAGTCAGAATCAGATAATGAAGAAATCACCAAGGAGAAAGCACCCAGATCAGTTGAGCTAATTCAGATTACAACTAATCAACCATCACCTCAATCTACGACGGAAGCACCATCCGAGGAGTTACAACCAGACTTACGATGGTTGAGAGGTCACCCCGCTGACCAAGTCATCGGAGATGTGCGTGATAAAATTCGAACCAGATCAGCTTATCGAGAAAGCATGCTAGCTTGCTTTCTATCTCAAATAGAGCCTAAGGTGATTGATGAGGCTCTAGGTGATCCAGATTGGGTTCAAGCTATGCAAGAGGAACTTCATCAGTTCGAGAGAAACGACGTTTGGGAATTGGTTCCGAGACCTCATCATCAGAACGTCATTGGCACGAAGTGGGTTTTCAGAAACAAGATGAATGAGGATGGAGTCATTGTTAGGAACAAGGCCAGACTTGTTGTTAAAGGTTATTGCCAGGAGGAAGGAATAGATTTTGATGAAACCTTCGCTCCCGTGGCACGTCTCAAAGCCATACGTATTTTTCTCGCATACGCCGCCTTCAAAGACTTCAAGGTATATCAAATGGATGTCAAGAGCGCGTTTCTGAACGGACTTCTCGAAGAAGAGGTGTACGTTGAACAACCTCCGGGTTTCTTGAAGGACGTGGGAGCTGACAAAGTATACAAGTTGAAGAAGGCGCTTTACGGCTTAAAGCAAGCTCCAAGAGCTTGGTATGATACACTGTCTTGCTTTCTACTTCAATGTGGGTTCACCAAAGGCCTAGTGGACAAAACTTTGTTCAGAATTAAGGATGGGATCATATATTATTGGTGCAAATCTATGTGGATGATATTATTTTTGGGAGCACCAATCCAGACCTATGCGAGAAGTTCTCAAAGTTGATGAAAGGGAAGTTCGAGATGAGCATGATGGGAGAGCTAAATTATTTCCTTGGACTTCAAGTCAGACAGCTTAAGGAAGGTATCTTCATCAACCAGGAGAAATACACCAAGGATCTGCTCAGGAAATACAACATAGAAGGGAAATCTTCAGTCAAAGTACCAATGGGAACCTCTCTACGCATCGATGTTGACAGCGAAGGTCGAGAGGTCGATCAAACTACGTATCGAGGTATTATCGGATCCCTTCTATACTTAACTGCTAGTAGACCAGATATATCCTTTGCAGTAGGTGTATGTGCTAGATTTCAGGCAAGTCCAAAGGAAAGTCACTTGAATGCATCGAAAAAGATCCTCAGATATCTCAAAGGTACGCAAAGTGTTGGGCTTTGGTATCCGAGAGGTGGATCTTTCGAACTAGTGGGATATTCAGATGCGGATTTTGCCGGTTGCAAAATAGATCGAAAGAGTACATCAGGGACATGTCAGTTTCTAGGAGGGAAACTTGTCTCATGGTTTAGTAAGAAACAACACTCTATAGCTACAAGCACCGCTGAGGCAGAATATGTAGCAGCTGGAAGTTGTTGTGCTCAAGTATTATGGATGAAACAACAACTATTGGATTATGGGGTTGAATGTAAAGAAGTGAAAATCATGTGTGACAACACAAGTGCTATTCCTATTACTTAGAATCCAGTGTTACACTCAAGGACAAAGCACATTGATATAAAGTATCACTTTATTCGGGATCATGTTGAGAAAAAGGATATCACGTTGGAATATGTTGCAACGGAGGAGCAACTAGCAGATATTTTCACAAAAGCCTTATGTGAAAATAGATTCTCTCAACTAAGGTTAGAATTGGGAATGATAGAATTGAGTTGAACGGTCAAATCTTATCTCCTAGTATTAAGTGCCATACACTGTTTCGCATGTGAGGAGCGTTTTCATCAACTTTATGGCAGCTTTGGAGTTACACAGTATTGAATGGTCATTCAATATGGCAACCCGTGAATCTACAGTTTCTATTTTTTGGGCTATAAATAGAGTGGTTCTCTCAGCAGTTTATATCATCAACTTCCTCATGGAGAAGAAGAAAGGAAAAGATGATATACCGTTCTTTTATAGAGGGAGGAAATCAGCAATCAAATCTAAGGATTTCAAGGAGAGAACTACCCAGAACTAACGACGGGTGAACAGATTGCGGAGCTTCCTGATAATTCAAGCAAGATCATATGCAAGCATCCTATTCCCACCCATAATGAATGGCTCCCCAAATACGTGGTGAACCAATTTGATGTTGATGGGAAATTGGAGTCAGGAGGAGATGCTTGCACAAGAAGGACTCCTACCGCTGCGCATCCTGGAAAAGAAGTTCCTCACAACCAAGAGGAAAGTAGCCTCTGAAGAGTGCAGCAGCGGAGAGGCAGAGAAGAACAAGAAGAACGGGCCACCAGTCAGAGTAGGATGTAGATGGCTAGTTCTTGTTCTAAGATAGATTCCGTTTTTGGCTTTCCAAGGCCAAACATAAGTTTCTCTGGAATCTAATAGGATATTGATTCATATGTAATGCTGTTAGAATCACTAAATGAACTTAAGGAAATGTTCTAAGTGACATCTTTTGAATGAATCGATCTTGTGTTCTCTATCGCAATCTGTGTTCGAAAGGTTAATCGAGAGATACCATGTCAGTTTAAGCCAAAACGTTATGTCTCGAAGAAGGGTAGTTCGAGAGTTCACTTCGAAAGATAACAAGCTGACTTTTTGTATATATCTCTGGATGGAGGAATAAGGAGGGTTAGGGATTAATCACTCAGGGGGAATATCCTTAACCAAATGGAAGGCTCAAATGGAGGAATAAGGAGGGTTAGGGATTAATCACTCAGGGGGAATATCCTTAACCAAATGGAAGGTTCAAATGGAGGAATAAGGAGGTTTAAGGATCAATCACTCAGGGGGAAGATCCTTAAACTAGTACCTTGAACAGCTTTACCTTCGAGAAGTAAAACTGATGCTTCAACGGATATAAGTGGAACGGCTATTTTTTGGTTTTAATGAAAACCACGTGGCCATCGGTTACTGACGGTTTCCCATGCTTTAAGGCCTTTATCTTGGGTAGTGGGAGCATGCTTATAATGATTTTATTTTATTTAAATCTCCACTCAAAACCGTCACAAACAATTCCAAAAATTACCCTTAATATGCTTTATTCGCCTAACCGTTATGAAAGGGCATTTTCAACCTTATACTTATTTTGAAGTAAATCGGATCTCAACCGTGACCCAAATACTCAACCCTACCCATATATCCGACCCAAATCCGGACACTATAAAAGCTTTACCCATCTTCTTTACCCGGATTCAAGCTCACAACCGGATACCCAAAATTTCCCAAATCCGAATACTGTACACTTTCCCTCCAAAACTTCATTCTTTCAACAATGGCGTCCGATTCATCTTCTTCAACCTCTACCACCGACGCATACCAGAAGGAGGTGCAACACATTCGCACCCAAATAAAGCAGGTCAAGGCGGGAAGCATCCTTGACAAGAGCGGGTTCATCAAGCACTCGGAGGATCCAAAGAAGACAGAAAAGGTCCTCAAGAAGTTCGAGAAGGCAGGGCTTCTCAAGTACATGGAGCATGATTATCGGAACATCCACGCCTTGGACTTCACCGAGTGGTTCGCAAATGCTAAGGTCACGAAGGGCGCAATCGAAAGCAGCGTCAATGGAATCCACATTACGACATCTGTGGGTGACCTAAGAGTGGCATTCGACTTTCAGGCAACGGAGGAAGCAGTCCAGCATCTCTCGGATTACGAGTTGGACAAGCAGATGTTCTGGGAGAAAATCCGACTGAAGACTGCACCACAACGAGCATCCTCTGCCCTCCGCAAATTCCATCTCAAGGAGAGGTATGCTCTAGCTGCCGATTTGATAATGAAATTTGTCCTCGGCAAGGTGTCTGGAACCGATGAAATCAATCTGGACATCCTCAAAGTCCTCCATGCCGTCTGGAACAACATCAAACTGAACTGGGCACAGATCATTTTCGACTTCTTAGTACAGCAAGTGCAAGGCTCAGTCTCCAGTGCCAACCAATTGATCAGCAAAAAGGTTGGTTTTGGTTTTGTTGTTCAGTACATTTTAGAATTGAAGGGTTTAGAATTGAGGGAGGGGCGAGAGATTCATCGAAATACCTATATGGGTAGGACGAAATCTCAAGCTCCGAAGGGTAAAAGTGCGAAGGATGCACCATCTCCCTCTAAGCCGAAAGCTAAGGGCAAAAGGAAAGCCCAGCCAGAGAGTGCTAACTCTGATGATGAACCCTTAGGAAATTTGGTTAAAAGGGTTCAATTGCCAAAAAGGGCCAAGAGGGCCAAGAGAGTTTCTGTCAGCCAGGTTCGAGAAGTGGCTCCAGCAATGATACAAGTACCATTTGAGAACAGGGCACAAGCCCAGGGGGAATCTCAGGCTACACTGGCCGCTGAGATTGAGAGAGTGCCCCCTACAAGGTCTCTATCTGGGGCGTTATGTGTTGATTTAAATGCTGCTGTTGATGGTGCTGAGGGGGCTGCTGAGTCTGGAGTGGAACCTCGAGAGGAGGTTCGAGAGGTAGAAGGCACTGGGATCAGTGATCCAGTGCGGGGAGAAACAGAGGGATCACGAGAGGTGGTTCGAGAGATGGATATTCCGACAGCAGATGAGAATGCTTTAGATCTAGAGGCTGCTGATGAACAGGGCACTGTGGTCAGGGACCCAGTGCATAGAGCTAATAATGTGGTATTAACGCCCATGGAGTCTGTACAAGTTGAGAGAGCAATCACACAGACTTTAGCAGATGTTGGGCTATTCAATGATCTCTCGGATGGTCATCGAGAGATAAATGAACAAGCAGTGGGCTGTGCATCAACAACTGAGATCGTGGCTGCTGAATCAGACAGAACAGATGCAGAGGTGTGCTCTAGGTTGGATAATAGTGCTGCTGATGTGTCTACCTTGGATGATTTCTCCAGAGTTCTACGATGGATTGAATGGAGAACAGGTCCTATAGGTCAACTGATCTTGAGAGCAGCAAGCATGGTGGCTGAGGAAGAATTTGCACTCAACTGGTTAAATCTGACAGATATACCTGCCACTGAATTGATAAACCTTGCCCATGAGATGAATGTGACTAGGAGCAATCTTGGTCGATCCGATAAAGGAAAGGGCATAGCTGATGCACAAGACGAGGAAGCTGAGTCTGATTTAGATCCTGCAGCTGAGGCTCAATTTCGAGCGGAAATCAGACTTGCCACTGCTATTTCATTGGGACATCAAGTAGAGGTAACGAGAGGTCCAGGAGAAACCTCTGGTGTTGCAAAAGATTGCTCAGAAGATCCTATAGCAACAGCCGCAGTACCTCTATCCCAAATTGAAGATTCTGCTCTAGGCTTTCAGGGTGATGCTTCGAGAGATGAGTTCGAGACCTCTGAAGCACACGACGTGGCACAAAACTTAGTTCAACCACTGCCACTACCTGAGACAACACCCTCGATAGATAAAGAGGAAGCACCTGACATGGAGCTACCTTCGAGCTCTGAACCCAGTGTTCCTGCTGAACCTCAGAGTCAAGTTCGAGAGGTGGACTCGCATATGCAAGTCATGGGTGGAAATTTGGAAGCGCCCAAGTCCCCTCCGACGAAAGGTACTACTGATTCTCCTTCTTCTACTTCTGATTTTGGTTCACAGGCCGAGAGAGTGTTCATTGGCGAGGTGCGTCAATTCATGGCTGACCAAGCTCAGAAGATGGCTCAAATCGAGCGCATACTGGCTGTGGTTCGAAACCATGCAATGCCCGTGGCCGGCACAAGTACTTCTCAAGCTCGCCACGAAGAACTCCTCGAACAGACAGTGTGGGCTGAGGATGCAGCGCGAAAGGCTGCTGATGATGCTGCTGTAGCTCGTTCAGAGGCTGAGAAAACGAGAAATGAGCTAGCTGAGCTGTGAGCAGAGTTTAAAGCCTACCAGAATTCCAGCGAGCTTCGACAGGATGAAGTGAAAGCCATTCTTGATGCCCTGTCGAACCAAGTGCCTGCCCAGCTCGAATCACTCTTCGAAGGGCTGTCTACTCTCCTCTCCCGTGGTGATGATTCCAACAAGGGGGAAAATATACAAAGGGGAGGAAGAAGCAAGAAAAGAGCAAAAAGTAGTGAACCAGCTGGTGGACCTCCTGTGAAGATTCCAAAGCAAACAAGCAAGCAAATGGAGGAAGCCAAAAGGGCAGAAGCTGCAAGGATTCAGCGCACACTGGAAATGGAAAGAAGGAGACAGGAAGATGAAGAGAGAAAGAAAAAGAGACAAGAACAACAAACAGAAAATGAAAAGAAGGTTGGGCAGTATCTGATCAATTTCAAGTTCGGAAGCATAGAAGAGGATATGCGTCACCTTGTTCTCAGAATCTTCAATCTGTTGGCACAAACAAAGATGTCACTCCACAGCAATATGACGCCAGAAGAATGCGTCACATGGTGGAAGGATGGAGTGATTGAAGGAGAATTCGTTGGGGAAGCTTTCAGGAACTATCTACACTTTCATGTCACTGATGACTATCTAGGTCTAGTAGACACGAAAGATCCTTTCAAGACACGAGCAGCAATCAACGAAAAGAGGAAAGAAGACAAGAAGTAAGCTCTCGTTGTCACCCCTTAACTGTGCCTTGTTGTTCTCAATTTCTGTTAATCTCTCTTCTGCTTTCTTTATGTAAAACATTCCCTATTATGTTTAATAAATACATATCTTTTGCTGGGGGTGTTGAGTGAGTTCTTACTGCTTTATGCTCAGTAGAATAGCTCACTTGTCAAACTTACCGTATGCGCTGAAAATAAAATCAAAGCTCTTTATTTGCTAAAATCAGCCATATAAGTAAGTATAAGTGTTGGCATCATCAAAAAGGGGAAATTGTTAGGAACATAATGTAATAGGTTTTGATGATACCAAATGTAAATCAGAATCCCCTAAGTCTCGAAAGATAGGAATCAATGTAAGTTCGACAAGTAAACTAAGAGCGAAAATATAACCGGGTAACTTTGAGCTCAACTCGGAAAATATTTAAGCTTAAGGTAAACTTGATTGAACATTTTAGAAGTTGTCGTGTTGTAAGTCTATAGTCAGATCAGAAGAAGGCACGAGACTACACTGGAGGAATAAGGGTCTGCGAGACATCAACTAAGTCTCGAGACATAAGCAGAGTTCGAGAGATAGAGTCTCTCGAGACATCAATCCAGTTCGAGACATAGATTCGAGACATCGGTCAGGCGAGACATCAAACTAAGTCTCGATACACTGACACTTCTCCAAAGGACCAAACGGTAGTAAAAGTAGCTTGGATTAATTTAATCTAAGTTTGGAGAAGAAGAATATCATGGAGATAAGGAAAGGTGTCTACAGAACGTTATGGGATCTACCGGAAGTGGATGCCACGTCAGAATTGCACAACAAACGGATAAAAAGCGCACCAATCCAAAGTCGGTCTTATTCCCTAAATCAAGGATCATGGGAATATAAAAAGAGCAACTTTTGCCTAAAAGAGTAAGTGGAGCATGGACTCTAGAAAGTGGATTAAAGAATATTCACTACAAGACAAAAGGCACAAGTTGCAAGACCACCACTCCATGGAACATGCTGAAAATACTCAAGTCCCATGATCAGCATGGGAGACAATTTCAAACGGAATAATTTTCCCTCCAACGGAATTATTCCTAAACTCTCATATATAAGGACGTGAAGACACAAAAGAAGAAGGAGTTGAGTTAACTAGAGAAAAGAAGTGTCTTAACCAAACGTTCAAAGTGCAAGTGCTAAATCTGGAATATCATTCTTGATATTCAACACAGCGAGACAAACACATCTTAGTGTTTGAGAGAGAGTTACAAAGCTTAAACTTATACATATCCAGAAGGTGACCGAAGCAGCTCTACGTCGACTTTATTTCAACGATAGCTTGCGGTCAGATTGGAGATTGTTACATTAAACTGTGACAACCAAAGGTCCTTGCTTTGGATTAAGCAAGAAGAGGCGGAGTAACCTGGCAGCTGTCTAGTGAAGATCCTGAGGCTTGAGGCGGGCTTGGTGATCAAAGCTCAAGTGCTCGAGAGGTGGAGTAGCTGGAAGCGGGGAGAAAAACCTGAGGAAAGGCGGAGTAACCTGGAAGCTGTCTTGTGAAGATCCTGAGGCTTGAGGCGGGCTTGGTGATCAAAGCTCAAGTGCTCGAGAGGTGGAGTAACAAGAGGCGGGGCGAAAAACCTGAGGCTTGAGGCGGGCTTCGTGATCAAAGCTCAAGCGCTCGATATTGTACTAAAAAGGGAAGTTTTAGTGCAATCCTTCTAGGGAGTTTCTAGAAGAAGAGTGGACGTAGGCGGGTTGGCCGAACCACTTAAAAATCTCTCTCTCGCATTTACTTTCTGTCTTTTATCTCTCGCTATCTAACTCTCGAACTGCACTACATATAATCACTTCTCGAACCAACTCTAACTCGTGCTAATTAAAAAGGGGATAACATTTTCCGCTGCGCATAAAAACTTTGTCTTCATCTTGTGAGGTATCGGACCTAAACATCCTAAGTCCAATACACACGAGAGGTCGAAAAGATTTGCAAAATCTTATATAAGTCTATTCACCCCCCCCCCTCTAGACTTGTACCCCATCCCCTTGGGACCAACATATATATATGTGTGTGTATATATATATATGTGTGTATATATATACACACACACACACATATATATATATATATATATACACATACATATATATATATATACACACACATATATATATATATATATATATATATATATATATATATATATATATATATGTGGTAGGGTTCCAGTGAGACCACTTGGTTAGGTAAGAACGTGAAATCAGATCTTGTGCGTTCATGTAATATTTTTTAATGGTCTAGATTGATTGACAAACACACACTTCGTTCGCACACATTTAATCACCATTCGCACACACTTCAACTTGTAATCTTAATCAATCTAGACCATTAAAAAATTTTGAGATCAAATCTTGTACATCAATCACTGTTCGCACACATTTAATCATCATTTGTACACATTTAATCACCGTCCGCACACACTTAATCACCAGTCGCACACATTTTATTACTGTTCGCACACACTTCAACTTAGCATCTTAAATCAATCTAGACCATTAAATTATTAAATGGATGCACAAGATCTGATCTCACGATCTTACCTAAACAAGTGATCTCATATGATCCTAACTCTATATATACATATATATATATATATATATACATATATATATATATATATATATATATATATATATATATATATATATATATATATATATATATATATATATAGGCCCCTACTCAGGTGAGGACATCTTATTTTGAGGTTAATGAGGTGTAATCTCAACCATCCAATATAATAGAATAAAAGGTGGAGATTACAAATCAAATATATATATATCACGCCAGATTTATGGTAAACAAGGGTAAAGAAGAGATTTTTGGTTAGGTAGTAATTAAGGTAGAATTTATATTTTCAAAGTTAGCATTACATGATAATAACAATTATGGAATGAATGTTGAGTTGAAAAGGGACGTGCATATTATATCTTTTCAACAATGGCGCCAGTGAACATATTTGCAGTGCAAACAAGGAGTAATGATATAAAAACTGCAATATAAGCATTTGAAACGTGATATGTTCATATTAAATGGTGTGCATATGAGTAAAAAGGGGGAAAAAAGAAGACATGTTCGTGTTTTTAGTTGTGTGCCAGCTTGGGGATTATGTGTGCCGTTTTTCTTAATTGTGTTTGACTACAGAAATATATAGAGTTGAAACAATATAACGGAATGAATGTGGTTTTTTTTTATTAAATTTATTATTCTGGAATTTATAAAAGATGAGCATGAGGATAACTTGGGGTTTTCATATGGCAGCCATAGGGTTGAGTTTGAGAATGCGTACTGTGGGGCGTATCCTAAAGGTGAACTTGATGAGAGCTCGTGGTATGTATTGAGTCGTTATATATTTACGGTCCGAAATGATATTAAAAAATGCAAGATTAGTATTTGAAACGTAATATGTTGCCATTAAATAATAGTGTGACTATGAGTTAAAACAGGAAAAAATACACGAGTACGTTCTTTTTGTGTGCCAGTTTGTGGGATTATGTGTGTCGTGGTCCTAAATAATGTTTGACTAATGAAATATATAGAATTGAAAGCATACAACGAGATGCATGTGATTTTTTTAGCCAAGGTATTTTTAAAACTATATTTGTAATACATCATATTACTAGTTGTGAATTAGTCATACATGTCTAGGAAAAAACTACAACCAGACGAAAATGCATAAACTGGCCAAAATAAAATATGGAATGTGTAAGGTGGCAATAATAAATATGGCATCAATAGTTATGAATTACAATTTGATAGTGAACATAGGGATTAAACGGCATATATAATGCAACATTGTTAAGCCACTGCATTGATAGGTTGTGTGACAGATCTTGATATATTGTTTGCCACAGTTTGATATATTGTGTGTCAATCTTGTAAACATAATTCTCATTTTTTCTCACAAACTAAATCAGAAGTCAATGACAAAAATGAGGAAGGATGCGAGGTTGATATCTTGGCAAACAGACAACGAAGAATATATACAGGAGTGTGACGGCACCATAAAACCACACATTGCCCACTTAAACCAAAGCATGCAAAAGAAACAGAAGAAAAACAAAGGGAACGAGTAGGCTAGTTTTTGAAAAACCAATGTAATTTTTTATTCAAAATAAAGGTTACCTTGATTTTTGTATGAACATTTTAATTACAGGTGATTATATTTTTATTTTCTACTCACTAAGGCACACGATATACGGTAAAGAACACACAACAATAAGTGAACATGCACACAAACCCCCAACGACTATTTACAAAGGTATTTAAATGTTAGCATGTTTTACAAAAGTGTTTATAGATTTAGCATAAACAGAAAGTCGACATATATTGGAGTGGAAAAAGGCACACACCACTCACCTAGATGGCACACAAAGCATGACACTTAGGCACATGATATAAAATAGCGACGTGGTGTGCCATAACCGTATATAGCGTGTGCAACTCATGGCATAGTCGTGTGCCAAAAAATTGAAGATATCGAATTATCCTCTTATTTTTACCAAGCAATAACGAACATCCAACCGCGAATGAAGGGCATTCAAGTGTAAGTAAACCCATACATATTAAATACATTAAAACAACAACGACAACCAAAATAAACTATCATTGATCAACACCTACGAGATTGTCATGATAAGACAAAAATTGTGATATCAAAATGGTGATGCAAAAAATTAAAAAAAAAATCTGAAAAACCAGCAATCTAAATCAATCATTGCTAGTAGCCAAAGGAGATGAAAGGAAGCATAATGCACGTGCGACGTTGCTTGTATTGTGAGAATTTATTTCCGCCGTGCAAATTTCCTTCATGTAGTGCAAGCGTAAGCGATTCAGCTCAGCTTGGTCACCCCCTTACGAGACTGCACTCCCATCTAGCTACACCTTCCCTCGTGTAACTCTCTATGTGGCGCATAAGATAAACTCCACAATCCACTTTATTCCTGCCACCAACAAGCACACATAATAAAGATAACCAACAATGACTCACATTGCAACCAAAAGTGGCACACATTATAACAAACAGTGTCACACAACAATAAGAAGAAATGACATACAAATAACAAATTTACACACACAACAATTCTTAAAACATGTCATTAATTTTTAAAAACACAAAACTGCAACTGCATTATGCTAAACTTAAAAAATGAGTATTCATAAAAACCAATATTTCATATTAATCCTTAGTGGAATGATATACCAAATCTGTCATAAAAATGCAAACAACCAAGTGAACTGCCACCCTCTACACAAGAAAAAAAAAACCCTCTTATGAACTACCGGTTCTAGAATAACAAAGTATGCACACAACAAATGGAGCCGGGCACATAGTAATAAGAGCAAGGCACACATTAAACAAATTCAGTGTATACAAACTTAATCTGAAACACAACACAACATAACTATATTCCAAATAACCAATATTTCATATTAATCCTTAGCAGAATGATATACCAAATATGACATAAAAACGCAAATAACCAGGTGAATCGCTGCTCTCAACACAAGAACAAAGAAAAAATACCTCTTATTAACTACCGGTTCTAGAATAACAAAGAAGGTACACAATCAATGGAGCCGGGCACACACTAATTAGAGGAAGGCACACAATATTAATCAAATTCAGCGTAGACAAACTAATCTGACTTAACTAATATAAACCATTGGAATATGAAGAAGGAAGGGCACACAATCAATATATCATATGCACCCAAACTAGCAACATACCATGTCAACATCCTGCACACAATAATAAATCAACACACAGCAATTCTTAAAACATGTCACTAATTTTTAAAAAACCAAAACTGCAATTGCATTATGGGAAACTTAAAAAATGATTCAAAAATGTAGGAAGCAAGAATTTACAGTTATGAAAATTAAATAATCAAATATTATAAGAAACCTGAAAATATTCGTAATATTTTAACTAAATGGATTTAATTCATAAAAGAATATTCCTAATAATCAATATTTCATATATATATTCATCCTTAGTGTAATGATATACCAAATATGTCACAAAAAACCATATAACCAAGTGAACCGCTGCCCTCAACACAGAAAAAAAAAACCTCTAATTAACTACCGGTTCTAGAATAACAAAGTAGGCACACAACAAATGAAGCTGGGCACACACTAATGAGAGCAAGGCACACATTAAACAAATTCAGTGTAAACAAACTTTCTTTCAGTTTAATATTTTACAAAAATAAATTCATAAATGAAAAAAAAACAAGAAAAAATCAGTAAATCCATATTCATAAGTTCAAATATACAAAAATAATAAAACAAAATTTGTAAATTCAATAAATTCGTAGATATTAACAAGAAAAAACCAATCAGTAAACAATAAAACCAAAGAAAAAAAACAGATGAAAAATCTTACCTGGAGTCGCCGCACCATCTCCCGGACCAGACCCTTGCGTAGCCGAAGACCACCACCAGTTTCCACCATTATCGCTTCCTCAAACTGTAAATCCGTCGCCACTGGGGACATGCGTCACCGCCTCCGTTCGCCAAGAAAACGTCGCCGGTAGCATCAACAATCGCACCGTCGAGCATCCTCCGACTTCAGCGCGAAGAAAGGCACCGTCCGCGCACCACCCTACCCCCATCCGTCGAATTCATCGATCGCGTAGAGAGAATTAGTGAGAATGCGATAGCTTGAACGGGAGACCGAATACGAATCGGACGCGACAAGAAGGAGAGAAGTTGACGGCTGAAAATACCAAAAATACAGGATGTGCTAAATCTTCCAAAATTAAAAAAAGACTATCACAAATGACACAAATACCCTCAAAAGTCTAAACTGTACACGCCTAGCACAAAAAAAAAAAAAAAAAATCAAAACTATAGTTGATCTTACACCATCAATATCCTAATCCAATGATCACTATTTGACCTCATAGTTCTTTATAATACATTAGTCCTCACCTGAATAGATTCCTATATATATATATATATATATATATATATATATATATATAGCTACTATTTTATATATAAAGTACTGTATATGTATAATTATACTATGTGTATATTATTATTTTAACGATGCATTTATAGTACACTGTATGTCTGTATTATTGTTGTTGTTGTTGTTGTTGTTGTTAATTTGCAACGGACTTAAATTTCGTCGCTATTCCACCGCAATATCGCGACGGAATAATTTTCGTCCCGATTTTTCTTGTAGTGCTAGTCTAGCCCTGGCCTAATAGTTAGTATATGCAATTGTGATTATATTGGTCCAAAATTAGATTTTTTGCAATTTTCTCTTGGCAATTTTTCTCAATTCGCTATTTATTTATATACTTTGATAGGGACTAACTTAGTTATTAGCACATGGCCCCGCAAATAAAAAAAAAATCGGCACGATTCTATGCACATTAACTTTAATCTATAACATTCCAACGGTAAAATAAATTGTAAAGTAAAGAAAAAAAAAAACTTATCCGAAATATGACGCAAATTATATCGTGGACCGTGGTCCACAATGCATTGTGGACCGCGGTCCCAAAACAACGTCGTTTTGATTAATGAAACAGACGGATGAATTCGCGCCACTCACTTTCTTTTCATATATACTGCACTTTCTTTTCAACACAACTGCAGTTACCTTTCAACACAACTGCAGTTACTTTTTGATATAACTACAGTTGTATATTATCGAATGAAACTATAGTTATATCAAAAAGTAACTGCAGTTGTGTTGAAAAGAAATTGCAGTATATATGAAAAGAAAGTGTAGTATATATGAAAAGAAAGTGAGTGACGCAAATTCATCCGTCTGTTTCATTAATCAAAACGACGTCGTTTTGTGGATCGCGGTCCACAATGCATTGTGGACCGCAGTCCACGATATAAGAACTGGAAATATGATACAAGAGGACAATAAAGTTTCGAATTGGCACAAGATGTGAGGGATTGAAAAATGGGAAGATAAAATGAATATTTGGTAATGAATTCTTTCCAAATTTGGTATGCTCATAATTTCAACCTCCAATTATGTTAAATCCCAAAATCTTCCAAATTAATTACGCGCCACCTCCATGTTAGTATATATAAGAAATGCCATTCCAAGGAACAATGCCATTGCTTCCATATTATCAACACACCATTCTCTTATTGGCTTTATTTTCTTTTGAAGATCGATGACGAGGAAGAAGGTGAAGCTAGCCTTCATCACCAACGACTCGGCTCGAAAGGCGACACTGAAGAAGCGGAAGAAGGGGCTGATGAAGAAGGTGAGCGAGCTGAGCACGCTGTGCGGGATCGAGGCCTGCGCGATAATTTACAGCCCGTACGAGAACCAGCCGGAGGTGTGGCCGAGCACGGCGGGGGCGCAGAGGGTGGTGGCGCAGTTCAAGCGGATGCCGGAGATGGAGCAGAGCAAGAAGATGGTGAATCAGGAGGGGTTTATCCGTCAGAGGATCGCCAAGGCGAGCGAGCAGCTGAAGAAGCAGCACAAGGAGAACAGGGAGAAGGAGATAACCGAGGTGATGTTCCAGTGCTTGACAGGGAAAGGTCTGCACAGCTTGATCCTCACCGACCTCAACGATCTCACCTGGCTGATTGACCAGAAATTGAAGGAGATCAACAAGAAGATTGAGGATCTGAATAAGGCTGCTCCTGCTGGGGAGGTGGGGATAGATTTGGGGCAAAGGCCGCCGCCGCAGTGGTTTGCGGATTGGATGATGAGTAACAACCAGCAAATGGGGTTTGAGCATGGCGGCGGCGGAGGAGGGGGAGCTGCGGCGGAGGAGATGATCATGCCGCTTTTCAACGACAATCATCACCCTATTCCTTGGCCTGCAACTGGTGGCGCCTTCTTTCCTTAATTCTCATCATATCTGCATTCTATCTTTATTTAATTACATCCTATTTACAACATTCAATTATTACTATTATTATTACTATCATCACTATTATTGTTACTAGTATTATTATTGTTAATGATTATGATTATTATTATTATTATTATTAAAATGAGATGCATCAATATATATACATACATATATAAATTTTATAATTATGTACTCCGTATTGTTATTTTAAATATGAAGTCTTGTTTATGTTAGTGTATGTATATGTACTCCGTTATGTTTTGTGTTACATATTGCCTTAGAGCGGTCTTAATAATTATTTTAAAAGGGATTTCTTTGTGAATATTTTAGTGGAATGAAAGGAAAAAATCGAAAAACAATAAGAGAAAGCAGATAATGAATTATTTTCAAAAATATTTTAAAAATAATATTATATTTAATTTGATACGTACCGCTACAGTACCTTTGAAAAATATTAGGATGTGTTTAGTATGTAGTGAGGAAAATATTTTATGTTTTTCATCTTATTACTTCTAAAAATCATTTCATTTTATATATACATAAAAAAAAAAAAAAAGGAAAAATGACACTTTTTCCCTGGCCTTATGTTATGTGCTTATAACACTTTTTCCCCCTGTGTTATTAAAGTGGCAGTTTTCCCCCTGAAATATTAAACTGACATTGTTATCCTTAAAAATAATTATTTCATTTATTTTTATTCTCCAACAAATTATTACTTATAGGTATGGATGATCACGATTCGATTCGAACCTAACCAAACACTATAGCAATCATACCGAAATAGTATGGACGGTTCTGGTTACGATTTATAACTGAAAAATAAAATTAAATAATTGTTGAACCGTGAACCGGAACTTAACCACAGTCATATATAGTAAAAATGATCAAACACTTATTTTGATAAATCGGTACGGTTCGGTTCCAATTTCGATTTTGAACCGCCAATCAAAACTTATTTATTTATTTATTTTTATAGTTTTATTTCTAATTTAAGAATAGTCTAAATTCAACAATTATTTTATTTTATTTTTTCGGTTCTGAATCGTAATCGTAACCATCTATACTATTTACTAGTTTTATACGCGCATTGCGCGAATGGGTTAATGCCCAATGTTTACATTTAAATAAATATTTAAAAAGTATATCAATGCAAGATTATATAGGAGAAGTTTATACATGGGTAATTGAATGTCGAATTTTTTTTATTTAAATATCTAACTCAAAGTATATGAATC
This sequence comes from Ipomoea trifida, assembly GCA_003576665.1. Lineage (NCBI taxonomy): Eukaryota > Viridiplantae > Streptophyta > Magnoliopsida > Solanales > Convolvulaceae > Ipomoea > Ipomoea trifida. The sequence continues at coordinate 11,781,163 of CP025658.1, read as the reverse complement.
CAATATAATATAGAAAATTCATTATAATTATTTCTTTAGCTGCTCTTCTTGGGGTTCATTTGGTTCAACCATTATTGTTGAATGAGTTATTGTGGATAAAAAAATCCCTAGTTTAAGAAAAAAAGATTAAATAAATTAATAAAAACTTGAAAACTTAAAATATTATGTATTCCAAAGATATTAAAATGTAGTTTCTCGCTTTAATTTGCTGGGTAATGGGTTATTTGAGTACTTTCATGGTCAACAAATCTCCCAAGTAGTTAATATGATTGGTTTCAAACTATTCTTTTTTTTTTTCATGGTATTAAAGAAATACTCCCTCTGTCTCATTTTACCTGTCCTATTTACTATTCATTGGTCAAACTAACTCTTCCTTCTTTGCTTATTTTCTTTAGTAATTTTTTATTATTTTTAAATTTAATTTTTTGTGTTTAATAGTACTTTTAATGTAGTTTCTAAATATATAAATTTTATATATTAATGCTAAACTTAATAATATGAAAAATTGAATTAAAAATTACTTCAGCCAAGCCTCGTTAAACGAACCAGACAACCATTTTGGGACGGAGGTAGTACATATGTATCATTTTTTGGTGTAACTACTAATTTATTTAATTCAATAAGAGTAAAATAGAGTGATTCCGCTTCAATTTGTTGGGCTATATATTTGAGTACTCTCTTTGTCAACTAATCCCCAAGTAGTTAATATAATTAGCTTCAAATTATTTAAAAAAAAATTTCATAGTATTAATAAAATATTTGGTAAATAAATATATAACATTATTTTGTACTATAACTTTGATATTTAATTAAAAGATATTGTAAAAATAAGATAATGAACAATGTAATGAATATCAATTGATAAATTTGAATGTAAAGAATCTTTGCATGAGAGAAAATAAAGACAATATAACTAATGAAATTATTTCTCTTATTTGATTTAATTTTTTGATAATGAATAATTTTTTCAAATAAAGGTATAGTAGACACATAATTCTAAATTAAAGAAATACATATGTATCATTTTATGTTGTAGCTAATAATTTATTTAATTTAATAAGAGTAAAATAGAGTGAAAAACTTAATTATGTCAAATTTGATTGAGATGAGGTTCGAACCTAAGACCTTTCTTATAGAAATTAATGGGTAAGTTAAAAGTTAACGGAATATTAACAGAGAAGAGAATATTTAACGGAAAACTTAACGGAAAATCATAAAAGTAAGGTTAAATTAGGTAATCTCTATGAATAATATTAATCTGAATTATCTTAGCCATCTATTTGATTAAATAATCCATCTGAACCATCCATTTGATTACCGCCATTTTTTCTACCCATTTTAGGCCTAACTCTCTTTGGCTCTTATTAGTATAGTAGATAGTAGAAGTTCAATTGCTGCAGTGTTCGATTAGGTTCGTATCGAACTGTGATCTTCCATACATATTAGTAATATAATTGGTTGGAGAATAAAAATAAATGAAATGGTTATTTTTAAGGGCAAAAATGTGAATTTAATATTACAAGGGAGAAAACTACCACTTTTAAAATAACTAAGGGGGAAAAACTGTCACTTTAATAACACAGCGGGAAAAAGTGCTATAAGCACATAACATAGGGGAGAAAAGTGTCATTTTCCTTAAAAAACAAAAGCATGTTTTCCATAAAATATGTAGAATAATCTCAGCTCATCCGTTTATCTAGGTTGATCAATAATAGAAAAAAAAAAAAAAGAAAAGAAAAATATGGTGACATTTTTGTAATTATAACAAACATCGGTGACACTCGCAAAGAAGTCACATCTCAAATATATATCACATCAAAGTTACTATTTATTATTATGACCTAAATCATTTTTTATTAACAGAATAATTATGATCAATACTCAATCATCTTTATATGGCTGAAGATTAAACGCCTTAAAAACATATATTTAATTTGATACGTAGCGCTACACCTTTGAAAATATTTGGATGTGTTAGTGAAGAGGAAAATATTTTATTGTTTTTCATCTTACTTCTAGACATCATTTCACTTTATATATACCTACAAAATAACATGTCTTTTCACAAAATATGTAGAATAATCTCATATGTATTTTCTGTGTTGATCAATGATTAGAAAATAAGAAAGAAAAGAAAAATATAGTGACATTATATTTTTGTAATTATAACAAACATTGGTCATACACTAGATAAGCTTGAGAGTACATTTATTGATAACTAAGAGTGTGATAAGTGTTAAAGATGTATGCTTTTATGGGTCAAGTAGGAGTTGTGTTGTCCTTATTTAGAGTTCTTTGTGGTTGATTGATGATGAAAAGCTTAGAAATGTGTTAATGTGTTGCAATGCCCTACAAAGGTGTACATTATAGTGTCTATGAAGGTTTGGAGCATAAAGGATGGCATATGGGCTTGAAATGGCGCATCCGGGATGAAGTGCAATGGAGATATGTGTCCATGAGACCACCACGATCGTGGAGGGTTCATGGATTCACAATAGAATTCTCTCACGACCCAAACCACGAACGTGGAGCGGGAAATTACGCAAAATATGGGAGCACCCATAAAATCAGTGCTTATAAATGGCCTTTGGCGGGGATTTTGATCATTCATCTTCTTTTATTGTTTATGTAATTTCCAAAGCTTTTAGATTGGGTTTTTCTCTCTCTAGTTAGGTTTAGATTCAACTAGCTATATTCATATGCTTCAATTCCAAATGTAAGAAGAGATCTAGATTGGAGGAGAATTGACAACTCTCATTAATTGTGAAGATCTTCTGTCCAATTTGTGTATTTGAAGATTTCAATTGTGGATTCAAGTTTGATATTCATTTCTTACTTCATCTCCATTTCATCTTCAATACTTGCTAGACTTGATTTCTTGCAATTGAGTTTTAATTACATGATAAATTGTAGCTAGAATCCCTAGGAATTGGATTTGATGATCTAGAGATTATGCATGCTTGATCTTTCAATGTTGAAGATATGAGATTCTTGCAGTGTTGCAAAAATCACGCCTAGGTGTCGTTTAATCCCCTCCTAGGTGCTAGGCGCCGATCGACCGCCTAGCGTATTGATGTCGTAGTATTAACTGAGGTGTGTATTGTGTTAAAACGAGGAAAAAGTTTCCCGAGTTTCATGTTTTCAAGGATGACAAATTGGAATCGAATTAAGCATTGGCATTTAGGATGCTAATAAGAGGCAAGAGTCACAAGAATCACGCAATGCAAAAGAAGTCATGAAAACAAGGTAAACAAATGCAAATGAAGGTAATCAATCAATGAAAACACACGGCGTAAAGATAAGCGAATTGGATTAGGATCTCTCGACTCTCGCACTCAACGACTATGGTAGAGGTTGAAATGCCACTTGGTCTACCTAAATGAACTACACGCACAATACCGAGTGGCGTCACACTCGGACTCCCAATCCTCATTCGGTTGGGGAATTTCATCGAACACTTGGTCTACGAGTCCCCTCCGAACCTCATCCTTCCGGATAAAGGGTGGGAGATGTGAGCATCTAGCTCTCACACACTTGCGATATCTCGCCAAGTGTGTGATCTTAGACTCTTGGAGAGATCGGGGCCCTCGATTCCACAATGTCAACCAAATTATACCCACAACATAGATAGAACAAAGCAAATCAAGCTCTAATTTCAACACTCTCAAATCATGCAAAGATGCTAGGTTCCTAATCCAATCCTAAAGAACTAGCCACTAACAATCATGATCAACAATAGCAACATTCCAATTTCAATTGCAAAAGCAAAATGTAAATGAGAACAAGATTCAAACCAATCTTCAAAATAGGAATTGAAAAGTAGAAATTGAAATTAAAGCTACCAATTGAGAAGATTACAAGATAAGAAATGGACCTTCAATCCTTGAAGTCTTCACTTTCTCCCCCTAGAATCTAACATAAAGCTCTGCAAAATGTAAATTCTAATCTAATAAACTCTCCCTACAAATTTTTGCCAAAAGCCTCTTTAAATAATGCTGATTTTGGGTCACGTACGGGGTGCGTACGCTCGTACGTGACGGTTTTATGGCCATAAATCCTTCTCCACGCGTGGAGATGTGGCGTGGAACCCTACTTGAAATTATCCACGCCGGTTCCACGCGTGGAGGGGTCTTCATCTTGCCCCGGGCCTTCTTTATTTGTTCTATTTGCTCGTCAAGTCCTTATATTTGGCCATTGTACCCCCGGGACCTATAAAATCAACGAAACAAACCAAAATAGAGCTTTGCAATAACCTTACACATTAGAGCATGAAAAATCCATAAATAATTCACAAAAGGATGCCAAAATGCTTCTAACTTCCCCCAACTTAAACCCTTGATGCTAGCTATATTTGGTGCTTATCACGTATCACCTTAAATGGTGGTCTAGGCGGCTGGCCGGCTAGCCGACCGCCTATGCCGCCTAAGCTGCCTAAGTGTTGTCTAGGCCACTTAGGCGCTGATAGGCCTCCTAGGCACGACTAGGCCACCTAGTCGGCCAATTAACTATTGTTCTTCTTCTTTTTTTAATGGGTAATTTCACTCAAAACAACATCGTTTTGAGCGAAATAACTCTAAATTGTACAAACTCTAGATATTTTTAGGTTAATATTTAATATTTTAGTATTAACTATTAAAGTATTATATAATTTATAATTATTAGTCTTTAAAAAATTCAAAATACTTAAACAAATTTTTAAAAAAATAAAAAATAAAATAGAAAAATACATTGGCGCCTAGGCGCCAATTAATCCCCGCCTAGACCTCCTAGGTGCTACGCGCTCCCCGAGCGCCTAGTGATTTTTTAACCATGGATTCTTGAAATTATGTCTTAAATGCTTTTGTGTGAATGATGTTGAGTATTGATCACTTGCTCAATGCCGACCGGGATGAGTGAGAAGTATGAGAGAGTGGAAGTAGTAAGGTTTTGTGCTTCCATGAAGGCTTACTTATTTATATTATTAGGCTATATATGGTGGACTAGATGTAATGCAAATCGTGACTAACTTAAGGGAGAACAAGGCACCATCACGTACTAAGTCGCGTAGGACTTAGACTCTTAGGTCCTCAATCGGCTAAGGCATTCTATCAAGTACTTGGTCTACCACTCCTTCTGGATCTAGCTCTCTCGGATCGTAGGGTGGGAATGTAATTAATGCATGCATAAGCTCAAGTGATTGAATCCAACTCCCCGTTTTAATTGCTTTCTTGCGCTTTTACTTTAATGCTTTTTACCTTTGCAACCAATGTTTTCCAATGCTCCTTGTTACAGTGCTTTGTAACCAATGCTTTCAATGTTCTTGCGCTTTTATTATGAATGTCATGCACTCTACTTAGTTCCAATTTCTCATCCTTGCGAGATCGACACTAGGGGATTCCATCTCCGTTAGTTTACACTTTTCCTGACCGAATTTTGGGCTGTGTAAGCTGCTCAACAGCACAGGGCCTCAAATTTTAGATGACTCAATATTTAATTTTTACCTAACTCGTTAAGAAATTAAAAAACAAAAAGTTTGCAATTAAAATTAAAAGACTCCAATGGAAGAAATGTGTGTCTGTAGTGTTTTAGATTGGAGATTAGGGGTTTGAATCTTGCTTTCTACACACACCTTCCCTTTTTTTTTTTTTTAATCCCTTCTCTTTGCGCACAACATTTTACCGCCTTATTTTTCTTTTCTTTTTGTGCACAGTAGCTTTTTACCACATTATTATTATTATTATTATTATTATTATTATTATTAGACAAAATTACTGTATTGGCTTTAAAGATTGGTAAGTAGAACTATCAATATGGGCTGGCGGGATGGGCCAAAGCCCGGCAATCCGCGGGCCAAGCGGGGCGAGTCCCCGCAAATTTTTTTTTATTTGTTAGTTTTTTCACAAAATGATGAGTCACATAGTAATTACTCATACTAATTCCCTAAATCCCTTACTTATACTAAGACTTGCTAACTGCTTCCGCTTTATAATATATATATATATATATATATATATATATATATATATATATATATATATATATATATATATATATATATAGAATTTTATTCAAATGTGGCCGCGCCCTTACGTGCGGCCGTGCGGTTTACACCACTCAATGTTAAGAAATGCACCACTCAATATTACGAAATGCACCACTCAATAACATTTAGTGGTGTATTTCATATTTAAGAAACACACCAGTCAATACATTGAGTGGTGTATTTCGTAACATTGAGTGGTGCATTTCTTAACATTGAGTGGTGTAAACCGCACAGCCGCACGTAAGGGCGCGGCCACACCTGAACATGACCCTATATATATATATACAAATTTTCTGGGTATATAAATCGAGTTAATACCCAATATAGTCCTCGACTATAGTGGTTTTACTCGATTTAGTCCTAAGTGACTTTCTGTGCTTAATTTAGTCCTAGACTTTGATGATTTTACTCAATTTAGTCCTTTGTTAACAATTCCGTTTGTCGACCGTTAGAAACAGGGTTAACATGGTAATTTTTCTTCCTTTTCTTTTTGGGGGTCAGATTGCATTCTTCTTCCCATTATTGACATTGTTGCCCAAGTAATGGATGGCGTAAGAAACTGAACAATAAACATTAAAATCACTCGTATATCAAAATGTAGCATTGGTAGTGGTGAACAGAAAATGGAGCAAACGAAAAAATGCATACTTCTTTCCATGAAGATTAAGGAGTCATCATTCATGGTCTGGGTCCGTATCCGCTGTCGGCGTCCATTTTCAGATACGCATAAACCATTTCGAACAACGCCGAATCGAAACCCTATGAAAGTCCCATTTCCTTCCTTCGATCGTCACCAAACGACACCGTCCAGTACTTGGGTAGCAAGGTTAGTAACGGGAAAATAAGACATGACAATAAAAAATAAAAAAATAAAAAGAAAAAGGGAAAATTACTATGTTAACCCTTCATCTAACAGCCAACTAACGGAATTACTAACAGAGGACTAAATTGTGTAAAATCATCAAAGTCGAGGACTAAATTAAGCACAAAAAGTCACTTAGGACTAAATCGAGTAAAACCACTATAGTCGAGGACTATATTGGGTATTAACTCTATATAAATCAATAAATATATAATCCATTAATCCGTATAGTATATACTTGAGACCGGAAGGCGGCGGCGCTTGTGGACCGACGGCGACCGGACTGGAGTGGGTTGTGGCCGGTGGCGCGCTGCTGTCTGGCTGCTGCTTGCCTAATGCGACTGCGACTCTGCCAGACAACGAGAGTGCTGGGCGCCTAGGCGATGGCCGGTGGTGGTGGGAGCCGGCGGTGGACGCAGTGGTGCTGGGCGGTGGACGTGGTGGTGCTGGGTGGTGGACGCCGACGGCTTGAAGTGCTGCCACTGCTGCGTGCGACGAACTGATATTCCTAACAAAGGGTCTTTATGGGTCAAGTTATGATCAATTGTTATCCTCTGTGGTTGATTTGGGGTCATAATTGCTTTTAATGTGCTAATGTGTTGCAAAGCTATATCATATCTTGCACTTTAGTGGTTTTGCAGGGTTTTGAGCTTAAGGAAAGGCATGTGGACTTGACCGGGAGCAACCAAGGAAGAATCACATGGATGGAGCATGTCAACAAAGGGTCCACGATTGTGGATTGGATCATAGATGGAGAACAGAAGGTTCCACAACCTGATCCACCATCGTGGATGGAAACATGGCTGAATAAGTGGCACTATCCACGAGTGACCCACGATCATGGACAAGGATCAGCGAGACATTTGAAGAAGGTGCTTGGAAGGAAGCTATTTAAGCTAGAATTAGATATTTTTAGAAGATAATTTTACCACTTAGACATAAGATTCAAATTTATATTCATTTTTACTTTCTCTCTACTTTACCCATTGTACTTTGAAGATCATTTTGGAGAAGAGAGCTTGACAATCTTTCTACTCCTTGAATTCATTTGTTGTTTGGATTCTACATGCAATCTATTAAGTAATCTACTTTCTTGCTTTAATCTTTACATTAATTGCTTTCAATTTGGTAAATTTAGATTTAATGTTGATTTCAATTGATAGAATGTTTGGCTAGGATTTCAATTAGGAATTGAACTGTGATTCTAGTCATGATGCTAGTATGAATTGTATTTCTAATTAGGTTTATGCATTGCAATGGATTGGTAAAATGTTATTGTTATCTATGATCAATTGTTTGCTTCCTTTGTGAATATCCAACTCTAGGGATTGTCTAAGGCATTGAATCTTACTATCTTAGCAAGGTTTTGCTAGATTCAATGTTGCTCCTAATCATAGGTATTTTCTTTCATTAATACCCGAAAGGCCTAAGTGAGAAATGAGGTGAAGACAACATGTTTGACAAAATGTTTCAGCTCTTAGGTCATTGGTCGCATAAAAAGTGCTCAGTGCCTAGAGAATGCTTAGTAGACTGATAGGTGAAAGGTGCTAGTAAAGCCTCACAAGAATGTCATTCTTGCAATGTGTATAACCTAAGTCCTAGAACACTAGAAGCATCATGTGCTAGATAAAAATTCATTCCTAAGCGTTTTCCTTATTGAATTCAAATACTTGTTTTGATACTTGATACTACAACATGCTCAAATCAAACTTGTTCTTAGTGATATTATATATGATGTGTGTGATCCTTTATTCCTTAGTTTGAGAACCTATTAATACTTCCATATTTTCCTTCCTCAAGAGAATGATAAAACTCGAGATTCATCCCAAATCTTTGACCGCCCAAAGAGCACCATTGTGATGAATGAAACATTTGCACCCAAAGATGTGGAAGTAAAAAACATTTGGTTTTCTTGTATTTCACAACTCATAAGCTATCTGTGCATGCAACTTGTGAATCATGCATCTATTTTTTGTGTAGCAAGCCGTGTTTGCAGCATCTACCCAAAAGTGTTTAGGTAATGCTACTTATGTAAGCATGGCTCTAATAGCTTCTTTAATGGTTCAATTCATTCTTTCTGCAATGCTATTTTGTTGTTGTATGCCAGCTGCTGAAAGTTGATATTGAATGTCGTTATTGCTATAGAAATCTATTATATTATGGATTTGTTGAGAAATTCTGTGTCTCTATCTGATCTGATTTTGACAATGATGTTTTCCTTCTCATTTTGCTCAAGTTTCATCAACTCTGGTAATTTCATAAGAGTTTCACTCTTTTTATTTAAGAGAAAACTGACCAAGTAAAACGAGTGTAGTCATGTACTACCACAAGTGTATATTTCTTTGTACTTATGCTTGGTGGATCTATAAGTCCAAAGAGATCTATGTGAATGAGACTTAGAGGTATGGTGAATGATGGATGCAGTTTAGCTTTGAATGAGGATATGATATGCTTTCGCTTCTAACACACATCTCACAATCCTTGTTTTTGATAGCTTATGTTCGGTAGATCTTCAACCAAACTTTGCCATGGTAGCTTATTTATCGTTTTTAAGTTGTGATAGCTCATTTTCTTGTGCCATGTCTAATTCCTCTCTTCATATCATTTGCTAACCAAGGTGACTTCAGTATTGGCAGATTTCCAATCTACCAGGTAGACGTTTTTCACTTTTTTGCTAACAAGAATTACATTTGACGGTTTTTTTTTACTCTTTTTCCTACAATAATCTTTGAAAGTATTTTTTAAATTGTATTCACCCCCTACCCTAGACATTTACCATATTCAACCAAGACCATCAAATATTGAGGCCTTTAAAATTTTTTTAAACCCTATTGATAGCCTGTGCAGGCCTTAAATACGCTAAAAGCCTAGTTAATGCCTATATTTAAAGCCTTTTTAATGCTCTGTATGTTTAATACACCTTTATAAATGTATCATGCCAAGTCAAGCCTTAGGCACAAAGAAAAAAAAAAAAACAACCTACTTAATTACGTACACAAGCTTAGGCTTTATGTTCCCATAACAAACCATGCCAAATTTGTCCAAGGCTTGACCCGGCCTAACATATTTAAATCGTTATATCGTGGACCACGGTCCAAAGTGCATTGTGGACCTTGGTCCGAAACGACGTCGTTTCAATGTTAGTGGACGCAGACGCGAATGATTCCATGGAATTCATTATCTATAATACACAGAATGTTTGTCCAGAATACACAGAATATTGACACAAAATACACAAAACTCATCCTCCTAACATTCGAATGCACAAACACATCACAACCTATGTTAATAACATGAATACACAGAATATTGACACAAAATACACAGAACTCATCCTGCTAAATATTTGAATGTACAAACACATCACAACATGTGTTACTAACATGAATACACAGAACGGTTGCCTAGAATACACAGAATGATTGCCTGGAATACACAGAACGATTACCTAGAATACACAGAACTCATTTTGGTACCGGGGATGCTAGGATTTTTTAAGTGAAAACCGTAAGTTAAAATTTTTTTGTTGGTCCCAAGTAAGAATTCACTATATTTCAAGGATTTTTGGTACATGCACATATTCAGATAACTCTTGGGATTGAAATATTTATTGAATTTTTGGAAAATATAAGACATATTTTGATAGAGTTTGAGAAGTATTGATCTTGTTGTGTTTTCGTCTTTGACCATGAATGGCCATTTATAGTGGAAGATGAGGTGATGTATATGGTAATCGAGTTACTGTATGGTAAATGAGTAATTTTGGGAGAAAATCTACTACCTACACTCCTAAATTCTATTCTCTAAGTTTTACGCCGTGATATAATAGATAATGATAGGCTATTGTTACTGTGTGGTTTTCAAGAGAAATGTTTATATCAAGAATTTAAAAGTGAGCGTAAAATTTGAGAGTAGAACTGGAGAGTCCACATAGTAATTTCCTTTTTGGGAGATATGGTTAATTGGGAAGATTTTTTTTGTGGGAAGAAATAATTAATGGGATGAAAGGTAATTTAAGAATGACGAAGTAATTTAAGCCACCAAAAATCTTGTGGTCTAATAGCACCAAGTTATTTTTTCATATGGAAAGTTGTGGGTTCGAACTTCACTGAAGGCGTGACTCTTTGTGATTCGGGGCGTGATTAGCTTTTGTAGGCAAATTATGCTGTGGACCCAGGTCCACCTTGCAAGGTGGACCTGGGTCCAAAACTACGTCGTTTTTGTCTATTTTTTTTTAAATTAGTAAACATATTGTTGAATATGGAGTTGTCCAAAAATGTGTGAATGTAGAGGTTTCAAAGTGTGAATGTAGAGTATAGGAATCGTGAATGTACATTTATGATTGTGTGAATAATGTAGAGTTGCCCAGAAATGTGTGAATGTGGAGGTTTCAAATTGTGAATATAGAGTATAGAAATCGTGAATGTAGAGTTATGCATGTGTGAATCTGTAATAGAGTTAATAAGTTCTAGCAACTTGTAGCCCTGTAATGTGTGAATTTGAAGTTATCAAGTTGTGGATATAGAGTATAGGACCTGTGAATATAGAGTTTTGAATGTGTGAATGCATAACAGTGGTAATATAGTTACTAAACATATAATCTTGTAATGTGTGAATGTGGAGTTTACAAAGTGTGAATGTAGAGTATCATATAATCCTGTAATGTGTGAATGTGGAGTTTACAAAGTGTGAATGTAGAGTATTTTTTTTTTTTTTTTTTGCAAACGTGAATGTAGAGTATAGTGTATGTGAATGTGGAGTTTACAAAAGTGTGAATGTAGAGTATAGTGTATGTGAATGTAGACCTAGGTCCACCTTGCAAGGTGGACCTGGTCGACGACATAACAATTGGCTTTTTTTTTTTTTTTTTTTGAGAATAAACAATTGGCTTATTTGAGAATAAACACGGCATAACAATTGGCTTTTGTAATTGCAGGATTGTCACTTTTTGCAATACCTTATTTGTTACTTTGACTGGACCACTTTCATGGATCGGATTGCTATATGTATTTTAGGCTTTAACGTCATTGGGCCAATACCAGCCCCATCAGAATAGAATATTAAATAATATGGAAAATTAATGGCCCATTTAATAACTGGAAGCAAATTATGGTATGGATCCTGGTCCACATAGCTGTATAGATCATACATATAGTATATTATTTGTATATTGAATGTATATTATTTGATAATATATAATATTTTACATGTATAAATAATTTATTTTTAATATACTAAAAACGTACCTTTTATTTATGCTCCATACAGTTGTATGGACCATGGTCCAAATATAAATGATTGCTAATAGGAGAATTTGATAATAAAAAATAGAGAACTTTTTTATTAACACAAATTTTCATTTTAAAAACTTCAAATATTTTCCAACTTTGTGTGGTTTATGCAAAAACACTTGAACGAACCATTTGATGGACAAGAAGAAGAATAGCATCAAATGAAAGTAAACGATATAAATAAGCAACAAATCTTCACTTGATTGAATTCATTATGAAAAGGACCTAAGGTATAACAGTACAACTTAATTACAGATGAGATATAAATAAGCATAACATGAGATTCAATTACAGTTTGAGCTAGCGATATGATGAATGAACATGTGCATATATATATCGTTAATTGGAGCCATGAGCTATGAGCTATCAGAGTTGCTCCAGAACTTGGTCTTGCCATTGATGAAAACAGTTGCTTTGCTATCAATCCCAGGCTCAGCCACCCACATAGTACCACGATCTTCATCACTACGCCAAGTTTTGTACGCATTCACAACCATCTCCTCCCTCGGGTAATCTTCTCCATTCCACACCTTCTTGCTGCCCTTTGATTTCAACATCCCAAACAAAGAAAACCTTGATTTCTTGCCCATTCTTGAATATATGTGTGTGTGTGTATAAAAATGGAGGTTTTTAGATGGGAATGTTTATTTTCAGTGTTTGGTTTGGTTGAGAGCATAAGGGTCTGTATGATACTTATAGTGGGAGGTACAGGCGATCTAAGGGACGAGAATCTGAATCGGATGACTGAAGGCCGTTGATTTTGATTGATGTATGGTTGTGGTTGAATGAAGTGAAATTACGAGGAATGCTGTAAAAATCATAGGCAAACTAAGACTTAAAGCACAGAATATGTAATGTGAACCGCTGCTTCCAAAAGTTGACCAAGCATCTTTAATGGGGTTGTTTCTCATTAACTGTTCATAAATTATTGTGTTGATTGATATTGATTTTAGATTATTCTTCCCTGAATGAACTTTTGAGATATTATTACTATTACTAATAATAATTAATAATAAGATTGTCATCACTCATCATGGTGAGAATATTATTTGTGTGGGTCTGTTTCAAAGGAGTCCTCACTTTGATAGTTTGCTGGTCTTAATTTCTGGTCTTTGCTTCTAAACTTTACCCATGTGACCAGTTAAGTTGTCCATGCAGACGCGTTTCACGAATACATGTCTATGAGATTGGTCAAGTTGTAGAAAACTTGGTAGGTAAGTATTACAATATTAGTTATAACTTATAAGTATTAAAATATATATTATTAGTAACAATAAATTCTACCTTAAGTTTTAAATTTTGAGTTTATACTAGCTGGGGTCCCTTGATTATTGCAATTTGCTTGTAAAAGTCCCGTTTTTAATTTTTCGCTCGATTAATCCCTTAACTACTAAAACCTTTCCTAAAGTAGCTAGTTCTCAGTTACATTTTACGTTAACTCCCCATTTAACACACTGGTATACTCGTAAAACTCCAATTTTTACCCAAAATTCATAAACTCATTTTGTATTCTTCATACACGTTCAAAAATTCATAAATACATTTTCATAAAAATGTGCAAATTCCAGTAGAGATACGTGGTGGCTGAACTGGTTGAGCAGGCGGTGTCACCGCAACCGCTAGCAACAGGCAGTGGTCTGGGCGTCTAGCAACGGTTACATTGCCGAAATTTGAAAATTTTCCATAAAATTCCCAAGTGGTTCCGGATGCTCAGAATCAATCTCCGAATGCTTCTACTGTCCCAAATGAACCTAAAAAGTGTCAAGAAATTAAAAAAAATGTCGAGGTTCCAAAAAATAATGGGCGACTACTTCCGGCAACTAGAGCTATCAATACGGGTTGGTGGGTCGGGGCGGGCCTAAACGGGGCGGGCAAAAAAAAACCTGCTCCTTGGCGGGCCTAAATTTTCCAGGCCCGGACCGCACCGCCGTAAGCCACGGGCTAGGCGGGCCCCCTCCAATTTTTTTTTTTTAATAATTAAATCAATTCCAGAATGTTACGTAGTAGATTATTAGATTATTTAATATATTTATATTGATTTAGATTTAGATTATATATTATATATGTACGTACTACACTATAGATTATATTATTACAATATATATGTACTACACAATGGAGCTTTTTTTGATATATTATACTACAGATTATATATTATATATATTATATCTTATTATATATATATAGTACTACACAGCTCCACTACTATGGTATTTTGGCGGGTAGCGCGCCGGCCAGCTCTTTAGCATACTTGTATTTTCGAAACCCGCTCCCTACCTAAGTAGGGGGCGGGCCAGCGGGCTAAGCCCGTTTTGACGGTTCTATCGGCAACTCTAACGCGATCGTTTGCAGATATTGTTCAAAATCAAAGCCAAAATCCAGAGAGAATAGCAACAATAAATCAAAAATCAAGAGTCAATCCTCAATCAACGAACAACAACAGAGGTAAATGCAAATTTAATTGTGTGCTTAATTCTCATATTTCCGGAACACTTGCAAGGCATTTGAGTGATTTGGATGCAAAGAGAACGGTAAATGAGACAAAGCATGAAAAGTTGAGCTGTGATTTGGATCACTCTTGGATTGAATTGGTATATCATCTTTACTTTTTGCACTTTAATTTTCATCTTGATTTCAATTAATTGTTTTCTTTAATTTATGATGATGATGTGTGGCTATATCTTCTAGGAATTGGTTATGAATCTCTCTTGATTATGCATTCTAGTTCTTTAATTGTTTGATGATGAGATTTGGTGTATGTAATACATATCTTTGTTGTGAGTGAACCTTGATTGTTCCTAACTCTATTTTTTGCCACAATAGGTTTGGTGTTTGAGAGAATGAGGCTTGCAAGAGATTGAGGTCTCATGTAGTCTTGTTCACTTGTTTTTCCCGCCTTTGATCCGAGAGGGCCAAGCCTGGAAGGAGAGCGTAGGCTACGTGTTTGATGAATGCCATAGACACTTGAAGGTGTCTAAGAGGCTAAATCTTTAATGACTTAGCATTAGTTGTTAGTTCTCCCAAAGTAGTCATTCATACACCTCATCGAATCTATCTTATACATAGAATGCATAAGACCGAGGTTCCCATCCAATTTCCCGTTTTAATTGCTTACTTGTTGCTTCTTACTTTAATGCTTGTTGCCTTTACATTCTACACCTTCAATGTTATTCTTTCTCCTAGTTAACTCTTACTAGTACATCCCTTATGATTGCCTTGCACTCTACTTAGCTCCAAGTTGTCATCCTTGTGCTCCGAGAATCTTCATTCCCACCTTTCTTTCCATCCACCGCTAAAATCAACTTGTCAGTCGGTTGTGCTTGTGATTGACTTGTGGGTGGATGGGATGCTTATTTCTCAAGGAATTCGGTAGGTTCAGTAGAGGTGTTTATAAGATCATCTATTTGCACCCGAACCTCGTTGATCTTTGGATGATTAACTTCCATTGGTACTTTAATAGAGAAATCTTTATAGGTTGTTGATGAAGTTGACTTATCCATTGGGTCTGCTAAAACAACAGGGTCTACCGCTACATTTGCATTCTCTTTCGTTGGGAGATCTACATCACTTCCCACTACTTACTTTGAATGTTCATCTAGCAGGACATCTTGTGCTACAGATGTTGTTTATTTGAGAATTCTTTTGTTGATCTTTTTGTGGCATCTACCAAATTTGAGGTGGATAGACTCTTATACCATCATAGTTCTTTTGTTAACAATTTTAAAGGCTTTGCTTACTAATGAGTATCCCAAGAAGATACCTTCATTGAAAGAGTAGTTTTAGTAGTGGTGGATTGAAGGTGGTAAAATGAAGAAAAAGTTCCCCGAGTGTCGTGTTCTCAAGGATGACAAATTGGAGATGAATTACATGTTGGCATTTAGGAGGTTAAGAGACAAGAGTTGCATGAATTGCTATAAAATAAAACAATCATAATGGCAACGGGAAGCAAAGGTAAACTAAGGTAAACAATGGAAAGGAACGGGGATTGGATGTGTTAACTAGCTCTTGCGGTTGATGCTACTACGGGGATTCTAGAGAACGCGACTCGGGTTCAAACGAGGGAGCCCACGACACCATCACCAGGTGGCGTCACACTCCAGACTCCCAATTCCTCATTCGGTTGGGACATTTTATCAAACACTTGGTCTACCACTTCTCTCGGGCCTCATCCTCTCGGATTAAGTGCGGGGATGTGGTCGATTAGGACTCGTGTGGATCCGCTATCGCACAATCCACACTTCCCCTCACTCTACTATCTATCCCGACCGGAAATAGAAGGAAATCAAGACAAGCATCAACCACACAAGTCATATAACCCTAATTCATCATGTCTACAATCAAATGGAAGCATTTCAACAAATCAACCACAATACCTAGGTTGGGGCAACCAATCCCCTAAACTAATCTATGCAATCATCATTCAAATCAAAAGAATCAAAACACAAGATAATAACAAAGAAAGGAAATGGAAATTGCAATGAAATTAACAAAAACAAGAGTAGAGTAGAGATACCAATCCAATGCTTAAGCTCTATTACATCTTCTCTTCCATTGCTCCAATCTAGCTAGATCTAACCCCTAACTAAGAAATCTAGAACTAAGGAAATTTGGGGAGGTTTCCCCAAAGGGGAGATGAATTGAAAATAAGATCTAAAACAAAATTGGGATTCCCTTCAAAAATGCTGAGGATTGAATTAAATAGCCCCTCTCAAGCCAAATCCCGAATTTGCCCTTAATGACCCCGTCTACGCCAGCTCCACGCGTGGAACCACAATGGAATTGTTCCACGCCAGCCCCACGCGTGGGAAAGGCGTGGACCCTCTTGTGCCCGCTTCGTTTCTTCGTTTGTTCCTTCCTTTGGCCTCGGGTCCTGTTTTGTCTTGCATGAATGGCTTATAAACACAACGCAAAGTGAGGTTTGCAAAAATGATCACATCTGAGCCTATTGCGCATGAAGTAATTACAAATGTGTGTAGAAACAGTGCATTAAAGTCCTTAAACCGACCCCTAAATCGGCTATTTTTTGCACTTATCATTCATCTATTATTATAATCATCAAAGGTTCTTAATTGATGATTGTCATTGTGATGAATGAAGCATTTGCACACAAAGATGTGGAAGTAAGAAACATTTGGTTTTCTTCTATTCCACAACTCGTAAGGTGTCTTTTCATGCAACTTGAGAATCATGCATCTATTTTGTGTGTAGAAAGACATGTTTGTAGCATCTACCCAAAAGCACTTAGGTAATGATACTTCTGTAAGCGTGGTTCTAACAGCTTCTTTAGTGGTTATGTTCTTTCTTTCTAGAAAGCTATTTTATTTGATAACAATATTATTGCTTTTAAGTTTATTTGATTTTATATTTTTGATCATTTTTATAAACTATAATTATTTATTTATGAAGGCACTGATACCTTTATTGATTATTTTGCATTTAGGAAAGCATTAATAAATTTTTTTCATGATTATTATTGTGTACGTAAAATTGTTAAAAACTTGTGAATTTAGCTTATTTCTAAGTTATATGGCATGCAATAGTATTTTTTTTTAAATATAATTTACATTTTAGGTATAAAAATATATGTTAAGTTCATATAGGGCCTATTTTTTTACATGCCCCGGACCAATAAAGTGATAGGAACGGGCCTGATCCATGTGAATAAGACTTAGAGGTATGGTGGATGATGGATGCAGTTTAATTAGCTTTAATTTGAAGGAGGATTTGATATGCTTTCGCTTCTGACACGCATCTCACAACACTTGTTTGTGATAGCTTATGTTCGGTAGACCTTCAACAAAACTTTGCATTGGTAGCTTATTTATTGTTTTGAAATTGAGATGGCTCAATTTTTTGTGCCATCCAAACTTATCTCTTCAAATCCTATGCTAAGTAGATTTCCAATCTACCATGTACTTGTTTTTTACTCTTTTTCCCACAAGAATTACATCTTACTATTTTTTTCTCTCTTTTCTTTTTTTTACTCAACCAAGACCGTTAAATATTGAGGCCTTGAATTTTTTTTAAAACCCTATTGATAGACTATAAAGTGCAGACCTTAAATATGTTGAAAGCCTTGTTAAAACCTATATTTAAAGTCTTTTTAATGGTCTGCATGTCAAATACTCCATTATAAATGTGTCCAGGGTCGTCGGTTCTGAGCACGGGCGGGATGGGCGACTGCCCAGGGCCCCATGATAGAAGGAGCCCATCCATATATATGTACATGTATACATATATCTATTATAGTGTTATAATTAGTGTTATAATTATATTAGAAAATAAAAAATTAAGAATAAATGGGACTGCAAGAAGCTGAGAATCGACGCTTAATTAAATAATTTAATAATAGAATCGACACGGGAGTCCGAGTCGAGGACACCTAATTATCTTTTATCTATTAGAATCACACCCTAATAGGCTAACCTATTCGTCTTCTTCAATAAAAAAAAATTTCTAATTCAATTAATCAACGATTGTTCATTTGTTTGCCAGTTTGGGCCTCATTGTCCGTTGTAACTTGTAAGTTTTTTTTCTTCTATTTGTAATTTGTTCTGTCTTTATTTCCTATGCAACACTGCACACATGCAACACAGCACATCTATAGGGCATTAGGGATTTTGGGCTATAAATCTATAATCCTCTAATGAGTAATGTTTATTTGGATAATGAATTTTGCGATTTCTATTTTATATATATATATATATATATATGTGTGTGTGTGTGTGTGTGTGTGTGTATACGTATACATATATGTATATGTATACGTATACACACACACATATATATATATATATACATACATATATATGTATATGTATATATATATATATATGTATATACATATATATATATATATGTATATACATATATATATGTATGTATATACATATATATATGTATGTATATATACATCTATACATATGTATGTATATACATCTATACATATGTATGTATATACATATGTATATACATATGCATGTATATATGTATGTATATACATATATATGTATGTATATATGTATGTACATACATATATATATGTATATGTATATGTATACAATTTTTGAATTATAATTACCCTGAGTTATTGAATTATGTCTAATCCGTTATATTTATAGGGATAGAAAGTGAACGAAAAAAAATCGTAGTTGTGGAGCTGTTTGTGATATTGATACAACTGAAGACTGAGGGGAGCGGAACTTTTAAAAAATATTCAGGTGCTTCCCAAGCCATGAACACAACCATATTCACAAAAGCAAAAAACCATCGTGCTTACTCATCATTTTAATACTCGCTTTACTGTATACATTCAGACAGATCTTTTGCACATATCAGTCAACTGTAACACACACACCTAATTTTTTATACTTTCGTAGACAAAGTACACAAGCCATGAACACTGTATTGCTGTATCAGTACAGTGCACATGCCGGGGTCCAGACACACACACTACTTCAATGTCATAATAGGGTATTTGCCCACGGTTAACCTAAACTACTTAATAGTGTGGCGGTCTGTGCGTATCAGTTTTGCTGTCTTTGCGTAATAACTGCTAACTCTAATTATGTCTGTGCAATTACCTAAAAATGTGTGTGCACTATACCAGAACACTAAATAACGAAACCCACCTCTGCACCCGGCTATATTCACGAATGCAAAGACCTTCGTGCTTAGGAATAATTGTAAATAATCACTTCAATGTATATATTTTGCCAGACCTTTGAACACATCACACCACTGAAACACACAAACTTAATTCTCTATACTATAATGGACAAAAAAAATGATAAAACACTATATTGTTGTATCAGTAAAGTGCACACGCTGAGGCCCATACGCGCACACTACTTAAATGTCAAAACAGGGTATTTGCCCACCATGAACCTAGACTATTTATTACAATGTTAGAGTGGTGCACACCTTACCACTCACGCACGCACACACCATCTTAACATAAAATATTTATTACAATGCGGTAGAATGTGGTTTTACCACCCAACAAAACCATTAATGAAAACATTGACCAATCAAAGCACATAAACATGCATAACTCCATGAACGAACGCAAATTTGCATACTGTAACTTGCATATTGGAAACGCCGAACAAGCAAAAATTTCCCAGACGTATGCACACACCACCAACCTTCGACGCACACACCGTCTTAACCTAAACTAAATATTTCAGTGCCGTAAATTGTGGTTTTACCATCCGCGAATCCCATTCACGCATGCACTTACCAACCAAATTGAAAAATCAGCCATCACTAAATCCATAAACAAACACAAAATAGCATAATGTAATTTGCATATAAGAAACAACGACCATGCACAAATTACCCAGACGTATGCACACACCACCAACCTCGAACGCACACACCGACGAAACCAATTTAAATCCCGACAAACAAATTTGATTCCATACGTATCCGTACTGTTGTTGGCTATGGGATACTCCTGGATTACTGTCACTAATTCTTTCCCCTTTCTTACGGTTTTTGTGTTACATTCAGACAAAATATCACACAATAACTTGTACTGACTTACCATGATTAGGAGTCCTTAATATAGTGAAATTATTATCTTCCAGTAATTTCCTTTATTATAGATTCTAATCAAATTACAACTATATCCTTTTATTTTAATTCAATCTTATTATAATTCATATTTTAATATCAATCCTAACCATTCATTCCTAGTTTATAGATGACTTGGATGTGATATCATGATCTCATCTTATTGGGTGATCTCATTGGATCCAGCCCCTATATATATAATTTTTGAATTATAATTACCCTGAGTTATTGAGTTCTGTCTAATCCATTATATTTATAGGGATAGAAAGTGAAAGAAAAAAAATCGTAGTTGTGGAGTTGTTTGTGATACTGATACAACTGAAGACTGAGGGGATTTTTTAAAAATATTCATGTGCATTTTGTTAATTTCTTATACACAGTTTTAAAAATTGTTTTATATAAAGTTACCTAAAAAGCATTAATGCGATGGTGAAAAAAGAAAAAAAAAAACAATTAGCAGCTAATAGAATCACAAAGAGGAGCTATAACTAATTTTTTCATAAAATCGGAATCATTTAATGAAAAATTGAAACAATCTAAAGAAAATTTAAATGACCAAGGCCATGTTATTGACGATTTTGTGTATTGAGAATGATATGCTAGAGAATGTTAATCTTGATGCAATTATCGAAAATTTTACATAGCACGTAGAATTTTTTTGTCATTATTACTTTTGTATTTAAAAATATTGAAAATTTTCTAATAGTATTTCATGTTATTTGATATTATTATTTCTTAGTATTATTACATTTAAATTTTAGTTTTTCATATAAGGGGCCGATTTTTTTTAATTTCGCGCAGGGCCTCTAAAATGTTTGGACCGGCCCTGACTGTGTCATGCCAAGTCAAGCTTTAAGTTCTCGAAAATGTATATCGTGGACCAGGGTGCACAATGCATTGTGTACCCTGATCTAAAACAACGTCATTTTGAATCTTTTTAATTAACGACTTTTTTTTTGGAAATTCCACTTCCCGTTTGGCTGTTAATTTATAAGATGATTGTATGTATGTTGTGAAGATATTCTATGCATTCTATTTTGACATTCTATGTATTCTGGCCACAAATTCTGTACAATCATCTCAATTATGTATGTTAATCATCTCAATTATGTAAGATGATGAGTTATGCGTAGGTTCTGATGTATTTTTGTATTTGGTGTTATCATTTATGTATATTAAGGTTATGAATTATGTGTATTATGGTTATGGATTATGTGTGTTAACCATTGGAGTAGTGTAAACACTATGATGAGTTATGTGTATGTGTGTGACAATTATCTGTGCGTTTTGTTTTGACATTCTGTGTATGGTATTGGAAATCAGTAATATACAGAATTATATACTATAATACACATAATCTCTAAATAGAATACACATAATCATAAATCCTTAGTATTATCATTTCTGTTTCATGAGGCATGACATTCAAATCATTAATGTACAAAATTATATATTAAAATACACATAATCTCTTAATAGAATACACAGAATCGTAAGCCGAAGTATTATCATTTACGTTTCATGAGACATGTCATTCAAATCATTAATGTACATAATTATATATTAGAATACGCAAAATCTCTGAACAGAATACACAAAATTACACATAAAAATACACAGAATTACACATAATGGGAATTGGACGGACGAAATGGTGTACGTCGCGCATCAACTCCTCACTAACTTAGTTAAACGACGTCGTTTCAATCCAGGGTCCACGGTATAAAGATTGTTTCTAGGAAAATTATGTTATGGACCCGGGTCCATCTTGTAAGATGGACCCATATTCAAAATGCACGTCTGAAATAACTACGCTGTTAGTTGCACCGTTTTCTTGGCCAATGATTTTTTTTTTTTTTTGTGAATATAGAGTTCAAATATTGTGAATATAGAGTTCAAATATTGTGAATATAGAATTCAAAAATTGTGAATATAGAGTTCAAAAATTGTGAATATAGAGTTCAAAAATTGTGAATATAGATTTAAAAATTGTGTTATAGTGTTGAATATAGTGTAGTTCTCTAATTGTGAATATAGAGTTAAGAAATTGTGAATGTATAATTATGAAATTTTGAATATAGAGTTAAAAAATTTTGAATATAGAGTTCTGCCATTGTGAATATTTACTTATGTAATTTTGTATATTGAGATATAAAATTGTGAATATTCAGTTCTAAAATTGTGAATATAGAGTTCAAAAAGAATTTTTTGCACTTTTAGTCCCACGACTATAGTGACACTTGCAGGATTGGTCCACGGCTTTCAAACTTTTTAATTTTGGTCCACGATTATTGTTTTTGTTGCAAAAATGGTACTTTTTCAGTCAACTTCTTACTGAAAAATAAATCCGACGATATTCACTCAACTTCTTCCCTTTCAAGTAGGATTAAAATGGATACATAGCCAATTAGTTTTAACTTTAGGGTGTGTTTGGAACGCAGGAAAATGACTTCTGGAAAATGTTTTCTGGAAAATGAGTTATTTTCCGGAAAATGAGTTCATTTTCCGTGTTTGGATGTACTTTGGAAAACTGTCTTTAGGTGTTTGGTTCATTTTCCGGAAAATGAGTGGAAAATGAATAGAAATATATAATTATATAATTTTATTCTTTTATTTAAAATATAAAAAATATATAGCATAATAATATTTATTATAATATAACTAATTTAAAATAAAAAAATTAAAAAAAAAAGGGGGGGGGGGTTGCCGGCTGCTCGGTTTCCGCCGGAAACCAGAGCCGGCGGACTGGTTTCCGGCGGACTGGTTTCCGGCGGAAACCAGTCTGCCGGCAGTGAAGGGAGGGACGGCAGCCGTCCCTCCCTTCCATTTTCCCATGGGGGAAAATGACTTCCGGAAAATTTTGGGGGAAGTCATTTTCCCCCAAAATGGGCATATTTTCCGTGGTCAACGGAAATCAATTTCCGTTGACCACATTTTCTGGGTGTTCCCAAACACCCGGAACCCGGAAAATGACTTCCAGAAGTCATTTTCCGGATTCCCAAACACACCCTTAATTAAATTAGTTTAAATTTAAATTATTTTTACTTTTTAGCCAATGAAGTAAAAATTCAAAATTATTAGTACAAATTCAAGATCAACAAAAATAATATTATTAAGATTAAATTTAAACTAAAAAGTAAAAATAATTTTAAATTTATACTTAATTTTACTAAGATTATATTAAATTGGCTACATATCTTTTTAGAAATGAATTAGTTTTAACTTTAATTAGTATACCAAAATAAAAATAATTTTGGAGTCTAGCTGACGCAATCGCATATTTTTTAGAAATGAGTTTGTTTGTTTTTTTTTTTTTTTTTTTTTTTGGCAATAGATGGCGTGTTGAACATGACAATCAATGTTTTCCTGATTGAAAAGAGAATTTTTTTCAACAATGTAAATGTCCATTTTAATCCTACTTGAAAGTGAATTTTTTTTCCGGTAAGAAATTGACGAAAAATCTGTCGATTTTTTTCTTTCCGGCGAAAAAGTGCCGGAATATCCACTGGATTTATTTTCTGGCAAGAAGTTGACTGAAAAAGGACCATTTTTGCAACAAAAGCAATAGTCATTGACCGAAATTACAAAATTTGAACGAAGGTTGTGGACCAATCTTGCAAGTGCCACTATAGTGTTGGGACTAAAAGTGCAAAAAATTCAGTTCAAAAATTATGAATATAAAAGAACGAATTCTGAAGACAAACGACATGGAAGGAAGCAATTTTTTTTAAAAAAAATTCATACGGCATCGTTTTGAAGCAAAACAACACCTCATTGAGCCTATTGGGCTAATACCAGCCCCATCGGAGTAGAATATTAAATATGAAATATTAAGTGCCCATTTACTAACTGAAAAATTTGTGAATAGAAAATATAAAACATGTTTATTAGCACAATTTTTTATTTTGAAAACTAAAAATATTTTCCAACTTTGTAGAATGCTTCTAACTTTGGTTTTTGCAAAAACACTTGCACTAGCCATTGATGAACAAGAGCAAGAGTAGCATCAAATGAAAGTAAACGATATAAATAAGCAACAAATCTTAACTTGATTGAATTCATTATGAAAAGGACCTAAGGTATATCAACTTAATTACAGATCAGATATAAATAAGCATAACATCAGATTCAATTACAGTTTGAGCTAGTGATATGATGAATGAACATGTGCATATATATATATCTACCGCAGTATATCGTTAATTGGAGCCATCAGCTATCAGCTATCATAGTTGCTCCAGAACTTGGTCTTGCCATTGATAAAAAGAGTTGCTTTGCTATCAATCCCAGGCTCCGCCACCCACATAGTACCACGATCTTCATCACTACGCCAAGTTTTGTACGCATTCACAACCATCTCCTCCCTCGGGTAATCTTCTCCATTCCACACCTTCTTGCTGGCCTTTGATTTGAACATCCCAAAGAAAGAAAAGCTTGATTTCTTGCCCATTCTTGAATATATGTGAGTGGGGGAGGTTTTTAGATGGGAATGTTTATTTTCAGTGTTTGGTTTGGTTGAGAGCAGAAGCTAAGGGGTCTGTATGCTACTTATAGTGGAAGGTACATGCGATCTAAGGGACGAGAACGAATCTGAATCGGATGACTGAAGGCCGTTGATTTTGATTGATGCTTGGTTGTGATTTAATGAAATGAAATTACGAAGAATGCTGTAAAAATCATAGGCAAACTAAGACTTAAAGCAGAGAATATGTAATGTGAACCGCTGCTTCCAAAAGTTGACCAAGCATCCTTATTGGGGTTGTTTCTCCTCAACTGTTCATAAATTATTGTGTTGATTGATATTGATTTTAGATTATTCTTCCCTGAATGAACTTTTGAGATATTATTACTATTACTAATAATTAATACGAGTAATATATAAGATTGTCTATCACTCATCATGGATGGTGAGAATATTATTTGTGTGGGTCTGGTTTAAAGGAGCCCCTCTCACTTTGATAGTTTGCTGGTCTCAATCCCTGGTCTTTGCTCCCAAACTTTACTCATGTGATCAACTAAGCTGTCCATGCGGACGCGTTTCACGAATACTTGTCTATGATATTGGTCAAGTTGTATGTAAGTGTAGTGAAAGTGATTTGTTGTGTATTGATTCAATTGAACGACAGATTACAAATAATACAATTGACGTAGGAGTCTGAACTTACCCCAACATAGTAGGGAGTAGTTCAGTCTAAACAATATCAGCCACACACTATCCTAAAGACTCTAACACACCCCCTCAAGCACAAGGTTGAGAGGGCACAACATTGAGCTTGTCCCGTAGTGTTTGAAACCGAGGTCCAGATAGTGGTTTGGTAAAAATATCAGCCAGCTGATCCTTCGTTGACACAAAATTAACGATGAAGTCCCCGGCTGCGACTTTGTCATGAACAAAATGATAGTCAATCTCGACGTGTTTAGTGCGTGTGTGAAAGACCGAATTGGCACACAGATAAGTTGCCCCGAGGTTGTCACACCACAAGGTAGCTGGTTGACCCGAGTGCAGGCCTAACTCTCGTAGTAGGGACACAACCCACGTGACTTCAGCTGAGACGTCAGCCAAGCCCTTGTATTCTGCTTCTGTGGATGAACGAGCAACCGTCCGTTGTTTACGAGACTTCCAAGATACTAGATTAGACCCGAGAAACACCGCATACCGGCTTGTGGATTTTCGATCAATTGGACATCCGGCCCAGTCAGAGTCCGAGAAAGCATGAATGTCACTGGATGCGGAAGCAGTCAGGCGCAGCCCATAGTCAAGTGTACCCTTGATATACCGTAGAACACGCTTCAAGAGCCCCCAATGCTCGGTTGTCGGGGCATGCATAAACTGACAGAGCCTGTTAATCGCATATGACAAATCGGGCCGTGTAATAGTTAAGTACTGGAGTGCCCCCGTTAGGCAGCGTTTGGCACTGCAGTATGTGTGACTGAGGCCGGAGTTGCAAGGGACTTGCAATCAGACATACCGGCTCGAGTGAGGAGATCGCCCATATAACGCCGCTAAGAAAGAAGTAGGCCTTCCTTGATTGGTAACGTTTCGATCCCAAGGAAAAAACTGGGCGTGCCAAGGTCTCGGATTTTAAAGGTTGAAGAGAGACGACGCAGCAGCGTATCAATTAATGATGAGTCGTCACCCATCATGATAATGTCGTCGACATATACCAACATGAAGACTCGTGAGGTGCCCGCCGAATAGTGAAAAAGCGAGACGTCTGTTTTTGAACCTGTAAAACCTGTAGTCAGTAAATAGTGATGGTGCCGTTTAAACCAGGCTCGAGGTGCCTGCTTGAGCCCATAGAGTGACTTCTGAAGCCGACAAACATGATCAGGGTGGGTGGGGTCTTCATAGCCAGGGGGTTGGCGCATGTACACTGTTTCAGCAAGATGACCGTTTAGGAAAGCGTTGTGGACATCCAGTTGTCGCAGAGCCCAACGTCGGGAGACCGCTAGGGAAAAGAGTACCCGGACCGTAGTCGGTTTGACGACTGGACTAAATGTGTTGAAGAAGTCCTCACCGGCCACCTGATTAAACCCTTTGGCCACAAGGCGAGCCTTATGACGCTCTATTGAGCCGTCAACCTTGTGTTTGGTGCGGTATACCCATTTGCACCCAATCACGTTCATGCCTGGATCTGCAGGCACTAGCCGCCACGTGTCGTTATGCAGCAGGGCATTGAACTCCTGGTCCATGGCATCTCGCCACTCTGGATGTCCTACAGCCTGAGAGTAACAACTCGGGTTTGTGGATGTCGTGAGTGCATGAAACTCTTCACCTGTGCCTCTAGTCATGTGACGGAGTCTCATGGTGTGAGCCCGATCTTGCTGCTGAGATTGAGCCCGCGGGCCACGTCTCCGAGTCGGAACAACAGTAGTGCTTTCAGTAGGCGACACAGGCTGTGGTGGATCACCCGTAGCCGGAATTGGCGGTGCTATTCGCCCAAAGCCCCATGGTGGAATAGGCTCGGGCGGTTGTGACTGAACCTGCAAAGTTGAGATCGTGGCAAACGGAAAAACAGTTTCGTTAAAACGAACATGCCTACAAATAAAGGTCTTCCCAGTATTTAAGTTCATGCAGCGGTAACCCCTATATGACATTGGGTAACCTAGAAAGACGCAGGGGGCTGAGCAAAACTCAATTTTGTGACGGTTGTAGGGCCTGAGGTAAGGGAAACATTGACACCCGAAGACTCGCAAGAAGGTGTATTTAGGCTGAGTTTTATGTATTTGATAATATGGGCTAGTAAACTGTAACACAGGGGTAGGTAAGCAACTAATCAGGTAAGTGGCTGTTTCAAAAGCCGAATCCCAGTGTTTAAAAGGTACAGACCCATCTGCTAGTAGTGTTAAGCCGGTTTCGACAGTATGTCTATTCCGGCGTTCTACCCGGCCATTTTGCTCGTGCGTGTAGGCGCAGGATTGCCTATGCACAATACCAAGAGATTCAAAAGTAGCATGCAAACGGCGGTATTCACCCCCTAGATCAGATTGTATAGATTTGATAGACCTAGAAAACATGCGTTCTACCATTTTCCGAAATAAATCAAATACCTTATAAATATCAGACTTTAATCTTAATGGATAAAACCAACAGAAACGAGAGAAATCGTCCACGAATAAAAAACATACCGAAAACCGTTCACAGAAATAACCGGGGAAGGACCCCAAATGTCCGTGTACACAAGATCCAAAATGTTTTCACTACGAGAATCTATTCTAGCTAAATGGAAATGGGAAGACTTGCCAAGCTGGCAAGGAGAGCACAATTGTGACGGACCAATTTTATTGTGAGAAACTGGACAATCCATGAGAATATGCTGAAGAACCCGGGAGTGAGGGTGACCCAACCTACGATGCCACACCTCGGACGAGGCCCTGGCGGTTAAGAACGCAACATGAGACCGAGGGACCGCGAGCTGGTACAGGCCACCCGTGCTAGGACCTTTAAGGAGCACCGTTTTGGTTTTGGAGTCCTTCACAACAAAAGAGTTCGGGTGAAATTCAAAAAAGCAATTATTTTCAACAGTGAAACGTTGAACAGATAATAGGGACACAGACAGATCAGGCACATGGAGTACATTTGACAAACTTAAAGATTTAGATTTTGACGGAATTACTGCATGACCAATACTGGAAATGTTTAGCCATTTACCGTTACCGACGCGGAGAACCTCATTGCCGGTGTATGAATCTGCCCGTGTCAGCACTGCCGAGTCTGGTGTGGCGTGGGCTGAAGCGCCTGTGTCTGGGAACCAGGCATCTACCTCAGTTGCGGCGACAGAGTCCTCAGCCACCGCGATGTTCGCTTGCGGGTTAGCTTCGCCGGTGTACCGTTTGAAGCAGGTGATCGCGGTGTGACCGTGCGATCTGCATATCTGGCATCGGGGAGTTCCTCTTCTGCCGCGGTTCTATCCACCGTCTCAACCGCGGTTACGTCCACGGCCCTGGCCGCCATTGGAGTGACGACCACCATAGCCGCCATTGTCGTTCTGCCTTTGACCGCGACCGGCGAACATGGCAGCCGGAGATCCACCATTGAAGCCGTCGCCCCCAGGAGTGAAATCATCGGCAAAAATGAACTGTTGGGCCTGTAGGAAGTCAGAGAGCTGCGGTATTGTAATCGGAGTACCTGAGACCGTAAGGGAAGCGGCCATTGCGCGGAATTCCGGTTGAAGCCCTCTGAACACATATAGGTTCTATTCGTCGAGGGAGATGGTGCGCCCGGCGAGTGCGAGGTCTTCGATCAGCAGCTGAGCCCGTCCGAGGTATTTCGCCGGAGAGCTGTCGCCCTGTCGCAGGTTCTGGAACTGGCCGAACAGATTCAGGCACCGCGCCCGTGTCGACGACCCCAATGCTGCTGTGATCGACATCCAGACATCACGTGAGGTAGTTCTCCCAACCGCAAGATACATTACCTCATCGGAAAGGGATGAGATGAGGAGCGATAATATAGACTGATCCTGTTGGATCCAAACGTTATACGCTGGATTCGAAGTAGTCGCCGTATCCGACGCCGCGGAGGAGCCAGCGGCGGCGATGGTGGTGAGAACGGCAGGTGGGCAGGGGAGTTCGCCATCAACGTAGCCAAGCAGACCCTGTCCGCGTAGGAACGGCATGAGTTGGGTTCTCCAGAACAAGTAGTTACGGGAGGTTAACTTCAAAGAAACGAAATGGTGGCCTGAGGTAAGGGAATTTGGTGATGACGCCGGAGCTTGGACGGTGGCTGCCGTCACAGTACGCTCAGATGAATGCGTCGACATGGGTGTATGGGATAGAAAAGAAAAAGGATACCTATCGCTTCTGATACCAAGTGAAAGTGATTTGTTGTGTATTGATTCAATTGAACGACAGATTACAAATAATACAATTGACGTAGGAGTCTGAACTTACCCCAACATAATAGGGAGTAGTTCAGTCTAAACAATATCAGCCACACACTATCCTAAAGACTCTAACAAGTATTACAATATTAATTATAACTTATAAGTATTAAAATATATATTATTAGTAACAATAAATTTTACCTTAAGTTTTAAATTTTGAGTTTATACTAGCGGGAGTCCCTTGATTATTGCGATTTGCTTATAAAAGTCCCCTTTTTATTTTTTTGCTCGATTAATCCCTTAACTACTAAAACCTTTCCTAAAGTAGTTCTCAGTTACATTTTACTTTAACTCCCCAATTAATACACGTGTATACTCGTAAAACTCCAATTTTTACCCAAAATTCATAAACTCATTTTGTATTCTTCATACACGTTCAAAAATTCATAAATACATTTTCATAAAAATATGCAAATTCCATTAGAGATACGTGGTGGCTAAACTGGTTGAGCAGGCGGTGCCACTGCAACCGCAGGCTTGTATTTTCGAAACCCGCCCCCTACCTAAGTAGGGGCCGGGCCGGCGGGCTAAGCCCGTTTTGACGGTTCTACCGACAACTCTAACGCGATTGTTTGCAGATATTGTTCAAAATCAAAGCCAAAATCCAGAGAGAATAGCAACAATAAATCAAAATCAAGAGTCAATCCTCAATCAACGAACAACAACAGAGGTAAATGCAAATTTAATTGTGTGCTTAATTGTCATATTTTCATGTGTGCACTAACATTGGAACACTTGCAAGGCATTTGAGTGATTTGGATGCAAAGAGAACGGTAAATGAGACAAAGCATGAAAAGTTGAGCTGTGTACGAGGGCATGAACGCTCATACATGAGCTCGTACATCAAGTGTGGCTGAAAGGTGAGGATCGGATCATGATTGTGAGAGCAACCTAGCAAAAGGGGAGTGTGTAAGAGCCCATGTACGCACATACGTGAGATCGTACACACTCCAGTTCATAGAGTTTAAATTGTTGTTTGGTGATATTTTAGGGCATAGTTTAAGAGAGCTTAGATACTTTGATCAATTTCAGATTCCATAGTTAGGTTTTAGTTTGTTTTTTTTCCAAATCTTGGGCATCATCTAGACACATTTTGTACTTCAATTCTACTAAGACAAAGCTCTAGGTTAAATATCTTGGAGCAATCTTTCCTCAATTTGTAGATTGGATCACTCTTGGATTGAATTGGTATATCATCTTTACTTTTTGCACTTTAATTTTCATCTTGATTTCAATTAATTGTTTTCTTCAATCTATGATGATGATGTGTGGCTAGATCTTCTAGGAATATATTGGTTAGGAATCTCTCTTGATTATGCATTCTAGTTCTTTAATTGTTTGATGATGAGATTTGGTGTATGTAATACACATCTTTGTTGTGAGTGAACCTTGATTGTTCCTAACTCTATTTTTTGCCACAATAGGTTTGGTGTTTGAGAGAATGAGGCTTGCAAGAGATTGAGGTCTCATGTAATCTTGTTCACTTGTTTTTCCCGCCTTTGATCCGAAGGGCCAAGCCCGGAAAGAGAGCGTATGCTATGTGTTTGATGAATGTCATAGACACTTGAAGGTGTCTAAGAGCTAAATCTTTAATAACTTAGCATTAGTTGTTAGTTCTCCCAAAGTAGTCATTCATACACCTCATCGAATCTATCTTATACATAGAATGCATAAGGCCGAGGTTCCCATCCAATTTCCTGTTTTAATTGCTTACTTGTTGCTTCTTACTTTAATGCTTGTTGCCTTTACATTCTACACCTTCAATGTTATTCTTTCTCCTAGTTAACTCTTACTAGTGCATCCCTTATGATTGCCTTGCACTCTACTTAGCTCCAAGTTGTCATCCTTGTGAGAACGATATCCCCGAGAATCTTCGTTCCCACCTTTCTTTCAATCCACCGCTAAAATCAACTTGTCAGTCGGTTGTGCTTGTGATTGACTTGTGGGTGGATGGGATGGTTATTTCTCATGGAATCCGATAGGTTCAGTAGAGGTGTTTATAAGATCATCTATTTGCACCACAACCTCAGCTCTATGACTTCTACTCCTCTATCGTTGGACGATTAACTTCCATTGGTACTTTAATAGAGAAATCTTTATTGGTTGTTGATTAAGTTGACATATCCATTGGGGCTGCTAAAACAACAGGGTCTACTGCTACATTTGCATTCTCTTTCGTTGGGAGATCTACATCACCTCCCACTACTTACTTTGAATGTTCATCTAGCAGGACATCTTGTGCTACAGATGTTGTTTATTTGAGAATTCTTTTGTTGATCTTTTTGTGGCATCTACCAAATTTGAGGTGGATAGACTCTTATACCATCATAGTTCTTTTGTTAACAATTTTAAAGGCTTTGCTTACTAATGAGTATCCCAATAAGATACCTTCATTGAAAGAGTAGTTTTAGTAGTGGTGGATTGAAGGTGGTAAAACGGAGAAAAAGTTCCCCGAGTGTCGTGTTCTCAAGGATGACAAATTGGAGACGAATTACATGTTGGCATTTAGGAGGTTAAGAGACAAGAGTTGCATGAATTGCTAGAAAATAAAACAATCATAATGACAACGGGAAGCAAAGGTAAACTAAGGTAAACAATGGAAAGGAATGGGGATTGGATGTCTTAACTAGCTCTTGCGGTTGATCCTACTACGGGGATTCTAGACAACGGGTTCAAACGAGGGAGCCCACGACACCATCACCAGGTGGCGTCACACTCCGGACTCCCAATTCCTCATTCGGTTGGGATATTTTACCAAACAGTTGGTCTACAACTCCTCCCGGGCTTCATCCTCTCGGATTAAGGGCGGGAATGTGGTCGATTAGGACTCGTGTGGATCCGCTATCATGCAATCCACA
Organism: Ipomoea trifida; assembly: GCA_003576665.1. NCBI lineage: Eukaryota > Viridiplantae > Streptophyta > Magnoliopsida > Solanales > Convolvulaceae > Ipomoea > Ipomoea trifida. Next base: position 11,748,170 of record CP025658.1, on the reverse strand, counting down.
CTTCCCCTCACTCTACTATCTATCCCGACCGGAAATAGAAGCAAATCAAGACAAGCATCAACCACACAAGTGATATAACTGATATGTCATGAAATGGCCTCATATTTATGCTCATTTATGCATGTTTTTTATTCAAATGCTATATAAAGTAATGTGGAATAATGCTTGATTTGTTGTATTTTGTTTGCAAGAAGAAAAGATCGAGTAAGGGGCAAGCAAGCATGAAAAGATGCTAATCTTTGGAGAAAACGGGGCTTTAAAGCACAAGGAAAACACCCGATGACACACCGTAGAACGAAGGAGCAAAACAATAGTGTGAAAGTTGTCTAGAAGAACTCACACTGACACTCACGGTGAGTGTTAGCGTGAGTCCACACCAAAGTTTCTGATCTGGGGACTCACGCTGAGACTCACAGTGCGTATGCTGATCAGAAAAGGATCAGTGAACTCACGGTGGGACTCACACCGTGAGTCCTTATCCTGAAGGCTACGGAAATGCGCGAATTTAGACTATAAATACCTCTTGGAAGTTAATTTTTAGAAGACTTTTGAATTGCTAAACACCCCTTTTAGTTTTTCTCTCTAGGAAACTTTAAGAACACTTCCCACGCTTGAAATCTATTGTATTTACACAATCTACATCAATTTCCAGATTATTTCTTTCAATCAAATCATCAAGTTAAGTTCTCTATTTCCTATTTTTGCATTTATATTTCTTAAAGTTTCTTTTGAATTCCATGTTTATTATTTCAATTGCTTATTGTTTTACATTCCAAATATGAATAGTTAAAACATATTTAGGATTTGAATTGAACTTCCTTGAATCCCAATATGAATTAAATTGCATAAATTAGGTTTGTATTGTCTTAATGTTGAACTTGGCTATGAATTGGGTAGAATTGATTTGACTCTTCATAGTTATGGCCAAACTATGCAAGATATATTTGGAATTGGTGTTCCACCTATGAGAATAGGGCTACACCATAGCCATACCTCTCATATTTTTTTACTCACCTTTGAGAAAAGGGAGTTTGAAGGAAATATGCATACAAAGTGTTTGTTAAATTACCTCTTCTAGCCAAGTTGCCATGAGAATGGGACTTAGGATTAGTTGATAGTTCAATTGATCACGAGAGTGACATTGGCACTTAAACCATTTCCCCAAGTTCATCATTTAGACTTACATAACTTAATCTTTAGACACAAGGGATTTTATTCAAGGATATGATGTTCGGTTCAAATCTCTATTCAATTTATTATCTTTTAATTCCCTTATTTTCTCTCGTATTGATTTCTTTAATATGCAATACTCCAATCTCTTTAGGTTAGCTTTCAAACACTGCATGAACCCATGCTTAACCCATTATTACTCAAATCCCCTTTAAGCCATTCCTTGAGAACGATACTCTTAATTTCCATCACCACAAAAATACAACTTTCAATAACCCTAATTCATCATGTCTACAATCAAATGGAAGCATTTCAACAAATCAACCACAATAGCTAGGTTGGGGCAACCAATCCCCTAAACTAATCTATGCAATCATCATTCAAATCAAAACAATCAAAACAATCAAAACACAAGATAACAACAAGGAAAGCAAATGGATATTGCAATGAAATTAACAAAAACAAGAGTAGAGTAGAGATACCAATCCAATGCTTAAGCTCTATTACATATTCTCTTCCTTTGCTCCAATCTAGCTAGATCTAACCCCTAACTAAGAAATCTAGAACTAAGGAAATTTGGGGAGTTTCCCCCAAAGGAGAGGGAAATTGAAAATCATCATATCTGAAACTAAATTGGGATCCCCTTCAAAAATGCTGAGGATTGAATTAAATAGCTCCTCTCAAGCCAAATCCCGAATTTGCCCTTAATGACCCCGTCCACGCCAGCTCCACGCGTGGAACCATACTGCAATTGTTCCACGCCAGCCCCATGCGTGGGAAAGGCGTGGACCCTCTTGTGCCCGCTTCGTTTCTTCGTTTGTTCCTTCCTTTGGCCTCGGGTCTTATTTTGTCTTGCGGGAATGGCTTCGAAACACAACACAAAGTGAAGTTTGCAAGAATGATCACATCTGAGCCTATTGCGCATGAAATAATTACAAATGTGTGTAGAAACAGTGCATTAAAGTCCTTAAACCGACCCCTAAACCGGCTATTTTTTGCGCTTATCATTCATGTATTATTATAATCATCAAAGGTTCTTAATTGATGATTGTCATTGTGATAAATGAAGCATTTGCACACAAAGATGTGGAAGTAAGAAACATTTGGTTTTCTTCTATTCCACAACTCATAAGGTGTCTTTTCATGCAACTTGAGAATCATGCATCTATTTTGTGTGTAGAAAGTCGTGTTTGTAACATCTATCCAAAAGCATTTAGGTAATGATACTTCTGTAAGCGTGGTTCTAACAACTTCTTTAGTGGTTATGTTCCTTCTTTCTAGAACGCTATTTTATTTGATAACAATATTATTGCTTTTAAGTTTATTTGATTTTATATTTTTGATCATTTTTATAAACTATAATTATTTATTTATGAAGGCACTGATACCTTTATTGATTATTTTGCATTTAGGAAAACATTAATAAATTTTTTTCATGATTATTATTGTGTACTTAAAATTGTTAAAAACCTGTGAATTTAGCTTATTTCTCAGTTATATGGCTTGCAATAGTATTTTTTAAAAAATATATATATAATTAAAATTTTAGGTATAAAAATATATGTTAAATTCATATAGGGCCTATTTTTTTTTTACATGCCCCGGACCAATAACGTGATAGGAACGGGCTTGATCCATGTCATAGAGACTTAGAGGTATGGTGGATGATGGATGCAGTTTAGCTTTGAAGGAGGATTTGATATGCTTTCGCTTCTGACACGCATCTCACAACACTTGTTTGTGATAGCTTATGCTCGGTAGACCTTCAACAAAACTTAGCATTGGTAGCTTATTTATTGTTTTGAAATTGAGATGGCTCAATTTTTTGTGCCATCCGAACTTATCTCTTCAAATCCTATGCTAAGTAGATTTCCAATCTACCATGTACTTGTTTTTTACTCTTTTTCCCCCAAGAATTACATCTTACTGGTTTTTTCTCTTTTTTTTTTTTTACTCAACCAAGACCGTTAAATATTGAGGCCTTGAAAATTTTTTAAAACCCTATTGATAGACTATAAAGTGCAGACCTTAAATAGGTTGAAAGCCTTGTTAAAACCTATATTTAAAGTCTTTTGAATGGTCTGCATGTTAAATACTCCTTTATAAATGTGTCATGCCAAGTCAAGCTTTAGGTTCCCGACAATGTATATCGTGGACCAGGGTGCACAATGCATTGTGCACCCTGATCTAAAACAACGTCATTTTGAATCTTTTTAATTAACGATTTTTTTTTGGAAATTCCATTTCCCGTTCGGCTGTTAATTTATAAGATGATTGTGTGTATGTTGTGAAGATATTCTATGCATTCTATTTTGACATTCTGTGTATTCTGGCCACAAATTTTGTACAATAATCTCAATTATGTATGTTAATCACTTGAGTAGTGTAAGATGAGTTATGCGTAGGTTCTGATGTATTTTTGTATTTGGTGTTATCATTTATGTATATTATGGTTATGAATTATGTGTATCATGGTTATAGATTATGTGTGTTAACCATTGGAGTAGTGTAAACATGCACTATGATGAGTTATGTGTACATGTGTGACAATTTTCTGTGCGTTTTGTTTTGACATTCTGTGTATGGTATTGGAAATCAATAATGTACATAATTATATACTATAATACACATAATCTCTAAATAGAATACACTGAATCATAAACCTTAGTACTATCATTTCTGTTTCATGAGGCATGACATTCAAATCATTAATGTACAAAATTATATATTAAAATGCACATAATCTCTTAATAGAATACACAGAATCATAAGCCGAAGTATTATCATTTATGTTTCATGAGGCATGTCATTCAAATCATTAATGAACATAATTATATATTAGAATACACAAAATCTCTGAACAGAGTAAACAGAATTACACATAATGGGAATTGGACGGACGAAATGGTGTACGTCGCGCGTCAACTCCCCACTAACTTAGTTAAACGACGTCGTTTCAACCCAGGGTCCATGGTATAAAGATTGCTTCTAGGCAAATTATGTTATGGACCTAGGTCCATCTTGTAAGGTGGACCCATATTCAAAATGCACATATGAAATAACTGCGCTGTTAGTTACACCTTTTTCTTGGCGAATGATTTTTTTTTTTTTTGTGAATATAGAGTTCAAAAATTGTGAATATAGAATTCAAAAATTGTAAATATAGAGTTCGAAAATTGTGAATATAGAGTTCAAAAATTGTGAATATAGATTTAAAAATTGTGTTATAGTGTTGAATATAGTGTAGTTCTCTAATTGTGAATATAGAGTTATGAAATTGTGAATGTATAGTTATGAAATTTTGAATATAGAGTTAAAAAAATTTGAATATAGAGTTCTGCCATTGTGAATATTGAGTTATGTAATTTTGTATATTGAGATATAAAATTGTGAATATTCAGTTCTAAAATTGTGAATATAGAGTTCAAAAAGAATTTTTTGCACTTTTAGTCCCACGACTATAGCGACACTTGCAGGATCGGTCCACGGCTTTCAAACTTTTTAATTTTGGTCCACGATTATTGTTTTTGTTGCAAAAATGGTACTTTTTCAGTCAACTTCTTACTGAAAAATAAATGCGACGATATTCACTCAACTTCTTCCCTTTCAAGTAGGATTAAAATGGATACATAGCCAATTAGTTTTAACTTTAATTAACCTAGTTTAAATTTAAATTATTTTTACTTTTTAGCCAATGAAGTAAAAATTCAAAATTATTAGTACAAATTCAAGATCAACAAAATTAATATTATTAAGATTAAATTTAAACTAAAAAGTAAAAATAATTTTGAATTTATACTTAATTTTACTAAGATTATATTAAATTGGCTACATATCTCTTTAGAAATGAATTAGTTTTAACTTTAATTAGTATACCAAAATAAAAATAATTTTGGAGTCTAGCTGACGCGATGGCATATTTTTTAGAAATGAGTTTTTTTTTTTTTGGCAGTGGATGGCGTGTTGAACATGACAATCAATGTTTTCCTGCACGAAAAGAGAATTTTTTTCAACAATGTAAATGTCCATTTTAATCCTACTTGAAAGTGAATTTTTTCCCGGTAAGAAATTGACGAAAAATCTGTCGATTTTTTTCTTTCCGGCGAAAAATTGCCGGAATATCCATTGGATTTATTTTCCCGCAAGAAGTTGACTGAAAAAGGACCATTTTTGCAACAAAAGCAATAGTTGTGGACCGAAATTACAAAATTTGAAAGCCGTGGACCAATCTTGCAAGTGCCACTATAGTTGTAGGACTAAAAGTGCAAAAAAATCAGTTCAAAAATTATGAATATAAAAGAACGAATTCTGAAGACAAACGGCATGGAAGGAAGCACTTTTTTTTTTTAAATTCACACGGCATCGTTTTGAAGAAAAACGATGCCTCATTGAGCTTGTTGGGCCAATACCAGTCCCATCGGAGTAGAATATTAAATATGAAAAATTAATGGTCCATTTACCAACTGGAAAATTTCAGAATAGAAAGTAGAAAACATAAAACATGTTTATTAGCACAATTTTTCATTTGGAAAACTAAAAATATTTTCCAACTTTGTAGAATGCTTCTGACTTTGGTTTTTGCAAAAACACTTGTACTAGCCATTGATGGACAAGAGCAAGAATAGCATCGAATGAAAGTAAACGATATAAATAAGCAACAAATCTTCATTTGATTGAATTCATTACGAAAAGGACCTAAGGTATAACAACTTAATTACAGATGAGATATAAATAAGCATAACATGAGATTCAATTACAGTTTAAGCTAGCGATATGATGAATGAACATACATGTGCATATATCTATCCTTAATTGAAGCCATCAGCTATCAGCTATGAGCTATCAGAGTTGCTCCAGAACTTGGTCTTGCCATTGATGAAAAGAGTTGCTTTGCTATCAATCCCAGGCTCCGCCACCCACATAGTACCACGATCTTCATCACTACGCCAAGTTTTGTACGCATTCACAACCATGTCGTCCCTTGGGTAATCTTCTCCATTCCACACCTTCTTGCTGGGCTTTGATTTGAACATCCCGAAGAAAGAAAAGCTTGACTTCTTGCCCATTCTTCAATTTATATATGTGAGTGTGTATAAAAATGGAGGAGCTGAGGTTTTTAGAAGGAAATGTTTGTTTTGAGTGTTTGGTTTGGTTGAGAGCATAAGGGTCTGTATGATACTTATAGTGGGAGGTACAGGCGATCTAAGGGACGAGAATCTGAATCGGATGAGTGAAGGCCGTTGATTTTGATTGATGCTTGGTTGTGATTTAATGAAATGAAATTACGAAGAATGCTGTAAAAATCATAGGCAAATCAAGACTTAAAAGCAGGGAATATATAATGTGAACCGCTGCTTCCAAAAGTTGACCAAGCATCCTAAATGGGGTTGTTTCTCCTTTAACTGTTCATTAATTATTGTGTCGATGGCTATTCATTTTAGATTATTCTTCCTTGAATGAACTTTTGTGGATATTATTGTTGCTTGTGATAAAAATTAAAAGAGTTAATTCCATGGTACTCTAATTATGTTTTTTAAAATTAGTTACTGACTTTTAATTTGTACAATATAATTTAAGTCTCTTGACTTTCAAACTCTTTCCAATGTTGGCCCTTTAGTCAAATTTTGATTAAGTTGAGGTCAAATTGTCTGTTCACCTGTATAATGTATTATTACACGTATTTCTCATGTCCTATACGCTATATATCTTCGACTGAGATTAATGGCTTCGATTGAGATTTCGACTGAGATTATATTCATATATACGACGTATAGGACAGGAAAAATACGAGTAATAATACACTAAACATGTGAACGGACAATTTTACTCATTCATTTGACATCAACTTAACTAAAATTTGACGAAAGGCCAACACTGGAAAGACTTTGAAAGTCAAGGGACTAAAATTGTCCAAATTAAAAATTGGGGACTAATTTTGAAAAATCAACATAGTCGAAGGACCATTGCTGGAATTAACTCAAAATAAAAAATTCACATTAATCTGTATTTTTTTAAGTTGTATTTATGTAGCAAATACACAAATGGTTTGGAAAAAAAAAATACAAACTTTCAACTCTCTAATCACAAGTTTCAAACTTCAGAACTTCTTTATTGTCAAATACCTTTATACCTCATATTGTTAACATTACTAAAATACCGTAAAATTATATTGTGACTAATTTATCACCCAAAGTTATCAAAAAATTAAAAATTATGCCATTGCACTTGTATCAACCACAACTAAGTTGGTTTGAATTTTTCAAACCTCAACAAATAACTAATGATTTGACCACTAATGTAACTAGAACTTCTTGGCTATTAAATTTAGGTCCCATTATCAAATGGCTGTTAGCTGATAGCTATTAGCTGCTTGGGTTAGAATGTACGATTAGTTGATAACATTAGCTTATTGTAGGAAGATGTTTGTGTTAATTAACTGTTAGCTGATAATTGTTTGGTATAATTTCTTCTCTCAAAAAGCTAATTGAAAAAGTTGCTTTGAGTAGCTTTTTGAATTTTAGTATTTTAGAGTTACGAAAATCTTATTAACCAAACACTTATATTGATTTTTTAACCAAGTCAGACAACTAATAATGGTCAAATAAGTCAAAATTGGTTGATAGGTTAATTATTTACCAAACGGGGAATTAATCTTTTTTTCTTTTTTTTTTTTTTGAAGTTTTTTGAAATTTTGAATCATTCTCAATATATTATATTTGTGTCCCCTTGTTCGTTCTACTATAATTTGCATTCAGTCAATTTATTTTCGCTCCACATGTTGAATCAAATTAAAGAATGAGGATACGCTGGGGTTGTGGTTGAGTTGAATGGACTCATCTATATTTAACTCAAGGTCAAAGGTTTAATTCTTGACTTTGGGTACGGAGTGAAACTATGTATTTTATTTATTGAAGCGTATTCATCCCGGCCTGGTAAACAAATGTAGCATTGTGGCACTTCTGTATTCTCCTGTTTTAATTTGATTGGTCTTGTGATTTGTTATACCATAGATCGTGGTCTACTAATGTAGCATTCTGGCAATTCTGTACTCTCCTCTTTTAATTTAGCGAATTGTTATACCATAGATCATGGTCAACTATACATTATGGATCTTGGTTAATTAAGAAATTATGTGTCTCAAATAATATATTATGTGCTTTAAGTTAATAAATTATTATGGTGCATGTAAGTAAATTGAAGACACATATTTTGTTAATTACATGTGCATAATCAGTTGACAGCATAAACATAATATATTATGTGCACATATATAATTTGAATGTCATTTTGGACCAGAGTCCACATTGCAAGGAGTACCCTAGTCCATGGTATAAATTGCCTTCTTTAGCCAGGTTTATTGTTTTATGGAAAATTATTGTGTGAACCACGGTCCAAAACGATGTTACGTTGTTTTAATGTTTAAAAAAAAATTCTTGCTCTGCACATGTTATTTTGGACCAGAGTCCACATTGCAAGGAGAACCCTAGTCCATGGTATAAATTGCCTTCTTTAGCCACGTCTATTGTTTTATGGCAAATTATTGGGGGTAGCTTGATCTTCCACAAGGGATTCCATTTATCAAAGGCAATGGGGATGCCTCCTAACGCCCCCACAATGTATCTATAGCCACTCTTCACAGAATAGCAACCCCTTGGGTCACCATACCAAAACCAAGAATCCTCATGGTAGGAATTTTAGAAATGCAGTTCACATCGTCAGGAAGAAAAATATCCGATAAGATTGAATGGTCCCGCGTGTCAGACTATTCATCAATTAATCCAGAGACCAGCGAGCCACTCAATTTAGCAGGCATGGGAGTACGAACCATGGGGCTTGGGTCATCAGGGAACTAGGGATGCCCCTAGATCAATGTAGATTTCTCATCATCAATCCTACGTCTCACACCACCACATACCATATCATGGGCGACCATAATGGTCCGCCAACAGAAACTAGGACAACTTCCCAACGTAGCATCAAAAAAAAAAAAAGTGGTTTTTGGGAAATAACTTGCCTTATAAATTTTATCCACCAAAGATTGAGGTTTGGTAAAAAACCGCCAAGCCTGCTTACCTAACATTGTCAAATTAAAAGCTCGTAAGTCCTTGAAACCAAGGCTCCCAAACTTCTTGGGCACACATAAACTATACCAAGCCTTACAGTGAATTCTCCTCTCATTACTAGTATCCCACCAATAACTATTCATAGTTCTTTTAACTGATAGGCACACTAATTCAGGTAGTAAAAACACACTCATTGAGAAAGTGGGCATTGCTTGTGCCACACTTTTCAACAAGATCTCCTTACCTGCTTGTGATAGAAGCTTCTTATTTCATGAACCAATCCTCTGTCGGATCATATCCTCGATATATGAAAAAGCGAAAAAGCTGCCCTTCATCTGTTTCTCCCTACAAAAGCATGTAAGCCTAGATATCTCCCAAAATTGGGCGCATGTGCAACACCTAGCACTTGAGCCACCTCCTCCCTTTGATCCTCCGAAGTATTCATGTTGAAACAAACACTAGACTTATGAAAATTTACAACCTGGCCAGAAAAATTTTCATACACATTTAGGCAATTCTTAACAACACTAGCTTCCTGGGCATTTGCTTTAAAATATAGGAGAATGTCACCTTCGAAAAACAAATGTGAAATAGGTGGAGCACCCCTTTGCTACCCTGCAACCATGGGTTGATCCCTCCGCTTGACCCTTCTGAAGAAGCAAAGAGAGACCCTCTCCACAGATATTAAACAGATACAGATACAAGGGGTTACCTTGCCTCAACCCTCGGGTTGGAACAACTTGCCCACCACAAACCCCATTTATCAAGAAATTGTAAGAGACCGTAGTGACACAAAGCATAATCAAATTAACACATCTCTCTACAAAACCTAGGGCCTGCAACAACTTGCGTAAGAAAGACCATTCATACAATCACAAGCCTTAGCCATGTCAAGCTTAAGAGCACCCCAACCTACCAAACCATTCTGTTTTCTATTCAGATAGTGACCCACCTCTGCAACCACCAGAATATTGTCCGTGATTAGCCTATCAGGAATGAAAGCACTCTGAGACTCAGAGATTAAGTCTCCTAGTAAATGTTTCATCTTATTTCCCAACACCCTAGCCATGGTCTTATACACCACATTGCAGAGAGCAATATGCCTGAGGTCAGAAACAGTTTTAGGAACATTCTTCTTGGGAATGATCACTACATAAGGGCCATGGGTCTTATCAGGAAACATATAAAACAAGGTTGTCCTAACCTCATCATAATCAAATGGACGGAGCAAGGACTCATTGTCCGCCTGTGTAACTCGTGGAACAATAGAAGCATAAAAGGAGCCCATAGAGGACGAGCCACTAGACTGTAAGATATTATCAAAATAAGCCAACACAACAACATTCATAGACTCCCCCTCAACCCAATCACCAACATCATTTCTAAGCCTAGCCAGCATGTTTTTCATTTTACGAGCAGAGACATCCCTGTGATAGAATCGAGTGTTCGCATCCGCCCCTTCAACTAGTGTTGCTTGGAACGTTGCCTCCAAAAGATATCCTCTTGGTCCTCGAAGCGAGCCTACTGATCCTTGATACGCTGGAACTCAGCTAAAGAAACTTGAACAATGCGCTCACGCAAAGACAACTGACTCCCACGAAGGTGCCTGATTTGCTCGCCAAACTTATGAAAGTGATCACCACCCCACTTCATCAGCCACTCACCACATAGCTTCAGACAATTCATTAGCCCATCCGCCCTCCCATCGAGTCAGGCAGAATCCACAACTTCCCTACAGCCTTCATCGAGCAGCCAGACCATCTCAAACTTAAAACTTCTTCGTCTACCACCCCCTCTCAGGCCTACATCATCAATGCAAAGGTACAGAGCTGAGTGATCCGACGAACGGGTTAGAATATTTTCAACTGACGCACCTGTCTGCAAACTACATCAACTGTCACTGGCCAAAACCTTATCCAACCTCTCTTCCATCCAACCCTCAGAACCTCTTCCCCTCTCCCAAGTAAACTGATATCCCCTCATTGGTAACTGTACCAAAGCACAAACATCCATAGTCTCCCCAAAGCCGCGCGCGTAGGAGACTATCTGGGTGCGGATTTCCACCGCGCTTTTCTGACTGGTATAAGAGATCATTAAAATCCCCTAACACCACACCCACGGAAGCAAAGATCAACTAGCTAGGGACTGGAGCAAATCCTACGACTCCTTCCTCTTTTTACGCTTAGGGAATCCATAAAAGCACGTCATGCGCCAAGCTGATAAACTTGCCACACTAACTTCCACATCGACACTAACTACGATCTTTTAATAGCCACAATCTTATTATATTAAAATGAGTATTTTTTTTTAACTCTTCTAAATAATTAATCTTTTAAAATTTTGGATACTTTTTTTGTGAAAGAAATTTTTGTTTAAGGAGGGGTGAATTTGAAATCTGTTGTCTGCGTATTTTTCAATGATGTGAGCATAAATTTGTTGCTTTGACAAATTTTCTGAAAAGAAAATTACAACCAATATAGGAATAATTTTCTCATATATTAACATAACATCATCATAACAATTATTCCTAACATAGATTTAGTAAATATGCATGTAAGATGAATAATTTTCTTTTGCATGCATGGTTAGATATAGAAAATATTCCTGTAACATTAATGTAGTTTTTGCATTCTATTCTAATTTATAGATAAGAAATTATAATAAAGTAATTTTGAGTGGTAGAAACGGTCTACCAACTGTTTGATTCCTTTGATTGGTTTGCTTTATTCTCCTTGAACTTCTTAATTAAAACAAACCTAGAAATCTAGAATATGAATCGTCTTTTAATCTCTAACAAGCAAGTCTTTCTTGGGCACGAAGAAATATGAAGTATACCACTAGACTAGCCTGCCTAGCCACCATGAAAGGTGAATAATGTGAAATTGTGAATACATGACAAAACACTATTATTGAGCATCCTTTTAATTTTTAGATTTCCCATGTTTTGAAACATATTATTTAAAAGTTAAAACAATGGATAATGACATCTCTCTTGTTTAATTTTTTTTTTTTTTTTTTGAGTAACATCTCTCTTGTTTAATAATGGTTGATTTTGCCTTAATTTATTTATAGTCATTTTTCATCGTTTATTAATATTAATAAATTTAATATAACAACAAAATTTAAAAAAAAAAACATTTTATGAGTCATTGTCTGAACAAAAATACGTTTTATTTAAATATATAGTTATATATCTAATTTTACTATATATCAAGAAATATAAAATACTTGAGGTTATTTTTTTTCTTTGAGTATTACATAAAAAAGATTTCCAAGATTTCAAAGATTAGATTTTTAAAATTATATAAATTTATTAAAAGCTCAATTAAACTTAAGTATTGATGGTGGAAAGATAAAATATGAGACATAAAATACAATAGTTAAGATGTACCTTTTCACTAACAAAAAAAGGAAACAGAAAGGTAAAGTAATCAAGTTGAGGTGAAAAATAGAGAGGTACATTATCCGAAATTCAGTCACTATCTTAGATATCTATTAGACTCTTGTCCTTGACAATTTTTAAACGTTTGTATGTGTTTCAATTAAGGTAACTTTTATGTCAACAATGGTGGTATTTGTTAGGAGTAAGTGTAAAAATAGGTTTTGATGATGCAACTGCAAATTTGGATTAGAATATGAACCCCAAATTTTTTCTTATAAAATTATTATTATTATACTTAGGAGTGTGGTAAGTGCCAAAAATGTTACTGTATATTTTGATAGGTATTGTGGAGGCACTTTTGTGTATATTTTGTAGTCCTTCGGAACTATTGTGTGGTTAAAATGGTTTAATCTGTTAAGAATTGAAATTAAGGACTAAGGCTCTGTTTGGCCGAGCTTATTTAGGAGCTTATACCTTATTTTAAGCTACTAATAAATTATAAGCTCTGTTTGGTAATGTTCCTAAAATAAGCTAATAGTTTAAAATAAGAACTTATTTTTGAACGCTATTTTAGGTAGCGTTTCAAAATAAGCTAGTAGCTTCCTAACTTTTTTTCCATCTTTAACCTTATTATTTTAAAGAAATGACATCATTTACACTTCCCAATTAAAACATTTTTGGCTAAACCTTTTTTGACTTTTTTCTCTTCAATATGTTTGGTTGTAATTTCAATTTGACATTTGTATTTGAACATTAATTTTTGTATGAACTAATCTTATGAATTATAAACATTTTATTTTACTTTATATGTTTTCAAATATATGTTATACTTTATATTTTATTAAATATATTGATTTCACTATTTTATATTTTAATATATAAACTAACCTATTTAAATTTAAAACTATTTAAATTGTATGAATATGTCCTTTTTAGTCATTTTACATTTATCAGTTTATCAAAAAGCTAATTTTACCAAACACTTTTAAGCATAACAGCTAACTTAACAGCTCTTCAGATTTCAGTATCGAGCTTATTATAGCTTTTCAGTTTTCAGCTACTTTTCAGCTTTCAGCTATCTTTTCAGCTAGGTTTGCCAAACATAACCTAATTCTGATTTGCATTTGTGCATTTTAGATTATGAATTAGTTAAACTCTTTGAATCTTTGAATGAATGAAAAGGAAATTAAGATCCAAACATAGTGGAATGGAAATGAGGGAATTTTTGTAGGCTTTGAAACATGTTCACATGAATGAGAGAACAGTTCTAAAGGGAAGCTAATTAAAAGAAATTAGATGTGTATCATCCAATACAGCTTACAGCTGTGTGCCAAAGAAAAGGTGTAGCTCTATACTTAGAATTTGAATACCTATATGGCACTGTACATGTACACAGTACACATGTCTTTCTTAGAACAGTAAAGTATCTTCTGACTTATGGTCTCTGGCTTTGTTCTAATTTTTAGATTTTGTTTTACCCATTACAAATTTGGCAATTTCTTGACATATCTTCTAGGTTTTCTTCTCATTTGCCCTTAATTTCATTTAAAAAAAAAATTAAATGGTTTTGAGTTAATAAGCTTCAAGATATTGTTGGTTAAATAAAAATGCATTTACAACTTAAAAGGTACTGTCAAGGACCTTGTAGTCCAGTGGCATCAAACCCTTCCCTTTATACCACGAGGTGGTGGGTTCGAGCTTCAAGTTTCAGTGGAGTCAATATTGACTAAAGTAGTTATGAACAAATACTGCATTGTAATAGAGTTAATAGAGTTAATGGTATTAAAAAAAAAACTTAAAGGTACTCAAAAGTTTAAGTGTAACAAATATGAGTTTAGAAAAAAGTTTAATTATATTTGAATAATAAGTAATACAATAATGCATGTTGTGGATCGCTGTAATTTCATGAATCTTCATAAAATTAAATCTTATAAATTTTTGTCCTTTTGACATGTTTGTACTCTTTTTGACTCCTTATTTAATTAAATACTATATGTAATATATTGATGAAGAGTTAATGTCATATGAGTCCTCTGAATATAGTGATTTTTTCATGTTTAATTCTAAACTTTCAAATTGACTACACATGTTTCCTCGACTTTCAAATTATTATCATGGTTTGAGTTAACTACCCATGGTCCTTCAACTTTCAAAATTTAACCAACCATGTTCCTCCTGGAAGGACTACAACTGGTTAAATTTTGATAGTTGAAGGACCATGGGTTGTTAACTTGAATCACGGGTAGTATTAATTTGAAAGTTGAAGGACCACGGATGATCATCATCAATTTGAAAGTTTAGCATTAATCGTGGCAAAACCACTAATTAACTAGATGGTGAAGTTATTAGCTAACAATTTTCTATAAACCCATATAAATCAGATTATATATATATATATATATATATATATATATATATATATATATATATATATATATATATATATATATATATATCTACTATATACTAATAAGAGCCAGAGAGAGTTAGGCCTAAAATGGGTAGAAAAAATGGCGGTAATCAAATGGATGGTTCAGATGAATTATTTAATCAAATAGATGGCTAAGATAATTCAGATTAATATTATTAATAGAGATTACCTAATTTAACCTTACTTTTATGATTATCCGTTAAGTTTTCCGTTAAATATTATCTTCTCCGTTAATATTCCGTTAACTTTTAACTTACCCATTAATTTATATAAGAACGATCCTAGGTTCGAACCTCATCTCAATCAAATTTGAGATAATTAAGTTTCTCACTCTATTTACTCTTATTAAATTAAATAAA
This sequence comes from Ipomoea trifida, assembly GCA_003576665.1. NCBI lineage: Eukaryota > Viridiplantae > Streptophyta > Magnoliopsida > Solanales > Convolvulaceae > Ipomoea > Ipomoea trifida. The sequence goes on along the minus strand of CP025658.1, from coordinate 11,732,765 downwards.
TTAGTAGCTACTATACAACAAAAAATGATACATATGTATTTCTTTAATTTAGAATTATGTGTCTACAATACCTTTATTTGAAAAAATTATTCATTATCAAAAAATTAAATTAAATAAGAGAAATAATTTCATTAGTTATATTGTCTTTATTTTCTCTCATGCAAAGATTTTTTACATTCAAATTTATCAATTGATATTCATTACATTGTCTATTATCTTATTTTTACAATATCTTGTAATTAAATATCAAAGTTATAGTTAGTACGGTCAAAGTGGGCTGAAGCCCGCGGGCCGGCCCGCACCCGCCCCACCGTGGGGCGGGTTAGGGTCATTAAAAAATAGGCCCGCGAAAATGCGGGCCTAATGGGGCGGGCTGAAATTGACCCGCAACCCGCGTGGGTTAGCCCGCGCGGGCCGCGGGTCGGCCCGCGGGCCAAATACTTATTAATTAAAAAATATATAAATAAATAAATAAATATATATATATATATATATATATATTAGATTTGTCAAATAGGAACTACTGTGCGTGTATTAGAATTAGTACTGTGTGATTTAACAAAACAAAAAAAGAATTAGTACTGTGCGTGTAATTAGTAGTTAGTATTGTGTTTTACTATTTGAAAAATCTAATATATATATATATATATATATATATATATATATATATATATATATATAGTACTGCATATTACTAAACATATATATATGTCAAATAGGAATTAGTACTTTGTATTAGTATTGTTTATATATTTGTATATATATTAGATATGTTATTTTTGTCACCTCTATAGTTTTTTTAATTAATTTAATATAATTTCTTTTTATTAAAAAAAAAACCCGCGGGCCGGCCCGCGGGGCCCGCCAACCCGCGTGGGGCGGGTTAGGGTTACATGAATCCTAGCCCGCAGGCCTAATGGGCCGGCCCGCAAAAGCCCGCCAGAAATTAAGCCCGCGGTGGGGCGGGCCTAATGGGGCGGGCCAGCCCGCTTTGACAGTACTAGTTATAGTACAAATAATGTTATATATTTATTTACCAAGTACTTTATTAATACTATGAAAAAATTTTAAAATAATATGAAGCTAATTATATTAACTATTTGGGGATTGGTCGACAAAGATAGTACTCAAATAACCCAACAAATTGAAGCGGAATCGCTCTATTTTACTCTTATTGAATTAAATAAATTAGTAGTTTTTTTCAAAAAAAAAAATTAAATTAGTAGTTACACCAAAAAATTATACATATGTATTTCTTTAATACCATGAAAAAAAATAAAAAAAAAGAATAGTTTGAAACCAATCATATTAACTACTTGGGGGATTTGTTGACAATAAAAGTACTCAAATAACCTATTACCCCGCAAATTGAAGCGAGAAACTACCTTTTTAATATCTTTGGAATATATAATATTTTAAAATTTCAAATTTTTATTAATTTATTTAATCTTTTTTCTTAAACTAGGGATTTCTTTATCCACAATAACTCATTCAACAATAATATATAGTTGAACCAAATGAACCCCAAGCAGAACACCTAAAGGAAAGTCCGTAACTCCTATATCATAATCTCATTGCATGACATTGTCATCTATGCTACCAACAATAACCGAATTGCAAATAACACACTATCAACAAAAAAAGGAATAGAACAAATAGTAAAGATAAAGACAATAACAATGTTACTCAAAAGAGAATTAAGAACACTTAGAAAAATTCAAATGAAAAGTAGTATTTATTTAGACTATCTTTTTTAGACCAAATATTTAGACTATCGATTTTACAAGGTTGCAAACATTTATGTTAGTAATAATTATAATGAATTTTCTATATTATCTTGGGTTCATATACTTTGAGTTAGATATTTAAATAAAAAAATTCGATATTCAATTACCCATGTATAAACTTTTTCTATATAATCTTGCATTGATATACTTTCAAATATTTATTCAAATATAAACATTGGACATCAACTCATACGCGCAATGCGCGTATAAAACTAGTATATATATAAAATTTGAAAGTCGAAAGACCATGAGTGGTCGATTTAAATGTTTAGGATTAAACGTGAAAAAATCATTGTATTCAAAGGACATATATGATATTAATTCTTAATTAAAATTACCTTGAAGCGAATAACAACGAGCCTCTAATGTCACTTCGGTAGGGAACAAAGTTTCAAAAGATCACGTTCACTTGTACTCGGCTAATGTACATGGGAAAGAGACACTATTTGAAAGGCAGTTTGAATGACCAAAAGTAATAAAAGTTCTCTTGAGAACAAAAAAACATGAACTTCACAATAATTCCAGCAGAACAGATGAACACCCTTCGTCCTAGGGGAATTGTTTCAAAAGATTCCAAGTTCCGATCCAAAGGGAAAATAATATTCTCTATGTTTTTAAAGTTGCTTCATTATTATTCAGGATTACATGCCCTTCAAACACTGATAAGTGATATTTGGGCAAAATTTTGTAGCTTAATTAGCTCTTTAATCGATTGATTTTTAATGGAGTTTAGGATAAATTATGTGTCCAATCAATTTATTTTGGTTTTTACTTCTTAGGTACGAAACTACGAACGAAGAGGCATGTCAGATGCATGGTTGCAGTAGGCGCTAGGCGGTAGTCGGGCGGTAGATTAGCGCCTAGCGCCTACGCGGTCTAGGCGGCGCCTGCGCGTTACCTAGGCGGCGACCTATAAAAATAAAAAAACAATTCATGTGTGTGGGTGTATGTCATATATTATATTATATATATTATATATATATCTCTTACTTCTCTTACTTACATAAATAAATAAATTTAAATATATATATATATATATATATATATATATATATATATATATATATATATATAATAATAAAATTAACAAAGCCGACTCGCCCGAGTTAACTCGGCTAAGTCTGCCAAGTTGGGCGAGTTAACTCGGTCAAATTCGGCCCAGTCCGCCGCGTTAGGCGCTAGGCGGCCGGCCACCTAGGCGGGACGCCTAGGGAGCAATTCGCCTCGGTGTAGGAGCGCCTAGCGCCTAGGCGGGTGCCTAGGCGGCTTTGGCGGGGATTTTTGCAACAGTGGTCACATGTGTGGGGATCCGACCGTTCTATTAAAAATAGGGTCTTGTCTAATAGTTTACTTTATACTTTCATAGTTTTTGTTTCGAGATGCAACCTAAATATAATAGAGTAAACTGCAAATACAAAGATAATAATAGAAAGACAAGAATGGAATGGTTTTTCTTAAGGAATATGATGCTAGCTCTTGTTTTTCCTATGAGATGGGTGGACTTGTTAATGAGGTTTGTGTTTCATATAATATCTTGATTAATGGTAATAATGGGGAACAAGTAATTCCTACGCGTGGCTTAAGGCAGGGAGATCCGCTATCACCTTATCTTTTCATTATCTGTGTTGAAGGCCTTTCCCTTTTGTTACTATAGGTTCATAATTCATGTTCTATTCATGGTTTCAGAGTAGCTAGAGGAGCTCATGCTATTTCTCACTTGTTTTTTTTTTTTTTACAGATGATAGCCTGCTTTTTTTTAAAGCTAATAATGAACAAGAGGCTGTGGTTGTTAAGCAGTGCCTGTAACATTTTTTGGTGCAAGTAATGGCCTTCAATGGCCATTATGTGGTGAGATGTAACGGTTGTAACCGTTACCGTTACAACTGTTACAAAGCCTATAATGATGGGCCTATAGGCTATATAAGTAGGGGTCCCCCACTGCTCAGGTTATTGCTTTTACACCATTTATATTGAACATGAGTCAAGTGGGAGACATTTTACTATACAGACACTCTGCAGAAATCACATTCAACAGTATCAACCAAGGCAATCCTAAGGACAACTATGGCTGTAGGTTAGTCTCATTTATGCTATAATTTAACATTTGGTATCAGAGCCTGTTAATCTCTGCCTAGTTGTAGATATTGCATTTTATATATTTTTCCAAATTATGATATGAAATAAATGCAATTTTTTTCTCGTAAAATCTATATGCTATTGTGGTTTGCATATGAGTGTGGATATATACCGTTCAGAATGATATATACAAATTTTTCCACATAAATATTTGTATATATATACTGTTTAAAAAAATTTTCTTTAGAGGTTCTGGCCGGTGACCATTCGGGTCCCTGGTGCCGGTGTGCCCCATCTTCTGACGAAATAGCTTCCATGGGGCGGCGCGGTCGCCGGTGCGCCTCCCTTCCGACAAAATCGCCGCCATGGAGCGGCGAAACCATTAAAAAAAGCTTGGGCACTTTAATCGCTTGAAGAAATTGAAAGAAGAGTAGATCGTTTCTTCGTTTCTTCTCCCTTTAGCCTCGGGTCTTGTTTTGTCCCACGGGAATGGCTTCGAAACACAACATATAGTAGAATCTTGTAAGAATAAACACATCAAAGCCCTTTACGCACTAAATTGATCACAAATGAGCATAAACATTGTATCTAAAGTCCTCAAATCGACCCCCTTTTTTAACTACTTTTGGCGCTTATCACTCTGGATACCAAGATGCCCAAAAAGAGATCTACGAGATGCTCAAGGCCCGCGATGCAACCTTCTTCCCGACTAGTTGGGGCCTCCTTGACCTAGTTACCCCCGATGATGACCAGGGGGCCAAGGATACAAATGTGAATGCCTCGGTGGATATAGTTAGCGATGAGATTTAGATGGATAATGCATATCTGAACTCGTCAGCCAACCTGGATTCCGTGGCTCGGATGGATCGTGCCCCGGTTCCGACTCTTACTGAGGACGGCCAAGGGGATACAACCGCTAAGAAGGAGGAAGACCCATCAACTGGTCTTCAACTGAATCGCCGGCACAATAGGAGTTCTGATCGCGATCCGCCCACTGGACCAACAGAGGGGCGATGGAAGTCCCTCAGTCTGAGGCTTAGCTATTAGGGCCATTCTCACTCGATCTTTTTGCTCACCTTGTAATAGAAAATAGGGTTTTTTGCTTAAATGAACAACTATTTTCTTTGCTTTCCTGCTTTGACTTCTTTTATTTTTTGTACGCTTTATTATTTCTGCTAAGTACAAACGATCGGCCTACCGAGCCAACTCACAATCTGTAACCCGCAAAACCGTCTAAGTCTCTTGTTTCGAGCCACCATACCCCAGAGAACCTAAGCTTCGACTAAAACCTTTTTGCCTTAGATTCCACGCAAGCCTAATAGCTCGGATCTTTTCATTTCAAACGCTGTTACTTATAACGACTCTACAATCAATTAAGTCTCTTAGCTCAAACTATAACAATTTGACGATTTTAACCGAGTCCCCTACTTGGACTCTTAGTGCCTTTCGATTTCTAAAGCTCGTCCCTAGCAGCTATCTTTCCCTTCTTTTCTCAGTGACTTCGTTCATTCACTCGGCTCTTGCCTTTTTCCCTCTTTACTTTAATTTTGTCAGTTTCCTGACCTGTCGTTTTAACTCGCGCCATTCGGAGGCTGGCGGACAGCCCGACTTTCACCGTTTTCCACCTTACTTCAATCTCGTCGGTTTCCGACCTTTTGTTTTAACTCGCGCCATTCGGAAGTTGGCGGACCACCTGGCTTTTGCCTGAATCCGCGCCATTTGGAGATTAGCAGATCGGCCACCCGAATTTCATCTTAAACCCCCGCCTTTCGTATTGAAGTGTGGTTCAATACACAACTCATTCACAACAAAAGCATTCTAGGTCAAACATCACACTATAACTAATCAATTCATCAATTAAGAACACAAATGCATGAGTCCAAGGCAATCCAATCCAGTGCCTAGACAATCTAGCTACACATCATCATATAATTGAAACACAATTGTAGAAATTCAAGTCTAGCAATAGAAGATGTAATGGAAAGATCAATATATGAAATTAATAAAGATGAAATAGAAGAGATTACCAAACTTGAATCCACAATTCCAAAGTCAATTACACAAATTGGAGAGAAGCTCTTCTGATCCACAATCAAGAGAGTTGTCAATTCTTTTCACTCTAGATAACCTCTCTTTTAGGAATTGATCGAAGAATAGGAAGTAGCTAGTTAAATCTAGATCTGACCCAGAGGGAGAAATATCTAAGCTACCATCTCTAAAAAAAAATGATCTAAACTATGCCATTCCCCCAAACTAAACTAATTTCCCTTATTTATAGAGTTAAATTCCGCTAACTTTGCAAAAACTCATCAGAGACTTGACACATTCAAGGCCGAAAATGTCTATCAAAACGTTCGAATCAGCCTTTGTAGTATACATAAAAATTGTAGCCCTTTGAGTTGCCGTTCCAATGCCACTTTAATCACCTCATTTTGATACCCCTAGCTCTCTAGATATGCTCAAATTACCGAACTGTCCTCGAGATACCCTAAAAATGTCAACATTTTTCTATATTTCATAAATGTACCCATACCTAGTCCTTGTGATATGAACCCAGTCCAAGGTGCAAATAAAATGGAGTATTGTCCCAAGATAGCTCCCAAGGTATGGATAGAGATGGGTCAAAATATCTTAGACCTCACGAGAAACCCTTAGTCCCGAATCCTCAAAGACTTAGAAGAATCCCATTGTAGCTTCAAGTACCCCGATAATGCAATCTTCAATCAACTAGAGTCGGATCTAGTTTCTTTCAATTCAAGAACGAGTTCACAAACCTAAATCTAAGGTTGAAGAAAGGAAGATTGATTCGAGTCCACGAATCAATTTGCTAGTCGAGTCTACGACTAGCCACTAATTGAGTCCACAATTAGCCATAAGGTTTCTTACACAAGTGTAAAGAAAAACTTAAGAATTTTATTGAATAAAAACCTCCTTAAAACTACTATGGATGTGCCCTATTTATAGGTGTAGGGGCAACATTTTAATCCAAAATACAATGGGAAAAAAGTCCTAAACCTAATCTAGAAAGCAAGTAAATATAGTCCTATTTAGAAAAGGGATTTAATGAATCCTTTCTAAATACAAACTAGTGTTTTCCCTTTCATGACAAACAATTTAAAATAATGATGACAAAATCAGCAAAATCTTAATGGATCTTCATTATGTTGGGCAGCATCACCTTGTTCCTATTTTTAATCAAAATAAGCTATTTTAAGCATGTGATTGTCTGACTCCAATTATAACACAATAATATGTATCCCAATTATCTCACAAAAATAGCATTTTTTTGGCACTAATTATGCATCTTATTCATTGTGCGGTACGGTGAATCCGGTGATATATATCCAAAGCTTTCAACAGACACTACTAATTCTGTATAAATTAGTTACAGGCTAATTCCTTAGCTAAACTGGTTAAAGGACTTATTTCAACAAACAATTATATATTGAATAATAAATATACAAATATACACTAATTATTGACACAGAACACCTAAGATAACAAATAATTAAGCAGATATAAATAAGCAAAGCTAAATAAATTACAGTTTGAGCTAGCGATATGATGAATATATGAACATGTGCATATATCTATATCGTTAATTGGAGCCCCATCAGTTATCAGCTATGAGCTATCAGAGTTGCTCCAGAACTTGGTCTTGCCATTGATGAAAAGAGTTGCTTTGCTATCAATCCCAGGCTCCGCCACCCACATAGTACCACGATCTTCATCACTACGCCAAGTTTTGTACGCATTCACAACCATCTCCTCCCTCGGGTAATCTTCTCCATTCCACACCTTCTTGCTGCCCTTTGATTTCAACATCCCAAACAAAGAAAAGCTTGACTTCTTGCCCATTCTTCAATTTATGTGAGTGGGGGAGGTTTTTAGAAGGAAATGTTTATTTTGAGTGTTTGGTTTGGTTGAGAGCATAAGGGTCTGTATGATACTTATAGTTATAGTGGGAGGTACAGGCGATCTAAGGGACGAGAATCTGAATCGGATGACTGAAGGCCGTTGATTTTGATTGATGCATGGTGCTGATTGAATGAAATGAAAATACTAAGAATGCTGTAAAAATATTAGGCAAACTACGACTGAAAGCAGAGAATAAGTAATGTGAACCGCTGCTTCCAAAAGTTGACCAATCATCCTTAATGATGGTCTATGTTATTATTCTTCACTGATTTTTTTTTATTTGTGTGTGAAAATATTACTATTATTGAATAATAATAAGATATTATGATTATTTATTATTATTATTATTATTATTATTATTATTATTATTATTATTATTATTATTTTATACTTAGGTGATCCCAATTTCGCCGGACTAATCCAAAGTTCATAAGACCGGAACCCTAGAGCCTATATATGTTGAGGTCAATCTTTATATTATACCATGGATCAGGGTTCACAATGCATTGTGGATCCTAGTACAGCATGTGTATATGTCTTATGTTGTGGGATTTTGTGTCCGTTGTTATGAAATTTTGTACCTTAATAGTATTAATTTTGTACCTGAAACAAATTAGTAATTATGTCGATCTTATGTTATGAATTTCCGTGTCTTGTGTTGTGAAATCTGATTTGAAAAATAAATAAATATATAACATGTGTATGTGTCTTGTATTTTGATTTTTTGTGTCTTGTGTTATGAAGTTCTATACCTTACGAGTATGAATTCTTTTTCACACCTTAGAAGAGTCTATGGGGAGGCACAAACGACGCGAAGCAAAATATGTTTAAAATAATGCATGAAAGATGACTTGGAAACCTCATCTTACAATTTTGACTTGGAAACTTCAGCTCATTTCCTTCCAACTACAAAGGGTTAGGTTTGATCCTTAGGCCTTGCAATAGTAATATTAAGCTTCCAACCACTTCACATGTACAAATTATTAGTTAATAAAATATTCTTATTGATGTACTCCTCCTCTTCCATCAATACTTGATCGTCATGAAATCTTCATGCAACTTGTATTCCTTCTTCAATTTATACGCTATTTGCCTTCTAATTTTGCAATCTCCAAAAATGTCTCCTTCGAAATTTCATGCATAATAGTTCTTTCGAATTTATTCCATCTTCATGCATAATCCTTCTTGGAAAATTTCTCCTAAATTAATTCTTGATTTTCTTTTGATATTTGACTCAAATAATCACGAGATAAATAAAATTGGGGGTTGTAAACTTTTCAATACATTTTTGACCTGTCAAAATCTATTACAATTTATTCTTAACAATGTGTGATTTATAACGTACTTTCTATTTAAATCATTTTATCCAGTGCCGGCCCTGGCCATGTTTGGCACATGGCCAGGGCCTACGCACAGGGCCCCCAAATTTTGGGGCCCCCAAATATTGCAGATTATATATGTAGCTATGTACACGTATAGTGCATAGTTATGCAATATGTGGTGACTGTGCCCCGGGGGCACTTTTATTTTTAAAAAAAAAATATTATTATATATTTATGTATTATATATTAGTGTTGGTGTAACTTATGTATAAAGAAATCAAGACGGACTAAAATTCTAAAAAATTTACAATCCTAATTCTTAAGGACTTGATTTACGTATAGAGTTATAGTCCTATAAATTATAGGAATTGAAGCGGGCTTATTTGACTATTGTAAAATTATTATTATATATAAAGAATAAAAAATTACTCTTATTCCTATTATAATGCATAAACACAAGATTTATAGTCACAACGCAGGAATTCGGTCTCAATAATCATTAATTTGAAGTGCGTTGTTTGTGGATTTGGCATCCTCAATTTTTGTATTCTTCACGATAAAAGGATGAAAGTATGTAAGTTAAATATTTTAATTATTTAATTTTATTCAAAAATTTTAAAATTATTAATTCAATATCTAACCCTAGTTAGGAATTTTTTTGATAGGTGAATAACAATCTTATTTCTTGTATTTTGATGCTGCAATTGCAATATCAAATAGTCTTGATTATTTCTATTACTGTTGTTTATGCATAAAGAAATTTTTTAAAGTTGAAATTATTGAAAATCTTGCTTATGGTCAAGTATATTGTAAGAAACACTCAACGGATTAGTGAATGATTTTACATCTCAATATGTCTGAAGAAGAAGAAATTCAAATTTTTTATAGACTATTATATATTTTGATACAATATAATATCTTTTATATATTTACAATTATACCAAAAAAAGGGGTCCAGGTTGAATTTTCGCACAGGACCCCAATTTTCTTTGGAACGGCCCTGATTTTATCCAATTAATTATGTTTAATATTTTGAAAAAGAAATAGTTATCTTGTTTCAAAGTGTTTTAATTTTTGAACTTAGTGTACAATATTTTTGCTTTCACCCGGCCCCTGTTTATACCATTTAGTAAAATAATAGGAAAACAAACAAATAATCATTGAAGACTAGGCCCTCTTTGGTAAATGACTGTTAGTTGATTGGGTTGGCTGTTTGGGTTAGAAGGTATGATTTGTTGATAACATTGTAGAAAGTTGTTTGATAAATTGGTTGTTAGCTGATAGCTTTTTGGTATAATTTCTTTTCTAAAAAAGCTACCAAAAAGCTAACTGAAAAGGCTGCTTTGAGTAGCCTTTTGAATTTTAGCATTTTGGAGTTGCAAAAAGCTTATTAACCAAACAACTAATAGTGGTCAAATAAGCTAAAATTGGCTGATAGGCTGATTATTTACCAAACAGGGCCATATTTTTCACTGCAAGTTGGCAGAAATAAGTTTCAAAACATGAGAAGTTGTAGACTCCTGCATGCCCTCAATTAAAGGAAGAGCAATAGTAGTAGTGTTCTGTGTTGACATTATTCACCTTCCATGGTGGCTAATAGCCTACTTCATACCTCTCCACTGTAACTGATTCTCTATCTAAAGCACAATATTGAGCTGTCTAGAGAATGCATTTTTAATTCAAATGAAGAAAGAGTGTTGCTTGTAGGAATAGACAATTCATATTCTAGGTTTGTTTGAATTAAGAATTTGAGAGAGAATAAAGGTGAGCAGTCAAATGAATCACATGAGACCGTTAAAATCTAACCCTCAAAATCTTTTGTTTATAATTAATTATTTATGTTATGTTAATTATAGCATGCAATCTACCAAAAAAAATATTTATAGCATGCAAAGCTTATAATATTGATATTACTATTACGGCCTATTTGGTTCACGGAATAGGCCGGGAATGGCATAGCATTCTCAGTATAGCCTATTCTGTTGTTTGGTTCGTATTTGTATTCCTATTCCCAGGAGTATTGTTCCTGTGAATGAGCTGAGCTATTACCCTTGCAAGGGTAATAGCTATTACCAGCACCCCCTGGTATTAGCCTATTCTTGACTTCTCAGGAATAGCTATTTTATTATATTTTCTTTTTTACCATTTTTAAAACCTAAATTTTTTACGCTCACTTTTCTAAAACTCATCGCATCGCATCACCTTTCTCTCTGTCATCGCACACATCTCACCTCCGCCATTGCAAATTGGAATTCTTCTGCAAGGTATTTTTCTAATCTTCTCTCGTTTTTTACAAATTATTATTTTAATATATATAAATATATATATAACAAATTATTATTGTCCTAATGACGTATATGACCAGGCTCTATCAAAATAATAATAATAATAATAAATTTTGAACAAGGGCATTTATGTCTTTTAAATATATATTTCATTTCTATTTCTTTAACCAACCAAACGCTGGAATACAATTCCCAAGTCTATTCCTTCAACCAAACGCTGGACCAAACGTGCTGTTATAGTATTATTACATTTACATGTACATCTATCTATATAACTATATTAATTAGTGAAATCATGTTATTGTTTTTTATAAACTTAAAAGCTTGCAATATTTATAAAATTGATCTCATATTTTTATTTAACTAAAATTTACCAAGTATTGATGAATTTTGATATATGGTTGTGATTAGTCCTTACTTTTTTACATGAGGATCATGTTCTGATTTGAACCTTAATATATAGGGGAAGGCTCATGTGAAAAATAGACTCCCAGGTAAAAAGTAAGACTGATTTGATCTATCTATTTGGGTAGATCAACGGTTGAGGGTTGCTGAAAAATAAAATAAAAGTAAACCTGTTTGTTTTATAAATATTACAAATTTAAAAGTTTTCAATAATTATAAAACTAAACTCGTATTTTTGTTTTACTAAAACCTCTCAACCATTGATGAGTAGCTCTGATCAATCTTCATTTTTTTTTTAGAAAGACTATATTCCCATGAACCTCTATATATATATATATATATATATATATATATATATATATATATATATATATATATATATATATATATATAATATCAGGTATGTATTTATCTAGTCTAGTCTAGTAGAATAAAAGAGAATTTGATACTTTGTGAACGATCCTTTTTCCACTTTAGCCAACTATTCATCATGCCATCATGGCATATTTTTCCTCTCCACGTCAGTAGCAGAACATAGAGAGAAAAAGCCAATTTAAGCCATTTTCGTGTACAAGTAATCATTAATGGTAATAATTAATGTTGTACTAACTTTGAAAGAAATAGAATATATATCTTTTTCCATTTGAATTGAAATCTGGAATCTCCCGAAACAATTCCCCCCAGGACGAATGGTGTTCATCTATCTTACTAGCTAGCTAGAATTATTCTGTACTTCATGTTTGTTTGTTAGTTCTCAGGAACTTTTCTTACATTTGGTCTTTGAAACTACCTTTCGAATCATGTCTCTTACTCATCTTTATTAGCTGTTTACAAATGAACGTGGTATTATGAAGTTCTGTTCCCTAATGAAGTAACATTAGAGGCTCATCGTTAGTGGCTTCAACAGTATTATTTTCGTACATGAATATCAAGCTTCCACTAATTGTGAACTTTTTACTCCGTGTTCTGTTGTTAGGATTACCTTAGAAATAAGGGTAACACTTGTGAGATCATCTTACGGGTCTCAATCCGTGAGACGGGTCGGATTTTTGATTAATGGGCCAAATCTTTTATTAATGTGTCAAATCTTTGACCGTATTAATCAAATATCCAACTTGAGACCTGTGAGACGGTCTCACACAAGTTTTTGCCTACAAAGTAATTTCTTTTACATGCTCATTGACTCATTATATTGTACTACCACTACTACAAAAATACATTTTAAAGTCAGTTATTTTGGACATACGACTTCGATTTATTTCCGACGTAGTTTTAACATACTACGTTTGTTAAAGAATGAAATCTTATTAGAACTGTCCAGATCCGGGTCATCCTTCGGAACCATATCACATCTCGGATCTAATAAATAGAATGAATTGAGACCGTATTTTGTAAATACGTAATGATTTTGAATAAATGAATCATTTCTTTATTTTCTGATCGCCGGACAAAAGAAAGATGTTTCTTCAACAATTTCTGCTCTCTAGTGGACCTCTCAGTAGGATTCGAACCCAGATGAAGTTTTGACCATCTATCAGAGAAAAAAGAACAAACAGATCTTGTAGCATAACAAATTCTTCCATTTCTTCTGGAAACAGATGATTAATCATCCGTTTCTCGCGTTTCGTGAATAACTGGAAACATTGAGGAATATTCAAAAAGGTTTTTCGGGGAATCGGTCTGGTAGTATCCTTTTTCTGTAGTAGTGTACCTAAACACGTACCCTTTGTGCTTGATTAGTGATCAAGTAACAAGTTTGGTTACCTTGTACTTTTGTATGGTGAATAAATGATATTAGTGAATTTTCCTCCTAACTAGTGAAAAAAAAAAAAAGAATAGTGGAGTTAATAAATTACACCATCTTTGAACCACTATAAAATTGTTGTGTCTCATCTTAATTTACATATTTCATTTCTTGCTTATATTTATATTTGTTTAATCACATATTCATAACTTATATAACGTACTCTAAGTGTGCTAAAATATTTGTTGTTGTACATTAAATCTTGATAAGTTTTTACTTAACTATTTAGTTAAGGTTTCAACATAACTTTCACAAGTACTATATTATTGAGAAATTAACGATTATAGTCAGATATTTAGTTTTTGATTACAGATTTCTAACAAAAAGTTTTAAAAATATCAAGAAGTTTATTCACCCCGCCTCTTGGATCTCTCTAGACTTATTCTTTCAAACTTGAATAATCATGTGGTATCAGAGCATTTGACTTAAATTGAGTCAAATACTCTTTATTGCTAAAATTGATCAATTATTTCAAAAACTAGTACACTCATCTTTTTATAAAATTACAAATGAAATGGATAATTCTCTAGCTAAGAATTTATATATTATTCTCTCCAAATAAATTTGATTATTACAAAATACATATGCAATCACATTTGTCAAAGTTGCATGATAAATCTGAGAGGTCATCACTTATATGGTCCTAAATAAATTATGAAGATCAACACCACCATATTGCTCAATGCTCACACCTAATATAATATAATGCTCCCTAGTACATTCCAAAGTATGAACAACTTGGATAATATTGCAAAGGATATTCTATTGATCAAGGCCTTCAATGATTCAATCCTCTAAGAATATGTAAGTACGTGTTAGCTAAGAAGATATGGGAAGAATTGATGAGAATAGGGGATGGTGATGAGCATAAGAATGACAACAAACTTATAATTTCCATAAAGAATGAACTTTAAAAACTTCATGTTGTTCTCCAGGGAGACCATTCCTAATGAAATATGCGTTTTGTGTAGTGGTGTATGTAGAGGTAAAACGGGAATGAAATCACCGAGTGTCGTTCTCTAAGGATGGCAAATTTGCAATTCGAAGCACGAGATGCAAGTGAGTTAACAAGAACCTTCAAGCTTATCACTTACGGGTTTCAATTCAAGGTAAGCATTGTGAAACAAAGTCGATGAGAGCAAGAGTGCGATAGTAAATTAAAGTGAACAAGTAGAAAGTAAATAGAGAGAAAACTAGTGTATGATTGCTCTTTTGTTGCAATATGCATCTTAGTGTCGAAGATAGGAGTTGTGAGAGTGTGAATCATGTATTTCACGAGAAATGGTTAGCAATGCCATAGCCAGCCATTTCGGTTTCTACAGCCTATCATTGAGCAATGTAGCACTCGAGTGTCAACATGTCTCTATGAGTCAGTTTAACAAACACGTAGTCTACACTTCATCCCAGGTTACACCCTCTTGGACCTAAGACGGGGATTGCAAAATGGAATCAAGTCTATCTCACACTAACAATCTCTTATCTAGAGTGATGAATCCAGGCTACTCATGAAGTTGGGCCCCACTCCAAGAATACAATACAAATCTCCCATCTCCAACATGAAAATACACAATCACAACTTCAAAAAATTAATTCAACAACACACTAAGCACAAATGCAACAAATTCACAATCCTAACCCTAGAGATTTAGCTACACATGTTCTTGAATTGTAAATACAAGAAATTGAAGATAAGCATTGAAATAGAAAATGAAAATAGGAAATTAAAATGGAAAGAGTTACCAATCTTCAATACAATGTGAATCACAGTCAACAATTGAGAAGAGTTTGTCTCTAGATCAAAGGTGTTATCAAGACATCCAAGCTAGATCTCCCTTCTTCTTCTTGATATAAGAGTTGTTTTTAGAGCTAAAAATATCTAGAGAGAGAAATAAAATTTGAAAAAATGATCTAACCTCCTAACGACATCTAAAACTTTCCCATTTATAGACACAAATCGCACCAAAAATGCTTCGAGCCTCCGGCCACGCACGTCACCATGATCGTGGCCGTGCCACTTATTCGTCTAGGGACTCAGGCACGATCGTGGTGGGAAACGTTGCAGAGTCTGATGTTTGGCTACGAGCTTCAATTCCACCACGATCGTGGTGCTAGCTCTGCTGATTCCTCTTCCTCACTCTTCCATAAGTGCTCTGAGTTAAGCCCTTACGCCACTTCCTTTGTCCATGGGTCTTTCAAAACACTTGAATGCACATGTTATAGAACTCTATAGCCCATTAACAACATTTCATAGTTTTCTCCTCATAAATCAAACACAACTGACTCAAAGTAAGCATAGAACAGCACCAAATTGACCCTTAAAAGTAATATCTTTTGGCACTTATCACCTAACATTGAGGCAAGATTCATCAAGCTCCTTACTGAGTGATAAGTGCCAAAGATGCTTCATTTTATAGGGTGTTTTGAGTCATTTTAGGCTTTAATTATGTCTTTTTGAGCTATTGTGTGGTTATAATTGCCTAAAATTGCATATAGTCAAAGATAAGGATTTATTGTAGGTGCATTTGTGTATTTTATGGAATTGAAGTTGTATTACGGCATTTTAGCCATTTTGGAGCTAAAATTGGAGAAAATCAAGATTACCTTCAGTACGAGCTCAGTAAACTTGTACTCCGGATGTAGGAGCACTGTAGTATGCTTTACATTTGAAAGTACACCCGTACTTACTGCGTATGTGACCATCCAAAAGGAAATATGAATTAAGTATGAGTGTACACGGGGATGATTGGCCAAAAGCTAAGCTGTGTACAATGTTGCCTAACGCCTAGACAATCGAGTAATTTGAGTATATTGTCTCCACTGTTTCCCACTTAAGGATAGGACTTGTTAGGCTGTTATAATCCGTCAAACTAGTCAAATGCATATGTTAGATGGTTAGTTGAGTACATGGTCGGAAAAATATAGAAGAGGAATAGTCAAGCAGGTGAAAAAACCACTCGGCCGAGTTGAGGGCCCAACTTGGACGAGTTAGGCGCCCAACTCGGCGCCTAGTCGGTTGGCTGACTAAAATCTGCCTAGGGCTAAAATCGCCTCGGCATAGGGGCCTAGTGCCTAGATAGTCGGTGCCTAGGCCTCCGCTTAGGTCAATTTTTAGAACAATGGATGTGTACGAATGCATGTATGTATGTATCGCGATCATACCATCGTCTGAAATTAAATGTATAAATTGTTGGTGGAAAGAGTTGTGAAAGACTTTAATCTTTGCCACTTTGTATCACTTTTCCCTTCTTGTGCTTCAACTATGTAGAGAGAGAAAGTATCTAGGGTTCTATATCAGATTGACACCTTGCTCTAGGGTCTTGGAGAATTTGTTCCACCATTGCTGAAGCTTGATTGTTTGGATTGCAAATTTCAATTGAGCTAAGTTGTCTTCATTCAACTCCATTTTATTTCCTTTCATTGTTCTATTTCATGTGCTCAATCATCATTTATGTTCAAACTAGAATCATGTGTCACTAATTGATTATAGAATTGGATTTACTTGACTATTTGGTTAAGATTCACTACTACAGACAACACATTTAACGTCGCCTAAATAACGTCGGTTTTTTCAAAAAACCGACGTCAAAGAATTATTTATATTTATAATTTTTTTAAAAAGGGATACGATGTCGATTTTAATAAACAACCAACGTTAAAAAATTTTTAATAAATTACGAAAAACATACAACGTCGGTTCAAGAGCGAACCGACGTCATATATAATTTAAAAATATTTAAAATATATAAATACTATATGACGTCGGTTCTTCTTAAAAACAAACACCGTATGGTATATTTAAAAAGAATAAAAAAAATATAGAGTTTATTATCGAAATGGTCCCTCGACTATTGCGAAATTATCAATTTCGTCCTCGATAATTTTTCTTGCCCAATTAAGTCCTCAACATTGGAAATTTTAACCGTTTTGGTCCTTCGTTTATTTTACCGTTTCATATCGGTTAAATCAGGAACAAATTGGTAATTTCACTATAGTCAATAGACCATTTCAGTCAAAAATTAATTACCAAAATGGTCCCTTGACTATAGCAAAATTATCAATTTGGTCCCAATTTAACGGATGTTTAACACCAAAATAAACGGAAGACCAAATTAGATAAATTTTTCAAAGTCGATGACTTAATTGCGCAAGAAAAAATTATCGAGGACCAAATTGGTAATTTTATAATAGTCATATATTTATAGTCGGAAGAGAACCGACGTTGTATATTTATTATTATTTTTATATGTCAATACGTTTCCGTTTTGCTTTAAAAAAAATAAAAATTAAAAGCCCTACGACGTCGGTTGTTGATACAACCGACGCCGTAGGGTACTAATAAACCATACGTACATATCAGTAAATAAACTTTCAGATCTGTAGGGCAGCCATTCTTCTTCTTCTTCTTCTTCTTCTTCTTCTTCTTCTTCTTCTTCTTCTTCTTCTTACACACATAGCCATTCTTCTTCTTCTTCTTACGCCGCACCGCCATCGAGATGGCGCCATTGCCGTCGCAGCCACTGCACCGCCACTGGGAGCTATCTTGCAACTACAGCCACCGCCCGCACAGCCACTGCACAGCTTCACCTCCGCCACCGCGACACCACACAACTACTGCCACTGCGACACCGCACCGCTACTGCCACCGTAACACCGCACCACCATCCCGCCGCCTCCCACCGCCTCCACGAGGTTCCCACCCCCACCAACCGCCTCCCACTGGTAAAAATTAATTTTTTTAATATATTTCGAATTTTGAATTATTTATTAATATATTACGAATTTTAAGAAATTATTACGTATTTTAGGAATTATTATGTATTTTAGGCCTTATAATTTAATAGTTTCGAATTTTAAGAAATTATTGTGTATTTTAGGAATTATTTATAATATATTTCAAATTTTAGGAATTATTATGTATTTTAGGCCTTATAAATTAATAATTTTGAATTTTAAGATATTATTATGTAGTTTAGGAATTATTTATAATATATTTCAAATTTTAGGAGTTATTATGTATTTTAGGCCTAATAAATTAATAATTTCAAATTTTAAGAAATTATTGTGTATTTTGAGAATTATTTATAATGTATTTTAAATTTTAGGAATTATTATATATTTTAGGCCTTATAATTAATAATATCCAATTTTATGAAATTATTGTGTATTTTAGGAATTATTTATAATATATTTCAAATTTTAAGAATTATTATGTATTTTAGGCCTTATAAATTAATAATTTCAAATTTTAAGAAATTATTGTGTACTTTAGGAATTATTTATAATATATTTCAAATTATTTATAGATTAATATATTTCAAATTTAAGAATTATAGTATATTTTAGGAATTATTGTTAATTTATTTCAAGTATTGAGAATTAATGTTAATATAGTTTGAAATTTAGGAATTATTGTTATTATATTTCGAATTATTTTTAATTTATTTTTTATTTTAGAAATTAATGTTAATGTAGTTTAAGTTTTAGGAATTATTGAGATATTTAAGCATTATAAGTTAATATAGTTGATTGTGTATTTATTTTAAATATTATTGTTGAATTTATGGTATTTAAGTATTTTATTGAATTGTAAATTATTTTGAGATTGTTTACTTTAAAATAGTATTATTATGAAATAATATCAATTTACTATATTAATTTACAAATAAAACTTGTATGTGATTATTTAGATTCGGGGTTTGTTTACTGGTGTGGTGAGGTAAGATTTTCTTCTATTTTTATTTATGCTTTGATTTATATTCTACATCCGTTGATCAGCCACACCGTGGTGTATGTTTATATATGCTTTGGCTTTATATTCTGCATATGGTGATTAGTCACACCGTGGTCTATGTTTATTTATGCTTTGCCTTTAAATACAATACCTTATATATATAATATACTATAATACTAATAAAATTTTTATTTGTAGTAAGCATTGGATGTTGATTGCGATTTGTCCTAAATTACATGAAATCTATTGGTTTGATTCCATTGGTCAGCAGCCACGTGAAGATATTAAAGATATAATTGAAACGTATGTAAATTTTAAAATATAATTAATACTTATTATTAATATAGTGATGTAAAACATTTATGCATATTTTATGTGTTGGTCCCGATAGGGTAGGGAAAAGTCTAGAGGGGGGGGGGGGGTGAATAGACTTTTCTAACTTTTCAAAAATATTATAACACTTCAACAGAGAGAATCCAAGTGAATAAATTCAACTTGAATTGCACAGCGGATAAATAAACGGTAAAGTGCTATAATCAAAGTTACGCAAAAAAATGAAGAGCTTCAGAACATGCAACACGTTAGAAACGTCAGGAATAACTCAAATAACGAGTATATAAAGTTTGGCTCGCATCCGGACGTGGGAACTATCAAACCAAAATCAAACAGTATATGCAATGAATAGTTGGGTTCGTAGCATAGCAACAAATATAATTTTCACAGGATGAGGTTGAGTATGCAAAAATGTCTTGCATGCAAAAAGGTAGTATGTCACGTGAACCTATAAAGCACTTAGCAATAAATGTGACAAAATATGCAATGCATGCAATGCTCAGATGGATAAATATGCAAGCAGATATATGAGCGGATAAAGTAAATGACACAGGAATTTATAGTGGTTCGGAGGTGATGTAATCCTCTTACTCCACTTTCTCCTTCCTCCAGGAGATATTCCACTATTTTCAATCACCCAGATACAATAGTGAATTTGTGCTCCTCTAGCACTCCTCTACTCCGAATGCACTTTTGCTACAGCAACACTCAAACCCGAACGTCTTGCACCCAACTACGTTCACGAGCGTCTCGCACCCAGCTACGCCCTTCAACCAAGTGTTTTGCACCCAGCTACACTTAGTCTCCACAAGTGTTCTACACAAAGCTGCACTCCTCCGAGTAATTCGCACAAAGCAATCACCAAGTGTTTTGCACCCAGCTACACTTAGTTTCCCCCGAGTGTTTTGCACAAAGCTACATTCCTACAATTTCTTTTTCAAGAAATAAAATATTTCTCTCTTAAGACTTGATTTCTCTCATGTTTAGCTCACTACTCAGCACTTTCAAATCTGATATCACTTGTAGTGTATTCAGTGCTAATATTTCCTCCGTGTCTATTTCCTTTTTCTCGTCTGTCACAGTGTTTCTAAGTGCATACCTTTGTATCAAGTCTTCTTGGGTTTATATAGCTAAATTTTAGCTATTTGCCCGTTGTAATTTTTCAGAGCATTTAATGCTTTTAGGTGGTCTTTGTCAATTTTGATGGCTCCGTCAGATGAATTTGAATTTTTGCTTCTGATAATCCTCCAACGTTCTTCTGCAATCACTGATATGATTTTCCTTGTAACTTGTAGTCATCCATTTTTGACTTTGGTAGTGTGAACACTTGACTTTGTTCATAATCCATAAGTCAGGCTGCTCTGAAAATATATCCGTTCGGTGACTCTTGCTTGAGCATAACTAATGCCACCGAAAAGTACACTTACTTTTCTCATAATGATCTTCAGTTCCTTGTAGCAAGTTAATTTGAATTCACCTTCTGGAATAAAAAATAGACCATCCTATTTTCCTCCTTGGTTATGCCATACTCATCCTCAAAAATGATTTTTGTCTTCCCCCTATTGATTTGGGTTTCACGTAAATCATGCATGGCATAATAGGTTGACCTTTTAAGTGTAGGTCATCCTCATCCTCATATTTTCTTCAAGAATGTACATAGTTAGCCTCATCCTCAAAATGACTTGTAGCTAAGTCATCCTCATCCTCATAATTAATTCCAAAGGCTAAGTCATCCTCATGCTTATTCTTGAACAATTCGGTCAAGTCATCCTCATCCCTCTTTTGATTTTAATTCAAGTCATCCTCATCTTCATTCTTGAATTGAATTTCGGCCAGGTCATCTTCATCCCTCTTTTGATTTTAATTCAAGTCATCCTCATCTTCATTCTTGAATTGAATTTCGACCAAGTTAACCTCATCTCCAATCTTGATTTAATTTTTCGGCCAAGTCATCTTCTCTTTGAATTTGTTGAGCTAGTCATCCTCATCTCCATAGAATAAAAAGGCAAGGTCATCCTCATCACCAAAAATATTTTCCTTGCATGAGTTAGCCTCTAAAATATTTTGTGAGGGAACACATTCGAGATTGACTTCAATTTTGACTTTTAATTGCAACATCTTCATCACGAATTAATTAATTCTTCCAAGGAATTAATTCTTGCAATTTGAACCGTTGACTTGCTTCGGGATGTCTTCGAGTCTTGATCAATCTTTCAAATTCTCCTCAATTTTTAAAGTGGAAGCGAATGACTTACGAGTATAAATTAAAAATTTATACTATTGTAATTTCCGCTTAACTGATTCGGCTCGTACTTCGACGTAATCCTATACTATACTCAAAATAAAATTGGGGGTCTAATATTACATTTTTGGTTCATCAATACAATTACAATATTTTCCTAACATTATGTCTTATATTAATAGGTGTGTGAAGGCAACAAACATAATAAGTGGAAAGAAAGCAAGTCGTCAACAAAAATGGATTACATGTTCGGTAAGTACATATATCTTATTATTTTTTAATAATAAGTGGAAAGAAAGCAAGTCGTCAACCAAACTGTAGCGTGCCATACAAAAAGGAACTACTGAATGCGGATATAATGTGATGAAATTTATTTGGAAGTCATTTTATCAGGAGCATACAAAGGAATGAATAATGCAAGTAATTTAATAAAGTATCTAGCTTTCTTCTTCATATTTTTTAAAATACTAACTTATTAGTTTTTTTTTATCTCTTTTAAACTTTATAGATTTTGGAGGGACAATGAAGATTTACCTACATTCAAAAAGATATTGATGAAGTTAGAGACAAATGGTGCAAATATTTTATTGATGAATGGCTTGATAAATTACTTCTTTAATTTGATGAATTGTGAGATTTATATGTTAAATACTTGTTGTTAATAATTGTAGTTTCAAAGTCTTATTAGTTATTGTAGAATTTATTAGTTTGATTAGTTGTGATGTTTATTAGTTTGATTAATTGAGAAATTTATTAGCTTGTGAGATTTTGAATGTTAATTTGTTGTACAGGTTCTGAAACTTGATGTGAATTGTAAAAAGAGCAAATACCAATTTTGGTCCCACGACTATTAGCAAAATGACAATTTTGGTCCACATGTTTCATTTCTACCAATTTTGGTCCCACGACTATTGTTTTAGTACCAATTTTCATCCACGACTATTGTTTTAGTGCCAAAATTCATCGCGTCGGTCACCCATCCGTTTAAAACGTGCAAAAATCTAAAATTGTTAAGCGTATTTTCATCATTTTCAACTTAATATCTTAATTTGAGTATGAATAAATGGATTTAAGTCCTAAAATCGATCAAAATTCGCAGTTTTCCTCCTCATTTTACCTTAATTTGAGGAGGAAAATTGTGAATTGTGATCGATCTTAGGACTTAAATCTCTTTATTAATGCTCAAATTTGGGATATTGAGTTGAAAAGGATGAAAATACCTTCAAAAGTTTTAGATTTCGACACGTTTTAAACGGATGGGTGACCGGCGCGATGAATTTTGGCACTAAAACAGTAGTCGTGGGACCAAAATTGGTACTAACAATAGTCGTGGGACCAAAATTGGTAGAAATGAAACATGTGGACCAAAATTGTCATTTTGTTAATAGTCGTGGGACCAAAATTGGTATTTGCTCTTGTAAAAATCACTGCACAAGTTTTAGGTGGATTCGTAAAATATATTTAATTATTAAAAAATAAATAAAATCAATGACGTCGGTTTTAGGGTGTGTTTGGAAACCCGGAAAATGATTTCTGGAAATCATTTTCCGGGTTTTCAGTGTTTGGCAAATGAGGGGAAAATAAGGTCAACGGAAAATAAGGCATTGGTCAAAGGAAAAGGAAGGCAATTTTCTGGAAAATGACTTCCGGAAATTTTTTCCGGAAGTCATTTTCCGGAAGAAGACTTATCGTTTGGATTGTGCGAAACCAGTCGCAGTCCGACTGGAAATCGCAAATGTCGCCGACTGGTTTGCGATTTCCAGTCGGCGACGGCGTTTCTATTTTTTTTTTTTTTAATTTCTTTTTGTTTTTGTTAATTTGTTGTTTTTTTTTTCTCTTTAAACAATTCTTTTTCATTTTCTTGAAAATGAACCAAACACACAAAAGGCAGTTCCAGAATACATCCAAACACCGGAAATGAAGTTATTTTCTGGAAAATGACCCATTTTCCAGAAAACATTTTCCAGAAGTTATTTTCCTGCTTTCCAAACACACCCTTAATTAATAATAGACGCCGTTTATTATTTTAAAAAAATAAAAATACATACGACGTCGGTTATTTGGGATAACTGACGCCGTATGTATTTTTTTAAAATAATAAACGACGTCTGTTTTTAACAAAAACCGACGTCGTTTATTTTATTTTATTTTTTAGGAAAAGATACGACGTCGGTTATCCTTAATAACCGACGTCGTATCTTATTAATTTTCTTTTTAAGTAAAACGACGTGGATTTTCCTTAATAACCGACGTCGTTTATTATTTTTAAAAAAAATAGAAAATACATAGGGCATCGGTTTTTACAACCGACGTCGTATCATTTATATACAACGTCTGTCAGATTGACGTTGATTTTTAACTGACGTTAAAATGACATAAAAATCAACGTTAAAGGTGTTTTCTGTAGTAGTGATTTTAAAATAACTTTTACAAGTACTATTGAGGAATTAATTCTAGTAATTAAACATTTAATTTTGATTATACATTTAATTCCCACAAAAATTTCAGAAGCTAGCTCAATATGCCTAATCACTGCTCTAAACTTACAATTTCAAACCAGGACAATCATTAAGTAATTGGAATGGGGGAAAACGAACTATAAAATATACAAACTAAAATTTAAAAAAAAAAAAAAAAAAAAAAAGGTTAAAAAGGAGAAGAAGAAAGCCAGAGACCAGAAGATAGTATACTGCTTTAAGAAAGACAGGTACAGTGCAGTGGCATATAGGTTTTCAAACTCTAGGTATAGAACTACACTTTTTCTTCTTTTGCATACAGCTGTAAGCCGTATTGGATGATAGCCATCTCATCTCTCTTAGGTTCCCTTTCGAAATGTTCTTCCATTCATGTGCTCAATTTTCAAGGAACACCAAAATTCCCTTATTTCCATTCAACGATATGATTTAAAGAGTTTATACAAATTCATGATCGACTTCTTGTTGAATTCTAGAGACAAATTCTTTTAGGGTGTGGTTGGAAATCTAGAAAATGACTTCTTGGAAAATGAGTAATTTTTCGAAAAATATTTTCATTTTCGGTGTTTGGCTGCACAACGAAAAACTGTCTTTTTATGTTTGGTTCATTTTCTGGAAAATGAGCATAATTGTATACTTCATTTTTCAACTCAAATGGATATATTTTGATAATCAATTTTTCATTCACTCATTATCTGTTTTAAACATATAATATATTATAAATCTTGTAAGTTAGGACCATTAAAAAAAAAAAAGATGACTCGCGAAATAGCGGGCCTAACGGAAGGCCCATGACCCGCGCGAGCTGCGGGACGGCCCTATATATATATAAAAAAAAATATTCGCGTGTACTGTGTACCCATAAAAGAATTCATATAATAAAAAAATCTCGTGGGCAACCTGAGTGGGTGGGCTAGGGTTGCATGAATCCTAGCCCGCGGGCCTAACGGGCTAGCCCGTAAAAGTCCGTCAAAAATTAAGCTCGAGGTCGGGTGAGCCGATCCGCTTTGACAGTACTAATGTTAATATTTGTAGACTTTACTTATTTTTTTGAACTTTGAATTCAGAAAAAAAAAAAAAAATTGCGGCTGGCCCACGGGGCTCGCCAACCCGAGTGGGGCGGGCTAGGGTCCCATGCACTAGTGTGGTAAAAACTAAAAATTAAAACTACACTATTTTGACAAATTTTGCATGTTCATATACCTTGAAAAATGGCTTCCCCAAAAAAGGCGAAGTCATTTTCCTCCAAAGCATACTTATTTTCCTTTGACTAATGCATAAAGAAGCTAAATAACACTTGGATAAATTAGATTGCAACATCATTAATTACGATCACTTTGGAATCAAATTAAGGATGTGTTTGGTTCAAATATTGGAATCAGAATGGTAATAAGAATCAAATATTTTGTAATGAGATAATGAGTCTTCGCCTATTAGAATCAATGACTAAATCGATAAAAATTACAATACTCGAACACTATAGTTTAAGACTAACTTAATTGGGTAAACAACTATAGTCGATGACTAAATTTGATATTAATAGAGTTGAAATTACAAAACGCTAAATAGGGTAAACCATCAAAGTTAAAGACCTAATTAAGCGCAAAAATTAGTTTAAAACTAAATCGAGAAAAATCACTATAGTCGAGTACTAAATTGGTATTAACTCGAATTGGAATGAAAATAAATAAATACTCCGTAATTAATTAATTAAAATTAAATAAATAAATATGTAAAAATATATAAGAAATATATATACACATACATATATGTGTATACATATTAAAGTTTCATATTTAATGCATTGATAATGACCTTTTTTATTATTTTCATTATTTTATTTCATTGTCCAAAAGTAGATGAATAAAAAGATAATAAGTTTTGTAATTACTAAAGAATTTTATTCCAATAATATGATAGCAAATAGATAAACAAACATGGTAATTGGTAATGGGCATTAAAACTCATATTAAGGTGAAAATTAAAAGTCTCTAAACAAACACCACCTCAATGTGCACTAGAAACCACCTAGCAACTCGGTCTAAATATTTAGGGTGTGTTTGGTTGGTGGTTTTAGGCATAAGGAATAGGTATAAAAGTGATTGCTAGTGTTTGGTTGATATGTTTTGAGAATATAATGCTACTATGAGTTTGGAATACCCCATTAATGAGAAAATTCATATCCTTATTAAATAAGGGTTTCATTTCCCTTTCTCATTTCTTCCCCAACTATTAATACTTATTCTCATTCCACCCAACTACCAAACATGCTAAATACTTTTACCAAAATCCATTACTCTTACCAAGTATTTGATATCCATTCCAATTCCGATTCCCATGTGCAAACCAAACGCACCCTTATATTATTCGTCATTTCTCCGATGTATACAAAACATATTTACTTTTATAGACAATTCACAAGTTCAACTTTAGTTTACAACAATTATTTACATATATATATATATATATATATATATATATATATATATCTTAACCTCATACGTATTGAAATGCAAAGTCATCAAATACAATAATATTTATAAGCAAACAAAACCGCTACGACTGATCTAATAGTATAGGATGAACATATGTAAATGGATAATATTGTTAGCATAGTGGAGAGTCTCCCTGAGTGAGAATCTGATGTAGGACAAGGGAAACGATGCCAACACGTGACAAAGAGAAAACTCTCAAATAATCAAATTAACTCAAACACTTTCAAATTATATTCAAAACTAAAGTTCCAGGATACAAAGTCTGTTTAAATAGGTAACCAGAAAAGCTGAAGAGTTGCAAAAATTAAAAGCATGCATAGAAACTATAAAATGATAGTCGGTGCCTAGGAGGTCTAGTCGGCGCCTAAGATTTTTTCCTAGGCGGTCAGCGCCTAAGCGGCCTAGGTGGTGCTTAGGCGGCCAGCCACCTAGACCACCATTTAAGGTGATACGCTAGGCGGTCGACTGACGCCTAGCGCCTAGACGGGGATTAATCGGCGTCTAGGCGGGATTTTTGCAACACTGTTTATTATATTTTGCTATAATTATTATGTTTAAAGTTCATAAATTTAGATTCGACCTACTGAATACTTGTAGAATTTGAAATTTAGATAGATTGAAAATGCCTCGATATGGAGTAATCTAAACTTTGCGGCGTTGCCTCCTTCCCACAAATTTTGATTCCGCGGTATTTTGTAACAGGGAATTGATAAGCAGTAGTAGCGAGTGATTTATGTTGGAAAGGTCGAGAAGACCCCCATTCACTAGGGCACAAACTAGGGATATGTTCTAATAATTGCTTGATTATTATGCCCTCGCTTTTAGTTTTGATTTGAAGTATAGTATTAGAATATAATTCTTGCCCACTCAGCTCGCCCCAACACCAGGAAGGGTAATTATGGTGATTCAATATCCCATTATTAGATAAGATGATCAATGTCTAGTGCTCACAATGAGCCAACCACATTTAATGTAACTCCTACTGTGATACCCCGAAATTTTAAAAATAAAATTATTTACCCTACAAAGATTTTTAAAAATAATAATAATTATTTTTACTTCTTTAGGAATGATATCTTATTATAAAATTTGAAACAATAACTTAGATAAATATATTTATATGGAAATTTATGATTTTGTAAACTCTATGTATATACTATCAATCCTATCTAAAACTCTTAAAGGGTGTATTCGATTATGACTTTCATACACTTTTAAAGACTTTTATGAACTTTAAAAGTTTGGAGGTATTCAATTCAAACTTTTAGTGAGTCTTTAAAAGTCAAACGGTATTCAATCAACACTTTTAAAGAGTCATTAAAAGTCGGGTGGTATTCGATTAAGACTTTTAAAGAGTCTTTAAAAGTCATGTGGTATTCAAAAAGTTATGAATTTGTGTAGACTTTTAAATTTTAAAACTTTTGTAAACTTTTACTTCTCAAATATAAAGAGTTGAAATCCAACCCTTAATCCCAAGATTTCAAAAAGGTTTTTTCTCTCTATTTAAACTATATTTTTTTTCTCCCTATTTAAACTTTATAAACCTTATACCTAAATTAAATAAATTATTATTTTTTCATTATCTTATATTTTTTTCATACCTAAACTCTACAAATTTTTTCTCTCCAAAACTTTAGGATCTTCCTCTAAATATTCGAAACAATATTATTTTACTTCATTATTGCTTGTATATTTTGATTTTTTCTTATTTTCTATCAACTTTTTATCCCGAACTTCTAAATTTTTTTACGAACTTTTCTCCCTAACTACTAAACTTTCTCTCTAAATACATGAACAAAGCAAATATTTCATCTATTACCCTCAAATTTTACTATGCGTTTCATAATATTCATATAAATACTAATTTATTTTGATTTTTATTGTTTTTATGTTTATATTCACTACTACAAAGTGGTCATTCGCGTCTCCCCCCCTTGAGCAACAAAACCAGAAAGTTGCTCCATATATACTTCTTCTTTCAGATCTCCATGCATGTAAAAATGCATTCTTGATGTCTAACTAGTATAAAGGCCAATGATGCATAGCAGCAATAAATAGAAAGATTCTGATGGAAGAGATCTCTACTACAGGAGAGAATGTATCAGTGTAATCAATACCAAACACTTGAGTATACCCTTTGGCCACGAGTCGAGCTTTGAGTCTATCTACATGTCCCTCAGGTCCAATTTTGACACTGTAGACCCATCGACAACCAACAACCGTTTTGTCAGGCGGTAATGGAACCAAGTCCCAAGTTCCTGAGGAATGCAAAGCAACCATTTCTTCTACCATAGCTTGTTGCCAGCCAGGATGGGAAAGAGCCTCCTTAACCGTTTTAGGAACAGAAACAGATGATAAACTAGAGATGAAAGCATTATAAACAGGGGAAAACCGATGATAAGAGACAAATGTGTATATAGGGTAGGGATTGCGAGTAGACCTGTTACCCACTCGACTAGCAATGGGAGTACTGGAGATAGGAGTAGGAACCGGATCCGAGGAAAGAACAAGCTCAGGAGATGAATCAGCAGTAGTGGTTGGTGGTACCTTTGACCAACGATGATAGGTGAACTGGAAAGGAGAGACAGTGCGGGAATGTGATGTATTGGGAGGTAGGACACCTTGTGATGTATTAGGAGGTAGGACACCAAGAGACAAGGGCATTTCTATCCTTCCTTCAAATGAGGGAACTGGTAGGACATCAGGAAAAGGATCCATAACCCCTGTAGAGTCAGATGAAAAGAATGGAGTGTACTCAAAGAAGGTAACATTTGGTGAGACATAGAATCGACGTGTCTCGGGGCAATAACATTTGAACCCTCTTTGAACCCTAGAGTACCCCACAAAAATACACTTCAAGGATTTAGGTGAGAGTTTATCACGACCGGGGGTAATATCCCGAACAAAGCAAGTGCAACAAAAAACCTTAAGTGGAAGCTTGTGTAATGGCTCTTGAGGAAACAATATGCTATAGGGTATTTTTCCATGTAGAACAGATGATGGCATACGGTAAATGAGATAACATGAATGAAGGATAGCATCTCCCCAGAAATAAGAAGGAACCTTGTAGTGAAGAAGCATAGTCAGAGTAGTCTCCACTAGATGCATATTCTTTCGTTCAGACACCATTTTGTTGTGGGGTATCTGGACAAGAAGACTCATGGAGAATACCCTCAGATTCAAGAAGGATAGACAGAGGAGTATTAAAATATTCTTTGGCATTATCACTTCAAAGAGTTTTAATAGACACTCCAAACTGATTTTTAACCTCATTATTAAACTTTTGAAAGATGTTGAACAGTTCAGAACTTTGTCGCATTAAGAAAACCCAAGTACAAAGAGAAAAGTCATCAGTAAAAGTAACAAAATACTTGAATCCTAACACAGAACAAGGACCCCAAATATCACTGTGAACTAAAGAAAAAGGGGATGAGGATACTTTGTTAACTCATCCAGGGAATGAGGTTCTTGAATGTTTTCTCAATTAACAAGATTCACACTCAAGTGAAAACAACTTTAAGAGACTCGGTTCAAGTTGTTGATGTTTCCTCAAACTTGGATGACCTAGACGACAATGAGTAAGGGACGGAGGAATAGTAGCAATACAGACAACGGAAGTAGGAGTGGATAGACGGTATAACCCTTTTGATTCATACCCCGAGCCAATCGTCTTCCCCGAACGATGGTCCTGTATAATGACAGAATCAGAAGAAAAGGTGACAAGGCAATCTAGAGAGTGACTAAGTTGACGAATGGAAATCAAATTAAAAGGACATGCATGTATATACAAAACTAATGACAAAGGTATATTAGGAAGAGGTCTTGCTTTACCCACTCCGTTAGCATTACATATGGATCCATTACCAAACACAATGGACGGGAGAGACTTAGAGTTTGTGAGCTGAGTCAATAAAGAAGAATTACCACAGATATGTTCAGAGGCACCTGAACTAAGGACCCATGGTCCAAGAGGTCCAGATTGAGAAACAAGAGTAGTATGAGTCTCTTCAGTATGAGCCAAAGGAGTGATAACAACAGCTTTGGCATTAGCTTTAAACCGGACAAATTCTTCATATTCTGCAAGAGATATAGTTTTAGAGCCTAATCCTTCTTGATTGAGCTGAACCACATTTGTAGCGGCAGGTGAAGGTAGTAATTTAGTGGTGAGAGGTGTGTAGGTGGTAAAACGAGGAAAAGTCCCCGAGTGTCGTGTCTCTCAAGGATGACAAATTGGAGCGAATTAGTGTTGGCATTTAGGATGTTAAGAGGTAAGAGTTGCAAGAACTAACTAAGAACAAGAGGAGGATACGGCATAGGTTTGTACAATGGTTTTGAGGTTCTAAAAGGTGGGTTTGGAAAAAGGTAAAGTGGAGATTGGGGCTCGTGGCTAGCCTATGTGGTCTACTATCTAATGGTTTTGCAAGCGAATAATTTGGATTCAACTAGGGAGCTCATGGCACTTCACCAAGTGGCGTCACACTTGGACTCCCACATCTTCATTCGGTTGGGGCATTTTATCAAACACCTTTTCTACCACTCCTCCCGGACCTCTTCCTTTCGGACTAAGGGCGGGGTTGTGGATGAGTTGAACTCGTGAGTGGCCGCTATCGCGCACACACTCACTTTCACGGGGTTTGCTACCTAATGTGGCCACACTTAGGCACAAAACATATCAAACATCAACCACACAAGTATTCACATCCAAGAACATAAAGCTCACAACAATTCAACCACATAGCTAGTTTTGGGGCCACCAATCCCCTATCTAATCTAAGCAAACATTAAAATAAGGAAACAAGAAAAAGCAATAGAAGATTCAAAGAAAGCAAAAATGAATCAAAATAGATAATGATAAGAAGAGTTACCATCCATGGAGAATGGGTTCCATTACATTTTTGCCTTCAATCTTCTACCCTCTCTCTAAAATACCTACTCTAAACCTAATCTAAAAATGGGAAAATGATTTCTAAAAGTTCTCCAAAAGTTCCCCCTGAAAAATCCTATCAAGACTCCTTAAATAGCCTCCGAAATTTCGCCCTAAAAACATTTCCGCGCGCGTTGTGTCTCGTCCACACGGCCGCCACGCGTGGTTGGGGGCGTGGATGCTTACTGGATTTCATCCACGCATGCATCAACGCCTGTGGGCTGCGTGATCCCAAAATTTGCTTCTGTTGTATTCTTCTCAGTTGTAGCACTCGACGATGCGGTTCCATAGCAACTTGCCTCGCCTCATTCAGACATTCCTAGCTCCGGTTACACCTGCTTTACTGAGATGTCGTTGGAATGCCCTACAAAAGTTTAGCTTGGTGCAAATCTATACTATATATAAAAGCATTATCCTCCTTCCAAAGTTTCCCGCCCAAAGTTAGGGAGATTTTGGTAAAATCAGTTATTTTATTTATTTTTTATTAATTTATTAATCTATACTATATATAAAAACAATTTCCTCCTCCCAAATTTTCCCCCCAAAACTTAGGGGTATTTTGATAAAATTATTTATTTTATTTATTTATTATTTTATTATTTTATTAATTATCCATCCTATAATACTATTATGGTAATATGATAATGATAATATGGTAATATTCTTAATATTAATGGGTGATGGGTGATTGGTGATATATAATTGATAATTGATAATATGGTATATGGTATTATTCTTAATATTAATATATTAATATATAGTATATTAATATATACTAATATTAATTAATTAATTGGTGATTATTTTAAAAAAGAATAATTAATTGGTGATTGGTGATTAGTGATATGGTAATATTGTTATATATTAATATTAATATATATTAATTGGTGATTGGTGATTAGTGATATGATAATATTGTTATATATTAATATTTATATTGATTGATATTGATATTAATTAACTAATTGGTGATTGTTGATTAGTGATATGATCATCTATATCTATATCTATATCTATATATCTATATCTATATATCTATATATATCTATATAAT
This sequence comes from Ipomoea trifida, assembly GCA_003576665.1. NCBI lineage: Eukaryota > Viridiplantae > Streptophyta > Magnoliopsida > Solanales > Convolvulaceae > Ipomoea > Ipomoea trifida. The sequence goes on along the minus strand of CP025658.1, from coordinate 11,699,915 downwards.
TGACATGTAATTAACTATATTAGAATGAAAAAATTATATAATATTGTAGTAAAATTTTTACATGTCAATCATCTATATTTACATAAAATTAAAATTAATTATACTTTCCTTTTGAAAAATCTTCCAAGTTTTTAGGCCTAACGGACATCTAATATAGCATATTTTACTCCTAAATTACCCCTCAAACACAGCTACTTTTGGCACTTATCAAAGTTTCCACACTTTAATCTTGTTTGTCCTCAAGCAACTCACAATCAAACGCTAATCATTTAAGTGCCAAAAATAGCTGTGTTACTTAATCAATTAACCGGTCTATCAACTCTAGGGTGTAGCCAATCGGAGTGGGTAAAATCCCCCACATTATCTATAAAGAATGGTAACCACATGCCATACACTCTAAGAATATACAAACGAAGCAAAACCCCTATGGTCTCATTTGGACAATTCAACGCACACACCCTTCATACAACCAAGCATGCAATCCAAGTTAGATTCACCTTAGATTTTACAAAGGCCTTTAAGCCGAGCCCCCTAGTGGGAACGATGTGCACACCTCAACCAACACTTTTCAACTAAACGCCAAAGTCCCACGAGTAAAATAAGTGAGGGTAGGGACATGGACCACTCACCGCCAATGGCTTGGGCAGTCTCTCTTTCTTCTCAACCCCCTCGGATAACACCATCGGGCGGCCCGACTTCACATGGATCTCCATGCTTTTTCGAAGGTCAGTGTAATGGGTGCCCGAATCCAAACATGGCGGCTCACCTCCTCTCAATTTTCTCATCTCCTAGGATCTCTTTGGGACAACCGACTTCACGTGGATCTCCACGCTTGTTTGAAGACGGTGCAATGGTTGCCCCATATCCTAGCAAGATGGCTATCCTCGAATCTTATCTCTAGGAGTAGCCAATCATTTTTCTTAAGCCTTTTTTTTCAAACATTCACCATTTCAACCCCTCATGCCTTTTACTTGGGAATCGGGATTTACTCACGTTTCTCACCATAGGCTCACCTTTTGCCCCATCCCCTACCAAGATTAGTTCAATTCCGGGCTTCGCTTTCACTTATCTTTCTAAAATTAAGGGGTGCACACTCCCACTTCGAGAGATCATTGACTAAGGTCTAAGCAAAATAAGAGGTGAATATCATGCAAACAAACAAGAATTTAAAGCTCATTTGGTCTAAGCAATTGCTTGGTAAAGAAGGGGTACTTCCCATGGATATTCAAAGAGAATTTTTTTTTTATTTTTGGCATATGATTAACATTCTCCCTAGATAATGTGAACAATGACACACTCTCCAGATATCAAACACACCCATAAGACAAGACCAATAAATCAATCAAGCAAACAAGACAATTTAAGCACAACGTGCGTCTTTTTCACACTTTAAAACAAACATCGTCTTCGATGTTGCCTTGAGGATCAAGTGGAACAAAGGAGCACGGTCATTCAAAATCAATCAAACCCTTTCCACACTTTAGAAGTGTTTCCAGGGATGTGGGGTATCAATAATATAGCATTTTATGGGTGCAAAATAGTATGTGCTTATCAAGTATGCAAGGAACATGTACAACAACTCAATTTCCACACTTTAGAATTGAAAAACGAGGCATGAAAAAGTAGAAGGGATAAGAAGTTTACAACCAAGTAAGCATCCCTTCATTTCCACACTTTAAGCTTCCAACATCTCTTTTGCCTTCGTTCTCCAAGCTACATGAAACAATGTTAGTGCAAGAAGACAACCAATTGATGTGCAATGGCTTGACGGAAGTCCTTTTATTCATAATGAAAGCATTAAAGCAGAAATCCTAAAACAAGGTAAGTAATTAAAACAAAAGCAACAAGAAAGATATGTAAATCAAGATAGGAGATGATTCTTGGCACAACCAAACCTTGGAGACTCATAAAAATTGGATGAAAAAGAGAAGAATGAACAAAAAATTTGTCAGGACCTGTACACGTGGACATCACGCGTGGATGTCCACGTGGATCAGCACTGGAAAGAGTCCACGTGGCTATCACGCGTGTGGGCCACGTGGAGCATCAGTGCTGATCACTTTCTTCGTCTCCCGGCTTTTGCCTTCCACTTTTGATCTGGTTTAGCTTAATTCGTCATGGCTTAGCACCAAAATCACCTGCAATGTTAGCTCAAATAGGGCTATTCTAAAAAGAAAATTGCTAATAAACGAAGAAAAGTAAAAACTAAATAAGAAATAAAGTTCTAACATCTAAGAATAACGTTGGGAATGCCTCCCAAGCGCGCCACGTTTAACGTCTCTGGCTAGACGTGATGTGCCCTATCCTTCGAAGCACACCGATTTCGGGACCTTACCAAGCATCTCATGAACATTTGCTTCAAGGTATGCCCCAAGGTGTAGGACATATTGCTCCAAATCTCATGCCTTCTACATTTTGTTTTTGTACTGGGTAAGGGAGGAAAAGAGTGTGCGCACTTGTCTATAGGACCTCTTTGTTAACACCACTATTAGCAATTTCTGTTCTAGGGTTACAATTTTGACCTTTTTGGCTAATATTTTCGTTTGTTGATTTTCTTGTTGATCTTTGCGTTTGGTCACCCTTTCAATAACGTGTATACGGACATCCTTTTCAATGTTTTCAACAGGTGGTTTTGGTATTGCCGCCTATAAGTATAGTATTGCTTTTGTTCTATGTGATCGTATATTCCTCCTCATTTTTGGCACTTCTTTTGCAATATATATATTACGAGTCATTGCCATTTTTGGTCCTACTGTTATTTGGGTATTGCTAGTTTTAGTCCACTTCATTCATTTTTGCCACATTATAGCCAGTCTTATTTAGTCCCTGCCTCTTTTAGTCCACCATTAAAATTCACGTCAAATGGTCGTCCAAAACAAGGGTATTTTCGTCTTTTCATGCTTTGGTCATCTCCTTTAATTTACCCTTTGTAGTGGTTTTCCTTACACATTTTCATCCAATGGAGACCTAAATCTTTCTATGCGGCGTCTCCTATTTTGGACGACTACAAAGGGTAAAGGAGAAAGGAGAAAGAAACAACTACAAATGTGTAAGGAAAACCACTGCAAAGGGTAAATGAGATTAGCAAAGCATGAAAAAATGAAAATACCCTTGTTTTGGACGGCCATTTGACGAGAATTTTAACGGTGGACTAAAAGTGGCAAGGATTAAATAAGACTGGCCACAATGTGGCAAAAATTAATGAAGTGGACTAAAATTGGCAATGCCCCAATAACAGTAGGGCCAAAAATGGCAATGACTTTATATATTACTGACAAAAAAAAAAATCGTTGCAGCAACACTAAAGAATCACTGAATAATGAGAATAGATTTATTGAATATCATATATCTCTAAGTAGAGGTGGGTTGGGGTATGCCGAATAAATCCAGCTATGCTCTACAACGAAATAAGATAATTTCATTAAATTTCGTTTTATACGTAAAATAGTTTCATTAGAATACAACTAAAGTAACATTAGAAGTGCTACACCCAAAAGTAACATTAGAAATTAACTACAGTTCATTTGACAATATACTCTCAATATGTGAGACATGTTATTATAGTTTCATTACAATATCACTAAAATTGGCCAATATACTACACTCAATATGTGTAACATGTTATTCGGTTTCATTTTATACACACAATAGTTAATTTTATTACAACACCACCAATGTGTCATTTTAATTACAATACAATTTCATTTGACAATATACGCTCAATATGTGAAATTAAACTCACAGATAAATTCCATTCTATACACGTTGTAGTTTCATTACATCAACAGTAGAGTATCATTTTAATTCAACTGCAATTTCATTTTACAATATACCATCAATATGTGAGACTAGCTATTCAATTTCATTTTTTACACACTAGAGTTTCATTACGTAAACACTACAATCTCATTTTAATTCAACTACAATTTTATTTGAGAATATACACATATAATATAGTATTGTTCATGTATTATAATCTTCTCATCATTTTTGGAATGATCTCTGACTGCATTTTAGTTCCGAATGATTGTAAACCTTAAATTGTATTGAAGCTCAAGCATAATGATAGAACTATAAAATGAAGTGTCATGTGTATAGACATATAATGAAGCTTAATTAAGCAAAATGAACTTTAGTATATTGTAGTATTCAAAAAAAAAAAAAAAAAAGTATATTGTAATGAATGTCTCTACATTTCATTATCATTTAGCTTTTCATTAGCATTCCGCGAAACATTATTTGTGTTAATGAATACATTTCAGTGAGGAATGAAACGTTGCATGTTGGATAACAATGTTATCACATTTAATGAAGCTTTTGGCTAGCAATGATTGCGTCGTAAAGAGAATATCACAACTGCTGTGAAGCATAGAGATCAGATGTAATAATGGCACTCTAGAGAGGTGATGGAGCCAAAAGCTTGTTTTTCGTTTTTATAATTAAAAAATATGTAGCAAGGCAGGTCGCAAACGCACGATTGGATGACTGTAACAACATTCAGGATGCCCGCTTACGACCATAGTACACACAGCTACATAGACCATAGTCCACAGTATAACAATTGCTTTTGTAATGTGAGACAAATATTTCTTCAAAGCATGGTTCAAAAAATCGCTAGGCACTCCCTAAGCGCTCGGGGAGCGCCTAGCGCCTAGGACGCCTAGCCCGGGATTAATCGGCGCCTAGGCGTCCGTGTATTTTTTTATTTTATTTTTTATTTTTAAATTTTTTTTTAAGTATTTTTAATTTTTTAAAGACTACTAATTATAAATTATATATATATAATACGTTAATAGTTAATACTAAAATATTAAATATTAACCTAAAAAATATCTAAATTTTGTACAATGTAGGATTATTTCGCTCAAAACGATGTTGTTTTGAGTGAAATAACCCATTAAAAAAAAAAGAACAATAGTTAATCGACCGACTAGAAGACCTAGTCGGTCTAGTCGACGCCTAGGCGGTCAGCGCCTAAGCGGCCTAGGCAGTGCTTTTGCGGCCTAGGCGGAGCTTAGGCGGCCTAGCCGGCCAGTCGCCTAGACAACCATGCATTTAATGTGATACACTAGGCGGTCGACCAACGCTTAGCGCCTAGGCGGGAATTAACGGCCTAGGCGGGATTTTTGCAACATTGCTACAAAGTCTTTGCAGCTCAATTCTCTTAATATATTTTTTCATTAGTTATTTTGATATAGAAAGATATCCAAATCTAATATAAGCCACGGACTCCACCCAAAACAACAACACATAACCAATTTTTAGTCAAATTTTTAAACAGTGGCCAATCAATTACCGTGTGCATACAGTCTGCAGATGATTAGCAGGTCCTCACAATAATATAAACCAATCGCACTAGCCGCAATTGATTCACTTCTCTCTTCTCATACATACACGGAATGTTAGCCTTCAATCTTCACTCTAATACAATTGCAGATTGGTCTAATAATAAAATAACTCTGAATGGAGCAAAAGGAATATAGCATCAAATCCAACGAAAAGAAACGATATAAATAAGTAACAAATCTTTACTTATCCAGTTTGTTTTGAACACGACCATAGATAACAAACTAATTACAGATCGATCATATGTAAATAAGCTAAACAGATTAAATAAAAGTATGAGCTACAGGCTGAAGCTGAATGAACATATCTATATCCATAGTATTATTAGTTTGAGCCATCCTGGTTGCTCCAGAACTTGGTCCTGCCATTGATGAAAAGGGTTGCTTTGCTATCAATCCCAGGCTCCGCCACCCATCTAGTACCGCGATCTTCATCGCTAGGCCAAACTTTGTAGGCCTTGCTCACAAACACGTCGTCCCTTGGATGATCTTCTCCATTCCACACCTTCTTGCCGGCCTTGAATTTGAACAGTCCAAAGAAAGAAAACCCAGACTTCTTGCCCATTCTTGAATATATTATGTTCTTGGGAACAAAATAATGTGTAGAATTTTGGAGGGGTGCAGTGGTTTTAATTTTGAATTGTGTGGCTGGTTTGGGTGAGAGGAGTGGGGTTTTGTATATATAGTGGGGGAAGACAAATTATTGCATGGAACATGGTTGTGTGGACTAAAACTAAAAAGTACTATACATTATTTTTATACTGAAGATACATTATTTTTGTACTGTAGGTACATTATTTGACAATATATATCAAATAATGTATCTTCAGTACAAAAATAATGTACCCTAAAATAATGTACCCTACAGTATAAAAATAATGTACCTTCAATACAAAAATAATGTACTTTTTATTTTTGGTTCACACAGTTGTGTGAACCATGGTCCATGCAATAATGATTGGGCAAAATAATGTACTTTTTATTTTTGGTTCACACAGTTGTGTGAACCATGGTCCATGCAATAATGATTGGGCAGGGAAAGGTGAGGGAATCTGGACCGGATGAGTGAAAGCCGGTGGTGGTGATTGAATGAAATGAAATTACGAAGTGTGCTGTAAAAATCATAGGCAAATTAAAGCAGAGAATAAGTAATGTGGACCGCTGCTTCAAAAAGTTGATGACCAATACTTAGTATGGCTGTGCTGTTTCTTCTTCTCTGTTCTTTAATTATTGTGCATATGGATGGTTATTGATTTTAGGGCAACTCTATTTGTGAATTTTGGAAAGATTTTTTTCGGAAGAAATTAAAAAAGTTGGGTTGTAAAAATGGGAGAAAGAAATGCGGAATTTGGGCGTGCTTAGCACCAGTTGTTATATCGTGGACCATAGCCCATAATCACAAAACGACGTCGTTTCAATAAGTGGGAGAAACGGCTTTCGTAAATCTCCGTAACTGATAATGCAGTTCATTTCAAATGATACTACAGTTGTGTTAAACTGATACTGCAGTTGTGTTGAAAGGGAATTGCAGTTGCACGGAACTGAGGCCGTTTTATCCGTCTGGAACTACAGTTGTGTTCAACTGATACTGCAGTTGTGTTGAGCTGATACTGCAGTTGCGCAGAATGGTGGCCGTTTCATCCGTCTGCTTTCATTAATCAAAACGACGTCGCTTTGATGCGCAGTCCACAGTAAAATTTGTGGCTTAGCACTACACCTCACCTAGCATGGCGCACTGCACGTGCCGGGGGGCTTGAAAAGTTTTGTTTTTTCTCTCTCTTCAATTTTCTCTTTCCTTATCATCTCGGCAAAAGCACACTTAAAAGTCCAACTAATGTTGTTGATCTTGCATTATTCTTCACTAATTAAGTAATCATAATTACGTTGAAATATTTTTTTTTAAATTATAATATATAATTTTTTAAAAAAATTCATAAAATTCATTGTTACAATTCATATAATATTAAAAAGTATAGTTGATTGTTTAAAAAAAAAACGTATAGTTGATAATTTGATTTAATAATAATTATGGTATATATGATTAACAATTGTTAAAGTAAGAGTTTTAGATATGCTGGTAAAGGGTTAATATAATTATAGTTCCATTTAATATCTATTAACTTTAACGGTATAAGAATAATTTTGTCCGACATAAATTAAAGGTACAAATATGAATTCGTTATTATAAAGTAGGTATCCCATGAGACCGTCGTCTCACGAGTCATGATTAATAAAACGGATCAAAACAAAACTGGTTATTAAAGTTAAACCCTATTTTTACAAATCAATAACAGACTTCGAACCCAAAATGCATGGCACCAAGGTCCAATCAATTATAACCAAACAACAATAACCACCTTTCAACTATGGATCGCAACGGGGCGGGGCGGGGAATATATTCCCTGTCCCCGTGGCAAATTTGGCGGGGACAGGACCATTATCAAAATGTCAAACTAGTACAACTCTTTAAAATAAAAAAGAAAAATTGAAATCCGTAAATACACAACAATATATGCACAACAAATCAACAGTATATTCAAAATGAATGAAGGTAAAGAAATGAATGAAGAATTTAGATTCTACCTTTCAAAATTGGTTCTCTGGATGAAGGTGGAGTGGTCTCTTCTTCTTTTTATGCGTGGGTTGCCTCCCACGAGCGCCACGTTTAACGTCTTTGGCTAGACGAAACGTGCAAAACAAAATATAAACAAGAATATGATCAAAAACAAAAACAAAAATAAAAGGATTGTCCACAATCATAGTTTGGAAACATCAAACACAAATTTCATCATCATTTTTTTTCTTTCTTTTCATTCTTTTGCGCCCCATTCTCTTCACATCTTCTTGACGGCTTTGATTTCTCTTGCAATTTCCTCCAGCTTTCGCATCTGTTCCAAGTGCAGCTGATATTGGAAGTTCTGGAGAGATCTCCAATCTATGACTGTGGTGAACCAGCTCGGAATGTTGAAGCTTGCATGCTGGGAAGTTTGTTCATCGGCTTGTGGTGGAGGTACGGATGGTGCATGCTCGCGACGTGGTGGAGAATACATTGATGAGTCCAGGGGTGAATACATCTCAGGGGGAGATGGGGAAAGAAATGACATTGGTGAAGGTGTAAATCCTGGAGATGTCATTGGCGTGTCAGAATGATCACCCGCCATCTCGTTATCTTCCCTAGTTCGCGCCAGATGTCTCAGATTAAGCCTTGCAACGTCCTCTGGGGATAAGGGAATGATATGTGCCCCCTGTAGTCTATGCTCAAACCAGTGCATCTTCATTTGGTGACCCAAAGCAACGCACAGTCGGGTTACCAAAGGTCCTATAAATATCGCTCTTGTTAACTCCTGCTGCTGGGCAATGAGCCAATTCTTGCATATCAAGCTCATATTCACCGAACAGCCCGTATCCATACTCCACAACATAAACAACTCTGTCTTGGAGACTCGGTCATAAGTCTCTGGTCTTCCTTCCCAAGAATGCGTGATTACCTTCCATAAAACTCTCAAGTCCTCCCTCACAATGTGAGAGACTCTCACTCTTGACCCAACCCAATCAATGCCGGCCTTGCAATCATCGACCAATATTTCCTTGGGGTGTCTCTATCTCTGAAGTCATGTTTTAGCCTTCTATACCAGTGCTTCGACTGGTTGTCTTCCTCATAGAATCCCAAGAGAACTCCCAAGTTATTAGCCGAAATGTGGTAATCTTGGTTAAAGAGCCGAAACTTGATTGTTGGGCTATAGAGGTCTCCGGTCACTCCCTCGATATGTAGACTAGCAATAAATTCGTGGACCAGAGGGATGAAGGTATCTTGTCTCCAGCTCAACAAATGATTCCAATAGGGCTCTTGGATCAACCTTTCTAGCCCGTATTTGCATTCAAATTCTTCCAGAACGGTCAGGTCAACGTACTTCCATTGCACAACTGGAAGTTTAGCAACTGCCTATACCGAGTTAGCATAGCCGGCGTCATTAACAGAATTGAGCCTTGCCTCTTTGAATTTGTTGTTTTACTTGTTGTGCAAATGAGAGTGGAGATGACATTTTCCTATAAGATAATCAAGCAAAACACCATATAAGGAAAACATTTTCCATTTTTAATATAAGCTTGAACAATATTGCACCTAAAGAAAAGATCAGATAATCTCATTGCATGTAACATCATCTTGGCATTTTATCAACAATTTTATCATACTCATACAATGATCAGCTCATTACACTTCATATTCAATCCATACTCAAAAAGTCAACAAAATGGTCAACTTCATTTTCTTCCTTAAGACTAGCTTGGGGTTGAAAAATGGAGAAAACATAAAAGTTCAAATTGGACCAAATAACATGTTGGATATAACAATGTGGTACCTAATGAGTAGGAAAGTTGCAAACTTTACCAACCATGCTCACTATATCATCATGGATCTCATCATGACAAGAAAATGCCCAAATCATAGAATTTTAAGATCTAGCCACAAAGATATGGTAAAACATTGAATTTATACTAAATAGAAGCAATGTAGGCCTATTACAAGTCTAATAAGTCATTTCATAGCAATATATCTCAAGAAAAATCTAAACAAGAAAAACCCATGGATATATGCTTAAAGGAGAATAAGCTCTTTATACAAGCAAGTGGATATGTCCTTACCTTAGAAATGACTTAGGAAGATCAAGAGAAGTTGAAAAACTTGGAAGGAAATGCTTTGGAGTTGTGTGTTTTCAGCTTGAGAGTGATATTAGCTCGTGGTGGTGAAGAAATGGGGTAGGGAAGGGTTTTAAACTACTTCGCGCGAAATTTCCGCGAAAAATCTTGTGCCCGTCCACGCACGCCACCACGCGTGGTGGTGGGCGTGGCAGCTTACTGGTTTGTTCCCACGCCTGCTCACATGCGTGGTGGCAGGCGTGACAGCTTCCACGCCTGCTTACACGCCTGCTTACTTACTAGTATTGTAATAAATAATACAAAACCCATTCTTTATAAGGGCTCATTATTTATTCTAGTTACCCTAATATAATACATACACTATGTATGTAATGATTTTATTATCCATATAAAAGAGCTTGTATTAATCATTCCTACTCTTTTTCATTTCCTTGCAAAACATTTCCTTCCTACCCTATCATTCCTATGAACCCTACAATATACACTATCTTCTATTCTTCAAGATTCAAGACCAAGATTGCTCCTTTAGGATTTCTAGGGCTTGGGTAAGTGTTTATCTCTAGGAATATGCCTTGTATCGTCTTATTTTCATGATCTTTCTATAAGTTCTTATGGTGTTCTTTTGGGATCTTTCTTTGAGAAAAAGATGATCAAGTGGGTGGGAGTGGCTTGTGAAGAAGATGGTGTTTGCTTGGTTTGAAGTTGTGCTACAAGAGGTAACCATCATGTCTCACTAAAACATATTTTACTCTTTTGATCTATGTACAATACTTGGTGATTTGGACTGTGGAAATTTGTTGGTTTAGCCTCTGTTCTTGATGATCTGTGATCTATTTTGATGGATTATTGAACTTGTGTTCTTGATCCTTTGCATCTTGATGAGTATGAGCATTTATTGTTATGGATTCCATGTTTATTTGGCTTCTGAGATATGTAATCTGGGCAATCTGATCATATTTTTGCATTATGGAATGAACATTTCGTATTTTGGTTCGAGTCTGGGAGTTGTGCGTTGGGATCACTCTTGCGGTGCACTCTAGCGGTATAATGTGTCCCGCTAGAGTCCTCCGCAAGCGTGTAGCGGTGGAGGATGGCGGAGGGAGGCCTTTCGCCAAGGGAGTCCGCCTCCTTCTTGTGGAGGAGAGTGGCGGAGCTGGGTAGTTCCGCCATTGAGTTCCGTCAGTTCATTTTGAATTCTGGTTCCAGTGGCTATTTTGTGATCTGTTGTCTTGTTGATTCATCTCTGATTCTGGAACTTGTTTGGATATTTTGTTGAGTATTTCACCTTAGTTCTGGAGTTGTTATTCATGTCCTTTGATTCATTCTCTTGGTCTATTGGTTGGTTGAATCCTTGGTTACATTCTCTGAGTGTATGTTGTGTTCATAACCTGAATTGAACACTGTTGGTGGATAATTCTTGGGGTTGAGTCTGAGGTTGGATGTGGGGTTGTGAATCTTTGGGTACCTTTTGGATTGTTGAGGGTGAGCTAACTGTGGGCACCCTTTGCCTCTGTGATTGGGCATTATTTGCCTCTGTGATTGGGCATCATTTGCCTATGTGATTGGGCACCATTTGCCTCTGTGGATGGGCGTCATTCGCCTCTATGGTGTACTAACTTGGGTTTAGTGGTTGGTATGAGGGATAGTATTGTGGTTGGAGGGTAAGGTTTGGTGCTTATCTTTGGTATGATGTTTGTTTGGTTCCTTATGGTTCTTTAGTTGGGTTGTATCTCGTTTGTTATCCGTTATTCGTATATTGCGGTTTGGTGGTTTCTTTGTAAGTAATCTGTTGAGGTTGTGATTCAGTTGGTATTCTATTATAGACTTGTTGCCTTGTACGTTCATGTTGGATATTGGTGTTACTTGGAGAGTCCTTGCTTTATGGCTTATTCAGCTTGTTGTTGTTGAGTCTCCGTTTTAATTAAAGAACAGTTCGTTGGTGTGTATATTCTATACGGGCGTGTAAACCTATTTACAAGCTTATTATATATATGTACGTTCTCACGAGTGTGAGTGGTGGTTGCTTAGCATTCTTTTGCTAATGGTTTTCTAAATGTTTGCTAGAGCTATATCGTTATTATGTTTTGCTTAGACTAGATGATGTTTTAGATTCCCTTCGGGCCTGTGTGCCTTTGTCTTGGATGATGTACTTTGACTAGTTTGTTGCTATGATGTTTTGAAGATTTATGTTTGTTTTTTGATAGCATGTGCATCTAGGCTGTGTTTTACCTAGATGTGGCATGATACCCTATAAGATTTAAATCGCTTCCGCTATAGTTTGAGTTGTTGTTGAGATATGCAGCTTTTATGTTTAAAGTTTTAGCTATCTCAGCTTGTGAAAAGTTGGGGTGTCACAGTTCCAGTGCTGTTTTGTGGTTTATGAACTCTGCTTGATTCATCTTTGATTCTGGAATGTGTACTGAACATTTTGTTGAGTATTCCACCTTGATTCTTGGGGTATTTTGATAAGCCTCCGAGATACCCTTAAATCAAGCACATATTAGGATGTTTTATCACATTTATAGCATCCTTACATGGTGAATTATGCTCATAAATGTTTGAAAATCACTAACCGACACGCAGAAGCTACTTTTAGCCTAAAGGAGGTGAAACAGGAGTCCCGGGAGCAAATAGGAGCAAAAGTTGAGCTCAAAGAACGAACCAGGCAAGAACGGAGCCCTGGAGGACCGAACAGGATGGCCACACGCGTGTGAGCGTGCGTGGAAATAATCCAGTAGACTCCCACGCACACTCACACGCGTGTGAGCATGCGTGGAGACTGCACTGCGCGAATTTCGTTTAGGGTTGCCTTTTCGGAGACTATTTAAACCCCTTTGATAGATTTTCAGATGAGGTTCCCAGAAATTTAGTTTTCCCTTTCTTAGTTTTTCTTTTGGAGAACTTTCTCCATTTTTCTTAGTTTTTCATTTCTTAGATTAGATAGAACTCCATTGTAGAAGACTACAAAGCTTAGATTGAAGGTCTACTTCACTCTAGGTGATCTCTATTTCATTTCTATAATATTTAGTTATCTTGTTCTTTGATTAAATTAGCTTTTGTCTTGAATTTCATATCATGAGTGGCTAGTTTAATCTAGGGATTTGGATTGCGTGATTGAATGTTGCTAGTGTGATGATCTTATCTCTATATCTTGGATTTATATGCTTATGTTGTTAGATTATCTATTCTTGTCTATTGATTGTTGTGTTGATGAGATCTTGTTTGGATCTGGCCAATCTAGATGAGAGATTGAGCTCTTGACTCTTTCATGTCTTTGATTAGAGTTAGGATTTGAAGCTTGACACAATCATAGTTCCTATGGACTTCTCAAAGAATAGTAGGATAGTGTGTAGCTTATGTGTTTGATAAAATTGCTCTTAGAGCTTTGGATGCTTGTAGGCACTCCTTAGTCAAGAAACCTTAGTACACAAGGGTGGAAAAGGACTAAGACAACACACTCTTGAATAGCCAACATCCTAGCATTCCTGATCCATTACCTTAGTCACACTACAATGCAACATACATGAACACTATCCAATCCCTACCATTTTACATATTTGCAAAACCCCTTTACTTTACTCTCTTACAATCAAACCAACCTTATGAACTCCTTTCACTCACAATCCACCCAACACCACACTCGAATCCAATGCATGACCCAATCAAGTAAACTCCCGAACACTTGACACACCTCCACGTCCTTCCTTCGAGACCGACACTCGGGGAGTCACTGACTTTCCGTTTTAACATATAAATATCTTTTGACACCTCACACTACTACAGAATTGACCATATAAAGATAGCTTTTCACTACACCTCTTCAAAAAGGTGTAGTGTATTCCCTAAAATAAAAAAAAAAAAAACACTACTTTACGCGACACCCACCGAGATCAGGTGCTGCGAAAAATAAATTATTAAAATAATAACTAGCTTTCCGCGACACCCATAGAGAATGGGTGCCGCGGAAAGTAAATTATTAAAATAATATTTAACTTTTCGCAGCACCCGCTTTTGTGGGTGCCGTGAAAAGTCGGTTACGTTATTATTATTATTATATTTTACTTATCTCTCCCGTACCTCACACACCCCAAATAATATTCAGACCCCTCTCTTCCCCACTCAAACCACCGCTTCTCTTTCTCCATTTCCTCTGATCTCTTTCTCCATACTCAAACCACTGCTTCTTTCTTTTTCACTTCTCATTTCCAAGCTCGCAGGGAACACAACCGGTCTGGATTTGGCCGGTGAGCGACATGTTGTTCGGAGAAACGGCGGAGGGATCGAGATGGAAGACTTCGGGACCGGCGGATCTAGTGGCGGTGGGCTCTTTCAATTCTCCAGATCTGGTGAGAGCGAGCTCAGATCTGGTGTTGTGTTGAAGAGAGGCGACGGAGTATGTTAGAGAGCTCAGATCAGTTCTTTTCTCCCCTCCATGTGAAAAAGATTTGAAGTCTGCGGTAAGTAGATTTCGAAGGATCAATGTGTTCAGATCTGGTCCTTTGTGTTTTATCATTCCTTTTTTTTTTCTTCTGTTCCTGCTTTAGCTTCATTCTTAGTGAACAATGTGTTTGGCATTTCAGCTAAATGAACTTAAAAAATACACCATGTTTGAGACCACTGTTGTTTTTCGAGAATTTTGTGTTTTTTCTTTGTGAGTGGACAAGAGTACATAATACTCAAAACCTGTAAATATATTTTTAAAAAAATTGGCAAACGGATTTTTGGTTGCTAATTTTGTTTATTAGCCAATTAGATGCTTAGGATTGCAAAGAAATGCCTTTTCATCTATACTTGAAAATATATTTTCATACAGACAAGTAGACAACACAATTTACAGAAAGTACTTTGTTTTTGGAATTTGAGATTTTTGTTGATTACCAATTTAGATGTTTAGGTTGGAAAGAGATAATATTTCCTTTACTTTGTATGTGGATCAATAATTTCTTTTCACGCTACATAATTTATAGACAAAAAATTGCTTTATGCTTTCTATCTGTTAGCCCATTATATCTCTTCCTCTCCACCTTGCTTTCTCAGAATGGCAATTGGTCTACTAGGGAGTCTGGCTTTCATAGCTATGTGTGCCTTAGTGAATGCTAGATGCTGTTGGTGAAGAACCTATAAGCTCAATGAACATCTGAAATATAATGAGCACTCATTGTCAGTTGTGATCAATATTTATCACTAATGGGCTTGGGATTTGGATGATGACAAATCTTTTTCATGTTCTTTGAGGAAAGTTTTTTGTTGCAGGTTTAATGATCATAAATAGCATAAGAAGAGCATGGAGTGGCTGGTGGAGGCAGTTCCCAGGCTGTTGAAGGTGATGAGCTATTGCTTAGAGGAAATACTATGTTAGCCCCAGGGATAAAATATGGAGATCCATACCCCGGGGGTTGGTGTTTGCTCTAAGGGTAGCTAGGGAACATTATGGTATCACTTGGGCATTGGTCCCACTCTGTTGTGTGGGACAAGAAACTTGAAGTTGCATAAGGAGGGGCAAACAGATGTTAGGAAGGGAGGCTCAAGCTCTAAGTATTTATGCTTTGTTTGTTGCAGGACTTGGATATTTCTCAAGAGTTTGTACGTTAGGCTCTTTGGCTTTTGTGCACTTTGCTTATTCGACCACTCTAGTGTTTGGATTTGTTAATGTTTAGTGGTTATTTTATTCTTTAGAATGCATTTTTTAATTAATAAAGTAGTTCATTTATGTATTTTGAAATATTATGATTTGGTTAAATTATTGTGTTTGTGTAAAAATAAATATTAGACCATTAATGTACAAATTTTATTGGTATTTCGAGAAATTATATCAGAGAGAATATATATATATATATATATATATATATATATATATATATATATATATATATATATATATATATAATTTTTTTTAAAAAAAAATACTTTCTGTGGGTGTAGCGGAAAGTCATTAATTTTTTTTTTCAAAAATACTTTCCGCAGCACCTGTAGCGGAGCAGGTGCCGTGGAAAGTCAATAATATAATAATATTATTGATTTTCCGCGGCACCTGCTCCGCTACAGGTGCTGCGGAAAGTATTTAATTAAAAAAAAAAGAAAATTATATGCTTTTCGCGGCACCCGTAACGGGTGCCGCAAAAAGCCTACCCTTTTAGCGACTGTGCCATAGGCTACACCTGTAGAGGTGTAGCGAAAACACTTTTACAGGTGTAGCATATGGCTTATTTTGTACTAGTGTCAACACCACGCAAACAACCGCAATGTCAAAATGGCGTCGTTACCGGGGAAGGCAATAGGTTATCATAAGTTTTCGTTTACTTTGATTGCATGAATGCTAGATTTGAGCATTGTTAATCCATTCCACTTTATTTTGTTTTATTTTTATTTGTTCTTGCTACTTACCCAATTGACTACTTCTAGTCAATTGTGGAATTTTTGTTTCATTGATAATCTTACTAGGTGAATGCACACGCGAGCAAAAGGAAATCAAGGCTTACTATCCTACATTCCTGAAATTAATAGAGCAACTAGAAGGAAAAATACCCAAGGATCACAAATGGCTTCATCAAGCGCAACAAGAAATCCACAAGGAAGAGGAACATCTGTACCAAATCCACCCCCAATTCCAATTAATCCACAAGTACCAATTAACCATGAAGAACCAATTCTGGAAGAACCACAAGCTAACAGAGCAAACAATCAAGAGAACATTCGTGAAGAAGAATACTATGGAAATCCTCAAGAACCACAAAGATCAATTGCAGATTACATGACTCCTGATTTCAACATGCACAACTCGATCTATGTACCGCCAATGGAAAACGTCAACTTTCACGTGCATCCAATTATTCTCACACTGGTTCAGAACAGTCAATACTCGGGATTACCATCTGAAGATCCCAACGCACACATCACAAGGTTCATACGAGTATGTGGGATGTACAGACAAGAAGACGTTAGCGAGGAGATAGTTCGACTCAAATTATTCCCGTTCTCAATTATAGGAGAGGCAGCACGATGGTTGGAAAGCCAAGACGACAATCATTTCAGATCATGGCAACAGTTGCATCGTGAATTCATGAACGAGTTCTTTCCCATTACCAAAACTATGAGGATTAGAAGGCTAATACAAGAATTCAAGCAAGGAAGGCTTGAGAGTTTGGGAGAGGCTTGGCGACGATTCAAGGTTCTTAAAAGACAATGCCCACAAGATCTGATGCACCCATGGGATATGATTAGCTCATTCTACGGAGGGCTGACAGATGAAGGAAAAATGTTGCTTGACTCATCTTCCAGCGGTGCCTTTGTCTCCCTAGCCTTGCAAGAAGCTGAAGAACTAATCGAGAGAATATCTAAGAATACATCTTGTTGGTATGACCGACGAGGAGATCATGGAGGCATATATGAAGTTGATAATCGTGTGGCAAGCGAGGCAAAAATAGAAGCAATAAATCACGAAATCAAAAAGCTACAGACTATGGTAGAAAATATGGAAGGAAAACCCAAGCCTTGCATGGCTTTGGCACTTTACTGTAACATCTGTGGAGGGCCTCATGATACAAATATTTGCACTTCTCCGTCTACATCCGAGCAAGTCGAGGTGGTAGATTACCAAAGGAACTCCAATTTCAATACTTATGGACAAAACCAAAGATCAAACAACAATTGGAAACAAGGAGAGGGTTGGAACAATAGCAACAATGACGGATATCAAGCGAGAGGACAATACAACTATGGAAACAAACCTGCATATGGACAGAATGATAAGAATACGTGAATCTTGGAAGATGTTTTGGGGCCTAGAAAGCTCTTTATAGTATTCCACAACAACTTGAATCCTTGACCAGCATTGATGATAAACATCTGATGGAGTGTCTGCAACAATGAAAGAAACAAAAGTACTATGATTCACATAATTACGAGAGCATGGTACTGGTTAGTCAAGTTAGGAACTAAACATACTTCAGGATAATTATCACCATCAATCTTCTGTAGCCGCGTGATAAGCTCCCGGGCATTCTTAGTGAAGTTTTTAAAACCCTAAAAAAAATTAAGGGGATAAAAAAAATTACCAAGGCATTCCACATTCTTCAATAGCCAATGACAGGTATAATATCAAGAGAGAGGGATATAGAGACGTCAGATGAGAGGAACATACCACGCCTTGAACATCGAGAATTGTGGTGCTAGAGTCAATGTGCCTCTTTGCTGTAATTGTGCAAACCGGAAACTTAATGGAAAAGGTTTTCTCAAACTCTTTAACATGGTACTTTACATAACGTTCCAGTGTTGTTACTTGCATGAGTTTGCTAGGATCAACTTTCCCTAGCCTTTCAATATATATAGGTCTTCCCTCCTTGTCAATGCCATGGTAACCATGTGGGTAATAGTTCAAAACTTCATTTAACTCTTCAAACTCAAACTCCTGATGAAATATCAAGCAAGAAAATATTTCATATTAAACTAAGAGTAGATGTATCATAAACGAGAAGGGATACATTTATACAAATACCTGCATAATGTTATCAGCACCAAATTCCTTTTTCCACTGGATCATATCAGCCCACATGTTCTTTGCTTTCTCAATGTCAAACTTCCTCGCTTTCAAAAACCTGAAGCAGCAAATCACTATCACCAGGGCCGGCCCTGGGCAAGTCTGCCCAGGGCCGGCGCACAGGGCCCCCAATTTTTTGGGGGCCCCTATTTTATAAAAAAAAAAAATGATATATAGTAATTCGTATTTCACTAGAATTGCGCAAGAAGTCTGCAACAAACCAACTCCTACCAGGCTACAAATATTAATATATTATATTAGGAATCTTTTTCCTTTATGTTCACCCAATTCTGTGTACTTATATATACATTATATAAATTATATTAGGCATATCTTTTCCTCAGTTTCCTTTGCAGTTCTGCCCCAATGGCGCCATTAGTCCATTACTCCCGTTAGATAACCCTTTTCCTTCAACCTATGTATTTATAGTATGTATATAGTATATAAATATTAGATTATTAGCTTGAATCCAATAACATTAAGCATTAGTCCTTACTGAAATTGTTGCTTAATGCTTATTTACACAAATCTCACAAATAAACTACAGACAGATCACACATACGAGTGAGACGACAGACTCAGTTCGATAGAATTGAAAAATTTTTCTTGATCGTACAAAGTCACAAATTTTCATGTTTTTCAATTCTCTTAGCAGGTAATTAAAATTACTAAATATTTCACAATTTTTGTTTATTATTTTATTTACCTGACTTAATAATTCTTATTTCAGAATAATATATTCAAGAATTTGTTTCTTGATTAATTATTTATTCATAGAGTTTCTAAATAAATTTTTAGTTTTTCTTTAGGGTTTTATAATTATCTCTGGAAAATATTCGTCTAGGTTTGAAAAGCGTAAAAAATAAAATAAAATTGAGCAACTAACTCAATCTCAAAAGGGAGCTCTTGAAAAATTCATTACAAAAGAAACTCAAATAGATGTGCAAAAAGATTATGCTAAGGAAAAATTGTTAGATACTAATCATCCTATAGAATATCAAGATGATTGTGAGATTGAGAAAAATTTAAAGGTTAGTGTGCACAACGATGGGTATCATTGTGACAATGCCAATAATAAGAATGCTAATAGTTGTGTAAATGATGTTGGTCACAATGATAAACCAAATTATTCGCTTTTATTTGCCATATATGATCCAAGGAATTAGGATGTCCTTATTCTAAATTATTCTTGTGTAAGGACCCAATTTAAAATATTGCACAGGACCCCGTTTTTTATTGGAACGGCCCTGACTATCACTATTGGGAGTTGCAGAAACTTAAAACAAATTGTTTTGATAATGAAATGAACAATATATCTTCTTCTCAACGTGTAATTACACAAAACATAATAATGTCATCACAATGAAAAGCACCAGACAACACACAACACTTCAAAAAGATCAACATTATCTCAACATCAAGTAATAATCATCATGGCGCTCCACTAACAGTTCAACCACAATCAATGCTTGCCTAAATTCATCGACTGCCTGTAGCTCCTCAAAATCCCGAATATCCTCAATGGAGACGGAGCTGCATCGCCCCCCATTCTTTCTTCTATTGCTTTTCTTCTTCAGTGAGTGCTTGAATCTTGTTGATGCACTAAGCGCTTTATTCTTTAGAGCACCAATTTTCGTCTTCCTCTCGTCCTCCGAGATCTCAAAATCAGATTTCCTTTCCCGCCTCTCATCATTGGCAGATGAACCTTCAAAGCCTGAATAAGTTATAAAAACACATATGTTTACTCTTATAAAGTTATAAACGATGATCACAGTATTTGTAAAAATTAAACCTGCATTTTCTACTTGCCAAGACTAAAGCCTAGCTAGTCATCTGAACAATTGAAGATTATTTAACTTGAGCTTCGTGCAACGAAATGGAATCCGATCAAAACAAAAGAAAGTCAACTTACATTCTCTAGCGAAGCGATCAAGAGGTCCTGACATTTTTGCGGTCGATCACAAGAAAAACGTGCACACTGTAAAAGAAGCCCAAAATTCAGAATATAATGCCATATACATACAATTCTCAACAGGGCCGAGGAGGTTGAAGAACAACACGAAAGAAGCCGTCTTGGGGAATGCCGATGATGATCGGACGGTAATAAATAGCTCGAACGGTAACGGGAAAAGGGGAGTGAATTAATGCGGAGCACCACCGCCGAGGCGACAGAATAAATGGGCATGGGCTTAGCATGCTATTGTCCTTGACAAATATTCAATGAATGAATAGACTTTAATTAAGCAGAGAGAAATTAAGTGAAGGGCATTGAATGAAAATCGGGTATCCACTGGATTGTGTCACCTGTGTTTTGTTGAGAAGCTGAGAAGTTGGGTGGTCATTTAAGCTATCGTCTTCCTCCTCTGCTTAGGGCTCATGCCATTTTTTGTAACTATTACTACAATTCCTATTAGCTCTCCCCTTTTATATATATATATATATATATATATATATATATATATATATACAAACACTCTCTTATACGCATTTGTGTATATATATACATATAAATATATAGGTTTTTGTAAGTGTAGCATTCTGGATTTCTGGACCCTCCATTAGCGTAATTCAGTAATTCTCCTTCTTTTTTATTCGTTTATTTCAAGTGTGATTTCCTATCTGCATTTTCTCTTGAACTACATTTCAAAGGAACTTCATCATATATATATATATATATATATATATATATATATATATATATATATATATACACATACATACAAACACTCTCTTATACGCATTTGTGTATATATATACATATAAATATATAGGTTTTTGTAAGTGTAGCATTCTGGATTTCTGGACCTTCCATTAGCGTAATTCAGTAATTCTCCTTTTTTATTCGTTTATTTCAAGTGTGATTTCCTATCTGCATTTTCTCTTGAACTACATTTCAAAGGAACTTCATCATATATATATATATATATATATATATATATATATATAGTGTTATACAACAAAGTTCTTGAAGATTTAAGAATCAGGAAATATTTTAGAAGATTTCATGTTATTTGATATTACTAGTAGTTGCACCTGTGCGATGCACGGACATATAATGTAGGCTAAATATTAAAAATAGTGTAAAAAAAGAGAATAATAGTATATGAAATAATTAATGAAAAACGATTACAATTTCAATTGTATTACACATTATTGAAAACTTCTTTGTAAACAATATTTTTAGTCGTATTTACAGATTGTAAATTATCTTCACATATCAAAATTTTTAAACCCCTAGGATTACTTACTGTTGAAACTGCTACATACATTTGACATGATTAAAGATACACAAACTAATATTATATAAATTAAAATGGAGTATTGTTGTAAAATAAGAATAAAAAAAGTTAATATTATTTATTAAAAACCTATTTGTAAACTGCGTAGAAGTACAAATATTTTTTGATTCATCACAAACTAAAATTTTGAGGCCCCTCTGGTTTACTTATTCTTGATGCAGCCACATATAATTGACCATGAACAAAAATTGGTTTCATTAAAATCAATTCAACATTCGACATTGTTTGTACTTAACTTTTGTTGATAGGCCAAAGGCCTTATGGTCAAGCGGCATGAAGTGATTCTCCCAAGTGGGAGGTCATGGGTTCGAGCCTCAGTGGGGGCAATGTTAACTTTGTTGGGCTTCAGTAGGTTGAGAAAAGTATATGGACAGAAATATACTTTTTATTTATGGTTCTCCACATGTGTAGACCATGGTCCATGAAATAATGATTGCCAGATAATACCAACTTCAGAGTCCAAATGCCATTTGTTTGGCTAGGTATATACTCACTTTAGGTTTTCCGTTTTCTAGAATTCTCTTGTACTATGTTTCTTACCCTCTGGCCTCTACGCAATGGCGTTGCTCACCCCTGTCACCTCTCACTCTCTCGATCTCTCTGCTCGCACCCACACATCGCTCTCTTAGATTTTCTTCGGCATGCACGAACTAAATATTAGAAATATTGTTGTTGTGTTATAGTGAGATAATTAATATTATAATTACTTTAAGTTCTTTATGATAAATTTAAGAAACAGATACTTGAATTTACAATTTAAATTAAAAACCAAAACTTATTATTAATTAATAAAAAGTAATAAATTTATTTGAGTCACTACACACACACACACACACACACACACACACACACACACACACACATATATATATATATATATATATATATATATATATATATATATATATATATATATATATATATATTAATATTTTGAATCCAATTGGACTGCTAAACCTAGAAGCAACAATGTACAATTAACTTTAATATTTACTCGTACGATGCATTGAATAAATATTAAACAATTATCTAATATTACAGTAAAAAAAATTTACAATTTCATATAAACATAAATTCAATTCATGTATTACAAATACATTAAAATATATTCAATATAAACACTACAAAAAGCCTGAACATTAATGCTAAAATGTACAAATTTTAGTTACAAATTATTAAAATTTAAAAACTTGTAGACAACGTTGGTCGTTAAAGAAGAGTACTCTACATTTTGGCCTGAACTAACAACATTAAGACCCATATGGTTGGTTTTCAAAAAAAAAAAAAAAAAATCCCCTATGGTTGCTATCTATATACAAAATAGATTTACAAAAAAAAATAGAATTCTTGGCTCCTTTACAATGTCTTCAATTTCTTATGTAGAAATTTAATTAGCAGAAAATATAACTAAATTTTCTACAAAAGTCAAAACGAATATGTCAATTAATTTATTATAGTAAGGTAACAAAATATTTAGTTGAAATATTAAACTTAGTAAAAAATTGTACACACACACACACACACACACACATACATATATATATATATATATATATATATATATATATATATATATATATATATATATATATAATTTTAAGTAAAAATATATATATAATTTTAAGTAAAAATAAAACATGCTTTACACAAAATAGTATAAGCCCGTTCACTATAGAAAACCTAACCAACAAAATTTTTAATTGCCTACTAATTAAACACAATAGTAATACCTTGAACTCAGGTGCAACTTGCATGGTGGACATATCAATATTTACATATTGAAATATTCACAATTCAAATTGTGAACATTCAATATATAAATTGTGAACGTTTAGTATATAAGATTATGAACATTTAGTATGTAAATTGTGTAATTTGAACCTAAGTTCACATTGCAGCGTGGATTTGCTAAGTCCACAAAATAACAATCATTATTGTGTGGACCATGACCCATACAACTATGTGTGCCATACTATTAAATAATGTACATTCAGTATAAAAATAATATATTTTTGGTATATGAAAAAAAATGTACATTATATTTAGGGAATGTAAATTATTTGTGTACTGAATGTACATTATATTCAGTACACAAATAATGTATATTTAGTATATTAAATTGTAGTTTTTGTTATGGTACACACAACACTATGTGGACCATAGTCCACACAATAATTTGTCACAAAACAATTTGCCAATTAAACAGGTTTTTGGACCCAAAAATAATTCATTTTTCTTTTGGTCTTATACAATAGATCTATATTTTTAATATAAATTAAATAAATATTAAGTATTTTATAAAGCTTTGTTATTTGAAATACTAAAATTATCCAATGTTATTAAAAATTATTAATGTTATTAAATTTCATATGTAATAAAGAAATATGAGGTTTATTCATTTATACAATTTTGTTATTTAATAATAATAATAATGTTGATTTGATATGATAAAATTATGAAAATAAATATTTATAATTAAAATATAAATTGATATTTAAAGTGGGTAATTACTATAATAATAAACTATATTAAATGTTGAATACACAGTAATTTTTTGTATATGAGTAGTAAAATTACAATTTTAGTGAGTCACGACAAATCAAAACGTTGTGACATTTAGGATTCATATGGGTAATAGGTTGGGTATGTGTGTGTGTATACATATAATTTTAAATTGATATTGATGATTTCATTCAACATTCTAAACCGATTATTAATTTCAAAGATTTTTAAATTATACTCCATTATACGTTATCTCTATCTTTAAAAGTTATCTTAATTATAGTTAAGTATATTATGATAATTTTAAAATGTACAATGAGTAATACATTCGATTAAAATTAAAATATTGAATCGTAATAAATTTTACAATTAAATTTAAACTTTTAATGACAGTTCTCAAATTAATTTAAACATACATTATTATAAAGTAATTATATTTATATATACATATACCTATACGCACACAGCCTAACACCCATTCTCTCTGCTACCCTCACCCCCAATTCCCCAAACAAACATTTCACCCATTCGCTCCGCCGCCCGTACCCATCGCACTCTCTCCGCCTCTCACCCCTGTAATGTCATCGTCTCTCCGTTTCCATTCCTCCGCCCTCAGCGTCTTCCGCTCTCCGCCCTCAGCGTCTTCCGCTCTCCGCCATCGCGGTCTCCGGCTCTCCACTCTCGGTTTACTCCGCTCTCCACCGTCAATGAATAATCTCGGTAGCATCACCGGTTCCGCTCCACCGCCATTGGCATCTACGGCTCTCTACCCTCATCACTTTCATGTTCGATTCTCTTATCTCTCTTCCATTTATCTGTTCTTACTTTAGCCAAAATATAACATATCTTATCTGTTATGTAAATTTATAAGCGAAATATTTCTTTATTGTTAGTTTGTTCAGCTCCTAGCTTTCAATTGTTAAAATATTAACAATGGTTTCCAATAGCTGTTAACATAGTTGCTACTCTGCATTTCCCTGTTAATGAGCACTGTTATTGCATGCAGAAAATCCATTTGTATTCTAACTTCAAAATCTGCTTATATATAATTTTAAGTATAATCTTCATTTATAAATTAGTTGTTTATTTAAATTTAAATTATACAAAATGTTTATATCTATTTATTTAGAAATTATTTTTGCTTAACTTACAACGTATATTAAACCAAAATTATGCATGTTAATTAATAATGGCGAGAGGGAAAAAAACTAATAATGTAATTACTTTAACCTAATGGTGAATGCATAAAAAAAAAAACTCAGCCAGATTGTTCCTCTATATTTAGGATAATTTTATTTTTTTATTCATATAATTTAACAGATGGGGATATGGGATATGAGGAAAAAAACCTAATTAGTTTTAGATCATTAACCTATAGTTTTAATTACCAATAGGTTTATAGGTACTCTTCATATATCAAACATCTTATTTTTTTCATTTGAAAATGTACAATTAGAAAACTAAAATAAATTGACACTTGCTTAGAATATATAACCAAAAAAAGGTGATGGGATGCATCATTTATAAAGCACATATCCATCAATTACATTGCATATATCCTGAAATATGCTGAAAACCTACCTAAAACTCAAATAAAATTACATACATTGTAATTGAATCCATCCTTAGCTGTAAGGACACATCATATACTCCAACATCTTTACTTATCTTTTATGCAGAAAGGAATGTTGATATAACCAACTTTGTCTCTGATTTTGCTTGTACTGCAGCAGTTAGTCACATAAGGAAAGCAGAGCTCAAAATCATTAAAAGATAAAGACAAAGTCAATGCATTATAAGATGTTTAAAGCGATAACAACAGGTATTATTTCATGGTACCTTAAAGCTTCTTTCTCTTGCCCACGAATTTGGATTTGTATATTTTTATGGGTAGTCAATATCTAATGTTCTGCAGTTTCTCAAGCTTACTTTATTCTCAAGAAAAAAAACAATATAGATCAAAAGGATCCAGAAACAATACATGTGAAAATACACATCATAGGCTCCAACATCTTTACTTAACCTTTATGTAGAAAGGAATGTTGATATAACATACCTCTGTCTCTGATTTTGTTTGTACTGCAGCAGTTAGCCACATAAGGAAAGCAGAGCTCAAAATCATTAAAAATAAAACCAAAGTCAATGCATTATAAGAAGTTTAAAGCTAAAGCAACAGGTATTATTTCATGGTACCTTAAAGCTTCTTTTGCTTGCCTACGAATTTGGATTTACATATTTTTATGGGTAGTCAATATCTAATGTTCTGCAGTTTCTCAAGCTTATTTTTTTCTCAAGAAAAAAAAAAACAATATAGATCATAAGAATCCAGGAACAATATGATAATAACTTCACCTCATTGTCGTGAAAAAAGGCATTCTTTGCTCTTGCTTAGGGTGCTTCCACGGATCTCATGAACTTCATATGTTCTGACCAGCCGAACTTGGATTGCTCTCCTTAGATCGTTTGAGCAATTTGTTTTCATCAGTTTGCACGATTTATTTATAGCCAGATAATTAGATAGCTACAGTATTAAATGCTATGTATTAATTTTTATTGAAGAGTGAACTGTATAGGTGTTTCATATTAATTGGTGCGACTGTGCATGTTCTTTTTTTTAATCTTCTTTTAGTATCTTTTTTCTTATTCCTATATTCTGATAGGCATTTGAATTCAAATATATGTATAAATATAATGTAATAAATTAATTATTAGGAATGAATAGGCAAAGTAATAAATTCATTACTGGGAATGAATGAATTTTAAATAAATGATGATTCGGCTGTGAACATTTTCCAATGAATATTAATAACAATATCAGAGAACAAAGCAAAAGTCATAACAGCCTCTTCTAGGCATTAAACGTTGCCGTTTTCTTTAGGCGGGAAACAATCATTGGCAAAAAGTTTTTGCTATTGTATAGAGTAAAGATCATTTGTATTATTAAATTCAAATTTTAGTTTTTTCATATAGGGGCCTTTTTAATTTTGCCCAGCACCTATAAATTGTTTAGACTTTGTATTCTTTCAATTCCCTTATCTGACTAAACTATTATGTTGAAAAGGTGTCGGCATTTAATACAAAATTGGCTATCCCAAACAGTGTAAGCTCTAATCAAGTTTGCAATCCTAAGTGTCAATATGTCTGTGGAGGTAAAGCCAGGTAAGCTTTAGTTTTCATTCTTTCATTCATGGGGTGCATATATATATGGTTTGACATTTTGATTGAGGAATGTTATGGAGGAGATTAGTTTATCATGATGCCTATATCTGTTTACAGGCAGTATGGAAAAAATTGACGTCGACAGAAACACGAGGCTCGAGTCATTCAAGAAGAAGGCCATTAATGCCTCCAACAAGTTCAAAAGTACTCTAAGCAAAAAGAGCAGGAGGAACAGCAAAGTGTTTTCGCTTGTCATGGATGACGAGCACGATGCTGAGGAAGTTAAATCTGTTGATGCCTTCCGCCAAGCTCTTATCCTCGAGGAATTGCTTCCAGCTAAGCATGACGACTATCATATGATGCTGAGGTCCCGATTGAATTTCATAGTCTTGTAATGAACAGTAAAAGATGTTTATATATGAGGATGTTAAATGGGATTTTCTTCATTGCAATCATGGATGTAATGAACAGTAAAAGATGTTTATATATGAGGATGTTAAATGGGATTTTCTTCATTGCAATCATGGATGTAGGTTTTTGAGGGCCAGGAAGTTTGACATTGAGAAAACAAAGCAAATGTGGTCTGATATGCTCCAGTGGAGGAAGGAGTTTGGCGCTGACACGATCACAGAGGTAGTGTAGCTTTCATCCATTTATATTTCCCGCTCGTTTTTACAGCTGTAAGAATAACTGATGTTTTTGTCATGACCCATTTGTTAGGACTTCGATTTCAAGGAGAAAGAAGAGGTCCTTAAGTACTATCCCCAAGGGCATCATGGCGTCGACAAGGATGGAAGGCCGGTATATATTGAAAGACTTGGTCTGGTTGATGCCACCAAGCTCATGCAAGTTACCACCATGGATCGTTATCTGAAGTACCATGTCCAGGAGTTTGAGAGGACCAACAATGATAAAATGCCAGCGTGTACAATCTCTGCCAAAAAACACATTGATCAGAGCACAACTATTCTGGATGTGCAAGGAGTGGTATGCAATTGCAATATATCCTTCGTGTTTATTTCCTTAGAATATAATTTACTGCAATAATGGTTCAGGGACTGAAAAACTTCACCAAGTCAGCTAGGGAACTCATTCAGGCCCTTCAAAAAGTTGATGGTGACAACTACCCTGAGGTAGGTGTTTGCTTTCCTTTCGTCCATTTTACTCTTTGGTTATGGTTTCTCGGTCTCCCAATAGTCGTCGGTTCAATGTTTTCTTTCGCTGTATAGACCTTGTGTCGTATGTTCATCATCAATGCTGGATCTGGATTTAGGCTCTTGTGGAACACAGTCAAGTCTTTCCTTGACCCCAAGACCACTGCTAAGATTAACGTAAGCTTTACCTCATCTGCATTTTGCAAAATCCCAAGCTTTTGGTTAAGTTAAAAACGATGACTCTTTTTTGAATTTTCTGTAAGGTTCTTGGCAACAAGTATCAGAGCAAGTTGCTTGAAATCATTGATGCAAGGTAAATCTTGTGTTGCTTTTTATATCATGAGAATTAACAAATGAGCAACTTTATTCCTAAACAATTTATCATCTTCAATCAACCAGTGAACTTCCAGATTTCTGTGGTGGCACCTGTACTTGTGCTGACAAGGGAGGATGTATGGTCTCTGACAAAGGCCCATGGAATGACCCAGAAATCATGAAGGTTGCCTTTTTGTCCGATAAGGCTTTTAGTTGAGACATGACACACACATCCTTCGATTTTTTTGCAATTCAGTCCATTCCAAATGACGAGTGTTGGTCTGACTTTCAGATGGTTCGCAATGGCGACCACAAATGCTCAAACAACTCGGCCAACACGGCCACTCCAGCTGTTGAAGACAAAGCGATTGTGGAGTACGAGGGGGGTTCCAATGTGAAGAAATCTGTTTCTTTCAAGATGGAGTCTCCCAAGAAGGTCTCTACTGTTCAACAGGAAGTAAGTTGCTTTTGCTTTAGTTGCTGAAGCTAGTAGTAAAACATTCAGACTCCATAATTGTATAAAACTGGCTGGAAATTATGCAGATGCCCCAACCCGATCAGTATGTCCCCCCGGTGAACAAGAATGTTCCACCGAATTGGAATAGAGCAGTAAGTGCCGTAAAGGTTGACAACTTTGCTGTTGCAAAAGGTACTAACTGAAACCAGTATCATATATATATATATATATATCAACCAAATTTAGTTTTCCTTTTCCATACTGTGATTGCATTGTTCTGTCATTTCAGTGCCAAATTTTTACCCCGTGGGTTACACACCCCCAGACGGAGGCAACCAGCTCTTCTCGAGCATGATGACGTTTTTCATGGGCGTCTTCACCATGGTCAGGATGTCGCGCAACATGCCTGCTACTGGTACTAGGAATTACACAGATGCCGGGTTTTGCTCTGGCAACGGAATGATGAATGGCCCGGGATATCAGCTCCCTGAAACTACTGTGTCTGTCACAGAGTTCATGAACATGATGAAACGCGTGGGAAGCCTGGAGGAGAAGTTGATCACTCTCAGCAAGGAACCACCCACCATGCCACCCGAGAAGGAGGAACAACTCAACAATGCTTTGAGTCGCGTTGATGCATTGGAGCAAGAACTCGAAGCCACCAAGAAGGTATTAATCACGTTGCTATAATTGAAAAACGAGTTCCGTCTCAACTAAACTGATAGTTATGTTCATCAATAACTAATGACTAATCCATTCCTTTTATATTTCCAGGCTCTTGAGGAGACTCGTAGCCATCAAACTGAGATAGAAGCCTATATCGAGAAGATGAAGAAGAAAAAGAAGTTCTTCGGTTTCTAATCATCCAGTTTGTGACACACTAAACATCTGTAGCTATATATGTATAGGAAGCCCAAAAAAGGTGAGCACTTTTATATATTAGGGGAGATGATACTTTTATTCACAGTCAAATCATAATGGTAAATCATATTTAGTTCATTCTGTTTCACAATGGTATGATATTATTCCAAATAAAATGTCAAAACTATATAGATTGTTTTTTGTTTAAAGAAAAAATCAGCATGATCAGCCAGGATTGCTGAACACATGCATGCAACATAAAAAGAACAAACAAATATGAAATGAATCAAAAGCAAAAGTATGTCCAACGACAGAGGACTTTAGAAGTTTAGAGGCAGGACTTCTTTTTCTGTTCATCTGCAACTGCATAGCTAAAATTAGGGGTGGGCGAACCAAACCAAAGTGGTTTGCTTCGGTTCGGTATAAACCGAAAGAACTGAACGGTACTTAATATAGAGAAATCGAACGATTCGGTTTTTTACCGAACCGAAAACCGTTCGGTTTTTTAAATATATATAATTAATAATAATAATTAATATTGATCCGTGATGAGGGGATGATGGATGAACAAGATATTACTTTACAATTTGGATTGTTATGTTAATTTTGTGTTTGAATTGTTTTGTTTTTATGTAATATTTATATTTTAGACTTTGGATTATGCGAATATGTATTGTTTGGCAGTGTGTTGTTTGGAAAATTAGTAAATGTTGAAAATTGAACATCTTAAACCGAACCGAATTCCGAACCGAAACCGAACCGTTTCATACCAAACTGAAGAGCATTTACCTTCTTGGTGGAAATTAGCTTGGCTTCTAAGGCCTCCGCTCTGCAAACAGCATCCATTACTAATTCCTCTTTTTCATTTGGCATCTCAGATGGCTTTTCTTGAATTGAATTTACTTTCTCCTCTAGTACACCTAGTCTCTTGAGCACAGCAGTGAGAAGTTCAGCTTCCTGAGCACGTGGTAGTGCATTTGGTGCATAAATAGTGGTGCAAAGCCGCACGCCTACACAAAACGCAGTGGTGGCACCACATCTTGCCCATATATATATATATGGGTGTGCTCTAATGAGAACGGGTGCCCAGAAGAGAAATAAGAACGATCCACAGCCATCCACGTGTCCAGATCATCTAATCAGATGTAATTTTAAAAAAACAACGCGGTGACATTTTCGTAAATAACTCGAACTTTGGTGCAAGTAAATGTGTTATAAGTGCAAGTAGTTGGTGCACATTTACAAGTAAAAAGTGCAAGTAAAATCACTTACAAGTGTACCTATTTTCATTTACAAGTGCAAGTAATTTATCTTGTTAACATTCGTGCACCTAAGTGCAAGTAATTATAACATTAGGTGCAACTAGTTATAACGTTAGCTACACTTAGTATTGATGTCCAATGTATATTTTACATGCACCTGTGCGCCTATTTTCACTTACAATGCAAGTAATTTACTTTGTTAACATTCATGCACCTAAGTGCACCTAGTTATACCTTAGGTGCGCGCTGCGATTCGTTTTCAGTTCTCTCCTAAGCGCACCCTTCTCATTTGAACGCAATCCTATATATATATATATATATATATATTGCAAAAATCTCCGCCTAGGTCGCCTAGGCACCCGCCTAAGCGCTAGGCACTCCTAGACCGTGGCGAATTGCTCCCTAGGCGTCCGCCTAGGTGGTCGGCCGCCTAAGAGGCCGCCTAGTGCCTAACTCGGCCGACTAGGCCGAATTTGGCCGAGTTAACTCGCCCAACTCGACAGAGTTAGCCGAGTTAACTCGAGCGAATCGGCATTGTTAATTTTATTATTATATTTATATATATTTAAATTTATTTATTTATTTATATAAGTAAGAGAAGTAAGAGATATATATATATATATATAATATATATAATATAATATATGACATACACCACACACATGAATTAATTTTTTGTTTTTATAGGTCGCCGCCTAGAACCGCTTAGGCGCTAGTCTACCGCCCGCTAGGCGCCTACTGCAACCATGATATATATATATATATATATATATATATATATATATATATATATATATATTCACCTAAGTATTAGTGCATGTTAAGATTGCAGAACGCCGGTCTAATAAGTAATAAGTATGAATAGAAGTTGTGTTGATGATAAGAATAAAAGGAAAGAATGGGAAATGAAAGCTTTGATCATGAATTATTTGGTTTCTGCAAACATACACAGGCGGCAAGCCAACACCTACATACCCATAATATATAGAGGAGTTGAAAATAAATGATACACTGCACGCAACGAACTTAACATTATGTATGTATGTATGTATAATTTTATTCAGATGGAACACATAAGATGAGATAATAATAACAAATAAAGAAAGAGATGAAATGAGATGAGATGGTATCTATAGTTGAAGCTAGAATGAAGATATAATATATAACTAGTTGGTGGCATCTGGGTTCTTCCAGTCTTTGGTCTTTCCGTCGATGAAAGCTCTTGCCTTCCAGTTAATCCCAGGCTCCGCCACCCATCTAATGCCGCGATCTTCGTCGCTGGGCCAAACTTTATACGCCTTGTTCACAAACACGTCGTCCCTCGGATAATCTTCTCCTCCATTCCACACCTTCTTTGCCTTCTTGGATTTGAATAGTCCGAACAGAGAAAACCCAGAAGACTTCTTCCCCATTCTTCAATATAATCTTCTTAGCTTCAAGCTAATCAACGTATGTAGATGCAATATAATTGGTTGGGATAGATCGGAGCTGAATTGGTTTGGTTTAGAGTTGAGAGTTGAGAGTTGAGAGTTGAGAGGAGAGCGGCTCTGTACGTATACTACTTATAGGGGGAGAGAGAGAGGCGAGAATCTGGATCGGATCACTCAACGCCGTTGATTATGAATTATGATTGATGGTGGGGATTGAATATTGATGAAGTGAAACTACCAACAATATAATCATCTTAAAATCTCACCCAAATTGAGAGACAGAGAATAAGTAATGTGGACCGCTGCTTCCAAAAGTTGACCAATCATGCTTAATGTGTTTTTTTTTTTTTTTTTTTTTTTTTTTTACTTTTGCCATTCTCTGTTTCATCAGGTGTACTCTACTAAAACCAGGTTACTGATTTTAGTTATTCTTCAGCGAAAAGATTTTTGGCAAATATAAATAAGATTGTTATTAAATCTTATTAAAAGTAGACAATTACTATAGTGTATAGTGTAATGACACCTCTTATAGCATAAATATTACCTAAAGAATAATGTGTTTAAAAAAAAATTATTTAGAGTATTATGGTTGTGGTGAGTAAGAAAAATATTAATATTAATTAGATTTTACAAGGTAAATTATGGTACGTATGTACGTATGTATATTCAAGATCAAATGAGAACCATGCATTAAGAGAGAACATGCAAATTTGTACGAATACACACAATTTACTATATGAATACACACATTCTACTACAGTGGTAGATTGTGTGCATTCATACAATAGTTCGCAAGTTCTCACATAAGGTGTGCTTCTCATTTGAACACACACACACAGACACACACACACACACACACACATATATATATATAGGGTGTGGTTCTCGCGCGGTCATTCACTATTAGGTGTGCATGAATGCACCACAATGTGTTCAGAGATGCACCAGAGTATGGTGCATTTTGTGCATTTCACCCTAGTGCATTTCTAAACACGTTGTGGTACATTTATGCATACCTAATTATGCATGACCACATGTCCTAGAGTTGTGCATTTTTATGGTGTATTTTACCGTGGTGCATTTCTAAACACTTTATTGTGCATTTATGCATATCCAATGTGCAATCTGCACAGTCGCACGGAAACATGGCACTGCATTTAAACCAATATATATATACACACACAGAGATTTAAAAAAAAAAATTACAGCTAACGCCTAAATAAAGCTTAGATGAGTGAAATTAATATTTAAATGTGTTGAGTTGAATAGTAGAGCTAAAAAGAGAGTACCAAATTAAAAAGGGTTTTATGCACTTACTTTGCAATATGCAATGGCAGAACAAATTAAAGGAAATCATTGAGAACCCCTCCCTTGGAATTCTCCTATGAAACACGCGGTATGCCTTTTTTTCATTTCTTTTTTCTAAACTATACTTCCTTTCTTCTTCTTCTTTTCTTTTCTTGGAATCATTAGGACGAGGACACCGGAAGAAAGAGGGAAAATGAAATATAACATAGGACTTTTCATAGACAAAGAATACTAATCCTATCTTCAAACAAAACTCTCTCTAGTTATAATAATTATTTGGAAAAAGGTAAAATAAACCCTCAAACTTTATACAAAAGTGTAATTAATCGGGAAAAAACGAGCGACTGGCGCCTTCTTTAGTGACAAGGAAACTGGCGACCGTTAAAGGTTGCCGGTTGCGGATTTAATAATCATCCATATGAATGTTTAATTACCGGACATTACCGGTGGGTGACCAATTATTGGGCGGTTTGGGCCCGAACGCATCAAAATGACAAGTTTATGTTTTAATTGAACTTTTTTTTTTTTTTTTTTTTTTAAAGTTTGAGAGTCTAATTGATCTTTCATATAATGTTTAGGAGTCTATTTGACCATTTTTCTAATTATTTTTATACAGAAAATTAAGAATCGACATGTTAACTTTATAAATATTCACTGTTCATCAACAATTAAATAAAAAAAATTAACCAAATTATTTTAAGAATTATATATATATATATATATATATATATATATATATATATATATATATATATATATATATATATATATATATATATATATATATATAGGGGTGCACTCTCGTGAGAACTCTCGCCCAGGTAGGAAATGAGAACGCTCCACAGTCGTCCACGTGTCCAGATCAACGAATCAGATGCAATTTTAAAAAAATGACGCGGTGGCATTTTCGTAAATAACTGGAACTTTGGTGCACCTAGTTTCACTTACAAGTGCACCTAGTTTCACTTAAAAGTGCACCTAGTTTCACTTACAAGTGCACCTAGTTTCACTTACAAGTGCACCTATTTTCTCACATATTTTCACTTACAAGTGCAAGTAATTTACCTTATTAATATTCATGCACCTATTTTCGCAAATACTTTCACTTACAAATGCAAGTAATTTACCTTGTTAATATTCATGCACCTGGGTGCAACCTAGGTGCACCTAGTTATAACATAGGTGCACCTAGTTATAACATAGGTTGCACCTAGTTATAACATTAGGTGCACTTAGTATTGATGCTCACTGTACAATTCACTTGCACCTGTAATACATTTTACTTGCATCTGCAATACATTTTTCTTGCACTTGTGCAAGTAATTTACTTTGTTAACATTCATGCACCTGGTTGCAACCTATGTGCACCTAGTTATAGCAATAGGTGCACCTAGTTATAACATTAGGTGCACTTAGTATTGATGCTCATTGTATAATTTACTTGCACTTGTAATACATTTTACTTGCACGTGTGCACCTATTTTCACTTGCAGGTGCAAGTAATTTACCTTGTTAACATTTATGCACCTGGGTACACCTATGTGCACCTAGTTATAACATGAAGTGCACCTAGTTATAACGTTAGTTGCAACTACATTCCGGACACGTGGCGCGCTGTGATTCGTTCTCAGTTCTCTCCTGGGCGGCCAGTTCTCACCTGAACGCGATCCTATATATATATATATATATATATATGAATTATAATCATATGAGACAAGCTACTTAGGTGAGAAATGCGAACTAGTACGTGAGTGCACACAGTTTACTACGCGGATGCACACAGCCCGAAGTGTGTGCACTTAGCCTACATGAGTGCACAATATCTGTTCAAATGTTGTCGCGCCTTCCCGTGCTATCGGTGCGGTTCGCACCACTCAATGTTAGAGAATGTACCACTCAATGTTAGACAACGCACCACAATGAAAATAAACAAAAACACCAAAAAACACACCACACACAAAATAATGCACTACAACTCCCCTGCCCCTAAGGTGTATATTTGCATATTTGCATACCCAGTGGTGTATTTTGTGGTGATGCGTATTTGTGTGGTTCATTTTCTAACATTGTGATGTATATTTGTATACATAGTTATGTGGGCGTACTGACCGCACGTTAAGGGACCATAGCTGATTATGACCCTATATATATATATATATATATATATATATATATATATATATATATATATATTTGTATCATAATAGTGATGTTTTACCTTCCGCGGCAACCACGAGAAAATTCTCTTCAAGTTGTGTAGATAAAGTGCAAACCCACCAACTTCACTTCAATTTCACATTTCCAAGCAAAAGGACAAACAAGCATCCTTCACTATCATGGAAAAATTTCATTATCCTTTGGTTTTAAGACTTTAGGGCAACAGCAACAGTATGGTTTTTGTACTGTTTAGCTTTTTGCAAGGCAAATAAGGAAATTAAAGAGAAAATGGGAGAGAAGGGGGAAAAAAATGATGCTTTATTTTCTGTTGTTGTTTTGTTTCAATATTTCTTATTTGAAGCACACTTCGTGTATTTTATTTATAAGACGTGTTTAGAGCATTTACTAACTGAAAACAAATCATTTTAAAAATATAGAATTTGAAGAATGAGTTCTAATTGTTGTAAATTGTTTGTTGTGTCCGTTGGTGCCGGTTAACTTGTTAGCTTCTAACTGTAACCGCGAATTGCAAGCAATAGAGATAAAGTAATAGGGAGAAGATAATTTCATTGTAACTCTCATCAGCAATATCATCTTTACAAGAAGGTACAAACATTTATATATATAATAAGGTATAATAATAACATACATAAATACGTCCGTTATAAACGTTACAAATAATAATGTCCACTATTTAATATATTATTTAATATTTATAACACCCTCCCTTGGACTCTATTTGACCACGATCTTGCCTTGTTAAAAACATGCTAGAAAAACCCTATGAGAAAAACCTAGACAAGAAAAAGAGTACAAGGTATACAGATAATATATTTAAATACATTCATGCCTGATTAAAAACTTCATTAGGCCGGAAAAACCTAGTTGAAGAAAAGATCAGAGTATATGACATTTATAAACTCATATATTGTACCAGTTGCCTCATTAAAAACCTTAACTTAAAAAAATCATTGGGAAAAAACTTAGTTAAAGAAAAAGAGTACGTACAACCATAAGCCTTATTCAGGGCATAATTTTCAAGATTTGGGATTTGTCTATTTAAGTATTTATTTGCAACTTTCTCCATCGACATTAGTATACCATACTCATGTCTCGTTAAAACCACACTAGAAAAACCTAATGGGAAAAACCAAGTGAGGAAAATAGTACATGATATGTATGCATACATATGTTGCAAAAGTGTACAACTGATGATAGTCTTTAAGACCTAATCTTCAGGACTTTTAAGTCCAATTCTTCATGATTGATTCGAGCCAATCTTTAGGATTTTTAAGTCCAAAAGGTCATAGGTCGGATCGATATAAGAAAAAGATTTGCTTCAACCAAAGTGCATTTTCAATTCGGGTAATAGTTGTTGATTTTCTGGAATACTCATGATTCTTTTTTCTTTTTTTGAAATAGAATACTCATGATTCTTTACAAGGTAGTTGATTTTTCTGAATACTCATAATTCTTTATAAGATAGTATTATGTTATATACTTTTTCAAAGATTTTCAGCTAGTAGTTTGAATCTATCTCAAAGATTTTCAGCTGGTGGTTTGAATCTATGACCACCCATTTAGAATAAGAACTTGGATGTTATCACACTACATGATAGTTGACATATACATGCACATTTAAAAGAGTAAAAAGGTATCAAATGATGCCAAAATCCTTTTAACTTAAAAATTAAACAAAATTTTTTTATTCTAAAATTAATTTCTATGTGCAACACTAGCTACATACTACATGAGTGTCCTTTTGTTTTATACCAAGTTGGCAAGTTGTACAACAGAAGATGAAGTAATAGGATAACAAAAATTGTATTCCGTAGTTAGATATTATTGTGAAAGCTACTTTTGAGGCACGTTGATTACTTTTGATTTAACCACAAATAATTGGAACACAACTAAGATATGTTTGGATAAAAATATATAGAAAAAGCTTTAGGGCAGCTAGAATAGTCTAGTACGTACGATCCAAGTCCGGCACTATCAGACTTTCCCTTTTATACCTTAAATATAAACGACGAGTAGCTATCAAACGCAAATTATATCGTGGACCGTGGTCCCAAAACAACGTCGTTTTGATTAATGAAAATAGACGGATGAATTCGCGCCACTCACTTTCTTTTCATATATACTGCACTTTCTTTTCATATATACTGCACTTTCTTTTCAACACAACTGCAGTTACCTTTCAACACAACTGCAGTTACTTTTTGATATAACTACAGTTTCATTCGATAATATAAAAACACAAATGTGAAACTGTTATTCAGTATCTTTTCATATACACTGCACTTTCTTTTCAACACAACTACAGTTACTTTTTGATATAACTACAGTTTCATTCGATAATATCAAAACAAATGTAAGGCAATATCTTTTGGAATGAACTGTAGTTTCAATTACGGGGCTCCGTCTCCCACTTACTAAAACTACGTCGTTTTGGGACCGCGGTCTACAATGCATTGTGGACCGCGGTCCACGATATAAGAACTGGCTATCAAAGGAGTACATGTGCTTGTCGAGCTACATCATATCACTAAAAGAATATAAGGATTAGGAAAGGATTAAGGGCTTAGGTACTTATGTTGTTCACAGTATCCACCAAGAATTCTTAATGAGAACTATTAGACAGAGGTCGGTAAAGAGACAAGTTCAATTGATGATATGAGATTGTTGGACAAAAGTCAATGAAAGACCAAATCTAGTACTTTGCATTTCTAAAATGTAATGACAGTATTGGAGATTATTCCCCAACCTCGGAGTATTCGGCCAATAATGTACCCAGCCGGTGTGTGGGCGGACTATCGAGGGGAGAGATTCTCGATCGTTTATTGACCAGGAAGCCGACTGACCAGACCTAGTATAATGGATCGAGCAGGGAGCGAGTCAACAGCAGTACTCTGTCGCCTCTTGGCCCTCCCCGACCATGTTAGATCGGAATAAATCAACGGCCTTCAATTCTCCCCTTAAAACCTTGAGCTTTATCCCTTTAGTCAAACTCGATCTTGGTTGGATCGAGGGCATCAAGAATCTCGGTACACGTAAATGAATCGACGGAGCCTCCAGGCTTCCCCTTGTGCATGAGCTCCACGTGTCACGCATGCCGTAGAGCCGGCATGTGTTCCATTTATAAGCCTCCTATAAATATTGCATCAAATACATGGGGAGGGGATTTTTGACATTTCTTTTGTTTATATTAAGCTCGGGACTCTCTGACCTACTGTCACCCTATCCCGAGCTAAGAGACTAACCAACAAGCAGACCAAAGACTGATCCATATATGATCCGACTCTCATACTTATATGTATCCATAGAATGTATTTGTTACGAGCTATTGCTTTTGACATAGTAATAAATGCTTGATTTTAACAAATTTGTATTAGAGTCAAGTACGAGTTCAAAAATTGATAGGGGCGTTAATTTGACTATCTCAAGTGAGAGATAATCAGATAGATTTGCACATATATCATGGTCGGGGTTGTTGAGCGCCTAACTCGGCCTATATGATCTTCATTACTGAACTAGACTTCAAAATTAAGTTTAAACCAAGATCTATATGTTCCATCAATTTTTGACAATATAAAAATACTTAATTATAAATATCACATGTGAAACGCGTACACTTCTTTTTAATTGCCAGCAGTGAAGAACGCACTTTCATCTAGTACCTGAGAATTTGCATCGGGTAAACTCTTGTGCAACGAGTTTAATCAAAAGAGTATTTGCAAGAATCGAACTCTTAAAGTTCTGGTATAAGAAAACTTGTGCCACTGTGGAGGTAAACCACTAGTCTCTCAATTAACCAACCGATCAGATATGATCTTAGTCTTTATGTGCGCACAAGAGATGCCCTTCACATTGCCGTCTCCAGTCATGACGGACGGTAATAATGTTTACCGAATACATTTTATGTATTAGTCAGCAGAAACAATTGTATTGTTATGGTTTGTGTACAATAAACATAGCGTCCCCTTGCTACACGGTGCCAACCTTTATACTATAAACTTGTAACGGCTACAATAATGATAGCAACGACCTCCTAATAAGTGAAGCTGTCATCCATAACTCATATCTTTGATGAGGCGGGGCTCTTAATGCGTGGACTATGCTCTTGCAACCGTTTCACTTGTTCTCTGCTCCTGGCCGTTGTTTGATTGCTTTGATGGGTTAGACGCATCGGGTCGAATGCAGTACCTTGTCCAATTATCCCGTTAATAACCTTAAACTATGCAAAGTCCCGAGCATTTATTTACTGATTTTGTTAGGCAAGTTGAATGCCTGTAATCGTTGTTTAATTTATTTAGTCACCTAATTGCCTATGTGAACGTAATTTTTCAAATTATGTATTTGCCCAAACTTTCCTTACTCGCTACGGAGTGTACCGAACTGAGCATATATACCATTATGCCGTTCTGACAAATGTTTACAAATTTTAAATTGTTAGCTACTGAGTTTATCAACATTTAGTTGGCAACTTCGCATATTGTATAAGGAATGTGTATTATATTACTATTATAGTAAAAATCCAATGACCAGTGGCTATATTATATGAAAAGTTATTATAATTATAGTTATATAGGTTGTGAACAATATATGAAATTATAACATAATTTATTCCAATCTAAGGGTCCATTTTGAAACCCATAAAATGACTTTCCGTCATTTTTTGAATTTTTTCGTATTTGGGTAATCAAAGAAAAATGTTTATTTTTGTCAACGAAAAAAGACTCAATTTGACGAAAAATGTCTTTTATATTTTTAGTTAGAAGACATTTTTAATATTTTTTATTTTCCCATATTTATCTTTTCTCTCATCTATTTTCTAGTTTCCAGATTATTATTATTACCACCACCATCACTGTACCCCACAACCACCACCACAACCACTTATTATTATTATTATTATTATTATTATTATTATTATTATTATTATTATTATTATTATTATTATTATACAAATAATATGTTCATTTTTAGAAAAAATATAATGAACCAAACAGAAAAAATACAATTTCTTAATTTTTAGTTAAAGAGAAAAAAGATAGTTTTCCGACCTTAAGCTAAACATTAGAAAATTAAATTATTTTCCAAAAATGCGTTATTTTTTGAAAAATTATTTTCCAAAAAATATTTTCTACGTTTTCAATTTGACCCTAAGTTAAAGGAAATTGTAATTAGTATCAAATTTTTACATAAATGCTAACTAGTTTGTACCATCATACCATGCATCTATTGTGGTTTAATTTAATTAACTTTTTTTTTTTTTGAAAACAATGTGGTTTAATTTAAGTAACTTGAAATTAATTTAATTAATTCACAAGTATACTATTTGATACAAAGATTACATACAATTAACATTTTTTAAAACATTTTAGGTAATATGAAATTATCAAAAATAAATAAGATGATACAAATTTAGACCAAACAACCCCATAAGAAGCAAGGGTAAATCCCCATCTAGGGATCTCAAAAATTTGAATGCTTTTGATAAAATATTT
Source organism: Ipomoea trifida (assembly GCA_003576665.1). Taxonomy (NCBI): domain Eukaryota; kingdom Viridiplantae; phylum Streptophyta; class Magnoliopsida; order Solanales; family Convolvulaceae; genus Ipomoea; species Ipomoea trifida. The sequence goes on along the minus strand of CP025658.1, from coordinate 11,657,961 downwards.
TTTCTAATTAAAATTAATTATAAATTAATTAAGCTATCAGGCAAGAACATATAAATTCTATAATATTTATAATATTCACCAGAGTCATTGCCATTTTTTATCCTACTGTTATTGGGGCATTGTCAATTTTAGTCAACTTCATTAATTTTTGCCACATTGCAGCCAGTCTTATTTAGTCCTTGCCACTTTTAGTCCACCGTTAAAATTCCCATCAAATGGTCGTCCAAAACAGGGGTATCTTCGTCTTTTCATGCTTTGGTCATCTCCTTTACCCTTTGTAGTGGTTTTCCTTACACATTTTCATAAAATGGAGACCTAAATCTTTCTATGCGGCGTCCCCTATTTTGGACGACTGCAAAGGGTAAAGGAGAAAGGGACGACTACAAATGTGTAAGGAAAACCACTGCAAAGGATAAAAGAGATGACCAAAGCATGACAAGACGAAAATACCTTTATTTTGGACGGCCATTTGACGAGAATTTTAGCGGTGGACTAAAAGTGGCAATAATTAAATAAGACTGGTCACAATGTGGCAAAAATTAATGAAGTGGACTAAAATTGGCAATGTCCCAATAACAATAGGACCAAAAATGGAAATTACTCTATTCACCAAACAAATCAGTAAAAGTATAAATTACTTGCATCAACCACTCTCCATCACCAACACAGCTATATTATTTGGTCCATGAGCTACTAAGGTCAAATAATTAATATAACTGTTGGATTTCCCCGGCAAGCCAACATAACCTGTCAAATTAATAAAAGATAAATAATTGAGAAGGAAAAATAAAGCAACACGCTAATTTTACGTGAAAACCGAAATGTGAAATCACATGTCTTTTTAGGTGGTGCCGAGCCGAAATTCACTATATTTTGGTACGTAGTTTGGTATATGTATAATAGGATGCTCTCTAGAGAGATGTGGGATGTCTAGAGAGAAATTTTTTATGATGCTTCTTTGTGAATTGTGATTGATTAAGGCCTTTTATAGTGAAGAAATAGCTAGAATACGTATATGGTAATCGAGATCTATATGGTAATTTGGTGAGGTAGGGTACGTAATTAATGGGATTGGAAAGTGATTTTAGGGAGGAGAAGGATAATTTAGGGGGTAGGAGCTAATTTAGGTTGACCTTGAGTTTTTTTTTTTTTTTTTTTTTTTTGAATGCTACGGACTCTATTACAATGTAGTTTCTATTCATAAACTACTTTCTCAACCTACTGAAGAATAAAGAGACAGCAACGCCTGCACTGAGGCTCGAACCCACCACCTCCCGTATAAAGGGAAGGGTTTGATGCCACTGGACCACAAGGCCCTTGGCAGGTTGACCTTGATTGTTCTTTCATAATTGCATAGTTACCTTATAATTCTTTCCTTTACTGTCGCGATTAACTGGTCATCAAGTCCCAAGATGAGTGCTGAGTTCGAGTGTCGATCGGACTACCTTCACATCCCAGGCTGACTGATTGGCTGACTAATCCTAGTCCATATTCCATCAATAACATTACATGCATCGCACTTTTTTAACACCATTCAGAAGTCTAAAAATTACTGAAACTCACACTCCAAATTCTGGATGAACGAATTGAAGTCATCCCATCAGCGCAAAAATTATTGGCAATACATGCCGTGTCTGAATTTACTTATTATGCATGTTTTTTAGTTTGTTCCAAAATATTTTTTTCATGTGCCAATTAATCAAATCAATGACATACAACACATAATGTGAGATGTAAAGACCAAATTAAAGAATATAAATAGCATACCAGTTGAGGAAGGAAGGATGAAAGTAAGAAAAGGAAACTAGGCAAGGGAAACTACAAAATGGGAAAGTTAAGCAATCGAACTGGACGGATAAGGATGTTACAGCCACAGAGGTGCAGAGAAAAAACAACCAAAAGAAAAACCTTTTACTTTTGGAATGTTTGAATAATACATTGTACTATGGCTCAATACAAAATCCCCTTTTTACTGTAAGAAAATATATTCTTAACTAATTATAATGTTTTGTTTTTTTTCTTTTTAATTTTATAATTTCAGGGCTTTGAAGATGTTGCCAACAATGCTTGCAAGCTGTCCTGCTTTAAGGATTCTTCTAAAACCCTAACCATAGCCAAGGACATTGGCATACAACTATTATTGTACTTCTCAGACTACGGAAAGTGGGTACGAAACTTCACCTACTTTTAGAATATTGTTACTAATACTAAATTAATCAGAAAAGTTTGTGTGTTTCCTGCTGTTTTCGGCATAATTTAATGTAACAAAATCTTGTTTCTTTAATGAGCATCAATGCACAATAATAAAAAAATAATATATGTCGAATGGCTGTGGACCGTAACATTAGGATCAACTATGGGTATGTTCGGTAGCCCGTAAAATGATTTATGTCACTGACAGAAATTATTTTCCAGGTTTTTGGTGTTTGACAGTGACTGAAAAATGCAGTCAATGGAAAACAATTTTCATTGACCAAGGAAAATGATGTCATTTTTTCCGGAAGTCATTTTCCGGACTTGGCTTCAACAATTTTTTTGGCCAAAATGGCCACATATATTACTTTTTAAAAGAAATATTATTATTTTATATTTTAAAAAAAATAATTAAAATGTAAAATTATACAATTTAATTCATTTTTCAGAAAATGAACCAAACACAATTTTCCGAATTGTCTAGAAAACATTTTTCTGCTTTTCAAATACACCATATATTGAAAGATGTTTCATGTTAATATTCTGTTTTCATACTCCTATCCTACACTGTTGTTGGTGAAACTCGATCTCGAGTCATTATTCGAGAACTTTATCTCTGACCACTGAGCTGCCCATGCAGGCTATTTTGTTTTTTCTTCACACGATGTACGTACTTAAAATAGTTAACTACAAATCATTTATATATACTTTGCATGGATTGCTCCAAGTAAAAATTGACCATCTTGCCTCATGTTAGTTTTCTTAATACAAAGCTACATATATAAGTTGAGATTAATTATACTTTTGTACTCTAAAATATGAAAGAATTATTAAAATAGTCCATCAATTATATAAGTGAGATAATTACACTCCTAATTATGTACAAGGTAATTAGTTTTGTTCACTAGTACAAAACTACACATCCGCTATTGTTGTAAAAGGCCTTTCGCTACCGTTGTACAACAGTAGCGGATGAGACAGTCACTAAATGTTGTTGACTTTTCAACAGTAGCGAAAAGTCTAATAATCCGCTACCGTTCTTGGCTAAAACAGTAGCGGATTATATTTTAAAAATAAAAAAGTTAATCATCCGCTACCGTTCCTAGCTAGGGACGTGAAATTATAAAGTTACACAGTTAATTCATCCGAATTTGGCACCTCTGAATAAATTATAAATTGTCCTGTTAACACCGCGCGATTTTTTTTAAGAATACACTACTGTTTTTGGAAGAACAGTAGTTAAATGTTAGTGTTTTATGTGCATTTTTGTACTAGTGGTTGATCTTGTCACGGCAGTTGTTAATTTCTTCTTAAATATAATTTTGCATATAATATTCAGTAACTAATGTCAAAAATGAAAACAAGGGTAACATGAGACTTTAAAATACGTTAAACACATAAACCCATAGTTTAGGACATGCAGTATTGCTAATGCAATGGTAAAAGATTTGACTCTTTTAAATGGTGTGTTATATTAAAACTCTCACAATTAATGGTGGAGATATTTCCTCAAAAAAAAAAAAAAAATTAATGGTGGAGATACTGATATGATATTGTATGCAAAAAAAAAAAAAAAAAAAAAAAAGGTTAAACAATCTCCACTTAATTATAGTGATGACATTGACTCGACTTTGTAATTAAGGAACTAATTTAACCATTTTTGCTACTTTTCTTTACATAAGTATTGGTCCCACGCAAGTAAAAGTCGATCTATCTAGAATGAGGAGTTGAATAAATTTTTTATAAATTCAAACGCATATATATTTTGAAAACAAAATTTATTTTCACGCATAGGAAGTCTTGAGAATTGTACTTGTCAAGTTTTAAGTTGTAGCTTTGTTTTGGACATGAGTGAAAGCGTGTAAAGAGTATATAGATGGTTAGTCACGAATAAAAAGTGCAAAAAGAAAGAGGGGAAAGATTTTTATAGTGGTTCGGAATGAACTCCTACCTCTACTCCCTCCTTATAACCCAATGATAATTAAATTTCCCGGCCTATGTATTATTAATACTAATACAAGTGACAAGAAGCCTTTCACTCTCATGGCTACTTGACAGTTGCAACTGCACAACATGCTTTCAAACCCGTGACCTGCTCTAATACCAATCATCAAGATCTTACCACTACGCCAAAAGATATATCTTTCATTCTTCTGGAAAGAAAGATATATTTAATAGCCAAAGACCTTGTAGTCTGGTGGCACTCGGTGTCCCAGAAAACACTCTCACATGGATGATGGGAGTGGATTCGAGCCTCAGTGGAGTCAACTATTGACTCTTTGTTGAGAAAGTAGTTGTTCATTGTAACAGAGTCAGTTATCTAATAGCGAATATGTAACTTTATTTCCTTATATATATGTTGGACTCGACTCATTAAGTCTCCGCACAACAATAAGAGATTCTAAGTTTAAATGCCATCCCTTCAAATCTAATTGGCCAATATACATTGTAATAGATCAGACTAATAGTAGATACATGTAAGCTAAACAAAACTGCCTACCATCTCACCTTTGATATTCAACTCCCGAAATATTTAAAATTTTATATCACAAAAATATGATATTACTATAACTTTTTCTACTTTTTATCATGATTTTTAGGCATAGTATCTACTACCGTAGTACGGAGTAATAAGAAAATGAAACTACATCGATTTTTTAAATAAAATCACCGTATTATATATTTATTTTAAAATAAAATACCTTCTATGTTCGTTTTTGTAAAAACCATAGTAGAATTGGCAATATGTGCCGTGTCTGAATTTACTTATTATGCATGTTTTTTAGTTTGTTCCAAAATATTTTTTTCATGTGCCAATTAATCAAATCAATGACATACAACACATAATGTGAGATGTAAAGACCAAATTAAAGAATATAAATAGCATACCAGTTGAGGAAGGAAGGATGAAAGTAAGAAAAGGAAACTAGGCAAGGGAAACTACAAAATGGGAAAGTTAAGCAATCGAACTGGACGGATAAGGATGTTACAGCCACAGAGGTGCAGAGAAAAAACAACCAAAAGAAAAACCTTTTACTTTTGGAATGTTTGAATAATACATTGTACTATGGCTCAATACAAAATCCCCTTTTTACTGTAAGAAAATATATTCTTAACTAATTATAATGTTTTTTTTTTTTCTTTTTAATTTTATAATTTCAGGGCTTTGAAGATGTTGCCAACAATGCTTGCAAGCTGTCCTGCTTTAAGGATTCTTCTAAAACCCTAACCATAGCCAAGGACATTGGCATACAACTATTATTGTACTTCTCAGACTACGGAAAGTGGGTACGAAACTTCACCTACTTTTAGAATATTGTTACTAATACTAAATTAATCAGAAAAGTTTGTGTGTTTCCTGCTGTTTTCGGCATAATTTAATGTAACAAAATCTTGTTTCTTTAATGAGCATCAATGCACAATAATAAAAAAATAATATATGTCGAATGGCTGTGGACCGTAACATTAGGATCAACTATGGGTATGTTCGGTAGCCCGTAAAATGATTTATGTCACTGACAGAAATTATTTTCCAGGTTTTTGGTGTTTGACAGTGACTGAAAAATGCAGTCAATGGAAAACAATTTTCATTGACCAAGGAAAATGATGTCATTTTTTCCGGAAGTCATTTTCCGGACTTGCTTCAACAATTTTTTTGGCCAAAAATGGCCACATATATTACTTTTTAAAAGAAATATTATTATTTTATATTTTAAAAAAAATAATTAAAATGTAAAATTATACAATTTAATTCATTTTTCAGAAAATGAACCAAACACAATTTTCCGAATTGTCTAGAAAACATTTTTCTGCTTTTCAAATACACCATATATTGAAAGATGTTTCATGTTAATATTCTGTTTTCATACTCCTATCCTACACTGTTGTTGGTGAAACTCGATCTCGAGTCATTATTCGAGAACTTTATCTCTGACCACTGAGCTGCCATGCAGGCTATTTTGTTTTTTCTTCACACGATGTACGTACTTAAAATAGTTAACTACAAATCATTTATATATACTTTGCATGGATTGCTCCAAGTAAAAATTGACCATCTTGCCTCATGTTAGTTTTCTTAATACAAAGCTACATATATAAGTTGAGATTAATTATACTTTTGTACTCTAAAATATGAAAGAATTATTAAATAGTCCATCAATTATATAAGTGAGATAATTACACTCCTAATTATGTACAAGGTAATTAGTTTTGTTCACTAGTACAAAACTACACATCCGCTATTGTTGTAAAAGGCCTTTCGCTACCGTTGTACAACAGTAGCGGATGAGACAGTCACTAAATGTTGTTGACTTTTCAACAGTAGCGAAAAGTCTAATAATCCGCTACCGTTCTTGGCTAAAACAGTAGCGGATTATATTTTAAAAATAAAAAAGGTTAATCATCCGCTACCGTTCCTAGCTAGGGACGTGAAATTATAAAGTTACACAGTTAATTCATCCGAATTGGCACCTCTGAATAAATTATAAATTGTCCTGTTAACACCGCGCGATTTTTTTTAAGAATACACTACTGTTTTTGGAAGAACAGTAGTTAAATGTTAGTGTTTTATGTGCATTTTTGTACTAGTGGTTGATCTTGTCACGGCAGTTGTTAATTTCTTCTTAAATATAATTTTGCATATAATATTCAGTAACTAATGTCAAAAATGAAAACAAGGGTAACATGAGACTTTAAAATACGTTAAACACATAAACCCATAGTTTAGGACATGCAGTATTGCTAATGCAATGGTAAAAGATTTGACTCTTTTAAATGGTGTGTTATATTAAAACTCTCACAATTAATGGTGGAGATATTTCCTCAAAAAAAAAAAAAAATTAATGGTGGAGATACTGATATGATATTGTATGCAAAAAAAAAAAAAAAAAAAAAAAAAAGGTTAAACAATCTCCACTTAATTATAGTGATGACATTGACTCGACTTTGTAATTAAGGAACTAATTTAACCATTTTGCTACTTTTCTTTACATAAGTATTGGTCCCACGCAAGTAAAAGTCGATCTATCTAGAATGAGGAGTTGAATAAATTTTTTATAAATTCAAACGCATATATATTTTGAAACAAAATTTATTTTCACGCATAGGAAGTCTGAGAATTGTACTTGTCAAGTTTTAAGTTGTAGCTTTGTTTTGGACATGAGTGAAAGCGTGTAAAGAGTATATAGATGGTTAGTCACGATAAAAAGTGCAAAAAGAAAGAGGGGAAAGATTTTTATAGTGGTTCGGAATGAACTCCTACCTCTACTCCCTCCTTATAACCCAATGATAATTAAATTTCCCGGCCTATGTATTATTAATACTAATACAAGTGACAAGAAGCCTTTCACTCTCATGGCTACTTGACAGTTGCAACTGCACAACATGCTTTCAAACCCGTGACCTGCTCTAATACCAATCATCAAGATCTTACCACTACGCCAAAAGATATATCTTTCATTCTTCTGGAAAGAAAGATATATTTAATAGCCAAAGACCTTGTAGTCTGGTGGCACTCGGTGTCCCAGAAAACACTCTCACATGGATGATGGGAGTGGATTCGAGCCTCAGTGGAGTCAACTATTGACTCTTTGTTGAGAAAGTAGTTGTTCATTGTAACAGAGTCAGTTATCTAATAGCGAATATGTAACTTTATTTCCTTATATATATGTTGGACTCGACTCATTAAGTCTCCGCACAACAATAAGAGATTCTAAGTTTAAATGCCATCCCTTCAAATCTAATTGGCCAATATACATTGTAATAGATCAGACTAATAGTAGATACATGTAAGCTAAACAAACTGCCTACCATCTCACCTTTGATATTCAACTCCCGAAATATTTAAAATTTTATATCACAAAAATATGATATTACTATAACTTTTTCTACTTTTTATCATGATTTTTAGGCATAGTATCTACTACCGTAGTACGGAGTAATAAGAAAATGAAACTACATCGATTTTTTAAATAAAATCACCGTATTATATATTTATTTTAAAATAAAATACCTTCTATGTTCGTTTTTGTAAAAACCATAGTAGAGGGGGGGGGGGGGGGGGTGTTAATTACACTTTAGAGTTTAGACTGTAATTTCCTAAAAATTCATCACCTAAAGTTTAATTTTAAAAAATAAAAAATACTTTAGAGTGTGGTTTTCTTAATAAATAAAAAATCGCAACCTAGGCTCTGTGTATTTTTTTATTTTATTTTTTAAAAAAGAATTGTTTATATTTCAAAAAAAAAAAAGAAGAATTGTTTAAAATTTTTAAGACTAATAATTATAAACTATTTAATACTTTAATAGTTAATACTAAAATATTGAATATTAACTTAAAAACTATATAGAGTTTGAACAATTTATGTTTATTTTGCTCAAAACGATATAGTTTGAGTAAAATAACCCATTAAAAAAAGAACAATAGCTAATAGCCGACTAGGCGGCCTAGTCGGTGCCTAGGAGACTTAATCGGGCAATCGACGCCTAGGAGGTCTAGGCGGTCAGCGCTTAAACGGCCTAGGCCGCCGCCTAGACCACCGATTTTGGCAATACGCTAGGCCTAGACGCGATTTATTCGGCGCCTAGATGGATATTTGCAACACTGAATAAAAATAAATAATTATTAAATAAGGTCATATGCTGAAGGCAATGAGAAATAGTAAACAAGTACTATGTGGAGGCAATGTTCAACCTCCGAATGTAGAACAACTTCCACTTCAGTAAACTTGGTTGAATTATATTGAAGCAGAGATTAATTTCTTTGGCGGGTCAATTACTGACCGAACTTTAATAATTTTAGATTAAAAAATAATTCATAAATGTGTACTTTTAAAAAATAACTTTAATAATAAAACATTGGTAATTCGATTCCGAAAACCTTATCACATCTCAAACTCATTTTCATAAATAAATAATGCATATTATATATTACTAGCATGCATGCACTATCAATATTACATAATAATAACAGTACAACAGGAACAATCATATGATAAAGTGAGATTTTGTACATTAAATTAGTACAACAAATCAACATGATCTTCCTCCAAGATATGGAAATTAAACATTATTAGTTGTATGCAAAAGGAGCCTATATGCCAAAGGATGCATTTTAATTAATTAATTGCCAATGTTGGGTCACGGCAAAACATAGAGTTGATATTATTTTATGAGAATAATATTATATAATAACGTAGGTAAAAATATCATATTTTAAAAATAAAAAAATAAAAAATTACTAACCTCCTAACACTTTTCATTTTTGAAAATATGTTGAAATTTTTTAGTAAATATGACATTTTAAGTGAGTATTTTGTGGTACAAGTATATGTGGGTTACACTTTCGATTTGGATCGGATCAAAGTGGATTCAAGTTTGTCGAGGTGAGAAGAAAAAAATTGATATATATTGTATGTGATATAGTAAATATCTACCCTATAGATTGGTACTACGTACTAGAGGTCATCAGTCTGGACTGAAGTACTTGGGTTTAGTGACGAGCTCAAGTGACGTGACAGTGGATCAGAGGTTTCCAAGCTCTTTTATAGCTTCTAGAAACAGTCATAAGTCCCTCTCTCTCGTGTTTAGTGTTATATATATTTATAGCGTAGCTAGGGGACAAGTTCCGAGCCCTTGGCATGCTGCACATGGAGTGCATGCATAGGTTTCGGTCGATTGGGGTCAGGACCGTACACGTGGGGCAAGATGCCTTTCCTGCCTCTTGGGTGATTTAAGCTAGAGAAGAAGCAATATGATTTGGCCGAGCTAAGTAGGTCAGGGGTGTCGAGGTCTTGATGTAGAGAGATCTAGGAGACATGGCAACAAGAATTATATTATGATTTATATTCATAATATAGTAACGATTTATACTCATAATATAATAAAATAACTAAAATTATATTAAAGAATGAATTGGATGAGCGTGAATTGATTATTGATCAACAGAATTACAAAGAGATAGTGCACCTATATTGGAGTCAGCATTAGAAATTTCCAGACCTGTACCGTTGCCCACTTTGAGGACATCATTGCCAGTATATGGCTCGGGGTGATCTAACAGATGCGCATCGGGAGTGGCATGGGATGTGGCACCCGTGTCTGGATACCACGCCTCAACCGCCGATTGATTGGTCGCATCAGCAGAATACGCAGCATGCGCTTGCGTAACCGGACGGTCGTCGTAACGCCGGAAACATGAAACTGCCGTATGTCCATAATTACGGCATATCTGGCACCTTGGCGTGCCTCTACCACCGCGACCGCCATGACTTGAGTTCCCGGAGCCACGGCCACGCGAGTTCCTTCCTCCGCGACCACCTGCATGCCGTCCGCCAGCCGAATTATGCCGACCACGATTTGCGTAAAAGGCCGCCGGTGATCCATGCGGCAGCGATGGATCAGAACCTCCGCCTAAGTCCTCCGCGTGAAGAAATTCCTGGGCCTGCAGATGATCGGCCAATTGTGGAATGGTCATTGGCGTCGCCGCTGCTGTCAACGTGCTCGCCATTGCGCGAAATTCAGGGCGCAAACCTCGGAGAACATACAAGATTTGTTCGTCGCCGGTGAGCGGTCGGCCGGCCAACGACAAGGCCTCGACCAGCATCTGAGCCTGGCCAAGGTACTCTGCTGGAGTCTGGTTCCCTTGCCGGAGAGAATGAAACTGCCCTAGAAGACTAAGACATCTCGTACGCGACTGGGAAGCAAACGCAGCGGTGATAGACGTCTCCCTGCCAACCGCGAGATACATAACCTCACTAGTGAGTGAGGAGACGATCAACGATAATATCGCTTGATCTTGCTGCACCCAAGGGAGATGCGCGGGATTGGGAATCGCCGGCAACGGGGTTGCCGTAGACGATGCAGCAGCGGGAAGCGAGGCCGGCGGGCATGGCACCGTGCCGTCGAGATATCCCAGCAATCCTTGGCTTCTGAGAAATGGCATTATCTGGGTTCGCCAGTGTATGTAGTTTCGAGAGGTAAGTTTGATCGAAACATTATGGTTAGCCGGAGACAGGTTAGTCGCCGGCGGTGGTGCGGCGGTAATAACTGGGGTGATGGTGCCGTCGGCCATTGGAGAGGCAGTATGTAATCGCGAAAGGTTTGCGGGAAAGGAGGATCTACCCTAGCTGATACCAGATGAGCGTGAATTGATTATTGATCAACAGAATTACAAAGAGATAGTGCACCTATATTAGAGTCAGCATAAGACTCTCCTAACTAATAGGTACACACTGATGACTAGTAACAAACTAATACTAATACATGTGTTTAATATAAAGTCTAATATGTGACATGGTTAACAAATTGTACTTAAAATAATGGTAATGATTCCAAGTTTTAGTAATTTATGCTCAATATAGTTACAGACTATATTAATTCATACAAATTTAATAATTAAATTCTTTTAATTTGTACATGCAGTTTCCTTACTTATAAGAACTAAAATGAGAAATATAATTAAGAAAATAAAATTATAAAATTAACAAAATATGTGTTCATAAATATTTATAATTTTTTTAAAAATACATACATACATATACTTATGCACTATATTAATCATACAAAATTTAAATGCTAATTTTTTATTTCTATATGTAATTATTTCAATTATAAATCTATCAATATCTATACTTACAACTAATAAAAAAAAATCTTACTTTTGCAATTTCCAACCCAAACTATTACTATATAAAATATAATGACTATTATGTTAATTAAGATGCGAATTATATGAGTATTAGTATAATTACAATTAAAAATGGTATAAAAGTATAATTACACAATATTAGCATAATTAGCTAATAATTATTATGGTAATTAAAAAATTAATTATCCAGATATTAGTATAATTACAATTAAACATGAGTTGTTGAATTTTTTTATAATAATTACAATTAATTTAGTCAGATAGGAGGATGAAGAAAAAAAACTAAATGCCATATGGTGAAAATGAATATATTTAAGGTATAAAAGTATAATTGCACATATATTAGTGTAATTGACTAATAATAATTACCTAATAATTATTATGGTAATTAAGCTAAACATTGTTGTTGGATTTATTTTATAATAATTACAATTAAATTATTTCTCATTTTCCATATTTATTTTAATAATAATATAATTACATAAGTCATATTACATATCGATCTTTTTAAGATAATTGTAGACAAACAAGTCATATATTATTCAATTAATTGAGTGATACTTTTGCACTAATCTTATAATCAAATGAATGTACACGTTCAATATTAGATTTTTTATAAAAAAAATTCATATTTGATTTTATTATCTAAATATATAATAAAAAAATTTATCCGCGCATCGAACGGACAATTGGACAATTATTTGCTATAATTCAAGAAAGGAAAATATCAGAAAACATAATCGATCCAACCAATTTCATCAATTGCACTATATAATATTCGATGTTATAATTTATATAATTGCATATTGATCCAAATATTCTTAAAATATTATAACAAATTCATTTTGTGAAACACACGGGTGAAAATACTAGTTTACAAATAGGAAGGAACCAATGCTCTACGGCCGTAGAGTTTTAAACCTCAATTATCTGCTCATACATACTTTCTCAACCTATTGAAGCACAAAGAGTCAATTCGTCCTACTGAGGCTCTCGATCTCATGACCTCCCATATGGGAGAATCACTACATGTAATATGAGCACAAGGTGCTTGACTTCTAAACCTCAGTTAAGTACAAATGCACAAAATGATAATGTTGGCTTGACTAATCCAAAGTATACATGTAAATTTACCAAGTGACTTCCACTTAAAAATCTTGAAATCATTATTTACATCTATACCTTACCACTACTTTTACAAAGTTTGTATCCGATCTAGGTATATGTCCTGATGGCAACATAGTTAGCTATTTAGCTTATCAGTCAATTTTGACTTATTTAATCACTAGCTATTATATGTTTAACTTGGTTAAACAATCAATATAAGTATTTGATTAATTAGCTCTTTTGTAACAGCTTATTGTTCCAACACGCTAAAATTCAAAAAGCTGCTCAAATAGCTAACAGCTAACTTACGAAACATCTTTCTACAATCAGCTAATACTATCAATTAGTCAAACTCATTAACTCAATCAGCTAACAACTATCAGCTAACAGCTATTTACCAAACACCCTCACATAACATCATCAACTTACAATATTGTAAATTTTCTTAAATTTTTTAAAAAATCAATATAAAAATTCCACAAAGCTGATTCGTGGGTTTGGCAAATGGCAACGAATGGTAAGTGGCGTGTTTGGTGGCCTGGAGGGGGGGGGGGGGGGTGTTAATTACACTTTAGAGTTTAGACTGTAATTTCCTAAAAATTCATCACCTAAAGTTTAATTTTAAAAAATAAAAAATACTTTAGAGTGTGGGGGGGGGGGGGGGTGTTAATTACACTTTAGAGTTTAGACTGTAATTTCCTAAAAATTCATCACCTAAAGTTTAATTTTAAAAAATAAAAAATACTTTAGAGTGTGGTTTTCTTAATAAATAAAAAATCGCAACCTAGGCTCTGTGTATTTTTTTATTTTATTTTTTAAAAAAGAATTGTTTATATTTCAAAAAAAAAAAAGAAGAATTGTTTAAAATTTTTTAAGACTAATAATTATAAACTATTTAATACTTTAATAGTTAATACTAAAATATTGAATATTAACTTAAAAACTATATAGAGTTTGAACAATTTATGTTTATTTTGCTCAAAACGATATAGTTTTGAGTAAAATAACCCATTAAAAAAAGAACAATAGCTAATAGGCCGACTAGGCGGCCTAGTCGGTGCCTAGGAGACTTAATCGGGCAATCGACGCCTAGGAGGTCTAGGCGGTCAGCGCTTAAACGGCCTAGGCCGCCGCCTAGACCACCGATTTTGGCAATACGCTAGGCCTAGACGCGATTTATTCGGCGCCTAGATGGATATTTGCAACACTGAATAAAAATAAATAATTATTAAATAAGGTCATATGCTGAAGGCAATGAGAAATAGTAAACAAGTACTATGTGGAGGCAATGTTCAACCTCCGAATGTAGAACAACTTCCACTTCAGTAAACTTGGTTGAATTATATTGAAGCAGAGATTAATTTCTTTGGCGGGTCAATTACTGACCGAACTTTAATAATTTTAGATTAAAAAAATAATTCATAAATGTGTACTTTTAAAAAATAACTTTAATAATAAAACATTGGTAATTCGATTCCGAAAACCTTATCACATCTCAAACTCATTTTCATAAATAAATAATGCATATTATATATTACTAGCATGCATGCACTATCAATATTACATAATAATAACAGTACAACAGGAACAATCATATGATAAAGTGAGATTTTGTACATTAAATTAGTACAACAAATCAACATGATCTTCCTCCAAGATATGGAAATTAAACATTATTAGTTGTATGCAAAAGGAGCCTATATGCCAAAAGGATGCATTTTAATTAATTAATTGCCAATGTTGGGTCACGGCAAAACATAGAGTTGATATTATTTTATGAGAATAATATTATATAATAACGTAGGTAAAAATATCATATTTTAAAAATAAAAAAAATAAAAAATTACTAACCTCCTAACACTTTTCATTTTTGAAAATATGTTGAAATTTTTTAGTAAATATGACATTTTAAGTGAGTATTTTGTGGTACAAGTATATGTGGGTTACACTTTCGATTTGGATCGGATCAAAGTGGATTCAAGTTTGTCGAGGTGAGAAGAAAAAAATTGATATATATTGTATGTGATATAGTAAATATCTACCCTATAGATTGGTACTACGTACTAGAGGTCATCAGTCTGGACTGAAGTACTTGGGTTTAGTGACGAGCTCAAGTGACGTGACAGTGGATCAGAGGTTTCCAAGCTCTTTTATAGCTTCTAGAAACAGTCATAAGTCCCTCTCTCTCGTGTTTAGTGTTATATATATTTATAGCGTAGCTAGGGGACAAGTTCCGAGCCCTTGGCATGCTGCACATGGAGTGCATGCATAGGTTTCGGTCGATTGGGGTCAGGACCGTACACGTGGGGCAAGATGCCTTTCCTGCCTCTTGGGTGATTTAAGCTAGAGAAGAAGCAATATGATTTGGCCGAGCTAAGTAGGTCAGGGGTGTCGAGGTCTTGATGTAGAGAGATCTAGGAGACATGGCAACAAGAATTATATTATGATTTATATTCATAATATAGTAACGATTTATACTCATAATATAATAAAATAACTAAAATTATATTAAAGAATGAATTGGATGAGCGTGAATTGATTATTGATCAACAGAATTACAAAGAGATAGTGCACCTATATTGGAGTCAGCATTAGAAATTTCCAGACCTGTACCGTTGCCCACTTTGAGGACATCATTGCCAGTATATGGCTCGGGGTGATCTAACAGATGCGCATCGGGAGTGGCATGGGATGTGGCACCCGTGTCTGGATACCACGCCTCAACCGCCGATTGATTGGTCGCATCAGCAGAATACGCAGCATGCGCTTGCGTAACCGGACGGTCGTCGTAACGCCGGAAACATGAAACTGCCGTATGTCCATAATTACGGCATATCTGGCACCTTGGCGTGCCTCTACCACCGCGACCGCCATGACTTGAGTTCCCGGAGCCACGGCCACGCGAGTTCCTTCCTCCGCGACCACCTGCATGCCGTCCGCCAGCCGAATTATGCCGACCACGATTTGCGTAAAAGGCCGCCGGTGATCCATGCGGCAGCGATGGATCAGAACCTCCGCCTAAGTCCTCCGCGTGAAGAAATTCCTGGGCCTGCAGATGATCGGCCAATTGTGGAATGGTCATTGGCGTCGCCGCTGCTGTCAACGTGCTCGCCATTGCGCGAAATTCAGGGCGCAAACCTCGGAGAACATACAAGATTTGTTCGTCGCCGGTGAGCGGTCGGCCGGCCAACGACAAGGCCTCGACCAGCATCTGAGCCTGGCCAAGGTACTCTGCTGGAGTCTGGTTCCCTTGCCGGAGAGAATGAAACTGCCCTAGAAGACTAAGACATCTCGTACGCGACTGGGAAGCAAACGCAGCGGTGATAGACGTCTCCCTGCCAACCGCGAGATACATAACCTCACTAGTGAGTGAGGAGACGATCAACGATAATATCGCTTGATCTTGCTGCACCCAAGGGAGATGCGCGGGATTGGGAATCGCCGGCAACGGGGTTGCCGTAGACGATGCAGCAGCGGGAAGCGAGGCCGGCGGGCATGGCACCGTGCCGTCGAGATATCCCAGCAATCCTTGGCTTCTGAGAAATGGCATTATCTGGGTTCGCCAGTGTATGTAGTTTCGAGAGGTAAGTTTGATCGAAACATTATGGTTAGCCGGAGACAGGTTAGTCGCCGGCGGTGGTGCGGCGGTAATAACTGGGGTGATGGTGCCGTCGGCCATTGGAGAGGCAGTATGTAATCGGCGAAAGGTTTGCGGGAAAGGAGGATCTACCCTAGCTGATACCAGATGAGCGTGAATTGATTATTGATCAACAGAATTACAAAGAGATAGTGCACCTATATTAGAGTCAGCATAAGACTCTCCTAACTAATAGGTACACACTGATGACTAGTAACAAACTAATACTAATACATGTGTTTAATATAAAGTCTAATATGTGACATGGTTAACAAATTGTACTTAAAATAATGGTAATGATTCCAAGTTTTAGTAATTTATGCTCAATATAGTTACAGACTATATTAATTCATACAAATTTAATAATTAAATTCTTTTAATTTGTACATGCAGTTTCCTTACTTATAAGAACTAAAATGAGAAATATAATTAAGAAAATAAAATTATAAAATTAACAAAATATGTGTTCATAAATATTTATAATTTTTTTAAAAATACATACATACATATACTTATGCACTATATTAATCATACAAAATTTAAATGCTAATTTTTTATTTCTATATGTAATTATTTCAATTATAAATCTATCAATATCTATACTTACAACTAATAAAAAAAAATCTTACTTTTGCAATTTCCAACCCAAACTATTACTATATAAAATATAATGACTATTATGTTAATTAAGATGCGAATTATATGAGTATTAGTATAATTACAATTAAAAATGGTATAAAAGTATAATTACACAATATTAGCATAATTAGCTAATAATTATTATGGTAATTAAAAAATTAATTATCCAGATATTAGTATAATTACAATTAAACATGAGTTGTTGAATTTTTTTATAATAATTACAATTAATTTAGTCAGATAGGGAGGATGAAGAAAAAAAACTAAATGCCATATGGTGAAAATGAATATATTTAAGGTATAAAAGTATAATTGCACATATATTAGTGTAATTGACTAATAATAATTACCTAATAATTATTATGGTAATTAAGCTAAACATTGGTTGTTGGATTTATTTTTATAATAATTACAATTAAATTATTTCTCATTTTCCATATTTATTTTAATAATAATATAATTACATAAGTCATATTACATATCGATCTTTTTAAGATAATTGTAGACAAACAAGTCATATATTATTCAATTAATTGAGTGATACTTTTGCACTAATCTTATAATCAAATGAATGTACACGTTCAATATTAGATTTTTTATAAAAAAAAATTCATATTTGATTTTATTATCTAAATATATAATAAAAAAATTTATCCGCGCATCGAACGGACAATTGGACAATTATTTGCTATAATTCAAGAAAGGAAAATATCAGAAAACATAATCGATCCAACCAATTTCATCAATTGCACTATATAATATTCGATGTTATAATTTATATAATTGCATATTGATCCAAATATTCTTAAAATATTATAACAAATTCATTTTGTGAAACACACGGGTGAAAATACTAGTTTACAAATAGGAAGGAACCAATGCTCTACGGCCGTAGAGTTTTAAACCTCAATTATCTGCTCATACATACTTTCTCAACCTATTGAAGCACAAAGAGTCAATTCGTCTCTACTGAGGCTCTCGATCTCATGACCTCCCATATGGGAGAATCACTACATGTAATATGAGCACAAGGTGCTTGACTTCTAAACCTCAGTTAAGTACAAATGCACCAAAATGATAATGTTGGCTTGACTAATCCAAAGTATACATGTAAATTTTACCAAGTGACTTCCACTTAAAAATCTTGAAATCATTATTTACATCTATACCTTACCACTACTTTTACAAAGTTTGTATCCGATCTAGGTATATGTCCTGATTGGCAACATAGTTAGCTATTTAGCTTATCAGTCAATTTTGACTTATTTAATCACTAGCTATTATATGTTTAACTTGGTTAAACAATCAATATAAGTATTTGATTAATTAGCTCTTTTGTAACAGCTTATTGTTCCAACACGCTAAAATTCAAAAAGCTGCTCAAATAGCTAACAGCTAACTTACGAAACATCTTTCTACAATCAGCTAATACTATCAATTAGTCAAACTCATTAACTCAATCAGCTAACAACTATCAGCTAACAGCTATTTACCAAACACCCTCACATAACATCATCAACTTACAATATTGTAAAATTTTCTTAAATTTTTTTAAAAAATCAATATAAAAATTCCACAAAGCTGATTCGTGGGTTTGGCAAATGGCAACGAATGGTAAGTGGCGTGTTTGGTGGCCTGGGATTGAAAGGCATCATATCCTACCAGCTTCGGATCTGTTTGGATTGATTAACTAATATTTTAATTTTAATAATAAATTGAATTGATTGCCAAACACTTTACTTGATTCTTTGAAGTTTAAACCTAATTTTCAAGTATTGGATTTGTTTTTCATCTGATGAATGCAGTTAGTTTCAGATGTGTAATCTCATTCTAAAATAATCCATTCATATTAGTAAGATGCGTGAATGCAAAAGTTGTTCAAATTCAAAGATTCCTTCAAACATATAATATATGTTTCCTCACTCTAGTTTAACTATTACTTAATTCCATTTTTTGTCCTAAATTTGTAGGTGGCAGTTCACTTTTAGTCTTTTATTTTTTATACGTCGTGGTAACATCCTTATTGCTCATAGTATTATTGTGACATGATCATTTTTACTCACTATTTTTTTATGTTTACTTTTTTTTTCTTCAAAAAAAAAAATATAATTGAAAATCGAAATGCATGCCCTTGTATTTAATGATATTTGAAATATTTTGTTGATAGCGGACCAAAAATGGTCATGTCACAATAATACTAGAACCAAAAGTAGATGTTCTGATAAAAAAAAAGATTAAAAGTGAACCGTCATCTATAAATCTAGGATAAAAATAGAATTAACTCTTTAACTATAATTGCCTACTTATTTTTTATGTTGTATTATTAGTCTGAATAATTTTATTTCTATAACATTCTAAATTAACAGAAAACTATAAAATCTTCAGATTGCAAATGAGAGAGAATTTGCTAATATTCAAGTATAAAGTAGGGTTGCCAAGGACCTTGTGGTACAATGGCACCAAGTAGCTCCCTAATATGTGAGCTTGTGGATTTGAGACTCAGTAGAGGCGATATTGACTCTTCGTACTTCAATAGGTTGAGAAAGTAGTTATGGGCAGATACTGCATTGTAATAGAGTTAGTAACATGAGTCACACTTGTATGAGACCGCTTCACATATCTTAATCCGTAAAATAGGCCAAAACTAGGATAGTTGCTTGATACTTATCATAGAAATCAGAATAATTATTACATTGTGATCATTGAAATTTGAAGCCCATTAACGTAACATTGGTCGGGCCTTGAATGATTGGGCTCGTTGACTTACAAAAGGTTATTGGGTCTGTCAATTACATTGTTCTTGGAATAGCCCATATATCATATATTCATATGTTTGGCTCATGATTCAATTGATTTTATTTTTTTTGAATACTAGTAACTCTATTACAATGCAGTATCTGTTCATAACTACTTTCTCAACCTATTGAAGCACAAGAGTCAATATTGCCTCCACTGAGGCTCGAACCCACCACATCCCGTATAAAGAGAAGGGTTTGATGCCAATTGATTCTATAAAAACCAAATATATTTAAATATTGAGATAATTTGGTAAAGTTATAAAATTCAAATATTTTTGAATTTAAGAGTTTGAAAATGTTTGAATTCAAATTTCAAATGTGTGGTGTGCAGTGAATGGTGTTTCCAATGCTATAAATAGATGTCGCATTTCAAGTGAATGGGGCGACACAAAAGAAGTGATTGAAGTGTTCAAGCTTTAGGTCATTCAAGCATTTAAGTATCAAGTTTCAGGTATTTCGAGTCTAAGTACTCAATTCAAGGATTTCAAGGATAAAGTTTCAAGTATCTTGAGTCTAAGTACTCGATTCAAGTATTTCAAGTATTTTGAGTCTAAGCACTTGATTCAAGTATTTCAAGTGTTTTGAGTCTAAGTACTTGATTTAAGTATTTCAAGTATTTTGAGTCTAAGCACTCGATTCAAGTATTTCAAGTATTTTGAGTCTAACCACTCAATTCAAGTATTTTGAGACTAAATACTCGGTTCAAGTATTTCGAGTCTAAGTACTTTGATTCAAGCATTTCAAGTATCAAATTTCGAATATTTCAAGTTCGATTGTTCAAAACCAAAGCATTTCAAGTGCCAAGTTCATTGTAATCGAGCCAAATTTGTTTGTGCGCGAAGTGTTTGATGTTCAAGTAAATTTCAAGTATACTTCAAATCAAGCAAAGAATTAGATGATTTCTTCAGAGACTATTATACCCACATTATACAATTACACATTGTTTTCCATGTACCGGATTTTCAATGTTAATACAATACACACTGGAATTTTTCTGTGTTAACATACATAAACTTTAATACCAATTTGAAATAAATAAATTATATTGTTACTTATATAGTAGATATTATAATATTTATATGTGAATGTTGTCCAAACAAGACATCTTCAACTACTTTGTCCTAAACCTACCTTGTCTTATTATTACATAATCTTGTAATAGCTTAGTCCTTTATTCAATACATACTCACCCCCGAGGTGTGCTTTGATCCATTACTTGTCATACCCCCTATAATCTTATCGAGTTTATTGATTCGGGCTACCTGGGTTAATTAAATCCATCATTGGTGCTTTCATTGAGAGCTCGACGTACAAGCTCGAGCGTGCTATTCACTTTTCCCACTAGCTATGACAAGATCTGGATCCAACTCCGGCAACCCCCACGGCTCGCGTGGTAACCGCGCTCCCTCCCGTGCCGGTGAACCTAATGGGACGGCGAGTCGCCTAACCCTGCCCGTGAGGTCGGCCGACGACCTCCAGGACGTCCTCAACAATAACCGTCACGCCGGGCTGACCCCGCCCCCTCCACTCCCAGCCCTGGGCTTCCAGAAGGGGATGACCGCGCTCCGGCAAGCCACCACCGTGTTGACGCAGATCCTGGATGGGCTTCAAGGCAACCTCGTGGCTCTTCCCCCCGGTCCGTCACGGCGGGAGATAATGCATCATGAAGAACTCTACTGTTTACTACAGATCCTTCCCATCCCGAATGAACATAGATAAATATATATGTTAGGAATCCATTGTAATATTTTTGATGAGTCAAATTGTAATTTTAGAAATCTCCAATTTTATTTTTAGAGTATAACAATTTTCTCCGGAAGTCAAAATTGTGATGTAAAATGGTACGAATTCTTGTGAAAAAGAATTCATCATGTCATGGTACTTGTAAATCATTTGCTTCTACTTTTACACATGAGATCAAGTGGATGAATAGAGAAGACCTAAATAGTTATGTAAGAAGGGACGAGTTTAAATCCCAAACTAAGCTAATTTATTTTTAAGCTTAATGTTTGAGAAGGAGTCTATCTTGGAGTGGAACTTCAAGGAGTCAGATTGTAACACCCCAATTTCCAAGACTAAAATTTCCTTAAATTTTGTTTTCTCAATTTAAAATTCACTATTATCATTACGAAAGCATTAACTAACCAAAAGGGAAGTGGGTGTTATCGCCACGCTCAGGCATTTCTCTATACCCAAACGCTAAGGCTAAGGTTTAAAACTTACAACGATATCTCCAGACTAATACTAATACAACAAATCAAATACACTCGTCTATAAACAACTTCTAGATTTTCTATTAAAATAAAACCTTGAACAAGTATCTAGGAAGAGACGAATCGCTCTCACAATCCTTGCTCATGCAGATACACCTGAAAAAATACTCAAAGAGTATCCAAAGTTAGCGCAGAGCTAAGTAAGATTTAATTCACCTCCTAAAATAACTACTTACACATAACACATAGGAGCACAACTCGTAGATAATAATATGTATAAATGTTTATGATGGGGGATAGGATAAGAAACGGGGCTAGAAGCTCGGCGTGGATGAAAGAGGCAACCCATGTTGAGGAAGAGATGGCTCGGAGGAAGATAGGAGGACATGTGATAAACTCCCAAGATAACTAGGAATTAGGGTCTATATCGGGCTGAATTGATAGTAATTAGTGTCCTTTTGTGACTAACCTATGGCATTTTATACTCTAATGCATAGATCTCGTGCAAAGCTATCTCTTTGGTATTTTAGAATGTTTTTTACAGGTCCCTAGAGCCACTCAGCAAGGTATAAGGACGTAACGAGCATTCAGAGCGAAGAAGAAGTCCCGGGACAGTTGGACGACACATCCACGTGTGGAGCCGGCGTGGATCAAAACTAGTGTGTGTCCACGCCGCTACTCCATGCGTGGACAAGAAGAGCGGAAAGAAAAATAAAAAGGGCAAATTTGGAAAGGCTATTTAAGGAAGCTAGTTAGAAATTTCCAAGAGGTTGGATCATTTTTAGAGTTATACATTTTTAGATTTACAATTCTTAGTAGAGAGCATTTTAGAGAGAGAAATACCTAGAGTTCCAATTTGTTGAAGGATTGAAGATCAAAGTTGATTTGAAGATTGTAATTCACATTTCCTAGGTGAATTCTACATTTAATTTCATTTTACTTTCAATTCCTATTGCAATTTACATTCTTCTATATTGAATTAGTTTTATGATTTTGGATCTATGAATATGAGTAGCTAATTCTTTCTAGGGATTGAATTGTGTGAAGTTGTGCTTGCCTAGTGTGATTTCTCATTTCTAATTATGGAATTTGCTTCATTTTATGTTGGAGATATATTCTTGTCTTTGATTGTTGAATTGATTTGATACTAAGTTGATTTGGCCAATTCCTTAGGAGTTTGAGGTCTTGATTCAATCATGATTGTTGATTTGAGTTAAGAACTAGCTTTTGCACCTTAGATCCTATGAAATTTCATAATTGGAATAGTAGGAATGTGTGAACCGTAGGTGCTCGATAGAATGTCTCTTAGGGGATTTTGGTTACTAAACAAGTAATCCTAAGCCTAAGAAGTCTTAGTACACTAATGTGGAAGAGGATTGTGAAATCGCACTCTTGAAAAGCCAACATAATTGAATTAATCTTCCATTGCTTAAGACACACCATTGCTTAAGACACACCATGAGGAATCATAACTAGCATAATTCATTCCCTTACTACAATTTGTTGTTTCGCATTTGTTTACTTCAATTGATCATAATCCCCTTTGCAAATGTTACTCTACGCACCTCAACAACCTCACATGTTCCATCATGCATTTGTTTGAATAAAGGCTGAGCAATCTTTCGCATTACCTCCTTCGAGATCGACACTCGGGGAGTTTTGACTCTTTGTTTTAATTTTCAAATTCCAACCTTTTCACAACAACCTCACCACATAAACTAATCTTTCAAAATGGCGTCGTTGCCGGGGAGGCAATAGGTTGTCATTGCTTAGCTTTTATTTGATTAAATGCTTTTGTGAATTAGAGAGTTGTTAATTCCATTGTTTGTTTTATTTTTCTTGTTACTTACCCTCTCTTGACTACTTCTAGTCAAAAGAGGATTGTTTGTTGCTTTCTTGAACTATTTCAAAGGTGAATGGAAACAAGAGCAAAAGGAAATCAAGGTCTACTTCCGTACATCCCAGAGATAAATAGGGTAATAAGAATGAGGAATATCCAAACCGAACATATGGCTTCCACGAGTGCAACTAGAAATTCCCAAGGAAGAGGAGTGCCAACACAAACCCCACCACCACCACCTATCGAATAATCCACCTGGAGTACCCAATCCAATGGAGCCGACTATAGAGGAACCACAAGTTTATCATGTGGACACCCGATGTAACACCCCGTAAATTCGTTCAAGCCGTAAGACCGATAATTAATTCCTTGGGCAATTTTATTTATTTTAATTGGGCTAGTTCTTCCAATTTCATACATATATATATATATATATATATATATATATATATATATATATATATATATATATATATATAT